>JADLZN010001630.1:0-735000 GCA_018155175.1 Sinocyclocheilus anophthalmus
AGAGTGAGTGTTGCTGCACCTGGGCTTGCCGTAGGGGAGTCCATAGAGCGAGATTCACTGCTTCCTCCAGCGCTCTCAGAGTCACTGCACATGCCTCCACCCTGACTGTTGGTCCTCCAGACCCGGAACGGACCCTGGATCCTCAGGGCTATCAAACACGACATAACATTCAGAAACTTTTATCTCAATATACAAGTTCTACTTTAATGTATACCTTATGTTTATCCATCCTTGAGTTTTACTTGATAACATGGTACATACTGTACATGACTGATTCATGAACAAATGACTCTTATGAACCAATTCTTTTTAGTGAATCAAAACATATAGTGCCACCAGAGTACAGTGATTCTGAAGAATCTTAGAACAGGTTCTTTTTACAGAAAGCCTCAAAGCAGCTTTACAGTAATAGGCAGATTCCCAAAACAAATGACTCTTACTAAACGGTTCCTTTTAGTGAATCATAATCATATAGTGTATCAGTGCAGTCTGAATCCTGAAACAAATAACTCTTATGAGCTGGTTCATTTGTATTGAATCATAAATACATAGTTTGCCTGATTCCTGAAACAAATGACTCTCATGAACCAGTTCTTTTTAGTTATTCATTCCCATAAATTTACCAGTTTAGCCCAATTCCTGAAACAACAAATGACTCTTACGAACTGGATCTTATAATTAAAAGTTTTTATTAAAATTACTATATTTGAAACAGTTTGAAAGAGTGGACTGTAAAAATTACAGTATTAGTAGAAAGAGAATTTCCTTCATGTTGCGTTAGTGGTGCTTTAAATGGAAATTAATTTAAAGACAAAGGTTTACCTGTACACCACGGTCTAGCAGCTAACAAATATCTAATGTAAACTTTATGAACTGTTTTTTTCCAGCTTTGAAAAAAAGCTCCCTATAAAGGTAGCAAGACAACGTGATGTTGTGAAACTGAAATGCATCACTACTAGAAAATGCATTCAAGAGTAAACTTGAGTGGACAGAGAGGGAAATGAAAGATGACACAAAAGCAGAGGGTGGTTTCCTCTAACTAGTATCTAGTAATAAACTGACCAACACTAACTGAACACCAAAAAAGACCCTACCACTTTTATTGGTCGCTGTAGCTCACACCACAAGGTCATGGGTTAGATTCCCACAAACTGATAAAACGTAATGTAATGCAAGTGATGCATTACATTACAAATGTAATGCAAGTGATGCATTACATTACAAATGTAATGCAAGTGAAATGTACATGTAGGTCCATTTGATTTGTCTGACTTTACCTCTAGAGAAACTGAGCTGATCAAATATCAAATTAGGCTAAATGACACATGAGGTGAGTACAGAGGCAGAATGTCTGATGAGATACAACGAATGCCCTTGAATGCTTCATGTTACCAAAACAGCTCTAGAATCACCCCATTTGGCTCATGTTTGAACAGCATGAAACTCAAGAACAGGGCAGAGAGCAGTCAATCACATACTTCAATTGGAAACAGGAAAAGATCTGTTATTGTGTAAACCACAACATTAAATTGTATTAAGCATGTTTATGGTTATTAGTTTCGGTCATTTTCAAAACTAATTTGCCGATAAAATAATCTAAAAGCATTTAAAGAAAGTTTTTTGCCAGAGCCCATGTTATTTTGACATTAATTTTAATTGTTACGCCAGACATGTATATCGGTTCAAAATAGGACTGGACAATAATTCAATATCAATATAGGCCGGATAGTTCCCAAATTTTAAAAAATTACAATAAGAGGATTGATTTTTAAAAACGATTTCCGATATTCGAAGTATAACAATAACAGTGGCCTAAATACATTGATTTATTTGGGCGTGACTGCGGTTGAGCCGTAACAATATGATGCCATCACCATTTTCACAATCAAACAGCCGCGGGCGGGTGTTTATATGTAAATATATCGTGGAGGGATTCGATAGTACTTCAGAAAAGTTTCGATGCCATTTTCATTTTATCTGATAAAGTAGTGTGAACGAGTGGAAAGCTGCTTTGTATACAGCCGTTACCGTCAGGGAAACCACTGTTACTACTGCTCCAAAAGCGCCTCCTACTGGTAGAGAATGAATTTACATTTTCAATTAGCTCATCTCCAGCAACATGTTTTTGTTGTTGCTCACTCTTTTTCTGTTTTCTGCAGCAACACGAGCACTTTTCATATTCTTTATCTGGCTGAAGCATTTTTGTTTTCATCTATAAGAATAACCATCCTATGTTATAGTTTAAAGGTTAAAGAGATTCATATTATAAGTAAGTCTGACGGAGTCTTGATTTGATGGGATTTCACATTTTTTTTTTTCTTAAATATTTTATAGTTTTATAGGAGGTTTCATAGACTTGGCAAATTCATTTTTCAGAAGTTTGTAGGTACAGATATCTGTTGTGGGTGTTCTTGGCAGTTTTGCTGAGGCATTATTGTTTATATCGATATCGGAATTATATCATATCAACGGAATTAAGAAATATATTGTGATATAAATTTTGGCAATAGCATCCCGACCTAGTTCAAAAAGATCAGGTTATCGGTCTACTGGATCCCCTGTTTTAAAATCAGATCGGCCTGAAAAAAACAACATATCCGGTCACCCGAATGAGCGCAGATCAATGAGGCCTAATTTGATCAGCAGTTCAAAAAGAATATAAAGACTGTGATAATTTAAAGATTGAAAGGAAAATGAGAATCCAATATTTTGTAATACTATAACAAAAATATATATAGGATATTAATAATACCATAAGCAATTTTTGCAGGCATGCCAATTTTAAATGGGAAAACAAAGTGGTAAAAAAATAGGACGTTTTTATACCCTGTCTGAGCAAAGTCAGTAGGCTTTAGTCCAATGCAATAACAAAAAGAAAATCCCCTTTGGGTCAGAATGATTGGGAACACAACATGAGGGTTAAAATGATGCTGTAATCCTGAGAGTCGGGCTCAGGAAATGAGACAATCACCAACGTATGATGAAGAGGGAAGTGGGTTATAGCTTATTTCAACTTTCACGTCAGCGGCTGGACCGGGAATATTTTTCTTTTTCGGTCAGAGCAACAGCTGCTTCTGTGAACCACCTGCTCCTCACCTCTTCAATGTCAAACAGAAAGAATAATGGTAGTTTCAGGGTAGGAACAAAAATCGGTGATATTAGTTATGCTGAACATATAACAAGCAGTTTTTCATATCCATTTACCTCTTATTGAATCAAAACATGGGAATGTTTCTTTCATAATGGTCTCACTTCACAGCACAGCACAGCAGTCGTTACTTGGTCCGTTAAAGCTGCGTGGTTTCTATTCAACCTTGCAGAGCTCGAAGCATACGAAGAGATTGACAAACCGAGATCGATATCACTGCCAATCAACCTACTTCTTACACCAAATACATCTGCAGGTTTTTCTAAAAGGTAAATGCAAACCGTGCGAGTGCTGATCTAAAATGGAAATGCACCCAAGCCAGCCCATCAGAAGATCTGAACATCAGATCTGGCCACTCTAAGAATCCACAGCAATAATTTCCTTCCTGTGAATCCCCTAGACACGAAACACATCATTTACTCATCCATTTCAAGCACGGAAAACAGCTAAGTATATCAGCCCAAAACTAGAGTTACACACACAAAAGCTGTCAAAGTTTCACAATAAAGGCTTTTAGATGGTAAGAAGTTAGAGATATTTATTATAACTGATTATAAGTTTAATACGACTATGCTTTAAAAATTCTGAAAATACACTTTTTTTTAATCAGTGCTTTTTTATTTTTAGAAATGTTGTTTGTCTCATTTGCCTCATTTTAGGTGGTATTATATAAAGTTGCCATAATGTTACAAAGTTTTTCATGTTGACGTTACACAAATATTTTTCATTATTGATGACAAGTTTTATGTAACTATTATTAAATTTGGATATTCTCTTTTTTTGCGAATTTTCAGAAATGTATGTTTATAATAAGTGCTTTTTTATTTCTGAAATGTTTATGCCTCGTTTGCCTCATTTTGATTGGATCTGATGGTATTATCTAATGTATATTCGAATATTCGCCTTTTTTTTCTCTCTTTTTTTGAATTTTCTGAAAATTTGATTCATAATAAATGCTTTTTTTTTTATTTCAGAAGTGTTGTTTATGTCTCATTTACCGCATTTTTAGACGGTCCTACATAATGTATATTGACATAATATCATACATCAGTCACCCTGATCTGTATATCATCACTGACATTAAACTTAAAAATTGTGAAAAACGGCAAAAACTGTCATACATCTTTCTAAAACACAAACACCAGATATTACGTAAAAGCCATGAAATATGAGCAGTGTTACATAAGCATGTATAAACATATCTTTCATGCCATTTCAAAGCACACTGACAGCAAGGAAGAAAAAGTAAGTGACTAAAAGAGAGGTCTCTCTAACATAACCGTTATATGAATTTTGAATCAAATTATACAAACACTCAAAAAAACAAATAACAAATTGAGAAATGAAGGCTCACCTTCATTTTCAGATGATGGACATGCAACCTGAAGTGCCAAATCAAAAGTTCTCGCAGGATTCTCGCTGAAAGAGGAAATAATAGTCGAACTCACTAACTTAGCAACTTAAAAACAACTATTTGAGACTGTTCAAGGAACATTTTGCACAAAAAAAAAAAGCAAAATTGTTCAGTGTTGGGGGTAACTCATTACAAGTAACGCGAGTTACGTAATCAGATTACTTTTTTCAAGTAACTAGTAAAGTAACGCATTACTTTTTAATTTACAAGAAAATATCTGAGTTACTTTTTCAAATAAGTAACGCAAGTTACTTTTTTTTCCAATTCATTGATTGACCTGTCCCCTGTTGACCGAGAAAACAGAAGATGTTACTGTAGTTCTAAAATAATTATGAATATGCATTAATTCATCTCACACAAAAAAAACACAGATTCAGTATTACTCAAAATGAATAAAAACAGTCAAATGCAAACCTGCAATAATTAAATATTAAACAACACAAATATCCTTTATGCATTAAATCCCATTCTATTAACCAATGTCTGTTCTGGACCTTCGATGAGCCAGTGGTTGTTCAGTAACAGTTCAACCATAATAATAAGCAAAAATTACTCTAGACAACATTTGTGTGTCTTTTTTTAATTGCTGAAGTGTTGAAATGTCTTCTTCTACATTCTACTGTACGGACGTAAATTTAAAATTCCTTCAGCCTGAGGCTTATTCATTTCACTTTTGGGGTGAAAAGGCTTTCATATTTGCCAAAAATAAAACTTTTTTATATTAAAAACAAACAAACAAGCAAGCCCAGCCCAGATTTTAAAAGTAACGCAAAAGTAACGTAACGCAGTACTTTCCATAAAAAGTAAATAAGTAACACAATTAGTAACTTTTTTTAGGGAGTAACGCAATATTGTAATGCATTACTTTTCAAAGTAACTTTCCCCAAAAATGATTTGTTATTATTTACTCTCGCGTGTTTCTTCCACAATCAATGTGACGCTCTTCTTTTGTTTGCAAAACCACAAAAAAGATGTCAAGCAATAGCTGACCCAGTCTCAGTGCCATTCACGCTCATGGCATATTTTCCTACAAAAAGTGAATGGTGACAACACACGCAGAAGCAAAAGTTTACATACGTTTGTTTGAATGTGTCATTTTGCGTGAACTACCCAGGTAAAAAGCTCGACAGTCATTAGGAGAGTAGGAGTATGTTAATCAGTCTCTCCTGAGGTATCATGAATAGTCTGCAGTGTGCTATATTTACCAAACTAAGTAATAATCGTAAAAGAAATGTGTACGGCGTCTAAACAGCAATTCCTTCAAATGAAAATATGTGCAGTGTCAATTAAATGGCCATGTGAGGAATGGGCTAGTAGTTAGCATGTTGAGAGTAAACACTAAACCGGTCAAGGGCACTGTCAGTACCTCATTAGCCAATGAGTAACTAAGATTTACAATATCCGCTTCTTCCTTTCAAACGTCGATAGCCTTTTTATTACGGAGAACCTGGTAAGACGCGTCCTAGCGCGACAAAACGGCAGGAAATGTGTAAGGTAAACATTGCTTGGAATTACTTTATCCGCTGCTCCACTGGCTAAAGCTCAGCCAGTCAGGCCACAGCTCGCGCCGACAGGGGGGAAAACTGAAAAACCGTCGCGCGCCTGCTGCGAAACTTTTCTAGGTTTCGCGGCTACATGACGGAGAGTCGCGGATACGCAGCATTCTTATTCTGTCAGCACGATTCCTGGCGCGCTTGCGACGTTTCGGTTCCCCGCCTGTGAGCTGCAGTAACAACACCAGGAAGCACATGGGTGGCGCGGAGCGCACGAGCTTGGTGTGTATTTCAGTAGGCAGTAAAAAATTTAAATGTCCGCATTATGGACTAGCACCCAGGTTATCGAAAACTGTAGAGTTTCTTTGGCTGTCAATTCTGGAATAAGATGACACTCACAGTCGCCATTGCACTTTCATGAATGGATAGATGCAATGGGAGGGGAATGGTGACTGAGATTGTCAGTCGTTAATATTCTACCTGAAAGTTCTTTCTATCAGATTTGTGCTACAGACATTTATTCATGGGTTGAGGCTTTTTTTTAAATGTCCAATACTACACTTACCAGTCCAGCACAATCTGATAGGTAGCATGTTTCGTCTGTACTCCTAGGCTTGCATGTTATGCATGATTTTATGGTTTACAAATACCTTTTTTATATTATTACACCCTCAAATGTTTCTGAGGAATGTGAACACATCTATTGTGTTTAAAAATAGATTTGTAAAAAAAATAAATTAAAAAAAGCCTGTTTAGAAGATAAACAGTTTCTGGTAAGGCAAAGGAAGTATAAATTCACACTACCCACTTGTTTTAAAAATAGCTTGAGTTTCTTATGGGCCTAGTCAGTAAAACCTGTTGCAATACGCGGACATGCGTTTGTATTTGCCTGTCTGTTTCCTGCGGAAAAAATACTACAAGGTTTGTGTGAATGTGGTTAATGAAGGGAACTCTCGGTACTTTACATGTCACTGGTTTGTCATTTCAAAGTGAAGTGAACCTGTTATTTTTGCAGATGTTGTAGTTACTTTTTTCTTAATACGTTGTTTATCCTCTCAAAAACCACTTCAGTAAGTTGCACGAGTAATTTATTATATTCTACACTAAGGATTTGAATGTGCTAGTCTGTGCACAGGTGAGAGTCAACTAGGCTATACAATGAAGGCAGATGAACTATATATTGCCTGAACTATGTTCTAAGAACAAAGATGTTTTTATAAATGTCAGGTCAGCGCAAGTTGGGGCAAGTTGTCATGTGTTTTAAACGTCACATATATATTTATATATGTAATTTATTTAATTGAATTATTTGTCATTCATTTTATTTATACAATTATTAATTACAACAATTGTTGGTCAAAACAATGGCATGGCTTTTATGTTACCTTTATATTTGCTGTGTCAAGAATTGTTTTGCATTTCATGATTGCTTAATCTATTTAACATTTAATTTAATTTAAAAGGTTATAATAGACAGATTTAATATAATTCCATTGCCTGTGTGTTGTCACAAGGTCAATGTGTGTTCAATGAACAGTATTTTTGTAAATGTATAGTTGCAGTTGAAATGTTCGACACACTTTAAGGTGGGTGCCTTTACAGAAATTAGCTTAATAATTTAAGCATAATAAAAAAAATCATGCTCTGAAATATTCGGTATAGCCTAAAGTGTGCCAACCCTCTCCGTTTAAAATGTACACTTTCCCCCTACTGCAATTCTACAGTCCAACAGAGGGGGCGCTTAAATGCATCTTGTATATGGCACAGAACATGAATAGCACGAGGAAAAACACAGCGGTGATTTTAACATTTATTGGTGGCAGAAGGCGAATATAGTTTTTCAAACAACAACAGCATTTTGTCCTGTAGGCAGTCTCTAAGTAAACGTCTACGTACTCTCAGAAGTTTGCAAGGAACGTCTGACAGGACATTTTAGTTTCACTTTTTAGCATGCGATATGCTGCTGCTCGGATCAGGTAGACTTATAATATTAACACGTTTTAAACACAATCGAACGAATATAATAATGTCAAATGAGGTGTACAATACGAGAGCGCCGCGTTCACATTGCACTGTATGCGAGAGCGAATTAATTTCGAATTCTCCTAATAAAAACACAACCGCGTCACGTGACACGAGCGCGCTCTTAGGGTGTTTTCACACCTGGCCCGTTGTTTCGGAAACCTGGCGCGTTTCTCCCTTAGCTCAGTTCGTTTGGGCATATTTGAACACGGCAATCGCGCGCGGATCGCGCCAAAACAATCGTCCGACGATCGCTGAACGAGGGGCTCGATTGAAAACTAACTTCTGAGCGGTTAGTTGTAGTGAGAAAGAATACGATCCTATGCTGAAAAGCAATTAGTTGTTGTTTGCTAATACCTCAAATGAACCTGTGAAGGTTTGGGTGGCAGCGTCATAACCATTCAAAACACAAGCGCATTTTTCATTTTTATAATGCCGTTCTTACTGCTTTCTTTGTAGTGGTGCTTTTTTTAAAAATGGTCAAATTCCAACGGTTATTTCCGGGAAGAATCACTTAGCGCTGCATCAGTCGTTTGTTTTTTTGTAGCTGTCCTTATATGGAAAGGTGCAGTAGGAGATCTTGGAAAAAGCTAACTATAGCCTGATAGCACTGAAAGCGAACGTCCCACCCTCCCTGCAATCGCAGTCCAAAAGCCACGCCCCCTGAACGCATTTACACTCACAGACCAGAATACCAGAGACAACATTACTACAATAGGCTACATCAGTGGTTCCGAATTCCAGCCCATGTTCCGAAGTGAAATAAACTTCAATGTATTTCCCCTGCTCAGGGAGTAGGGAGCAATGAAAACTGTGTAGGGATCATATGGATCGGAACACAGTTCATGCACATAGCTCACTTCTAACAAGCTGCTTTTCTGAATCGCGAGGACTGGAATTGGGAACGGCTGGGCTACATCATGTGTCATTCACAGGTGAGAAAACATTAAAAGTACTACAATACCAGGAAGGAAGATGAGGTTGTTGATGTTTGTCTGCCATTCTCGGTCTGTCTGCACAGCGTACGTGAACGCGCTGATGGCGTATCCTGTCTGCGCGAACCGGGTGTGCAGATGTATGCAGATACATACGTTGACAGGCAGATAGAAAAGCTAATTAAAACGTTCGGGCCGAGCGTTTTGATTGGACGAACATCTCTTGGTTCTACGTCTTCCACAGAATATATAAATACATATAGACCACTTAACTTAATGATTGCTATGGGGATGTGAAGAGACTTTCAACCAGCAAAACAAAAAACATTTCTGAAGACAATCACCTATTGCACATTTAATTTATCAATTTAGCAGGAGTCCAGGATTCATCGGGAAAATGAAACTTTGACCAATGAGAGAACAGTTTACTCGCATGTGACTTGTATTAACAATTTTGGTCCGTTTAGAAACGTTGCTGTGTGAAAGCGAACTGCACCAAGAATAAAAAGCAACATTGTCATAGTTTTAATCCCTGTTTCGGAACAAAGCAACCGATCTACAGGTGTGAAGCAACCAGATGAAGACAGAGATTATTAATGAAAACTCCATATGGACGCGGCAAGAAGAGCAAAATCAACGCTATAAACTACAAGTCTAACAGCTGGTGTCACATTTAAAAAGACTCGTGTAGATACGCTTGAGTCTAAATCAGTGACCTATGTGAGAAAACCTAAACAACATAGATGGTTCAGTAGTATTAGGCATTATCATGGAATTACACTTCTAAGGACATTTTTACATTCTTAGGTAACTAAAAAAAGAGCACACTAGACCTCTTACTTGCAGACTAGTCTGGTTACTAATGTATATGGAAGACTGGGTCATTTTTTAAAGTTCCTTTTGGCTGTCAGGAGTGATGTAGTTTGATGGCCGAGGGAAAGTTATGGAAGACACGTAGAGTTGGAGGATGCACAGACAGTGTCAGCTTCACTATGGAGCCAAAGGATGGCATCTGAAATGGCATGCCACAAAAAGTGCCTCGGGCCCTTTTGGCGTCGAAGGCTGTCATAAATGAAGCCGGCGCTCTCTGAGGAAGAGTCAGGAATGATGCTTAAGAAACACGTTTGCATTGTGTTTCCCACTTTATTTTCATTAATGCTAAATACTTGTTAAATTTCCAACTTTTTAAAAACAATTGCCATTATAAAGTATATGTATTTATATTATAAACATGTAGAAGTTTGATATTTTACCCTGAAATATGTTCTTAAGGAACACTGATCCTTATAAACAGTCTTATGATATTTTAACATAAAAAAACACATGATCATTTCCAAATTGCATCTGTTCACAGAATCAGAAAAGAACATCCATTGACCCTATAACCGGCTACAGTGTGTTCACTGAGTTTGCACATAGAAAAAGAGGAAGATGCTGCGGGAGTGCCTGTAGACATGTAAGCTTCATATTTTTCTGCTGTATATCTTTACAAGAGGGCCGAGAGCAAATGCCAGTCAGTATTGTGTATATTTTATAGTAAGCATTTTTTATTTAGAGTAAATTTTGTTGATTTTTTATGGATTACATGATGCTGAGACAGGGGAGATCCATTCTGTCAGTAGCTCGCAATACATAATAAAAGCAAATGGTCTACATGATACTATTCTTTTTTAACTTTACAGTATATGTTAACTCTAAACTCGACAGTGTCCATACGGGCAAATTAATGTGGAGGATCCTGCTAAGAAAAAACCTTCAACTCTTTGTTTTATGTATAGTAGTAAATGTTAAGATCGGCTGAACAACTCATTTTGTGTGCTCCCATATTGAATTTGGACTTCTTTTAATGCACATTCGTCTTACACTCTGTTTAAAATGATGAAATACGCTACACCAGATGTGCAACCCACACTCCAGGAAATGGTTTGAATCACATCTATCCACTGTGATTTGACTTACAGGATTGGTGTGCTCCTCTGTCAGATGAATTCCACAAGCGGGAATTTCCGCAGTGATGAATATTCATACGGCGGTTACAGGCGATCTTAATTTTGACAGCTGTCAATTCAGACTACGTGCTTCCTCCCTGGTACATGTACGACCAAGAAAACACCACGGAAAATGAAGTCTTCTCATAAATGTGTGTTGACGTTAAATACATAGGCTTAGAAGGCTTCATTTCATGTTTAAAAAATATGTGTAATGAAAAAAGTATATGTAAAGAGTTCACAGAAGTATTTATTATTATTATTTTATGTAACTTAAACTAATTAAAAATACCTTTCTAAAAGTTCTCCTTGAATTGTTCCATGTTTATGCAAAAATGTATTTTGGCTTTGCTTCAACAGCTCTTGTACAATTTACATATGCTATATACAGGGTTGATGTCAAGGCCCTGTGTACAAAGGTCCTTAATGGCATACACTTTGAGCCACTTTGAGGGTGCAGGAGATTAACCATAAAAAATGGTCCTGGGCCCTTTCAGCAATGACTGTATGTATTTAAGGTTTTGTGTGCATGTTTGTGTATTTACGCATAAAGAATTGTTTAATTGCATGTAAAGATTATTTATTCAAAGTACATCATATTCAAAGTGCATCACATTCAGTTGTTAGTGTCTGCTACCTCCTGGCCATTATATGCATCTTCATATTTGCCTGTCTGATTCATATCACCCTGTGGCTAACTGAGATTGATACTCTGGTCTTTTCCATCCACTGAAACTGTGATTTCAGCGCAAACATTGTAAGTACACAGATCACATACAGATTTGTAGAAATCTCTTCATTTCTAATCATGTGCAGTCATTGTATTTACATGATACTCTTTCTGTAGATATGCAAAGCCAAGTAGGATTTTGCCCCAGGCACTGGCCATCCAACCTGTCACACAGCATCGCAGGGCAGGAACAAGGAAACGGTCTCTGAATGCGGGAATGTGTGTGTAGCAGAGCTCTGTCCCAGCTTTGCCGACTGGCGCCGAGCACGATATCAGGCAGCGGGAGGGTCCCAAGGCGGGCGCACATTTATCAGGAGCAAGGCCCTGTGAACGTTGACAAGGAGATTCATGATCTCAACAGTTCCAGGGAGGACAGGCAGGCGAGGGGCTTGTGGCATCGTCAGTGCGGATGAGAGGCAAATTTATTTGGATAAAACCTAAGATGAGCCAGCGGAGCGTACGGCAACAACATTTCCAGTGGAATGGCGAAGGTGTCACACTCATCAAGTACCTGGGCATGCCTGCCACGGGTCTGCTTGTTTTGCCTAGGGACTTGTCTGTCACATTAAAGTAGATGCATTGCCATTCAAGACCCTTCCCAGTCCTAGTGCCTGACCATGAAATAGGCCAACTCTCAAGTCTGCCTTATTCCTCTGCATCATATGACTTCAGAGATCGCATAGTGTTGTCGTTCTTTTTTTCGCTTTCTGTCCCTCCTTTCTCTGTTTCTCAGTATTTGGTGACTGAGACGCAAATGCTACACAACACTCAGTCCCTCAGAGCACAGACAGATTTCAAGAAAACTTGCTTTAGCAAACAACTCACAAGCCATGCGCTCGCTAGTCTTGTCATGCACTGGGATCAGGTGTGGGAATCATAACAACTGAACAAGAAAACATTCTAGTGAGGAAAAGGAAAATGAGTCTAAAACCTCAAGGGACTACCTTGGAAAGAAAGGAAACTGGTTATGCTTCAGTAGCATCTCCATCCAGGAGATTCCTTTGGTATCGAAACTGAGCATCTGGTGAGATCTGTTTATTGCCTCTGTCAGTTAATTGTGCATACAAGTCGGCCGAAGGTTACAGATTTTATGTAAAATCTGTGGTTTATTGCATGAATCTTTCTGCCTATATTAGCCATCTTGTTTTTTTTATATTGTCTTTCAATGCTTATCAAATTTACCTTTGTTTCATCAGCAGGTCATTAAGGTCAGAAACACCTAGGTTCTGGCTTCAGTCCCACTAAGCTCTCTCACCTGTAATTCCCTCTGAATTGAAACCCACCCAAGCTGCCGTGGGGGCTACAGTTCCTGCATCTGCAGAGCTTTGGAGTCCGTCACCTGACCTTCAGCCAGAGCATATGCTACAGCAGAGTCCATGCACTGCCACTTTCTAGAGGCATAGGGACAGTCTGCCTGGTCCAGCATCCAAACGTATCACTGGTCCAGGCAAACTGTCCTTTCCAGCTCATGGGGACTGGGGGCAAACCCTTGCACCCTCAGCAGCATCACGGACTGCTGCTGTTCCTGCTATTCAAGTGCCCAGGCCAGGCAGAGGATGACACGCGTTGGCTGCGAGGAACGGATGTCAGCCGAATGATGGCTGGAAAATCAGTTTCAGCATCTGGGCTGTCCCTCTGAGTGTGTGTGGGTGTGTGGGCCATAACGCCATTGCTGGCAGTGTTTGTGTGTGTGTTGAATCAAACTGTAGCCGAGCAGCCCGTCTGGTCGTGCAACAGAGACAATGTCATTCAGCCTTGGGGCTGAAGCCTTACCAAAGTGGTCAGATGGACAACCGGCTTCCCTGTGGTTGCACCAGTGCTCCTGAAAAAGCTCACCACATCTGACTGACAGTCACAGGGCCAGATTCCTTTGGACAGGACTGTAAATAGCTGCACAAAACAGTAGGGCATCTCCCCAAGACCTGTCCCAGTGTTCCAGCCAGACCGTCTGGCCATATCATGCCATATGTGGCACCATTCAGGCTGGATCAGGTGGTCAACTCATTCAATGAGAAACCTTAACTTTGCCTAATGCGAAAGGGTAGGGAATGGTCTTGAGATCAGCCAGCGTGATCTCGGCAATGTGGTGTAGACACCTTCCATTCCCACTATAGCTTGGAGTGCCAGTTGTCCTGATTGCCCAATGCAATTAAAACCACTGAAAAATACCAATATGTAGTGTGATGAGCTAAATGGTTTGTGCCAACATGTAAGGGCAACTCTTTGAGGAACTCTTCTTTGCCAACAAAACTGGTAGCGGAAGTTTACTTTGATTGGAATTAGGGATGCACCAAATTTTCGGCCACCGAAAATTATCAGCCGAAAATGCGGTTATCGGTCGAAAGAGAAAAACGGCCGAAAATATACATACAGTTTAATAATGTAGCCTACATGGCGCTCCCCTTCCGGCAGCGTTCAGCGGGCAGGTTTCACTCTCCTAGTCATTTCGCGGTTTGATGCTCTGCTCAATATTCCGATCTATGAATGTGCGTTCCGCTCGTGCTCACCGGAAAAGCAAAGTCCGCTCAAATAACGCGCTGACAGGAAATTTCTATGCAGTATACTTGTTCCTGTTTGCAGTAGCGATACTGTGCTGTAACATGCTGTAGTACAGCTGAACTGGGCAACATGCTAAAATGTACTACCTTCCGGACGCTATTGCTTGCTAACATGCTCGGATATAATGCTATTTGGTAATTAGTCCAAAAAAAAAACGTATATTGATTTCTGTTACATAGACGTAATAAAAATATATATTGAGATTTAATATGAAGGTAACACTTTACTAGTAAAGTTCCATTAGTTCATGTTAGTTAATGTATTAACTAACATGAACGAACAATTAACAATATTACAGTATTTAATAATCTTTCTTAAACTGTTGATTTTAATAAATGTTGAAGTTAACATTAACGAAGATTAGTAAATGCGAAGAACGATGTTTATATTAGTCATGTAAAATAAAGTAGGAAACTAATGTTAACTAATGAACCTTATTGTAAAGTGTTACCAATATTAATATAAATTATGTCCAGTTGTATTGTGTTACTTTCAGTAAAAGTGTGGTTATTTTATTGGCTTGTGTTTTTTAAAAATTCAGTATCATTAAAATTGAGTTAAACTTTAAAAATCTTACAAAATTACTTTATATTATTTAAAAAATAATAAATAATCATTACAAAGCATTTTCCGTTTCGGCCCAGAATTTTCATTTCGGTGCATCCCTAATTGGAATCATTCCACAACAAAGTAAAATGTATTTTGTTGGTATAAGTTGTATACAACATCTCAAGCTATGTTGTAGACCATTGATAATCAAACCTGTTCCTGGAGACCTCCTCCCCCCCAACACTGCACATTTTGAAAGTCTCCTTTGTCTTAAACACTAATTTAAGGTCTTGAATTCTTGAATAAGCTGATGACCTGAATCAGGTGATTGATCAGGGAGACATTCAAAATGTGCAGTGTTGATTAGACTCCAGAAACAGGGTTGAGAACCATTTTTGTAAACTGTTACGTACATGACACGGTTTGGATGTCTCTATTAACTGACACACATTTCAGTTCATGGAGCCTCTTACTAATGAGCTGGTGGGTTGAATCAGGTGTGTTAGATTAAGGAGACATCCAAAATATTCAGCGTTGGAAATCATAGTTCCCTGTCATGAATTAGTATATTGTGAAAAACTGTTTGGCCAATGAAAGTCTTAATGCACTAAAACACTGGGACATTAATGACTCAAATGCCTGCAAACGATTAAATGTACACACTTGAAAAAGTCACTTATGTGACTTGGTCCTGTATTTATCATTATGTATTTACAACAACATCAATGTATAATGTGTCAGAACTGATATCCTGCTTGTATGATTTTTGTTTAATGTGCATACAGTGACTCACGCCTTTCATTTTTGTCTGCTTTAGAGACTGAAGAAAACATGTCAGCATTACCAGTAAGTGAACATATTAAGTACTCGCTCACTGGTTTTTACAGTGCATTGTGGGAAATTCTATGAAGCTAGAATTTCAGTATACTGGAGCAATTTTGACAATGGGACCAGTCTTGAAATGCCTCACATGCTGGCCAGTGCATTGATTACTGAACTAGGTAGCTAATTGAGATGCACCCTTAGATGTTGAAATTAAAAATTGGACTATTCTGAAAGGTGCTTCCAAGGCAGAAAATGTTTTTTGGAGAATAAAGGGGTTGGTTTAAAACTTAGGGTCTGGGATTTTGGACGAAGACTGTTTAAGGAATATTAATACTGCCTGCAAGCACTGTAACAGAGGTGGATAACTTCATTGGGCTTAGTAAATTTAGTATAGAGGTGCAGGAAGGGAAAAAACAAGAAAAGGAAGAGAAGTGAAAAAACTGTTGGTTAGGCAGCAGTTGGACTGTTGGGACGGGCTATGTGCTATGGAGCCATCCTCCATCTGTCAACACAGGGAGTTGTGATTCTTGCAACAGCAGAGCAGGGCTCAGCATCAAGAGAAAAAGGGGTGAGGAGGGAGGGAAAGTGAGAGAGAGAGATTTTAACAGCAGCTAAATTCTCATCAGGCACGCTAGACTGAACGTCCCCTCTTCGAAGCAAAGCACGAAACACCGGTGAGGAGCATCTGCTCTGTGGCTTTGTTGCCTCTTAAAAAAGTACACCACGATGGCTCTGGAGAAATCGTTGTCCATCTTCAGTTTGTAAATATTTGTTTCATGGTTCAGTCGTCACATATGGTTCATAAATGGACATGGTTAGCCTACTGTGTAATTGTCTGTATGCCACCATAGTTTTTTTTAGACATTATGAATGAGACATGCTAAAGTATTATGATTATTCTAGATGATTATGGCTGGGGTATTTTTACATTGATGTTAATGGATTTCAAGAAAGTGATCAACAGCAAATGAGCCTGGGAAATTTAGTAGTGTGCCTTTGGTAACGTTACAGCAGTTTTTCATTTTTAGGTCTATTTGTGTACTTATGCCTAAGTCTACTCCCCTTTGACTTACCTGGCATGAAAGGTTTGCCCGCAAGCCAAACTCTCAAGATAAGATGACTTTCTTCTTACACCGATCACTTATTTAAAGATATCAAAATGTTTTCCATTCTTCAGTCAGCCATGTTTCTGAATCGGTGGACTCAGATTTGCAATATTTAGGATGTTATTGCATTATATGTTATGGCTTTGTGTGTTCCAAAGTATTGGAGAGCAGATTTTTTATCTTTTTGTGTTGGACAATTCACACTTTTTAATGTTTAAATATGTTTCCCCAAAACAGAGCAAGCAATTCCCTATAAAAGCTTGTACTAACTCCACAAAATAAAGAACAAGCACAGAGGGCCTTGAGCACATAGGGTTTAAGTGTAAACCTTTGGTACTTTTACCTTTTATTACAGATTTTCTAGAGTCAGCAACCCAATTAGGTAAATCCTTGTTTCTTTTCAGCTGTTAAATTAAATTACTCTGAACTGTTGCCACAAAGCTGTGCATTATATTACATTTGTGTTGTTGCCTATCTTTGGTTGAACTAGGATGCACTTCCAGTTATACTGTGTGCATTATAAAATACATTTGCAGTTTAATTACAATTGGTGCTTTTATAAATGTTCCGTGTTTGTTCTGTGCATAGGGGTGACTAATGTTGTAACACATTGTTTCAATCTGTAACAGTTTTTTTGTGCTGTGTGTCTCAAAATGTGATATAATATTCCCATATTGGTCTTATACAATTTAAAGCAGTTTAGAAATATCATACATCTTAAACTGTGTAAATTAATGTCAAGTAGAAAGAAAAGTTACAACCGACCTCACTACCAGATGGGCTGTAACACTAATTGAAAACATGAACATCAGTTTTCAAATTTTGTGCATGAATTTATTGTTATTTGCTTGTTCAAAACAATTATGCAATCCCCAATTTAATGCTAACCATTTTCATTCAAAATGGTAAATGTATAGGAAACATTTCAATTCAAAACGCCAATTAAATTATAAAGTGTTGCAACTCTCTGTCTATTTAGCCATGCTTTCTTTTTTTTGACGAAAAGCTTGCATAGATCTTGCATTTCAGATTAATCGAGAACCTGCTGATTCAGATGATATCAGTTCTGTCATTTCACATTCATTAGCATGATCACAAATCTCATTATAAGCCAGACGTAAAATTATACTTTCTCGCCTCAAAATTGTGTAAAAATACAACAAACAAATCTTACAACTTCTACTCCCACTTCAGAGGTTGGTGATCATGTATGATGACGATTTCACCCGTGGCTCATTTCTAATTGGTTAAACTCATGCCATTACAACAAACCCAATGGACTCGTAAATTGTGTTCTATTATCTATCTATCTATCTATCTATCTATCTATCTATCTATCTATCGAAGTAGCCTCATGCGAGACGCCTCAAGGTAAGAAAACTACGTAATGTTAACGTAAGTTAGTGATTTAACATTAAGAAAATTCACAGAGAAAATTCTGAATCTATCCGCCTCTAACAACTCTCGAAAGGGGCCTTGTGCATTAGACAATTGATGTATATTCAGTGCTCGCGCTGGATTTGTCGTAATTGACACTCACGCGAGAAACAAGGAACAGCCCCCATCTGCTGGTAGGATCGTTCGTGTCTCACCCTCATCCATCCCTCTCTCACCGCAGCACTGCTGGGGCTTCAGGACGGCGCTCTGCGGCTCACGGTAAAATGCCACTTTTATATTGCTTATGCACATGAATATACTGTTTTACCATTGTAAACGATCAATTGACTTGCTTTGCAGAGTTTCGAAAATATTATTTATGCATAATTGGCGAGGAGAGACCTTCAATTTGCACATGTAGGCTATAGGGCAGGTGAGACAGGTAAAAGTTATTGCAGGCGAAAAATGCAATGTAGATTGAAAATCGAATTAATTGTTAATGTAAAGCTACATTGAAGCCTGATCCGCTATGAATGGTTTCGCTATTCATTTAAAATTGACATCTCAAATTGTGAGATCATTACAAATAAACCTAAATATTGCAGAAGGCTAATTATTAAACTGGTTTTCGTTTGGTAGAGACCAATTTGATGGTCTTTGGAAAAGAGTAGAGAGCAAACAATTCCTTAATAAAACGGAGGGCAACCTGATTAGTTTTTGCTTGTAATAGAATAATACTATTTGCTCGCGTATAGAACTGTGGAACTTACGACTATAGTAAAATAATTAGCCTAGTTGGTTATAAATATAACAAGTGAAAATAAAATTTTATATAATATGTATTTTGTATAAGCAAAATAATCGTTTACATTTGCAATTGCAAGGCATTAAACGAACTGACTGTAGGCAAAAGTAGCTATATTGCGTTTTTTAATCATCACATTTTTATAAGATTTTATTTGAACCAAATGAACTCCGATAAAGCTCATTTGGTGACTTGCAGACATAAAGAAATAAATCTTTTCCGTCGATTTTGTGAAGTGAACCGCACGGTTGTGACCTGTTAGGCTATAGGCTATATCTCAAGATTAGGACGAATTTATGAACTTTATCTAATGGGTGAAATCATTTATGAAAATTATTTGAGAGGAGGGCATTGAAAAGACTAATATATTCCGAAGCTAATTAAAACAATGAACTATTTGGACTGATCATAAAGATAAAATGACACAAGGAAGCGGCTGTCTGTCTGAACTACTTAGACTTTTCCCCGTAAATGATAGGCTAAAAATGAAAAAGATTTAATGCTCACGCTAATTTCAAATTAGGCATATAGAAATTAATGCATTTAATGAAAGTCGTGTGTGAATTTTAAAAGGCAACGCTTGAGCAATAATTCATAAAATAAATGAACGAAACGACTGTTACGCTTTAAAAGCTACGTGTAAATAAAGAGATGCATAAATATCGCCTACATAATCCATGCTGCCTTTGATTTCATTACTACCACGACTAATTGGATTTAGGTTGCTACCAAGGAAGTAATTGTTATCATTTTCAAATATAATTCTAGACCATTCCTCGTATGTATTGGTACAGAAAAGAAACGGTGGCAATGAGATTCATTTGACGTTTGACATCTGAAAATCAAAGAATGCAAACAAGCTTATTCCTCCTCCCAACAGCATCGCTCCCCCTTCCCTCGCTCGCTCCCTTTCTCTCTCTTTCTCCCGCAAACACAGAAGAGAAAGAGACCATAACACACACACACACCTTGACAAAGCAGTCTGACAACTTTTTAAATTATGCCACCACTTTTCATTTAGTCCACTTTCATTTTACATGTGTCATACTCAAACGGTTGTTTTACAATTTTACAATTCAAGCATAAAATAGCTATTATCCTATACCGTTATGCAAAGATACAAGTTCACATAGGCTCTCTCTTTCTCTCTCTCTCTATATATACTTCAAATGCATGCAAATATATAAGCGAAATCATTAACAACAAAACATAAAATTTTGTATTTAGAGGTTTAATTCTGAATGACATACAGGCTTTCAGGTGCACATTGTGGCTGTAATCCGCGATAATAAACTAAACCAAACCAACTCTACGATACAATTTTCCAGTCAAAACCCAAAACTACAGGGAGGTCAGATGATTCAACACTTAATTCACACACTTTTGAACCATTCAGTTACACGCATTTGTACAATAGAAGCATAAGCTAAAAACTACAAGAAAAAAAGAAAGCCTCACAAAAAGTGTCAAACTGGCAAAACACCAGCTAAAAAGAAGTAAAAGGTTTATACCAAGTGCTTTGCAAGCTCGTGTTGCCCATCACCATCGGTTTGAAGAGAGAGTGACAGGTCTTTGTTGGTGAATAGAAATCAGTGGCATTGGAGAGAGGGAGGACTCCTCCTACCCAATTACCCAAGCTGGGCAGGCGTTTGCTCTCTTCACAAATAGGACACAGGATCTCTAACACACACAGTCCCAAACCTGACTTTCAAGCATTCGGATCCCCAGTAGGAGATTGGGACTATCTGAAAATCTACGTTTAAAACATCCTCCAGACTTCAGCTTTGCCTTATATCGTCCGGACTATACTTTTTTTTTTCTCCTGCCCAACAAGACGTTGGAGAAGTGGACTGGTTCTCCTGCCTGTTCCTGCGCCATCCATCAAATCCCACCGGCTTTATTTTTAAACTATTGATTGCATTTGTGTGAATTTGCTGGTGTAGATCCATTCGGATGTTTTAAGGATCCGGAAAGCTGTATATGGAAGTTGTGGGGTGCAAGGCGAAAGAAAGCAGTTGCACATTACGTCCAGCAGCCATGCTTTTCCACGGCATCTCTGGGGATCATATTCAAGGGATCATGGAGGAGATGGAGAGGAGATCTAAATCGGAGTCTCGTCTGGCTAAAACCGTTCAGATGAACGGACGAGAGACGGTAAGATTAGTATTTTAACTGCTATTTTCCGTTGGAGCAAATCTCAGCAGCCAAAAAACTCTAGTCGCACAGTTTGTAACCCACTTAAAAACACAGCGACGAAAATGAGTTTTTAACGTACGATCCTCGTTTTGAAATATTAGCAGGCCTCGTGAAACACGAAAAGTCATATTCAGACAGATTTCAAAAGTAGGCTAAATCAGGGCGAGGCTACAATTATAACTTTTAAGTAAAATGTATTTCATTAGCATGCAAAGGGAAGAACACATGAAAAAAACGTTTGTATGGCAACATACTATTGTATATTTTAGAACTAGATTTTTTACAAATATTGTACATTTTATTTGAGTAGTTTTTACAACACAACAGGATAATTGTTATAGCCTATTTATAGGGCCACGAAAGATAAAACACTACTAAAAAGAAATAGCATCTGTATACTTTAGGCATGCATATGATAATATTAAACAGGCAAAAACTGTAGTAGTAGTGATAGTAATAATAATAATAATAGTTGTAAGTATTGTTATTATAGTTGCATGCTTTTAATGTGTAAATGTAAATTTTAAAATAGAATAGGCTACACTATTATATTGTTATTATTACTGTTATTATATTTGCACACTTTTAATTTGTACATTTTATTTTTTATAATAGACCACACAGCTACACTGTTATATACATCTTAGGAAAACCTAAACAAACGCTATATAACTTGTATAACCATCCATTATGGTTAAGTCGCTATTCACTTCGCACTCCGATTACATTTAATAGTCTTTTTTTTAATCAACAATTAATTTTTAGGCTATATTTTTATTTAGTTGTAGTTATATCTATTGCAATTCAATTGCTGAGCGCATAAACGTGCACTCACTCCATCTCTTCATGTTTTATTTTGTATTTTTTTGAAGACGATGCCCTCCATGAGCCCAGAGAAGCCTGCGCTGTGCGCCGGCTGCGGTGGGAAAATCTCTGACAGATACTACTTACTCGCCGTTGATAAACAGTGGCATTTAAGGTGTCTCAAGTGTTGTGAATGTAAACTGGCCCTTGAATCCGAGCTGACGTGTTTCGCGAAGGATGGCAGCATTTACTGCAAAGAGGATTACTACAGGTAAGCTTTCACTTAAATCTGCATTAGGCCTTTTTACTAGGCCCTGCATTGTAAAAAGCTATTTCTACCTGATTTAACTCATAGAAATGAGTTCTGTTGGTATACATTTGTGTATATAGGTTGGCTCAGTGATGTTAAATAATATTTTTCATTTGAATAAAACCAGCTAATTTAGATTTTCCGTTTGGTTAGTAACTTCTTAAACGCACAAAAAGAACAGGTGACATCAGAGGCAGCCATTGACCCATATAGTGATCTTTAGTGATTAACTGACACGCTTAAATTAATCTAATAAATCTAATTAATTCATGCCGAATGCACGTCTAAAATGTGTTTTTGTTTCTAAGTTGAAATCTTAGCCGTTTGTTTTTACTGCCACCTTAAACTAGCAATTGTTTAATTTAGGAAGGAAATCCGAATTTTTTTTTTGTTCTGGTTTCACTATAAACACGTTCAACTTTGTTTATAAAGTTAAACAAAATGTTGCTTAACTGTCTTAATTTTTAACAGATGGTTCGAAAATAATTATTTTAAGAATATCTTCACTGAATATTTATTTCTATATGCACATGCTCATGTACGCGCTTCTGATCTGTTCAGCGATGTTTGTAAATGACCTAATTAAAGTTATCACCAATCTAAGTGATTAGTTTGATTATAAATGACTTGTGCTGTTCCAGAAGGTTCTCCGTGCAGAGATGTGCCCGCTGCCACCTCGGCATCTCCGCCTCGGAAATGGTGATGCGCGCCAGGGACTCCGTGTACCATCTGAGCTGCTTCACCTGCACCACATGCAACAAAACACTGACCACGGGTGACCATTTCGGCATGAAAGACAACTTGGTTTACTGCCGGGTTCACTTTGAGACCCTTATTCAGGGAGAGTATCACCCTCAATTAAACTACGCTGAGTTAGCGGCCAAAGGCGGAGGGCTCGCGCTGCCTTACTTCAATGGCACCGGCACGGTGCAGAAAGGGAGGCCGCGGAAGAGGAAGAGTCCGGCGATGGGGATAGATATCGGCTCTTACAACTCAGGTGAGATGTGCATTAAGAGCTGCTCAAATGGACGCCTAAAATGTATTTTGGTTGCACTTTATATCTTGCAGTGTTAATGTTGTAGGCATAGTTTAATTAACTACATAAGGTGTTAATAATTGGGCTTTCGATAAACATTGCTTTGATTTTTACCATTAGAACTAAGGGGAAAATTGACAAATGCGATTAATTAAATTGCCGTTTATACATCAGCAAGCAACCAAATGCAAAAATTCAGTAATAATTATCACAAGAATCTTTATATGCTAGGCTAAATAATAATGCAATGCATTTCTCAAATGTATTTTATTGATTTGATCTATTACAAAATTGCAATTGCATTATTAGTGAGGGTCTGGGATTTTTCTGAGGAACCAATGAACCTTTCAGCAAACCGTTCTTAAAAGAACCATTTTTTATTAACCATTTTTTTTATTAGTGTGAAGAATATTTTAATAACCTGAAGAAACGTGCTCCACTATAAAGAACGTTAATGTTCCATTAATGTTTGAATGTTCTTCATGGAACCGTCAATGCTAATAAAGAACGTTTATTTCTAAGAGCGTAGATAAAGTGGGACGGGGTCTTTCAGGGAGAGTGGGGCACTTTTAAAACTTGTCCTGCGGGATTATAATCATTACTCATCACACTGTTATGAGCTAACTTGGCATAAACCATGTCATACAAGGAGAAGAGCTTGTGTATTGATAATGGCATAGACGGGAGATTATGCGTTACTCCTCTGATTGTAGCTGTTGGTTGTTTCATGGTTTCAAGTGGGTCCAAACTGGTCTAGATAATGAATCAGATGGATTATGAGGTGGTAGGGCCTTGGTGAAGCTTGTAGATCATCTTGGACTTGTAACAAACCAGCTAAGATGTTCTAATAATCATTTTGATTGCTATAAAGGTTTAGTTTTTTTTTAACTAAACATTTAAAGTCACCGTCCCACTTTCAGTTCAAGGGAAAAGCAGTGTTTTTAGTGTGTTCAGATGCCTATAGTTAGGCCTATTACACACAAATGACATTAAATGTGGTTTTATTGTATTTAGCCTTCATTTCGGATGCTTGTAGCATCAAAACTGCTAAGAGTAGCGAGTAGCCTAAATCTGCGCTCTATCGCGAACTTGTTATAAATCTGCCTAGTTCATTCTACATTGTAAGTAGGCTACTGCAGATTATAAAATAGTATAAAATATTATATTACAGTTATAGGCTAAATATAGGCTACTAAACGAATGGAATTCGTGTAATATAGGACACTGTAAGCTAATGTAAAATGTTAACCTTAATTTTTCGCTATTCATTTTGTGTTCGGATTTTATTTCTGCGACAGTAAAACATACCGCGCATGTCTTGTTGACGATTGGATCTGATTAATTATAGGCCTCGCTCATTAGTGCATCATCAAACATCTAATTTGAAATTCTCAAAGGAGTGAACCTGTGACCCAGCCCCATGCACGTGCAGTGTAGATCCCTCGTCTACAGGCCTGTATCTGCCCTCATATTACCAGCCATTATTTCACATTCCTCGCTTCTTTTTTTTTCTTTAATTTTTTCTACTTTTTGAATTCATACGTATGTCATAATGCCTCCCCCGCTGCGCCTGTTTTGTTTTGGCTGTTACAATTACTGTCTGCTTGGAAAAATGTGGCTTTGTGTGCCAAGCTTCTGCCGTTCTTCATGAATGGAGAGAAATAAGGGTAATCTGCCTGTTAATTGTTCTCCGTTAATTGAATGTGAAGTCGGAATCTCTGGCTCTCGACCAGCTCTGATTCTGTCTCTTCAAGGTCATTGCTGTTCTCTGGACACGAGCGGGAGCACGTTACGTTTACGCACATCAGTCCGACTTTAAACTCTTTCGCTTTTTTGATCCTGACACTAACACGTTGTGAAGGATGTAATATTTTATCAAGACCTAAGCTGTAGTTTGTCTTACAAAATTAAACGGTTGTCAGTTGTAATCATTCTTAAGTTATTAGCCTACGACTTCCGCGATATTATTGAAATTGTTTTGTGTGTCGTTTTCAATGTTTTTAGTTTTTAAGCACTTTTGTTTGTTTCTACTCATATTTTTAGTGTAACGTTTTTTCTATCTTTTGTCTTCTCTTTTCTTCACTTTTGTTTTTCTGCTTTCATGTTTTACAATGTGAGCTCAAAATTATTTAGGCTACTTTCAATATAGAGTTATTAGGTTTTAGACCGTTTTTTGTTTTGCATTTCAAAATGATCTATAATTTTACATAGCACCATATATTTTTATATTCGTTAAAAAAACTATTCAGCAGTAGACTTGTTGCTTGTAGATAGAGACCTCTGGTGGTAGCCTATAAAAAAAAGAAATCTAGATCTCGAAGTAAACACGCGTGAGTACATTTTGTTTTCCTCACAGCTAAATTCATATTATTTCTTGCTTTGCGTTTTTGTTGATTTTTATGGCTGTAAATATAAAAGTAAACGGTGAGATGAAATGAGCATCTATCGTATCTATTACCAAATGAATCAAATAAAACAGCGATTTAGAATGTGGAACTGACCTTTTTGATTATAAAACCATTTTAGCTGCTTTTTTGCAGGTATTAATGTTTATACATTTAAACGCAATAAATGATCAAGATGAAAAGGAGACACATCTCAGATGAATATGAAATAAACAACAAAACATTACTTGTCAAACAGCAGTTGTTTTGAATTTAGTTACTATATATAAATGCATTTTGGGGGTGATTTGCCAATTTATTTATATTCATTTAATTTAGTCTGCTGTCATGTCATTCTGATGTTTTTTTAATCATTAATATGAAGTTAACTAAAATCAAGTGATCCTTTTTTATTGCATTTTTTAAATTATTATAGCTTATTACAGCACTGTATTTGAATCACCACTGTAGATCCAGGTCAAAAATCTTCCTGAACTTCATAAACTCATAATTCTCATTGCTTTATTTTTGCCCTGTTCTGGCAACTCAGGTTGTAATGAGAACGACGCAGACCATTTGGATCGGGATCAGCAACCCTACCCTCCATCCCAGAAGACCAAGCGCATGCGTACGTCGTTCAAACACAATCAGCTTCGCACCATGAAGTCCTACTTCGCCATAAACCACAACCCTGATGCCAAGGACTTAAAACAGCTTGCCCAAAAGACAGGACTGACCAAAAGAGTTCTTCAGGTAAGCGTCACCACACAGTAGACTCCATTCCACATCTACACCAACACCTTCTCATCATCTTGCTTTCCGTTTCAATCCATCCATTATTTTATTTTTTGTTGTGTTCGGTCATGTAGTTACACAAATTTTACTAAATAGAGGGGCAATAATTCAAGGGGCAATACTTGTGCACCCAAAAATAAATAAATACAATAAAAATCCATTGGGGAAGCTTGAAAAGTTAATTTGGAACATGGTCCATGTTTTCCAGTAGAATCCCAAGTAAAAGTTGAGGCTTTCGATTAACTTTGGCATTGTTTAGTAGTGATTAAGTTTGTGATGTTAAATGATATGACTTACAAGTAGGCAAAAATATAACAATAATTCGAAGCCAAGCACAAAAAGAGTAAAGACACTGGGATTGGTTTGCAGGTTTGGTTCCAAAACGCACGGGCCAAATTCAGAAGGAACGTTTTGCGGCAGGAGAATGGGGGTGTTGATAAGGCTGACGGCACGTCACTTCCGCCGCCCTCGTCCGACAGTGGTGCTCTGACCCCACCCAGCACAGCCACCACACTAACTGACCTGACCAATCCCTCTATCACCGTAGTAACATCAGTGACCTCTAGTTTGGACAGCCACGAATCCGGGAGCCCCCCACAAACTACCTTGACAAACCTTTTCTAACACGGATTTGCTTTTTTTTTTTTGTCTTTAGCCCCTTTATTTTTAGATTCTATTTTTATTTTCCACAACAAAAAACCCTTCGGCGACCACAGAAAGACCTTTGGAAATGTAAGACGAGACCTACTATGTGTAGCATTTGCAACTGCGTGGCAGCTGAGTTTGTAGTACTTGTCAGTTAATTTGTTTTTGTGATCACTTTATTTATATAGTTGCAATTTCAACCCGCCACGTTTATTAAAACAAAGTGTGTCAGCATACAGCACATGCTATGTTTACTGCATATTTTGGTAGTGAAGTCTAAATATATTTGATGACATTTCCAAAAATATGTTCAAGCAACAAAAAATTATTATATTATGTCCTTAAATGCCAAGTGGATGCTGTAACCTCAATTTAGGTCCGTTTTGTCACCGATTCTGGACTCTAATGACAATTTGAAACAGTAAATTTGCCACGATGTGGTGCGAATCCGATCACAAGTTGGCCTGGATCGTTCGTCGGGCCTCAACTAGTGAAACAACTGTTCTGAATGAAGATATCCAGCGCTCAGTGACAATATGGTGCCCAGTAGGAAGCGTTATGAGTGATTTGTGAATGCTAAGCAGGAAGTTAATTAGGAGCGACACACATCACCCTGTTTTGTTCTGTTTCCCCCCTCTTTTGCCACCAAACAGACCAAAAAAAAAGAGAAAAAAAACCATTTACGGCACGGTTGGAGATCGGTTGGGGCTCCTCGCTAGGGTGAAACATTTCCTTGTGTGATGACAAATTTGTTCTGCTGTAGAACAAAGTGGTACACTAGATCTACTTCATGAAGTAGATGCTTAACTCAGTTCTACTATGTGCCTTATGCGACTTGGACGAGAGTTTGTGAAATTCAGGAGATACATGTTTGTTTGTTAAATGATTTCCATCCTTGGAACGCCTCACTAGTTTTGTACTGTTCTGTTTTTCATCTGATTTTTTCTGAAGATCTTTTTAATGGTGTATTCTGTTACAAGGGGGTGGCGATGTCATAGAAGGCAGTTGTGCACTCTTTCAGAACTAGTTGGTAAATCCGAGAATCATATATATTGATCTTCGTGTTAATAGTACAGTACGTGTTCTATCAAGATTGTCCATGTTTCCTTGTTTCTTGAAAAAAGATGGTGTATAGAAACTATTTCCCCTTAAATATTTATGGACCAAACAGTTGTTATATCTTATTAAATTTGTGTGAATAAAACTACTTTGCTTTACCAGCGTTTTATTTTTCATTACACAAACCATTTTTGCTTTCAGATTTAAACTTCTGCTCACACCAAAAACAACACGACATGACAGATCGAACCTTGTCTTGCTTTCATTCTGACATCGATTTCAGACTTGATTCTGTTTCTGTTGTTAAAGTAATGCCCCATGGATTTGAACCAAAGCCCTGTAGTCAAGAAAAAAAAATGCTTTTTAATGCATGAACATGGCTACTTAATACAGAAATACCAAGCACAGGAATGCTAGAACAACTAGTAAACATAAACCTCTCAAAGCAAGGTTGCTCTGTAGTTTAATATATTGTTACTTTATGATTTTTTTTCAGGGAGAACAAATCTTGGGGCATTACAGCCAAACTTCACGGCGTTTGAAAATTCCCTAAAGTATTAAAAGAAGCTTTGATCGGAATTCTTCACCATTGAAGACAAAGACAATATTAGGATCAGAATTTAAAAAGAGTGATTTAAAAAAAAAATCTACCAAAAATGTATTCCAAAATTTCTTTCTCTTTTCCTTCCAAACAAATTGTTGTCCTGAATGTTTAAAAACCATCTTTGTAAGAGAATCCACACCAAACGGGATATTTTTCTTACCACCGAAATGAGGCAGAAAGGCAAAGAAAAATAAACTGTACAGTATTGTAGATACATAACAGAGCAACCTTGCTCCAAGAGGCGACTGGAGGAGATGGGATCGACGCACGCATGCATGTCTACACACACACACACACACACACACACTCACACACACACACACTACCTTGTAATTCTGCTTGCTGTAAAATATTCCTGTGCAACAAATGTCACTTATCATGAACGCACAGCCTTCCTAAAACTTGGCAGCAAAATGTCCGACCAAGAGAAGCTGGAGTGGAACACCTTATGGCTGTATTTAAAATGAAAACAAGTAAAAAAAAACAAAAAAACTTTTTTTTGCATGCACTTCAAGTTGTGGACGCCAATTTCAGATGGATATTATTTTATATAGTTGTTTTATTTGTTGTCTGTTGTATTCTATAAACTTTAAGGGAATTTTCCTTGTGAATCCAAAATCTTAACAGTTAAAAAAAACATAAAAGCATGCTTGATTTGATAATAAAAACTGGTTATCTTAGAAAAAAAATATTTTGGGTTCCCTGATTTTCCTAGTAACACATTCTTGCATTGTGGTTAAAAAAAGGAGGGAAATCTTCCCTCATTTTTTATTTTAAGGTTGATGTAGTGGTAAATGTTTTAAAATACTATGTTAAATTTTTCCTTATTGTATCCAAAAAGAAAGCTTTAAAACAAAGCTTGTGTTACTCTGTTAAGTGTGGTGGGGGGAGAAGCATTGGGCCACATGGGGGCCTAGTAAACAGTAAAGTGTTGAATTCCTGCTATGCCAAACATGTCACTGAACCTTCCAGCTCCATCCATGCTGGATGACCACAAAAACGTAATTCCTGTCAGTCTGTGGACAATTTTTGTGCTTCTTTCATAAAAACGTTTAGTCAGGCAAGATCAAATGTGCTTCATGTGGTAACATCTAAGTCACATAATGTGACTCAATCAACCTAAATGCTCTAGGTCACACCAACAGAAGGCACATTTCAGATTTTATAAGCTTTTAATGGTTATTATGCAGTATAGTCGTTTAAAAAATATAAAATTCCTCACGTTTATACAGTACGTCACATTCAGTAGTCGGTTGTCCTTTGGGCTAAGTCAGCAAACAAGAGGCTCTTAACACCCGTGACCACAGGGAATTCTTTGGAAAACAAGGGACCTTGAGAGTTCAAAAAGAGGCACTGATGAGTCACGCTGGAGGATTTGTTACACACTTGAAGGAGTGGACGGTCACCATAACCAGAAGCAAACAGGAAGATGGACGTCATCCTCCTCTGCAAACTGTTATTATAAGAAAATCACACACACATACACGAGGAGCCAAACTGCATGAGGAATCAAGAAGGTTTGTGATTATTATGTTTCCATGAGCAAGCTTGATTACTGGTTTTATGTTGTAAAAACTTTTTCTTTTTTACATACACTACAACTTATTACGAAAAATCAACCATACTATTAAAGATACATGTCACCCAAAAATGAAAATTCTGTCTTCATTTAATCACCCTTGTGTTGTTTCTAATCTTCTTTTCTTCTGTGGGTCACAAAAGAAGGACGTTTATGCTCACAGATGTACAAAAATTTATAAAGTCTTATAAATTTATAAAGATTTTTCAAAATCTGCAATTAAAAGTCAGACTCAATTTGAGCTGAAATATTTATCAAATTCTTCTATGAATGCATGCTAAAGTGACACTAATGTGATGCTATCCCTTGTTAAGAAGTATATGGACACTTATGGAAATAATATAATTTAAGAATATACTTAAGTGTGAACTGAATGTAATATTTTCTGACACTTAATTGCATGTTATTGTCAATTATATGAAAATGTATTATAGTTTACATTCATACTGAAAGCAATTAGTGCTTTTTTACCTTAAGTTGTAATTTCATTACTTCTGTGGTCATTGAAATATGGTTAAATACTGCTGAATGTACTGCCATGTATATTACAAGCATTTATGGTAAAATATACTTCTGTTGACACTTGTATTTAAATATATTTGAATGAAGTTGCAATTTAGTACATTTAAAAAATATATACATTAAATGTATTATCATATCACACTACAGTTAAAGTTATAATCAAGTACTTTGCATGTGCGTACTTTTAGTATGTTAGTCAACTCATCAAAATAAGTGCACTTCTTTAAAGCATGACAAGACAAGACAAGATTATTAAAACATAATTTAAATTGTATTTTAAAACATTTAATTTGACATTATTACAAAGTGCACTTCTTAGAAGTGTACTTAAGTGTTAAACATGAAAGTGAACTCTATTCGAGTTTTATTTCACTATTATATTTTTGTACAAGTTTTTAAAATATACCGGTAAGATTTACACTACAAGTGCATATTCAATGCAATTAAGCACACTTCTTTTTACACAAGTGATGCTATTCACATTCACTTTATGCCTCTTAATTCTTATTGTACGTCTACTATATTCTTATTGTGTATTCGTTTCTTCTAAGTAATTTTAGGCAAAACATCAGAGTCAAAGTTGATGCTTAAGTGAAACGTGACTCCATTAATTCTCCTGAGCCATGAAAGAGAAACCTCTGAGCAATGAATGTTTCTCTGGGGAATCTCAATGGTGTCTCTCTAGTGAATATCTGTGGTTCAAAACACAGGATGGTGTGTAAACAGCTGATGTGTGTGATGTGGACTCAGGTGCTCGTGTGACTGACACGGTAGAGTGAGCCTGAGCGACACACACACACACACACACACACACACACACACACACACACACACACAGACAGGTACATTGCACATACACTGCTGAGACGAGAAAGCAAGAAGCCCGGTGTCAGATGATGAGTACAGTCAGCCTGGTGCTGTGTGTGTGTGTGTGTGTGTGTGCTTCCAGACAGTGGCAGTTCCACACCAGCACCTTTTATCCCCGGAAAGTATGCATACTGCCTCCTACTCTGTCAAAAGTACATGCTCATGTAGCGGTCTGCAGTGAACATGCACACATACACACACACACACACACACAGATAGACTCTGTGACCCTTAGCAGCAGCAGCAGCAGATGCAGAAAACACTTCAGAGATTTGTGAACATAAAGGTCAGAGGTCAGTGACTTACATGCAGGTCGGGTAAGTAGGTGAAAAAAGGCACATGTAAATGCACATTTATACAGGTGCACACACTCATCTATCTATATATCTATCTATCAAATTTTCTATAGCTAGACAGATTTGTTTTGTCAGGTTACAGTTAAAAATGTATTAAAATGTACAGTTTTAGTTCTACATTCACATATATAATTGTAAATATATAATTGCATTTTTCTTCTGAAAATAAACCTAGCTATATTACGTTATACCAGGGAAAGTTATTTTTGAATTGCCTATCAAATTATATATAAACAGCACCTTAAGGTCTTCCTCTTTTTTTGTCAATGAACACAATTACAAACAAGCTTTGAAAGGTCTTTTAAAACTATGATTGAAACTGAATATTTGTATTGCCTTGTTTGCTCTTTTATTTAGTATTTGGTCTTTTAATAGGCTCTTTTGTTGTTATGTTTTACATTTTCTCTGTTTAACTGTACTGTACATGTGCAGACTCATAAAATTGCCCAAAATGCTATAATTCTGAAATCACGCAGGTTAACCGACAAGCCTGGTTTCTCAAAAAAACAAAAACAAACATAATATGATAATTATCATATACAGTATATCCTAAATTACAGTCAATTCTGATCATAATTTTGATCACCTATTAATCAGTTAATCAAAAGACATTATTAAATTATTAATGTTATTAGTATTAGTGCTTTAACAGCTGCATATTTCTAACAACTTGCCATTTATTTTAAAGCTTGTAGTCAATGCTGAAATAATGCATTTTCAATATAATGAAATAATAGATGATGAAATTTTAAGATTGAGATTTACCTATATGAAAAGCTTAGCTTGTATATTTAAAATTTTGTATGCATATGTGTACATTCATGAAAACATAGAAAACTAAATTCCTGCAGACTGCAGACACACAAGCAAACAGAAGCAGACAAAAACACACATGTAACTGTGTGTGCGTGTTTACATACATACACGTAAATGTGAAGACTTGATTTGAATAACTTTTTTTATCGACAGCTGCATTAATAAAGCAAATCAAGCTGGCTGTTTCTTTTTCTACTACAGCGCGACCCTATCGTGCACTGCCAAAAAAGTTCATTGTCTAGGGGTAAAGACAAATAAGACCTGAAAACAGACATGAGGAAGCTCATCTACATTCCAGAAAAATACAAAATCAAACAAGGATTTTGGCAAAACAAATATCTAAAAAAAAAAAAAAGGAAAAAGAAGTTAATATTACGGAACCGCCGCCATTCTACTTTTAGAACAATCGACACAATCTGATTATTACACAGATTTCAAGACAACAGACTGTGGTGTTGAACCAGAGCTCCCGTGTGCAGTCACAAGAGCTGCCTCTTATCCATCTATCTAATTATTCCCTCAGAAACCAGAAATTTGAAGATACTAAAGACAGTCCCTATCTGTCATGAAGCAGCATTGATCTCAAAATGTGGGTGTTGAGGGAGCCCAATATAACTCATGCCATTAAATTCCAGCTTGCCGTTATTCGCCAACAGAATTGACAGATTTTCCGCAGACGTTTCTTTTAATCTTCAACGCTTGTTCAAGAAGGGGGGAAAACACACAGTGTGTGCTTTACCTTTCTTATATGGTATTTGTGAGGAGGTTAGCAGAACTGCTCTTGAAGTGTCAAGACAGAAAAAAAAGAAAGAAAAGCAGTGCACAACACTTGTTGATTATCAACTGTCAAAATGCAGGAGAAAACATTGTTACTTTCCTTATACGGAACAGAAAAAATGCTCCCCTCAAATGCTCTGATTGAATGTAATACTATAGTATCATCGGAGTGTATTTTGGCAATTTTACTGCTGACAATACATAATATTGTTTATATGGATAAAATCTGTGAGGTGAGGTGTAAACAATCTTTTGAAATTAATTTGACACTAACCAAGTTTATATACTGTTTACTAGATATGCTGATATGATTAATGTGCCTTTATGTTGTCTAGCATGCCTCACTAACAATCTTTGTACTTGCAGTCACAGGTAGTACAGGCATATCAAAATCAAAATCAAGGAAATTCGGTGGATAAATAAGGGTGAACTGTGCTGTTGCGCACGATTAAGGAAATCACAACAAATTGTGAGGTTTATGTTGTTTGTTCATAAGTTTTCCTGTTTAGATGAGAATATTAGGCATTAATGACTATGGGGAAAACTGCAGGTGACATTTATAAAATAAAGCAAAAAAATAAATGATTTTATATACACACATATATAAACACACTATATGGATGAAAGTATTGGGAAACCTGATCATTACAGGGACTTTAATGATTGCATTTAGAAATAGACAGACATTAAAGGTCCCATATTGTCAAAACTGAAATTTCCTGGCTTTTTTCACGATAACTGAGGTCTAGGGGCTATTTAACTATCATATAAGTTTCAAATTAGTCAGTTCACAGTAAAATGCACACAGCCTGCATAAAGTAGCTGTGATTTTTCACGAACCGTTGTGACTTCCGTAAAAAGTTGACGTTAGAACTACACAGTCACTGCCTTCAGTCACCACCCCGAGCACCACCCACCGTCCCACTCTCCAAACCCCCAGACAACATCGCGTCCATGCCATTGCTGAGCAACAACAACACGTAAACATGTGGAAAAGGTTAACTTTAACCACTAAACCAGATCGGCCGACCTGTAACGTTACACTCTCACTCAAAGGATGGACGATCTGACAGGATTGTTACTATGAGGTGGATCACATCTATACAATTTCAAATGATTATATATGAATCGTCAGTTTGTTGTTTCACACACATGCACACAGACATTATTTCATGCACGACATAGTAATGAGATGCAAGAAACATAGACATATGGCAAGAAATCTGTAGACGCGCACATAACAACAAAAGACAATACTTTATTGAACCTTTTCTGATAAGAAGTGTGCGCTGCAAACGCAAACATTTTTGACGATCGTTTCTGTCCAGTCTGCTCGTTTTATCGCGTTTAACCACAGCTGTCGTTGTTTTTTTGTCTGGCAGTGGCAGCAGATATGCGATCAAATTTCTAATTTGAGGCTGTATTACGTCGATTCTGGCACCCAACATCACAGCAAGATGATATTTTAAGCTCCTTATGTAGCCGAATCTGCACTGGTTTGAATGGGCCGCCTCCAGTTTCCCCTTTGTTTTGCTGCCTCCAGCTAGCGCTGTGACGTCGACTGACCCTAGTTGCCTGTGGTTGGCCTGGCCGCGCGTCACTCAGAACACAACAGGCCAATCAGAAGAGAGGATCATGAATATTAATTAGACAGGCCAAAATCGACCTGTTCTCAGCAGAGCTCCTGAGAAAGGAGCTGTAAAAATATATTGAGATGGTTTTTGGTACTTATACCGCAAATATATATTCTTAAGGACATCAAAACCTAAAATAAAACTCCAGAAAGGTGTAAAATATGTGACCTTTATTATGGAGTTGGTCCCCCTTTGCAGCTATAATAGCTTGCACTCTTCTGGGAAGGCTTTCCACAAAATTTCTGTGAGAATTTTTGGCCATTATTTCAGTAGAGCATTTGTGAGGTCAGGCACTGATGCTGGACGAGAAGCCCTGGCTTGAAATCTCCATTGCAGTTCATCCCAAACGTGTTCAGTGGGGATAAGGTCAGGGTTCTGTGTGGGGCAGTCAAGCTCTCATCCAACTCACCCAACCATGTCTTTATAGACCTTGCTTTCATGCTGGAATAGAAAAGGGCCTTCTTCAAACTGTTCCCACAAGGTTGGAAGCATAGAATTGTCCAAAATGTCTTGGTATGCTGAAGCATAAAAGGGAGAATATGTGAGAATATGCTAGTCTCGTGAGAATCAAGTTTTGTTTACAGCAAAGGAAATCCAGTCTCTTCTTGGCTTTTATTGAAATCCTCTGACATTTTTCTTTACAAATCCTCGTTTTGTACATCTAATTCGTGAGCAGTGTTTTGTTTTGCTGTCTCCTCTGCGCTTCCACATTGATCACTTCTCACCAGAGCTTATGCTACGCCTACTTCCTACGTCATCCGCTGGAACGCCCCTTTTTTGTGAATGCGCGTACAACAGTTAGCAGAAATTATGGTTTATAAAATTTTAAATATGGATATTTTTCTTACTCAAACGCATTGCTTCGCTTTCAGAAGCTTTATTAACCCTCTGGAGCTATGTGGAACACTTTTTATAATGGATGGATGCACTTTTTTGTGCTTCAGAATCTCAACCCCCATTCACTGCCATTATAACGCTTGGAAGAGCCACAACATTTTTTAATATAACTCCGATTGTATTCATCTGACAGAAGAAAGTCACATACACATGCATTGAGTGTGAGTAAATCTTGGGGTAATTTTAATTTTGGAGTGATAATACCTTTAAGATTTCCTTTCACTGATAATAAGGGGCCTAGACTAATCCCTGAAAAACAACTCAGTCAGGCATGTTCTCCTGGCATCCGCCAAAACCAGACTTACCCATCAGACTGAAAACAGAGAGGCATGATTCGTCCCTCCACAGAAAACATTTCCACTGCTCCAGAGTCCAGTGGTGGTGTGCTTTACACCACTCCATCCAATGCTGCAAAAAATTATTTTCTTACTTAGTATTTTTGTCTTGTTTCTAGTATAAATATCTAAAAAAAAAAAACTTAAATCAAGATGAATTTACTTTACAAGTAAAATGCCTTAAGATATCATGCCTTGTTTTATGAAAAAAATATCAAAATCTTGTTACTTTTTGCTTAAAACAAGCAAAAATATCTGCCAAGGGGGCAAGTCAAAAAATCTTGTTTAGCCTTTGAATTAAGATTCTTTTTCTTACAGTTGCTGGGTTACTCTAACAGAGATGCTGCTGTTTCTAAACGCGTCCACTTTCCAATAATACCACTTACAATTGACTTGAATATCTCACAGGGATGAAATTTCACAAACTAATTTATTGCAAAGGTGGGATCACAGCACCACACTTGAATTCCCTGAGCTTGAAACATTGCAGATTTTTATTAAAGTTGTAGTGGCTCTGGATGTGCATCACTGTATTTGTACTATGCCAGCAGAAGGACGCCAGATCTAAACAATGTGCTGCTAAAAGTGCTCTGCTGGGCAGTAAAAGTCTTATGGACCTCTTCAGATGTGTTATTTACCTTACTTACCTTGACAGTAAGTCCATGTTCCCACATTCCAGGGGTTCTTTTTTTATCGTTTGCTGTATGAAACGTCTCCTTCAGCAAGTCTTGCACTAGATGATAATGTTTCTTCAGGGTTAGTATTTAAGATTATAATTCTAATAAATGTGCCAATTTAACCTACAAAATATTAACATTCCAACATGAAACTTAGATTGGAACAGAAAAGAATAGAAGAGATATGAATAGAATTGAATAGAATGAAGGGAAGCTTGTTGAATAAAATAGACAGAAGGTGAATAAAAAAAAACAGAGTAAAATAGCAGTGATGTAAAACTTGAATAGAAGTGAGGTGAAACAGCATAGTGTATAATAAAATTGAAGTGAAGTGAAACTTATAGAGAATAGATCATAATAGTATAGATGTCAAATGAAACTTAAAGAAATGATGTGAAAAAGAATAGTTGTAATTAGTGAAGTGAAACAGAATAGAATAAAACAGAATGCACCAAAACCAATTACAATAGAAAAGCGGTGACATTAAACTGAACAGAAAGGAAATGAAATGAAACTTGCTAAATAGAATAACACTGAAGTGAAACTTACATAATAGAGCTGTCACTGTGTTGGTACCTTCTCAAAAGGTACACCTTTGTACCTTATTTACCCCATAAAGGGTGCATATTAGTACCTCAAAGTTACATATTAGTAGCCTACCTAAAAATGTGTACAAATTAGTTCCCGAATGATACTCATTACTACCTTTAGAAAAGGTACTGCATGCCCCAGAGACAGCTTTCAGCGAGGACAGAAATGAGGTAAAACTTTAAAAAAATAAAATGACATTGAAGTGAAACTTACAAAATAGAACTGAAGTGGGGAGAACAGAGTGAATATTTCATAAAAGAGAATAGATTAGAATAGAAATGAGGTGAGGTGAAACAGAATAGCTTGCAAAATACAGTAGAATTCTGGTGAAGTGCAGCAGAACAGAATAACATAGAACTGATGTGAAGCTTCCTTGGAGAGAACAGAGCAGAAGAGCATCGAAAACTTGGAGAATAAAACAGATTAGAGGAGTGTGAAGGGAGATAAAATAGAATCGAATAGCATCCTTCCGTATTTCCTTGCTCTTTTCTCTGTGAATGTTAAAGTTAACGTTACTGGCCTGTGTGAAGTCTTCCGCCCCTCTCAAGCGAGCATGCTGGGATGTGTGTGTAACTCACACACACACACACACACACACACACACACACACACTCTCTGTAGGCGCGATTGAACAGCTCGCGTGTGTGTTGCAGCGTCGCGCAGGAACTCAACAGGAGCTCGACCTTGACAGACTGAGAGACCATCATCATCATCATCATCCTCCTCATCCTCATCCTCGGCGCGAGCTCCAGTTCAGTACGCGTGAAGCCCAGCTGGCACTTCCTGGTAAGAGTTTAGCTTCATTCCCTCCGGCCGAGAAACCCCCCCGTCGAAACTGATATCGTGCCACTTTTCGTCGCTACTGAAGCCACAACAAGGACATTTTGAGTCGACTAGGAACTGTGTATCCGATAAATATGCTGTGTTTTATGAGGCTACAACAGAAAGAGCTGAGGAAAAGTTGACAGAACTTTGAGCTAGTTTGAGTTAGCGCGCTAGGCTAATGCTGCTGTGGCGGTAATTCACCCGAGACAAACATCCAAATGATTTGTTTTAACGCTTATAAATGCTTTATTCAATCTGACAGCAACGTACCCTGTTGTGAAAGTAGGTTTGAAGCTGTTTTACAGAGTGTCGGTTGTGTTTTTAGCAGTGACACGGCACGGTTAGAGCATTGTGGCTAAGCTAACGTCTGTCAGTGTGACACATGCACTAGAAATGTGAGGAGAAATTCACTCGAAGTTACTCTGACACTGGCCGAATAACCTTAAACCCAGATGACAAAGGTATTTAATGCTGGTTTTCTCTAGAAATGTCACAGAGATACGCCGTTTATTTGAGAGTGTGTGAAGCATTTCTTACTTTGGCAACACTTTCCAGCTGGTGACAGCAACGTGTTGGTACTTGTTTGTGAACTTGATGAACAACACTGTTCGTAATATTAACAATGGCATAAGTGAATTAGGAGGGAAGTGCATTGTTACGTCTTTCTGGTACTAAAGTTTTAATGACGTTAGAAGTTCAAGAGGATATTGTACGTTTAATAAGCAATATTTTACCTTAAAAAACCCCAGTTGGAAGTACAGTGGCTTGTAGTTTAGTGCATTCAGGGTTTGTCAGATTCACATTGGACAATGAATCAGCACAAAATTTGAAACAATAATGGCCGTGGCTTAGCTTGTTGTAGCACTCCAAAAGTTATAATTTACTCACTCTCATGTCTTTCCAAACACGTGTTATGTTTCTGTGGAACACAAAAACTCATATTAGAATGGGAGTCATTTTTTAAGTGTGGTCGTATGAAAGAAGATGCAATGAAAGTAAATGGGCTCCAAAGCTGCCAGTCACAACATTCTGCCTAATGTTTTTGAGTTCCACTGAAGAAAAGTTATACTGCATGATGCAACTTGAGAGTGTAAATTATGACAAAATTCTCAGTTTTGCAAAATATGGAGTGAACATTATAGAGTCTTAAAAACATAAAACCCCAGACTGATGCTGGAATGATGCTGCTTCTTAATATACATGCTATTCGGTATTTGAACTGGTGTGTTGATCAGAAGAATTGGCACGTGATTTAATTAGCCTAAACTGAAATGTAAAATGTGTACATAGCTGTGTACTTTAACTGTGACAAGATGATTGACAGGCCAGTTTGTGGTGACTGGATGTGACAGCGGCTTTCATTAAAGACGATGTGATGTGGTAGTATTTACCAAACCTTGCTCATTCGTCTGCTACACACTCAAAAGTTCAAAAGTAAAGCATAGTATAAGTCAGGCAAATTGGGATGCTGTGTGTTATATCAGCCAAATAGTAGCTAAATCTGGCTGTTTTGAGATCAGTGTCAACCACAAACCTCAAAGTGGGCCGATAAATAGAAATGTGACCTCTTCCCTGTGTCAGAGTTTGGGTGACATGATCCCACACATCAGTTTAGCTACTATTTTCTTCTTTCCCCCGATCCTCCCCCTTCTTCGTATTTGATCCCTTTAGTACCACCTATTGTACTGGATATATTTATGGTTTATTATGTGTTATACATATTTTATTGATAAATATTTGATTTTTCAAATAGGCTGAAAAGACCAATCGAAAGTCTATAAAATAATTATTGTGTATTAATTTAACCAGTTTTATGTCTGTTTCATTCGACATCATTAAATTGAATGATTTATAATACAGCTTTATATATCAGCTACTCAACACTTTCAATATTGCAATATTCAGCAAGTCTTTCAATATTGCAACAGGATTGTGTGATCATTTGATTTGAATTCTAATGTGTTTATCTATAGTGTATTTAACCTACAAAATATTTCGATGCACAATTGTTTCCACATTCCAATGCAAAACTGTCAGTTGTGTAGGCCTGACTTTATAAGCTTTGCATTGTTAGACAATTGGTCTTAAATTCTTAAAAAAATAATCTCCTTACTTTTAAAAAAATTATTTTGATTATTTATTGCATTAAGAAATTATTAAATGAATAGATTTTATGTCTGTCTCATTGGGCATATTTAAATTGAGTTATTCATTCATAATATATCATATCAGCCACTAGGGGTGTGCCATATCATACCGTCCACGGTAATACCGGTATACATTTTCACATGATAACAAAGTGTCATATCGCAATATCAATGATGTAGCGACACGAAGACGTATGGCGGATATACGTTCTCTAGTGCACACAACAACACCACCACAAACCCAATAGGTGTGTTCGACTTGAAGCAGCGCTGTGTAGACTGATCGGTGTATGACATCAAAGTATTGCTAGAGCATATTCAAGGGCACACTCTTACCTTCAAAAATAGGCGAGGCGCATATCTTTAGCAAAGCGGCGCAGAGAGCCGCTTCTCGGACGCTTCTGAAATGTGCCGCGGCTCCGCTGGTGTAAACACAAGCATTGTCTAGAGTGGCCGCGTCGGAGTCGTAACGCGCCGCAGACACGTGCAGTGTAAATAAGGGGTAAGTCACTCTCGCGGTGTTTTGACTTCATACACCGATCGGTCTGCTTCAAGTCCACCCCTATCAGCCACTCAACCCTCTAGATATCGTATTGGCCATTGCAAAACTTGAATGCTAGATGTTTCAACGTCAAGGGATAGATATTATCTGGTCTTAATCACTGAAGAATATGATGCTATTTGAATAAATCCATTCATTTGAGATAATTTAGGCCTAGTTGACTCTCATATTTGACCTTGTATACATTTTCATGATATTGTCTTTTTCATCTTGTAATTACAACTTATACTTTAGGCTGATCTGGCACAATTTGAGCTTTCCTCTTTGCACATTTTTTCCCATCCTTTTTGGCCTCTCTCGTTGCTTTAGATTTCCCGAGGAAATGAACTCTTTCATGGCATAATTACACGATGCATATGCCACTGTAAACACAGTAATCGAGACGCTGACAGCCTGCATTTGTCACAAAATACGTGAAAACTGGAGTAAATATGCGCTGTGATCCAAAAGAACAACCTCAGTGTCTTCGTACGGCCCGCTATCAGCATTTTTTACGTTCTCGCTGCAAACGACACTTAATATTTTACACAGGATGACACGGAGAGAAGGCAAGAGGCCGTTTGTTTTGAAAGCCTGTCTCTCTTAATACGCAATACCCAAGTGTTGCAAATAGCCGGGCACGCCAGCCTGGCATACTAACACTCATCAGCTTTCCGCCGAGTTTCTTCGGCCCAAGGGCTGTCGAGGTCTGTGGCTGGAGTGAGACGTAACACCCCCTCGTTCCGGGATCTTGCGCGACAGGACCCTGCTCTCTGCACTCAATCAGTCAGGGAAACAAACAGCCGGCTCGAGAGCTGCAGGAGGAAGCTGTGGTGCTTTTTTTTCAGAAGTCATGCCAAGTTGGAACTTGAAAACCTTTGGCGGTGCCTTTGCAGGGCAGTGAATAAAAAAAAACTTTACACGTGTCTGAAGCCAAGCCTGGAAGCTCGCGGGGCGTTTGAACTGCTCTGGAAGGTCTTGAGAAGTGGGCTGGTTCCCGGGTGCCGCTGCGAGCAGGCATTGGTGGGGGACCGAGGGGGCGTAAACTGAGGGCGAGTGCCACCATACTGTGAAGGCCGGGCGAGTGGCCAGCATCGTTGACAGTTTAACAGTGAATATTTTACAGCACAGCATACTGCATGCTGTAAACAGGGGTGAGCTACATAAAGGCTGTTTATCGTACTTGGGAAGCCTTGAAAAAAAACAGCATCTTTAAGCCCCGTATTAGAATAAAGCAGATGGCTTGGGCCAGTGCGGCTCGGGAAAAAGCCGGAGATGAAAGCAGGCCAGTTTCTTTGAACAAGGAGTCTGTCACGTTACTATCTCCAGGTCTCCGGGTCAAACCGTGCAGCCGGGCTTTTTTTTTACGCTGGCATTGGCCAAAAATATCGCAAGGAATCTCATTAATATTGATGTTTTGATGTTGCAAGCATTTTCAATGGTTGTTAACAGGCCAAATGTGTTTTTAATGCACCATTAAGATCTTTTATGATCTTCAAAGGTTTTTTTTTTTTTTTAAGTGTCATTTGTCTTGACCATTCGTCGACTTTGACCACTAAAATTACAACAGTAGGAATACAAGACAATATCTGCTGCCTTTACTAGTGTAGTTGGATAGACTTTAAATGACTTGAGTTACTGAAAAAATACTTTTATTTTTTAAAAACATAAACAAAATAATTGAGCAGAAATAAGCAGAAAGGACTTGCATTTTGGCAAAATTGTTGTGCTTTTAAGCAGCCAGTTTGGATATTTGAATTAAGTTTTATAAGGAAAGTTCGCAATTATTCAGCAGACATTGCCAACGTGATTATTAATCAGCTTGTCATGTTGAAACTGGCCGATTTTCGTAAAGTAAATGGATTGCTGTGCTGCCTTGTCCTTTTTAAATTGTTATTTGCTAATAATAAATACAAATTTGACATTAATTCTTAAATTCTTGATTTGTTTGATTTGAGATTTCAATGTAATTCAGGGTATTTTTTAGGTATTTTTTTGTTATAACATAATTTGCTTACATTATAAAAGAAATTCTCTCTGCCAATGATGTATAGTATACAGGATATTATTTTGGATTGATTTAAGTTTGTAATTCTTTTTTTTGGACTATTCATTTAAATAACCAGCTCATTAAAGTCATTTGTAGTGCTGGGCGGTATGACCAAAAAAATATTTCACGATATTTTATATACGCAAAATTTTACCGGTTTCATGGTACATGACGGTATTTTTTTTTCCTGCATGATCGGGGGTTAACCATATTTTCTACTGATTGAGAGAGGAAATACTGCAGTATATTGACTTAGAATGCCCTATTTTACTGTCATGATGAGTGAATATTGTCAAAAAATACCACACTAAATAGTGACTAAACACGACCCCTTTTAATACATGTTAACCAGGAGTCACTCATTTATAATCGCGGCATCGTCTGATAAAATCAACATGCATCTACACTAAAGAGCGGCTATGCGGTTGTTTTGGCTATATTACTTTTTTTGTCTTATGCAGCGCACTGCCTGCGTCTGAGTTACAAACTAAAAAAACAACAAACAAAAAAAAGTGCATAATATTAATAGACGAACTACGCTCATTTATAATTCCAAACAATCAGTAAGCAAAAGGTGCTAGGAAACGCTGTTTTGTACTCATTTATTGACGAGTCGGCTGCGGTGCGGCCAACTGAATGCGCTGCTTCTCTGCCGCTCACTGCACAGAACAGACGCCGAGAGAGGTGACACTTCTCCGGGAAAGTCAGACTTTGCGGGACAGCACTGGCGAAATCTTCAAACTGAACCATAGCTAAGGTTTATCAGAAAAAGTCTCTAGGTTTGTCCGTATGAATATTCTATGGAAAAAAAGCAGCTAAAAGAGCCTGAAAGTTGCTAAATCTAGTGCTAAAATCGCACTCGTGTGTGTGTGAGACGCGGGAGCTGATGGCAGGGGGCGGTGGATATTTGTGGCGGTCAATATGGATGAGTTCTTCTGTGTATCCACGTTTATTAGTTCTACAGCTCAGTTTTGGAAACGTCACGCTTAGTAACACATCCAGCTGTTCCCTCACCACAGTGCAACAATGAAAATGGACCCCTTTCAAACAGTGTCGCGTTACGAACGTTATTTAAGCGACATACACCATTATTGCGGTATTTAAAAAATTCATAATCATAACAAAAATAAACACCGGTATTCGGTATGAACCGGTATACCGCCCAGCACTAGTCATTTGATTTTGTATTCTGTCTATACTGGATGCTCTTCAGGGCTCGCAAAATCGCTTGCCCCGTTTTCAAGTCGGGCTACCAAAATGTATCACTGCCCTGCCTGACGGACTTTCTTGAATAGTGATATAAAATCCCTTCCTTGATTCGCTTTGTTCACTCGCTTGTAGGGGTGAAACTGATCATAGTTTATCATTTACACGTGTTTTTAAGTCTTACCAATTTAAACATTCAGGTGTTTTTAAACCATTCATGAGCATGAAGAATTCAGTTTGGTGCTCGTGCGTATATACAGAGCGGCGTTTCAGGCAGAGCACGAACACAGAATTGATTACTCTTTTGCTTGAACAGACACATACATGCAAAATTATCTCAAAATAACTATCTCGGCAAGTATTTTCATCTCTTGAACATAAACAGTGGAGAAAGAAATCGCAAGTGTATCATTATATTGGATCTGTGCATTCGGTCTTAAAGGGGCAGCAGCCTATAAATACCTGCTGTTTAAGCGCTACCTGCTGTCAGCCTGTCAGAGAGTGACATTTGCGTCTCACTCAACCGTCTGATGTTTTTTGTTTCGTTCAGATGTTCTTTTAGTATCACAAGCTAAAGTCAGACCATTTGTTTTTTGTTTCAAAATTAAAAATTTTACATCTGAACAGTATGACAGCATCTGTGTTGATCGTGATTAAAAATACACAGGCAAAACCTCGTACTGCATCGGACATTTCTTTTATTTGTATGATTTATTTGATTTGGGATTTGTTTTAAATTAAGTTAGTTTTATTATTTGACATAATATTTCAATTTCACAAAGAAATGTGCAGCATTGTGTTGGAGAAATAACAAAAGACAGCTTGTCTTAAATCTAATTTTGTTAAAAAAGATATTGTGAGAAAATTGTATTGTGAAATCAGTATCGAGAATCATATCACATCGTGAGTTGATTGAATCATTACTTCCCTATATGCTACTAGTTTTTGCTGCGGTATCAAATAAGTATTGTTATTTAAATAATAGTGTTGCTGTAAATAATAAAGAAACCATATTCTTTGTTTGCTATCTGAAAAATGATTTACCGATCTGTGACTCAAAGGTGAATGATAATGTAATATAATCCGAAACGTGAGATTTGTGATCCGTTGCACCCCTAATCTCTTGACGTGTTATTTGAAGAAAAAAATGCAATATCTTTTATTTGGGCTAGTTAAATTCATTTTTCGGGCTACCAAAATCTGAAGAGTACCCGCCCTAAGGGCTACCAGGGATTTTGAAATTTTACGAGCCCTGCTCTTTATGTTTTGATTCACTAAGAAGAACTTGTCAGCCCTCTACGAACACCTCGGCAATTGAATCGCCATTGGCTAGTAAAAAATTTTTTGTTTACTCGCCAGACTGAAATACTATACTACATACATATACATATACAAGCAGACACATAACATATACACACATACATGTATATATATACACATATACACACACATATATACACATACAGTGTGTATAACTGGTTGTGTATATAATCTATAGATCTTATAATAGATGTCCATTAAATAGATATGTATAAATATATATACAGTGGGTACGGGAAGTATTCAGACCCCCTTAAAAATTTTCACTCTTAACAATATTGCAGCCATTTGCTAAAATAATTTAAGTTTTTTTTTTTTTCCTCATTAATGTACACACAGCTCACCATATTGACAGAAAAACACAGAAATTGTTGACATTTTTGCAGATTTATTAAAAAAAGAAAAACTAAAATATCACATAGTCCTAAGTATTCAGAACCTTTGCTGTGACACTCATATATTTAACTGAGGTGCTGTCCATTTCTTCTGATCATCTTTGAGATGGTTCTACACCTTCATTTTGAGTCCAGCTGTGTTTGATTATAATGATTGGACTTGATTAGGAAAGCCACACCTGTCTATATAAGACCTTACAACTCACAGTGCATGTCAGAACAAATGAGAATCATGAGGTCAAAGGAAATGCCTGAAGAGCTCAGAGACAGAATTGTGGCAAGGCACAGATCTGGCCAAGCTTACAAAAAAATTTCTGCTGCACTTAAGTTTCCTAAGAGCACAGTGGCCTCCATTCCTTAAATGGAAGAAGTTTGGGACGACCAGAACCCTTCCTAAAACTGGCCGTCCGGCCAAACTGAGCTATAGGGGGAGAAGAGCATTGGTGAGAGAGGAAAAGAAGAACCCAAAAATCACTGTGGCTGAGCTCCAGCGATGCAGTCGGGAGATGGGAGAACGTTGTAGCGGTCAACAATCCTGCAGCCCTAAACCAGTCGGGGGCTTTATGGCAGAGGGGCCCGCGGAGCTTCCTTAGTGCCAAGACATATGAAAAAAACACTGAAGGACTCCAAGATGGTGAGAAATAAGATTCTGGTCGGATGAGGCCAAGATAGAACGTTTTGGCCTTAATTCTAAGCAGTATGTATGGAGAAAACCAGGCACTGCTCATCAACTGTCCAATACAGTCCCAACAGTGAAGCAAGGTGGTGGCAGCATCATGCTGTGGGGAGTGTTTTTCAGCTGCAGGGACAGGACAACTGGTTGCAATCGAGGGAAAGATTAATGCGGCCAAGCACAGGGATATCCTGGACGGAAACCTTCTCCAGAGTGATCAGGACCTCAGACTGGGCCGAAGGTTTACCTTCCAAAAAGACAATAACCCTAAGCACACAGCTAAAATAACGAAGGAGTGGCTTCACAACAACTATGTGACTGTTCTTGAATGGCCCAGCCGAGCCCTGACTTAAACCCAATTGAGCAACTCTGGAGAGACCAAAAAATGGCTGTCCACCAACGTTTACAATCCAACCTGACAGAACTGGAGAGGATCTGCAAGGAGGAATGGCAGAGGATCCCCAAATCAGGTGTGAAAAACTTGTTGCATCTTTCCCAAAAGACTCATGGCTGTATTAGATCAAAAGGGTGCTTCTACTAAATAGTGAGCAACCGGGTTTTTTTTTCTGAATACTTAGGAACATGTGATATTTCAGTTTTTTTTTTTTAAAAAATCTGCAAAAATGTCAACAATTCTGTGTTTTCTGTCAATAGCGGGTGCTGTGTGTGTACATTAATGAGGAAAAAACAATTAACTTAAAGGATTATTTTAGCAACTGGCTGCAATATAACAAAGAGTGAAAAAAATAAGGGGGTCTGAATACTTTCGTATCCCCTTATATATATATATATCTATATATATAGTATGTTATAGTGGGGTGGTGTGTGAAATGGCCAGTTTAGAAAATATCTGAAAAGTACACTCTTAAATCAGCGTCAGCATTATAATATGTAATCAATGTTATTTAATGATGGAACTTTTGTAAGTGAATTAAAAATGATAACCATGTATGAAGCCGATTAGTCATTTGAACTGAAACTTGGACTGGTGGCGGTGCTTTTTTGGTTAATTCAGTGTTACTGTAAAAAAAAACAATAGTTGAGGAAAAAATAAAAAAAAATACTGACATAGAAATAATGCTCCGAATTCTACTAATAAGAAACAATATAAAACCACCAAGGATTAAGAGCTACTGGATTCATTGACTAGTAATCAGGTTGTGTGCGTCCCGCTCGCACTGATTCGCTGAAATCAAAACAGGGACGATAATAGGTGAGCGCCAGCCAATGAGATTACCGTTTGTGCAGTAGTTCCGCCCACTAGTGGAGAAAGCGGTAGTTCTTAAAAGCAGAAGAATTCCAAAGGAACTTTGGAGCGTGTGTGTGAGAAACAAAGTGACGGTGAGTCGTGCGCCTTCACACTAGCGTTTACGGGACGTTGTGCGTTGCTCATCCATTCAGATGAACTGAAAAACAGCACAGATCACTTGACGAAGAGAGAAACTCTGAAGCACTCAGTCATTTATCATCGTATAATCATTTAGTCGCCAGAGTGAAGATTTAGTCGCATATGCGAGTGATTTACTTGCAATGTAGAAGGTTGCGTGTTCATTAGAGTCATTTATTTGTCAGTTGGACTACAGTGATTCTGCTGCATTTTTTTCTTTTAAGAGTCATTTGTTTGTGAATCAGACAGAGTTCACTGATTAGGTTTGTTTTTGCAGACATTTTGTTTGAAGGACTCACATTTACAACATAATGAAATATGATTTCTTAGCGACCCTTGGCCACCAACGTTAGTTACAGCAATCTTCAGTAGTAAAATCGCTGTGTGAATGGGGCATAAGCCTTCACATACAGCACAGATTAAACCAAGCCTTACAATCGTCGTACAACTACAGTGTTTTATCCAGCACCCTTATCTCGCATGAAAAGGGCAGATCCTTTGCGCCCCATTAAAGATTCACCAAAGACATTCTCTTCAAGTTCTGCTCTGTGTTCTGAGGAAGAAGCGCTGGCTGATCGTAGTATGAGATGGTTTGAGCTTTACGGATGTATTTTCATGAAAAAGGTGAAAGGCAATTGATGAATAAGTGTAGAAGGGGTTCAGAGAAGGGAAGTCCCTAATGGTAGGTGTGGTGGAGAATAGTCCTCTCAGGGTTTCTGCGAGCTCCTCACTGCAGGAACGACCAACATCAATAAACGGCCCCACTGAGCAGCCCTTTGTGACATCTGTTAAACCTCCATTCCGTTCGCTTTGTTTTTTTTCACCCCTTTTTTTTGCCACTTTTAATTGCCCCTATTTAATTAATAATGTTAGCTTATATATATATTAGGGCTGCACGATATATCGAAAATATCGCAAATGTAAATATCGCAATATGCATATCGCAAGGGCGTGCGATATCTGAATCATTTTAATAATAGGCTACTTAAATCAAAACGTTGCAAAAGGTCAAAGTTTTAGTTCGACGCATATAGCAGAGAATTGCTTGACGTTAAAAAGAGTTAAGTGCGATAAGTTGCAGAAAACAACTCTTTGCTGTCTGACTTTTGCACCTGAAGCGCGCGCAACAGATGAAATCGCGCCAGAAGTCTCTTCAGTTGTGCCGCACACGTGCAAAGCGCACGCACGCACACACATACACACAGAGAGACGTGTTTCAGACGGCGCGTGAACACCGAGTTGATTCGTTTTTTGCATGTCCTCATGTTTGAACAGACACATACACACAGTATTATGTCAATAGTACCCGTCTCGACAATCATTCTCGTAAACGCAGTCAGTTATGTTTTAAATGAATGTAAACAGCTGAGAAAGAAATCGGATGTGTATCATTATACTGGATCCGTGCAGTCGGATTTAAAGGGACAGCAGCCTATAAATACGTGCTGATGAATATGTCACTAATGTTAACAAAAAAACAAAACGGCTATAACAAAGATTAAACTAAATTTAATTCATACAGTGAACACAATACAGTGTTATTTTACACTTAATTATTAAATTTATGTACCTGAATACTACTGTGTTTTTATCTATGCTTGTAACGTGTAATCTTTTTTTTTTGTTTTAATGTGCACGTATTTAGATATATATAGATCTATATACATACCTACATAACATATGTAGCGAATCAAAGGGGAAATATGAATAATTAATTAACTAGTTATAATTAATTATAAATATGTAGATCCGCTGTAGATATTTAGTTGACTTCTCAGGGTCAACTGTCTTGTCAATTTTAAGAACGTTAATTTCCTGGTTAAGGGGAAATAACTTTCTTACTGTACAATAATACACAAAGCATGTAGCAAAAATCTGCATGATTAAGGGACTCCAGTTATGAGCAAACAATGAACAACGTAAAGTGTGATACAAGTAAGGCTTTATTAACTACACAAACACTTAAACTAATCTAACATACTACATAAACACAAACTGGTCTAACACACACATAAACAAATAAACTGGTCTAACACACTACACACTCCTACAGTTGGTATAGGAAGGGTAAAGCTTATGCAGTAAGAGATGAGAACTTAAAAATATGAGTTATGAAACCATTGCTATTCCGCAGTGTACAGCCTGAAAAAAGGTGTAAATGATACTTAATGTATCAGTTAATAAGGCTAAGTTTGATACTTGCACGTCTCATCTGTTTGAAAGAGAGGTTTGATGCAATCTGAAGTTTCAAGTTGATCTTTGCTGAAGTTGGTGATGGAAAAGAACCAGTTTGAGTCAAATTATCTTGGTGAATGGAAAGTCAAGGCCAAAAGCCTGGCACGAACTTAGGGTGTCCCGTTTGCTCACTTCTGCATCTTCTCAGAATTCAACCAAACCAATGACTAGGGCGGGTCACTGATGTGAGGCCTTTAAGGTCTTCACGCCTCTCAAGATGGGCTTGTCCACTGAGAAAGGCCGGAATTCCAAGTGATGAGGTTGGAAAATACTGGGGTAGTTTAGGACCTTCTGGTGGAAGCATGGTAATTTGATATGGAACCTTGAATCGAACTTACTTAAAGATTCTCAGGACAACTAATATATGCTGTTTTGTATCAACATATAATTACCTCGATTTCGTTTAGATACTAAACTTGGTAGGGTTACATATATGTAAGATGACAGGAATTAGTGTTTCCATTATAAGCCTGCATAAAACGGTATAAAATTTCAGACAACATACACAATGACCTGAAGGATATGTGTGTTCATTCAAAGAAAGGTTTCCTATGAATTAATTAGAGAACAGACCATTTATAAGGTTGCCACGGGTCTTTTTTATTGTAGTGGAGGGGTAATCTCAACTGCATAGGTCGTAATGTATCTGGTCTAGCAAAGGTGTCGTGGTTGCCATGGTAAACAGTGGCCTGTGGTCATTCGCAGACATCCTGGCTCCCAGTATGTTTATTGGGTGAGGGGTGTGTGAATGTTTGTTAATCTAATGAATAATAGATTTGTTAAATCAAATAAAAATTAGAGTGTCAGATTGGTCGAGACGCTACAAAATAAATAATAATAAATATACAACACATATATATATATCCACACTGTATATATATGAAGAGTTAGTTTGTTAGGGATGTAACAATTAACCGGGAGGCGGTTGAAAATCGATTAAAATATGTGACGATTCAAGTCCGCTGAGATGCTAAACAAATTGCGATTCAATTAGGGGTAGGAGTTTATATGAATGTATGTCTGAGGGGAACTTACTGTCTTAGAAAAGTTTAGATGGTATTTTTTCTTTTCATCTTGCCTCTGTAAAATGCATATTAAAGTTCATAAGTGCAGTGCTGCTTTGTTTACAGCAGAAACCAAGGAAACTCTTTAAGCGCCACCTGCTGGCAGAGAGGGAATCTGTGTCTCATTCAGCTCAGCTTTCATGCAGATATTTTTTATGCATAAAACTGAAGTCAAACCATTCTGTTTATGCTTCAAATTTAGAAATGATACAATCTAATTTAGATTAAAAACTGTTCATGTTGCATGTATGCAGCATCTTTGTTTGGATCATAATTAAAATGCAGTGGTTACCTCTAATTTTAAATGGAAAGAGCACAGACAAAGCCTTATTTTGTTTATATGAAGATATTTTTTTATTTGTGTTACTTATTTGATTTAGGGCTTGTTTTAAAATTTAAATTTAGATTTGTTATTTACATTTACATTAGCCTATATCGCTTTATCCAAAGCGACTTCTTTCAAATGAGGACTTAAAAGCAATCAAACCAACAAAAGAGGCAATAATATGCAGGGCTATATTAGTGTATTATTAGTGTATATTTCAAATGTCACAAAGAAACGTGCAGCATTTTTTCTAAGCAATAATAAAAGGACACATTTAAGTTATAATTTGTCTTAAATCTCATCTTGTAAAAAAAAAAAAAATTGTGAATCGAATCGTGAAATCAATTTGTGAACGAAAAATGAGTTGAGGGAAGTTAATCCTGTTCGTTTGCGAACAGATAACTTTGAGTTTTTAACAATTTTCAAAATTCATGTTTTTTCATTGTGCATTCCAATTAATCTCAATCAAACTGCAGTTTGGTTATTTTGATTAAGTAGAAATAACAAAAAAATACTTGCTAACACAATAAAACAATAAAAACATGATAGCATAATGAAAAACATGATTTTAAAGGGATTAAGGTTTTTTTTTCCCAAACCAAAAATGTCAATTAGGATATCACACTCATGTCGTTCCAAACCAGTGAAGACCATTCAGTCATTTCGGAACCCAACTAGTATTATGGATGAAATCGAGAGCTTTTCGACCCTGCTAGACCAGCACGGAACTGAAATCTTCCCAGACCCAGAAACGTAGTAAGAAACATCCGGTTTGAACACGCGACATGTGACATCAGTGGTTAAACTGCAATTTTATGAAGCTACAAGAATACTTTTGTGCGCATTTTTTAAATTAAATGTTTTTTTTACATTTTAATAAACACGCACCAAAATATTGGGTAACACAATTCATTTTTATTTAGGTTGTACTTATTATTGAATTAAATATTGCCAACACAAATATTGTGTTAAATGTTTATTTTGACATCCGTAATTTTTCATAAAACATTTGAGATGTTACATCTCTTTGCATGACCAAGGAGTTGAAATGGTTAATTAGCCTGAATCATTCAAACTTACAGAAAAACACGTTTCTTTCCTCGACTGAATTGTGATGTTGACGAACTGTCAGAGGCTGCAGAAGAAATTGTGTTATGATATGCGTCCGATTATTGCATCATGAATATTCCAGAGAAATGAAGCATGATCAACATCTGTTGTTTTGGTTCTGAGTGATACAGAGCATAACAGTAATAATGTATTGTGTGTTCAGTGATTGCTGGGATGCTACTGAAATCGTCATCAAACTTTGTCACTCCATACGCTGAGAAGAAAGGGCCCAGGAGCTAGAGATGGAGGGATATTCAGGACTGTAGGCTCCTGTTAGCGTGATTGCAGCTGGTGGGCTTGACCTCTGGCTGCGGCAAATAAAAGGAATTTAGCCCTGAAGTGGAAGTTGTCACATCCCATTGTGGTCAGAGGTTAGCTGGAGAACTTTGTGGTCAGTGACATGGCTTAGTTCTCATTAGACCACATGAGATGGGGTCTGCCGCACATAGGGTCACGGGTACAGCCAGGGGTCTGCATGCCACAAATAACACGCAGTTGTATTATGCAAGAAAACATTGTTCAGTCTTTGAAATAGTTGGCTATTAAATAGTTGTCCTACATAGGCAGGTATCTTGAAAGAGCCACATCCTCAAATTAATCCTGATTAGTAACCTATCTTTATAAGTTTTTAATTATTACTTTTGCCACATATGACCTTAAGCATTGGAAATTAAATGGAAAAGATTCAGCTTCATTTAGATTGCTTTAAAAAAAAAAATAATATATATTACATTTCGTATTCAAAGCAGGTCTCACAGTTATTGGGTAAACTGTGGTTTTTATTTATTTATTTTATTGAATGAGAAATTGCTCAACTATTGGGTAAAATAGTTATTTTGTTCAAATGTAACTTCAGTGTTTCCCCCTGCCATTATATTAGGGGGGCAGGTCCTGCCATTGAAGGTCAATTTTTATTAAATATGTTTTCACTATAGCGCGCAGAATCACAAAAGAAGTCTTTTAGTACCTTTCGATAGAACCGGTATATACCTTGCTTCTTTTAGTAAGAAACTACAATTGCCTTATGTTGTTTTTCTATTTACACGATGGCATGGAATTTCGTTCTCACGTTGGGTTCATACTTCTGTATCCTGCACAGCGGAATTCTGGCACACACGCACAATCCCACTCTCAAGTATTTGTAAATGTTAAGCCGCAAAACGATTCATATTTAAGTCAATTATGCGTGTCTCTGTGTCAAGGAATGGCACAGACGTGCGGTTTTGTTTACCACTCGTAAACACTGTAACCAACATGGCACTCAGTATTCTGGGAAGTTTGTTCATTGGGACTCATATGTTCAAATAAGCATGGTAACACGCATTGTAATACAGCACACAGGGAAATGACAGAATAGCCAGCGGGCACATGCATAAAAGCGCGGCATAATTTGAATCATTAGTTTAACGTTTGGCGATCGCGCGTTCAGTGAGCTGAACTTCCTCCGTCAGCATTCAATCACATGGGACGAAGTCACCAGAGGAAACACCCGATCATGCAGGATACCATGCCACACTCACAAGATATCACCACGGGATCCAGACAAGTTTGCAAGCTTGGAAATAAAGGTCATTAGCATCAAAGATTTGTTTTAATGATATAAATGCGTATTTGCTGAATGATTACGGCAAACGAGAAAGTATTATAATGGTTGCCTTTCTATTACTAATAATATCAAAGCAATCGTTATAATACTTTTTTTAATACATTTTAATAACTTTGTTTAACAGTTCTATCTGATTACTAGACAGACTTCTATCCATATTAGACAAAACTGTTAACGACGACGGCGAACAAGAGAGAGAAGGTGAGCACTGTGCTCAGGCGCTGCCGCTGTCAGCGCAGTCAAAATAAAAGACCCGCCTCGAACGCGTTGGCCAAACAGGAAAACTTATCGTAAAAAATGTCAAATAGCGGCGATATATCGGCCAGGGTCCTTATATCGGCATGGCGAGATATTCGGCAAAACACTAATGTTAATTAGACATGCTTTTTGATTAATAAAAATTAATTTAACAATTAAAAAGGAGTCCAGAAAAAAAACAAAAAAAGCCGTTTGGTACTTCTAAAGTTACAATTACATAGTAATATTTCTACTTCAATTCGTTTTTTATAAATATAAACATTAAATGGTGGCTGTCATAAAAACTCGATGGATTTATTCAAACATAAATTAAACATTGAAGAACAGTAAAAATTATAATGAATGTTATATGGTGCATATATTTAGAAAAATGCCCCTCTCTACAGTTTAGCTATCTGATTAATGAGTTTATGGTCACCGAATAGGTTTTTTCTGAGGTAAATGTGAAGTTACATGACATAGTCACGTTAGAGTTATTGGGTAAAATAGTAAATTTTTATTTAAATTGAACTTTCTAATGTTGAATGAGAAATCAATCAAATATTAGGTTGAACTTGAAATTGAACTTTAATCATATATTTTTAGTATTGAATGCAATCACATAAATATTGGTTGAAATAGTCAATTTGTATGTACTGTAAATTGAACCTTCTAATTGATATTTTCAGTATTGACTTAAGAATTGCAAATATTAGTGAAAATAGTTAATTTTATTTAGATTTAACTTTCAATATTGAAAAAAGTATTACACACAGTTATTGGGTAAAATAGATTTACATTTTTATTGGATTGAACTTTTCAATTGATACTTTATATTAATACTGAATGAGAAGTCACTCGAATATTGGGTAAAAAATTTTTTAGAGTAGAATTTTTTTCAAAATCATATTTTAATATTCAGTATTCAATGAAATATTGCACACAAGAATTGAATTAAACATATTTACATAGGCTACATATTTAGGTTGAACTTTTTAACTAATACCCTTTTTTAAAAATTGTTTTTGAATGGTTTGATTTTGAATGAATGATTTGAATTTTGTGCACAAATTAAAAATAATTCTTGGTAGGTTGAATCTTAATTGATATTTTGTAATGTTGAATGAAACTGCACATATATTTTGTAAAATAGCGATTTCTTAAAATATAGTTAAATAAAATATAAGTAGTTCCCCCACTGAACTCATTGCAGTGCATTCTGGGAAGAGTACATGCATCGCTTCCTTAGAATTAGGGCTAGATGAGATCTCATTCAGTATCACCTTTTAGATCAGCGCTTTTGTGTTTCACTGAAAATAGCTTTTTTCCCCCGAATTCTGTTCATGATGACACTTTTTTTTTTATTTACAAGCCGCTGTCAAAGCAGGTGCCTGCAGGTGCATGCGATCTAGCTGAGATCTATCAGATTAACATCTTTTATGCTGTGCTTTCTTCAGAAGTCAATCAGGAAGGAACATTGATTTACTTGACAACTCATTGACTCTGTTTTTGTCAGTGCATTGCATTCAGTTACAGAAGGATATCAAATGGTTTTTGTAATGTAATTTTGAATAGTTTTTGTGGCTCTGCAGTTTGTCTATGGGCTGTTCTGGCGCAGTCAAATCAACCAGTTTGACCAGATGTAAGGTTGTCAAGTTAAAGACACCATCATTGTTTATTGTAGAGTGAAACTGTATATTTGTTGTACGTCTTGGTGTTAAGAAGTGCTGTATATCATCTATTCTCTGTGTCTCGGCTCAGTGACTTTAATAATGTGTTTGTCACTGAATGGAAATCTGGCATGTTCTTTCATAATTCACTTTCAAATCAGGCTTAGCTCTTAAAAGCTCATAGAAAGTAAAAACAAACAAACAAAAAAAAAAACTTCCTGTCAGCCTCAAATGTGGCAGGTGAGTTTTTTTTCACGTTAAACATCATATAGGCCGTCTATTAATGTTTCTTGATGCTTCACCACTCACTTTTTCCATTAGTGCCACCAAAAGTCATTTTGCACTTGTTATACAATGACACAGTGTGTGTATGTAAATGTGTATGTGTGTAGAAATATAAAATGTATCAATATCAGTAAATATATAAAAATAATATAAGTCATTTTGCACTTGTTGTACAATGACACAGTGTGTGTAAATGTGTGTGTATGCAGAAATATAAAATGTATCAATATCAGTAAATATATAAAAATAATATCATGTAAATTCAAACATATTGTATATAAAATGTAAATTAAATACAGCCCTTGTATTGTATATCTACAATTAAAAATAATTGTGTAGATATACATTAAAATGTATACTTAAAATGTATAAAATATATTAACTATGTTTACTTGTTTTTAATTTATATTGTTTTATTTTAGTATCATTGATAATTTATATTTTCTGTTTTCACTTTGTTGTTTGTGTAGTAGCCTATAATTTTATTAGTATTATTTATATATTAGTATGTTTTATTTTAATTTATTGTTTTAGTGTGAAGTCTTTAGTACGTAAGTTAAAAAACTGAAAATGAAATAAATGAAAATTTTTTTGCAACTAGCTGAAATGAAAATAAATTTAATTTAATTTTATAATTTACTTCAGGTAAGTCATGTTTTTTTGACTTATATAGTTTATAGTTTTAGCTTTAGTTTTAGTAAATGATAATTACTCGGTTACATTTAAATGAAATTTTGGTTCTAAATTGTAGACATATATACATAAAAAAACATGATTAACTATATAAGAGGTCTAAATAAATTTTAAAGCATTTGGAGGAAATGTTTATTCCGCACCCTATGTTATTCAAATCGGTCATCTTTGCGCAGACAAACGGGCTAGTCAAATTACCTCTAATGGATTATTTGCATCACTTTAGGACTCCCTTCACCGCGCTCAAGCTCTGCACATCAAACAGCGTTCGGGGAGATGCGCGCCCCTGCAGGGTAATTAACTGTTCCCTCTCAGACCCTCCACTATAAAGCACCTGCAGGCTTGACGGCACACTCACAAAAGCCCGAGCCCAGAACTGATTCATCAAACTGGCCCTCGAGAAGACACACACAATAGGCAGTAGGCCGAGGTGGCCCAGGTCTATTGCTGCCCTGCCAGCTCCTCTGAGCCCCGTCCTTTTGACTCAAGGATACGTAAAGTGGATCATTACACCTGCACGCACTCCAGCCTCCTACGCCGTGCCGAATGTTTGTGTGTGATGATTGAAGGAGCCCGACTTGGACGAGATACAAACGCACGCACGCCGTTACTATAGCGCGTTTCCGACCCCAAAGCAGAGAGGTAGGGCATCTGTGGTTCTCTCAAAAGTGCGCTCCTCTGAGACCTGCCGTAAAATAGAGTCAGGTATTAAAGGCAAAGGCCTGTGCACTACTTTGTGTGTGGGTATAAATCAAAGCTGGCCCTCACATGCAGAGGCCATTTGTGCTGTGCTATTTACTTCCGCTGAGAAATAATCATTACCCTATAAAATGTGAAAGTGAAAAATGTAAAGGAGGCCTATAAATAGGTGCCGAGCAGGAATATGGATGGCTGGCCCAGACTCCCTCAAGACCGCAAGACTGGGTTCCTTATGGAAATGCAATGGTTGCAGGCTAGAAGAAAACAGCCCTTTAGATGAAGTAGTGGGGTTCGGCATTTTTACATTTGCAGAATATTATACAATTAGGCTGCGTTTTATTATTTTACATAAAGCTACTGGAAATGTTATTGAGATTAATGCAATTCTTAATGTAATATTCGTACACTAATGCAGGCGTGTAAATGAGCATATGGTGCAGCGTATGCATTTGTGTAAAGCTCAGTTAATACTGATATTGATTAAATCCTACATGGTTATATATAATTAAATAACATGTATATGATGTGGACCAGTAAGAAATTACCTAGCAACCACCAAGAACACCCTAGAAACCACAAAGGTTTGGGATTAAAAACCAGTTAACAAGACCACAGCATCATGAATTTTTCCGTATGATTATAGAGATTTTCCCCCATATGGCTTAAAATGTGCAAAGTGGTAATTAAATGTAACAAACTTATGTACAACAAACGTACTTGTTCACGATTCTATGCCGTTTTGTGGTATAAATAGCGTGAGTAGTGCGTTCACACTGAAAAATTCCACATAGAATAAATATAGAAATACAGAATAGAAATATTCTGATGATGCACTTAAATAACCGAAAAACTAATTGGGGAATGTTAGACACTTCATGCACTCAACTGTTGCAGACTTAAAGTATGTAGCTGAGGGGGAGGAGGGGCGATCCAAATCGATTATAAATGACAAAATAACCATACAAATTTCATACACTACACAGTTGAGTACATAGTGCATAAGTACATAGAGTATAAGTCAAGTCAAGTCACCTTTATTTATATAGCGCTTTTAACAATACAGATTGTGTCAAAGCAACTGTACAGCATTAATTAGGAATATAGTGTGTCATTAATGCAAAAGGACAATAGTAAACACTAAATTTTCAGTTAAAGACAGTTCATCATTGAATTCAGCAATGTCATCATCCAGCTCAAAATTTTAAATAATATCTTTGCAATCATGTAAACGATAACGCTGGAAATGAAGTGTCCCCAACTAAGCAAGCCAGAGGCGACAGCGGCAAGGAACCAAAACTCCAACGGTGACATTTGATGTAATTTGGACTGTATTTGTTCATCCATGCACAAAAGAGAGGAAGAGAGCTCAATTAGGTATTAGCGTGCTGTCGATGCGGCTGTCTGTATGCATGTGCTTTGGATGTGTGCGCGTGTCACTGCGCGCTGAAAAGTTCTCACAAGCGCTCGACAATTCTGTCAACTATGCCGAGCGTATTTTACGCTCGCCCTTCAGGCAGTCTTATCGTCCCGACACGTGAGCTTGAGTGAGATACACACGTTGGCGGTAATGCATAGATGGACATTGGTAAAAATGTGGACAGTGTCAAAATAAGGTGCCTATTTATACTACAGATATCAATATTTTATGTGTGGCATCGATACATCGTATCGTTAGACATTTAAACGATGTATCGATCCATATCGATGGATCGTTACACCCTTTTTTAAGATTATGAAAATGCAGATCATGTTGTAAATAATAGTGAAAAATTCCTTTTTTAAAAGTGCTGTTCCATTATTACCCATTTTGACTTATATATTTATATATTCATTAATTAATGCTTGTGTTTCTGTTCCACAGTGTTAAGTATCTTAATTGTTCAGCCAAATAATAGATCAAAAGTCCTATTGGACGAGTCAAAAAACAGCATCATTAAATAGCTGTAGAATTTATAGGTCTGTATCCTTAATCTTCAAACATGTCTTGAGCTCCTTCATGGCAACTTGCACTTCTAGGCTCATGTTTCTTTTCGGCGCTGATTAAAATAAATGTGCAAATGTCGGTCCTTTTTAATTCCAGACTATTCCATCATTAATGATCAGATGGTTTTAGCTTCGCTGTCATGAAAAAGGTTTCTTATAATCATGGCCACTGCTTTCTGTATTCAGAGGCTCAAAGCGGCCTTTCATGTGCCGTTCATACCACGCTCTTCTACTGTTGGCGTTCCTTTCCTTCATGCACTCTTGGATCATTCTGCATATGATCTGGTTCACGTGAACACCTGTGAGCAAAGGCTAATTTAAGTCCAGAGCCAGTTAACATCCAGGCTCCTTGATCCACAAAAGATCCTCCTCCCTTTCTTGTTACGGCTTTTTTCGTACATGAAGAAAGAAGCAGCCAAGAATCCGGGAATAAAAGACATATAGGGCAGCCTGCCATCACATTAAGTTGCCCTGTTGTGCTTGCTAGGCTACCGATCAGTTCGGTTACGTCTTCTTTTATCATTCTGGACACGGGAGCACAATCTATTCTTTGATTAACTTTTCCTGCTTTTAAGAATGCAAAAGTCTGCAGTCCATGCATACTTACTAGAAGTTTGATATGAAATCACTGCAGCCTCCAGGAGTTGATGCCTTGTAAAATTGTCAATTACTCTTAATTTCCACAAAACTAAAGGCAGCATTGGTTCAGAATGGACACCCACTCACAATGAAGACATCTAGCACTTCAAGGTTAGGAATATGAGTTAGTTAATCAATATTAAGCAACATATTTAATGAGAGAAAATCTCATAATGTAAAGATTAGTAACGGAAATATGCTAAATTTGAAGATAAAATTAATAATTTCTAGCCTTATAACTTTTGCAATGCCAGCAAGGTTCCTCATGTTTTATTTTAAGTCTTTATGCTGAATTATTTTTATGGAACAATATGGAAAATGATGAAAGGAGTGATTGTTGGGCTCTATGAAATGCTTTTTATTTTTCATTTAAAATTTGTATTCTTTTATATTTATTTTTGCCATTTTCTCTTTTATTATGATAAGACAGATCAGAGCTGACAGGAAGCGAAGTGGGAGAGAGTTAAGGGGGGGCAGGACCAAGAAAGGTCCTTGAGTTGGGATTCAAACTCGGGACGCCCATAGCGCAACGCCACTGTAAATTGGCGCACTGCGCACAAGGCTATCGGCGCTAGGGGTGGGACAATATATCAATATGGCGATATATTGTTGTCTTTCTCCATGCGTTACGAGAATCAATATGTGGCGCCAAATATCGATATTTTAATTATTACAATAAGGTGTTCTATATAGATTTCCCTGTTCCCAGTGTCTAAAAATGTGTGGAAATTGTGGCCGCGCCATTTCCACCTTTTTTCCAAAGCATGGACAGCTATCAGTGTGGACCATAGGCACCGATCACGTTATTACTGCAGAGCGCATATTCAGTCCATGAGTAGCCTAACCTCTCAGCTTGGATCGCAGGTGGATTTCCCTCACTAACTATATGAGTGAGAGAGTGCCGCCGGCGCATCCAGTTTTATGTCAACAAAACTGGATGCTCTCCCTCTCTCTCAGATATTACAAGTGCGCGTTATGCAGTGGGCACCGACCGGCAGAAACATAAATCTGCACCTATGGCATGGACGACGAAACAAAACCTCGTCAGAGCCGTAATGCGGCGCAGAAGTGTGCAGTGTGTGCTTGCCTCGCGTCTACATTTGAAATAATGAACCTGAGTGCGCAAAAGACGCGATGTGAACAGCTATTTTTTCCCTGCATATCATGTGTGGGGGGCTCCGTTTTTATGATGAGAGGAGAGGAAAGGTTGGGAAAACACTCCAGGTAAATTTTTAAATGTACCAGGTTTATATATATATAGGCTATATATAAAGTTTATAAGCAGTTAAATGTGTTGGTTTACACAAAAAGAAATGTGTAAGCTTTTAATAAGTCCAAGAATAAAATTATTAATTTACTTAGCATGTTAAATTTGATTTACAGAACTTTTGTGCTGCTTTCTAACAGTTTGGACTTGAATAAAGAGAAAACTTGCACTTAACCTTTTCACAGGCATTTTGTTTTCATAGTTAGACAGATATCGTGATGTATCATTATAGAATTGTGTAGCAATATATCGATTATCGCAGAATCGCTGTATCGTGATATGATCGTATCGTGAGCCATGTATCGTGATTCGTATCGTATCGTGAGGTACCCTGCGATTCCCACCCCTAATCGGCACGGACCAGTTTTAATAGTTTTGAATGGTTTAAATAAATGTATGGAGTACATCAAATTTAAATTTAGAAAATGATCATAATTAACAACAGTTATTAAAGGGGTCATATGACAAAATAAAAAGAACATTATTTTGTGTATTTGGGGTAATGAAATGGGTTTATGCGGTTTAAAGGTTTCCCCCCCCCAAAAAAACACCTTATTTTCCACATACTGCACATTATTATTTCTCCTCTATGCCCCACCTTTCTGAAACGCTTCGATTTTTACAAAGCTCATCGGTCTGAAAAGCAAGGTGTGCTGTGATTGGCCAGATATACAATGCATTATGATTGGCCGAATACCTCAAACGTGAGACGGAAATGTTATGCCCCTCACATACTGTGATGATGCCCTGTCAGGCCAAGGCGATGATTCAAAAACATGAAAAACCATTATAAACGAGGCATTCGTTGCATCCAGTGGGGACATAATTATGGATTATAATGACTTATACTGTCTTTTTACGCGTTGCGTTGCATCACGCCGCGTAAACATAAAACCATGTATGCATTTGTGATCGGAGAAACAACAAACAACAAGCCTACTCTACACTGCCCAAAAAACTCGCTTTAAATATAAAAAACATATAAAATATAAAAACTCTTTAAATATAAAAAACTTACTTAAAGTCCGTGGGTCAGAACAGCCGGCATTGTAGTCTACTCTACCAGGATCAGAAAACGGTCCTCCATAAAATGTGCTGCAAACATCTGGACTATTTGGGTTGAAGTGTTCTGGAACAGTGTTGTAAATACAACTTAACCACTGATTTCTAGTCGTGTCCATTTTTGGAAGGCCAAACAAAGTAGTTTCACTTTCACAACGAAACACAGCGTCACACACGGTGGCCTAGAGTGAGCAGAAGCCGGGGGCTAGAGTGAGCAGAGGCCGGGGGCTAGAGTGAGGAACGGTCGGAGGGCTAGAGTGAGCAGAGGCGGCGGGCTTGAGAAAGGCGTGGCTGGCGGATTCGATGAAGGAGCATCACGATCACGAAGGAGCAAAGACACGATACGATATGTATCACTATACAGGACTGCACTGAATTTCACCTCAGCAGAATTTAGTAAAACAACTTTATTAAACACTGCATACTATAGGGACATTTCTAACTATTGGCAGAGCAGGCAATTGACCTCTGCATTATGAACAGCCTCCATAACTGTACCACAGTATAACAAATACAGGTAATGGCATAGTTTCATGTTAAAATTGGGCACTCCCCACCAGGTACAATAATCTGATTGTTTGCATCTTGTTTTTAAACCCATAAATAATAATGTACCCGTTCTAATAAATTTATATTGTAATGTACTCATTCTAATATATTTTAAAAAATCATTTACATTGCTGGTAGGTTATCATTGCACAAATTAACACACTCTCTACGATTAAAAAAATTAGAAGAGTTCTAAACTAACACGCTGTCTTCACTGTATCTAACGCACACACGCTCAAGGCTGATTTATACTCGACGCGTCCGCAAGTTCGCTTTGGTGCGCGCGGCAAATATGACGTCATCGCGGTGTTGGCGGAAGTTTGCTTTGAGTGCACGCGACGTCGTTTCACGTGACGGTGTGGCACGTCTGTGCCAGCATTTGTGTGAAACAGAAGCAGTTTGATGTTAAGTCACTCACACAGATCACGTTGCGGCCACACTCAGACATTCAGGAACAAACTTTAGCACTGCCCCGCAATTTTATCAACTAAATAACTTAATCGCTCAAGAGCTACATTATCTTTCTCAACAAGGAGCTGGTATTAAAGGAATTAAAGCCACAGCTTTACTGTTAATAGAGAAACGCGGCAAAACGGTGGTAATTCATACATACACAGCCTCTCTCTGTGTCGTAAATGAACACTTGATGAATCACACTTTTCTGAGAATAGAATATTGAAGTGGAGATCGCTAAACTGCAAGCTAAGCGGCGTTTTCAGAAAGCAAGCGCGTTTATCCACAGTGGAGAGAGAGCGCATGGTTGCCAGGTTGATAAAGATAAGTAGCACACTTAGCAGATATTTCCGTATTGCGCAAGTGTAAAGCTCTGTTTTGGGGATTACGTCTCTTTATATCAGGCAACCCAGTTGTGTTCCTCTGCGGCCAGATTAAACCTTGTTGTAGCCTATATATGCTCTATTCATTCTTTTTTGGAAACCTCGCACTTTTCTAATCAATTTTAAACGTTGTAAAATTTTAAACAAATTAAGCGCGGTCCACTGCTGCAGACGTGCCACAATATACAGTTGGCCCTGTATCGATACTCGTATCATCAAATCTCTGTGACGATACATCGTCGTATCGATATTTTGAACACAGCACTACCACATAGTGACGTAGATATGTGGTGGTGTGTTAGAACGAGCCATTTTAGGTAGGCGTGGGCGACTCTTAACTTTTATAAAGAATACGTATTTGGATTTGAGACTGTAGTCTTTGCAACTTTAGGGATCTTAAATATGCACGATCAGCTTGTAAAAAAGCCAAAGAGAAAGGAAAAATTTAAACGCATCATATGACACCCTTTAAAGTTGAACAAAAGTTAGTTGTTAGAGGCAATATAATCATTAAATTTTTCCCAGTTTTCATATTTTATTAATTAATTGTTCTGGATTCCATTTTAATGATTTAATTAAATTTAAATGTAAGTGAAAAATCAAAAAGCATGTCTATTAAACCAAATTCATTGTTTATTTAAATTTGTGCAATAGTAGGGCTCTATGAAATAAATTTTTTTCTTCGTCAAAAATTCAGTTTGATTTTTTCTGGATTTATGATTTAATACAAATGTATTATAAAAAACGGCGTTAATCTCGCAGCTCTAGAGATGAAGTTGATGAGGAATTCTGTAGCATTCTGCATTAAATTCCATTTTTATGAGGGATTACTTCAAGTTTCCCTCCCCCCTCCCCCCCCCCCCCCCCTCTGTGTTTTCCACATCGCAGAAATCATAGGGCCCTAAGATTTGGAAAATTCCAATGCTGGGCTGGAACTTAAATTTCCAGCGTGAGCACCATATTTCCAAGTACAGAACCTCTAACCACTAAGCCACAGTTCTAACCTTCTTTTATGTTAGATGTTAAAAATTGGGTGTTCAAAAATGTTAATGACATTGAATATGTAGCAGGTGATGAAACGTCGGAAACTTTGACATCTTCCAATGCGACTATGCAGCAAAACTGCCTTTTGAGTTGTTCGTCAGCTCCCAAGCCTCTATTTCAAGTAGGTTGCCTACTGTCATCATGGCACGTAATGACCCTTTTGTCATGCTAAGCTATGTATAGCTACTTAGTCGTTGCCGCGGCCCCTTTTCAGTATGTTAATTTTACAAGCACGCAGCTGTAAACCACGTGTTACTCACAGACGCCGTAAATAGCCAGTGGAAAAAGCGCAGATGAATGTTTCTCTAGACAGTTGGGTGTTGTTGGTGTGTGTTTTTGTGTGCGTGTGTGTATACAGTCGTCTCCAGAGGATGCGGCTCCTGTAATCATTCTTGTTTGGGTGCGTGTGTGCTGATATCATGTGGCATGTTTAATTGATTCTGTTAATGAGGGTTTTGGATGGAAACCGCTGATGCCCTGAAGTCGTTTTGACACATAATAGGTCAATCAAAGAAGCCATGCTGCCAGTCTCAAACTGAACTGCTTGAAACTGAAGTAGAACTAACCAACAGGGCAACCCATCTCATGCTGCCACTGTCAAATGCCAGACAGACTCTCTACCAAAGGGTCAAAATTAACTTTTTGACACACCTGCTAGTGCAGAGTGATTTATCGGCCATGAAAATGGACTTTACTTCATTAATATGTTATATAAAAGTTGTTATTTCATATGTTTATATAATTTTTATATTTAATTATATACAAAAGGTTGTTGTGTATGATATTATTATTAGTATTCTAAATTAATAAATTCTAAGAACTAATTCTACTGTTAAGTGAATTTTGGCAGAGCGAGAAAGAAAAAAAATAAAAAATAAATAGACACATAAAGCATACAAAATGTTTTATATTTAGTAATTATTAATAAGTAATAATATATACAAATATGATATCATTTTTTGTTGATTATTCTCATTCTTACTATATCTAAAATAACTGCAAGTTAACTCAATTTTATTGTCTATATTCTATTAAGTTAATGTTGGCAGATTAAATACAAAATGTTTAATATTTTATTATTTTGTATATTAATATTTAAAAATGTTGTATATAGAATTTTAATATTGTATTCTTATTATTATTAATATTATATATAATATTATATATTTAAACTAACAATTCTACTGTTTAAATAAATTATATTAAGTGAAGTTGCCAGAGAGAGAATCAAAATAACATAAATGTGTGTATTTATAGATATATAGTATACTTTATTGCTAAATAAATTGCTTAATACCACCAGTCTTTTGCTATGCCGGTGATTACGACAGGTGAATTACGTAAAGCGAAAGGGATGATAGTTCACTGCGCTGCCGCTGGATTGATCTGAGGGTGGCTACAGCGGTCTATCACGCCACACAGAGCACAAAATGGATATATTGCTTGAATTTCTAAATAAAAAAATGGACCAGAATTTGAAAATCTGAGGACCGTTTCAATTCAGTGTTACATAATTAAATATGCAAATTATGAGGGAATTGTTACGACCCGGTCTGGCAAAATACTAACGCAAAACTATATTATTAAAATTAAAAAAACTAAATTTATGATATTAATTTCTACAAGACATTTTTGGCCATTACAGCATTAGTTTGTTTTTAGAAATTGTTTTATACAAGTCTTTTGTTTCATAGAGACAGAGAGGAAAGAGAGGGAAAGACAATTGTAAGGTTTTAAAAGGAATAAGAAATTATTAAAATCATTCATGAAAAAAATATCAATATTAAATACTATATTAATGCAAAACTCTCTTCTAAATTCTGAATTGATTGGCAGCACCGATTAAACGTGTGTTTGTTTTTTTTTTATTTTTTTTTTTATTTTTTTTAAATTTTTTTTTTATTTTTATTTTGCTTGAAATAGCACATTACATTACAAACAACATTTCATATTCAAAGCGTGTTTGAAATTTGATTTGCCATTTTGATTCACGTAATTGCGTAAAATTGTGTTTGTTTTTTTATCATAATAGTGAGACGACAGCACCATTGTACATCGCCAACAGCAGCGTCCATTGACTGCTGTCTCAAACTGCTAATTAGTGCCCAGAATCATTCACCTCAATCGCATTTTGACGTTTCGTAAAGAAAGAACAAAAAGTGGGTTTCCTAAGTATGCTTTTTGGGAGCTTGGGTGTTTTTATTAATTTAAAAATACTTACATACTTGTAGAGAGGCTGTTTAAATTTGTGGCTTTAACGACTAGTTGTTCCCCAGAGAAAATGCGTCACGCAAGCAGTTTCCACAATCCTTAATGTGGAGACAAATTTAGCTAAACTGCAAAAATGGCAAACAAAAACAAATCTTCGGTGGCAACAAACCCTGTCTTGCTCGCACTGCCACTCAAATCTCAGACGTGGGGTTGGTGCTTAATTAGTGTTATTAACCTTCAACAAACCAGGCTGATATTAGGCTGATATTATTTTGCCATGGTGACAGCTTCAGCTCCATTTCTCCGTTCACCGGCATGAGGTATTTTAATTGGCTCGAGCTCCTCGATCCACTCAGCCCTGACAACGCGCAGAGACGGACGTTCACTGCAGTGAGCGACATGTAAATGGCCTTTCTATGAAAAGAGTGTTTCTTTTTTTTCTTTTTTTTTTAACCCTCGCTCATATTCCTTCAGTACAGTGAGGACACGGCAAGCTCACCCGAGCTGCGTGCCGCAGTGAAGTGACAACCAAGCAATCATTAAAAATTTTGATGGCTGCGGCACGCACAGGCCCATCTCCTGGCTTGATGTAAAGAAAAGTGTGCAGCCGTCTTTTGTATTTGCTCTCTGTCACTGACGAAAGCTCAGGCCTAATTTATTCCTTCTCATCGTTGGATCTGCAAAGACAACACATCTTCGCTGTTTCTTACGTGCGCGTATGCTTTATTGTGCCCACATTAATGTCTCTGTAGGCTTTCCAGGAGCACTAGACTCAACTGATACTAGGTGCTTTATGGGTGGCTGTTATTGAAGGTTTTGTGTGTGTGCGTGTGCGTGTGCGCGTTGTGGCGTGGTGTGCGTGTGGGCGGTGTGTGCGTGTGTGTGTGTGTGTGTGTTTGTGTGTTTTTTTGTGTGTGTGTGTTTTTGTGTGTGTGCGTGTGTGTGTGTGTGTGTGTGTGTAAAAGTAATGAAGGAATCTTTGGGTTGACATTTGTGGTTAAGTGACATTTTTTTTTCTTTAATTTAATAGCCAAAAACCGATATCTAGAGAGCAGGATGACAGATATAATATAATTTAATGATACTGAATAAGATGTGCACATTTTCGGAATTAAATTTGAATTCATTCTAAATGTGAATTAACACATTTTACGCAATACTTATTGCGCCAAAAATCTTTGGAAACAAAATGTCAGTTTTTCATTGACAAGGTTGTTGTATGTTGTTTCTGGTACTAGATGAAATGACCACTTGTTGTTAATTAGTTAACTTCGTTAACTGTGCGCTAACAGATATTTGCAGATGCCAATGATTAGGGTTGCAGTTAATCTCAAAATTCGCACTAGGTTTGGATCACTTAAAGTCCATACAGTTGTTCGCTTATAATGTGCATCGGAAACGTTCACATTCCATTTTAGCAGACAGAGATTTGCAGTTTTTTCTTTTTACCAGATTTTTAGTGAGAAGCATATTAAAAGTGTTGCCAACTACTCACTGAAACTGAAGCTCTTCTTTTAGTTTGAAAAGGGGTTTTAACATAAAATATAAAAGTGAAAAATGTAAAATTAAATTAAAATATGTGTGTTTTTAAATGCATTTATTCATTTTATTTTATTATTAGCTAGTTCTTATTTTTGTTTCAAAAACAGAAGTGAGTCCACTTTTAAAGTGCAGGTACAATATGAATGCAAAATGCACTGGGTTTACTTTTTGGTCGCTGAAAGAGGTATGAGTTGATTCTTTTAAAAAGCACAAAGTTTAAGTTTGAGCACTTAAGTATTTTACAAAACCTGGCGTCATTCTTCATTTATAACCTGACTTCATTCTTCAAAATATTTGCCAGAATAACATTTAGAGAAATGATTCACACACAAAAAAAATTCTGTCATCATTTACCTACCCTTAAGTTGTTCCAAGCCTGTACGAGTTTCTTTCTTCTGCTGAACACAAAAGAAGATATTTTGAATAATGTTGTTAACCAAACAGTAGATGATAGCCATTAACTTCCATAGTATGGACAAAAATATTATGGAAGTCAATGGCTAACCTTCAATCAAAAAGTAGTATGTAAAATTTGTTCAGCTGAAATAATGAGAAGCAGTTCATTGTTGAAGAACTTCACTAGAACACGATACCTTGAACAGCATAGAGTTTGATTACCCAGATACATAAATTTAATTACTGAAACTTCATCTTTGGATTTTGGCTAAATGAATTTCAGCTTGAGTAAAAAAAAAAATTTCAGTTCACTAATTATAGTGCATTTCAAATCATTTTTTGGTCCAAATTGTACAGCCCTATCAAACATTTCTTAATGGCCAAATATGGGCAGATATCTCAGTATATCACTAACTGACTAATTTTGAGATCATATAGCTGATTATAATGTTGAGTTTTGGTGGTGGAACTGGTAATGTACTTGCTGTAGTACATTTAGTTTTTAACTCTTAATTGCGTGTCTTTAGTATTCTGACCACACTATATTTGGTTACACACATCCAATAATATTTTTTTCCCCCAATAATTTGCTTTGGTGCTCGACGAATGGGCTACAAGTTTTAACAATTGAGTTTTACTATTCAATTTGAAGGGTCTCCAGTGCCGTGGCTCTTTGACAGGTCTCATTAACACAATGGGTGTCGTGTTCTCAGCGGATCGGGTTCCTCGGGCGAGGTGACGCGCCAACTGTTTCCACAGCAGCGTGTGATTGTCAGGAGCGCTGCTCCAGACCCTAATTCTATTACCAGATTCACACATCTACGTTCACTGGAGATTATTACAAGGAAGGAGGTTTGCTCCTGTGGCCGTGTTGGGAATGGTCAATGCATCTTATTTTGTTTGTTTCTTTGTTTGTTTTGCAGGGGTCTAAGGGACTGCTGCTGTCACGATGGACGCCCAATCACAAGGCCAGCAGCCACCGGTGCCAGTGTTTCAGCCACAGGTTTGTGTGCTCTCTCAAATATAAACACAAACACACACAGTCTAGCCAAACCTTCTTTGTAATCTCGTTATATAGGCGTTATATAAAGCCACTTGAGGTTTTTTTTGGCGTCTACCATCCTGACTCACCACCTGCTTGCTTAGCAGCATGTAACACAAGCCTGTCGCCCTCTTCCACATCCACATCTGCCCCCGTCAAATCTCCCCGTGTCTGTCAATCCACCCGCAGAGAGACAGGCGGCGGTCTGCTCCGGCTGTCTCTCCGCTGTGCCGGGTGAGAGGTGATAATGAGATTCTGCTCTCTGCACAAGCAGCGTTTCCTGCACACAGGAGCCATCATGTGTTTCCAGTGCCAGAGACAGAGGTGTTGGAAATCTGCTGCTTTTAGCAGTCTTTTGCTCTCTCTCTTCCTCGTTCACTCTCTTAATCTCTCTTTTGTCGTACTTCCTTTTCACACCCTCCAGACTAATTCCCTCCAATCATCCGACTCAATTATTGTAAGTCGTCTTGTGGTAGGTCACGAGTTGTGTTCAAATTAGAGGTTGAATGTTTTTTACTGAGTAATCATTGCCGATACAAGCTTTTTGAACATCAAATACCAAACTTTGGTATCTTCATTTATTTATCAAATACAATACATTTTTTATTTTACATGGGCAGCATCTTTCTTGTATGTGTAAATAAGTCATTATTGACCACTATTTTTTTTCTTACTGTGGATGTTTTTATTATAGAACACAGTTTTTTAAATTGAAAGAAAAAAAATAGAAACTTTGCTTGACATGTACTTGCATTTTTTTCATCTTGAATATATATATATATTTTTTCTTAATTTTATTTTTCTTAAAATCTTAATATTTTTTTTTCATTGGAAGAGAGAACTCTTTCAAGAACCATTAACGTAATCACAAGTTACATCATAAACTGAAATTCTTTGTTTCTGTTTTTTTTTTATTTATACATTTTTAGTTTCTGAATAAGAATCATACACAATTCAGATTCTAAGCATTTTATTCTTTGTTTTTACAAAAGTAAAAAAGCTTGAATCAAGCACACTTAGTTTTGACTTTTAATTTTTTGTTGCTTTCCCCCCCCATGAAAATAAGTGTAATCCTTAACCTGTCATGAAGTAATGCATTGCTAGACTTGCGTTGAGCATCGCATTCAAAATGTCATTTAAACGTCAAATGTCTTATATGTTGAATTTAGCAGATACCGATAACTGAGGTGGGGAAAAATATAAAATCCAGTAGTTTTTAAAGTTGGTATGTTGAATATGTTTAAATATTTTAAATGGGATAGAACAACCCAAGCATAGAGACTACAGGAGTCCGATATATTATGAAATTCCAGATACCATGAACTGTTTTGGTTGCCAATTATTTATGGGATTTTTGATTACACCATAAACTGCTTCTGGGATTTTATACATTCTGGGCTCCACATAGTCTCTTGAAATGTTTAAATGTACTCATTTTATTAAAAGGTATTAGCCGATAAATCGGAATGTGGCTTTTTTTAACCTTAGTTATTAGGCAAAATCCAATATCGTTTGACCTTCCGTGAGACATTGAAGACATAGAATGTCTTATTGTGCTAAATTTGATAGTTGTGGACTACAGCTAGGCGGTGAAAACTACATGCCCGCTGTCATCAATAAACCATGAGAGATATTTGACATTAGTTTGAACGCAACACTCAAGGTAAGTCTGGCAATGGATTACGCCGTGACAGCTTAAGAGAATTACTTTTACAAGACTCTCAACAAGCATCCAACATAGACTTGTATTCCCTTGAAAGAAAAAAGAAGCAACCAAAAAAATGCTGAATTGTTTATGTAATCACACATACGCCGATATCATATCTTAAAGTCCCCAAGGTTTGATGGATATGCATAGGAGATGCCGGATGAGTCGGTAAGGCGTGCATATTTGATGGTGCATTTGCTCTCCGAGCGAGTGGGAGGGTAAGATCTTCAGATCCGATTTTAATCGTCACGGCGGATTTTCCGATGAAGCAAAATCCCCTTTTAAAGCAAGGGCTTTAAATACTGGAGCAGATTGAAGAGGAGCGAGGCGAAGAAGATATAAATATTGCATGGGCCGGGCCTGGAGAGAGACGTTGATGAAAAGGATGTGAACAGGATCTCCTGCCTTGTTCCCCCCACCATGAAGATCCCCCCTCCAGCTCCCACCAACCAACATCACCACCACCAAGCGCCGTCTTGCTACTCTACCACCTCTTCCGCGCTTCGGTTGTCCTTTCCTTGGCAGCCTCTGGCAGTGTTGTGCTGTCAGCTCACGCCTAGTCTCCACACTGCTGCTGCCCTGTCCTCCGTCATTCTCCTCCTCCTCCTATCTCGCATCCCCTGTCATGCGGCTGCACGTCTGCATTTCTCTTTTTACACTTGTGTCACCAGTGGCCAACCCTCCATCCTTTGCTGTTGCTCCTGTGATGTGTTGTCCCTTTGAGTCATTTCCCCAGCATGCTCTGCTGCATCTTCCATCCCCTCTGACCTTTTTTTTTATTTAACCAAAGCGACAGTTCAAGTCTAAAGCCCAAAAGTATACTACTTTTTTTTTTCTTTACATGTACATCAGCATAGTACATACACTTACTGTATGTGCTCAGTTAGATTTTTCTAACAAAATCTGCATGGACAATCTTTTTTTGCCCTTTTTTGGCATTCTCAGCAAATGCTCAGTTCGCACATGCACTGTGAGATTTTTTTTTGCACTAGTTAGTTTGTCCACAAGGTGGCAGCAATGCACAGTCCTGTCGTTTCACATACGTAAAAGAAAATGAGATGGAACAACAATGACAAAGTACCGGAGAAGCAACAATACTAGTTGCTCCATCTCATTTTCTTTTACGAATGTGAGATGAGATGGAACAACAATGACAAAGTACCGGAGAAGCAACAATACTAGTTGCTTGTGTTGACAAGCTCTTATGTAAAGGGGTAAAGATATATGTGCAACTCTAGATTGAGTACGGACAAATCTTTTTCGATCATGACTTCTGGAGAGAAATAGCACATGTTTTGAGCGCTTGTTCACTCAGAGTATTCTTTGAAAGGCTGTTAATTTAGTTGTACGCGATGCAAAATATAAGTATACTTTGGGCTTAAAGGTGTGGTCACATTTATCGTTGCTCTGCGAAATTTCATGGGTGAAATCCAGTCATTCCAATAGGAATCAATGTGATTGGGAGTTTGTGAGAGGGCGAAAATGTTCCCTATGCAGATTTTTTTGTTTTTTTGTTGGTCACATGAATTTTCCGCGTTGATCTAATGAAAGTTGCTTGCTACACAAGTGACTTTTGCATGAGCTATACTTTATTATTGTTCGCTAAGGACGCCTCCAAAGCTTTGCGCAAAAATTGTTCCGCATCCCAATTCAAGACATTCTTGGCACCTTCTTTCCTACCTCTGTGCATAATTTTTTTTTTCCCACTCATATTTCCGCTCATTTTCAAGTTGGACAACAAAATTTGCCATACTAACCAAACGAAGGTGTCTGGGGGTTGAAAGTAACGTCTGTGTGAGCTTTGCTGCTTGCATTACTACGCTTTGACAACAGGCAGCAGACTTTTGCCCCCAATTTTACTGATGGGATGCATCTAAGGGGTCGTATTATGCTTTTTCACTTTTTCAATTTAAGTTAGTCTGTAATGTTGCTGTTTGATCATAAAAAAGATCTGCAAAGTTACAAAAGCTCAAAGTCCACTTCAAAAGGAGTTATTTTATTTAACAGAAATCACTTTTAAAAAAACTACAACGAACGACTCATTTGGACAACAACGCATATTTTCCGGGATTTGTGATATAACAAATATCGACGAATGGGGCGAGACCTGGTTGATCTGCACTAGAGAAGGCAACGAGTGAGTGTTATCACTATGTCGGAGACATCCTAGCTTTCCCAAGGCAGACGAACTTAGAGTAGTTACAGTCATCCGGGTTTAAATCGCGCTCAAATTGATTTGATTTTGATGCAATATTTACACTGAAGCTCGCAGGCGGCTATGGTAAGGGGCATGACATTTCCCGACCAGGCGCCGAGTGGAGCCAATCACAACACACACTGGCCCAGCTAACCAATCACATCACATTTCGTATTTCAGAAGGCGGGCCTTCATTTGATACAGGAACTATTCGAGCCGTTCATGCCAGACTGGGGAGAGAGGTGTTGTAATAATGTAAAATATGTGAAACAAATGTGTTTTTCGAACAATCTAGTATGAGAGCCTGTTCTAGTACACCCCCAAAACAAAATCAAGACTTTGTAAAAGAGCATAATAGGACCCCTTTAATAAAACGATTTTTGTAAAAGTTGTTCGGTATCCCAATTCCAGCCGTTCTCGATCCCTTTCCTCCCACCTCCGTGTGTTATTTTTGTTTTCTCCACTTGCCACAGAGCAGCAATGATCCATTTGTCGTGGGCACATTACCATTGCTTCGTAATACTTTGTGGGCAAAATCAAGTCATTCTGGGAGAAAAAGTTCCCCATGCAGATTTCGCTCATTTTCAAGTTGGTTACAAATTGCCATACTGACCAACAGAAAGCAGCTTGGTTTGAAAGTAACTTCTGTGTGAGCTTTCCATCTTGCATTACTACGCTGTTGACAACAGACTGACTTTTTGCCCCTAATATTTTTACTGACCGCATCTTAATTAGGGGTGCGACGATAAATCGATTCATTGATCGATTCTGCAATTTTCCGAATTAATCGCGATTCTCTCTGGAATCAATTCTGAGCTTGATTTTTAACAGCAGATGGCACTGCATGCTTTAGAAACAGCTGTTCTTAAATTTAGAAAAGGTTGAATCGAATTACAAGTGTTCACATTATGTTGCGTTTACATTAATCTTGCGTCATAAAAGCATAAAAGCTGAGGTGCAAGTACATTTAACCACTTACATGACTCAGCCGAACACACAAGCGCTCTTCTTCGTGAGCATTAAGTGTGCGGTTAAAATCTAGCCTAGAGTGCCATCTGCTGTTAAAAACTAAGCTCAGAATCGATTCGAGAGAGAATCGTGATGCATTCAGAAAATCGCAAAATCAATCCTGAATCGATTTATCGGCGCACCCCTAACCTTAATGAAAAGCTTATCGGGAAAGTTGTTCAGCATCCCAATTCAAGCCGTTCTTGGCCCCTTTCCTCCCACCTCCGTGCGTTATTTTTGTTTTCTCCACTTCACGCAGAGCGGCAATGAGCCCTTTGAGCTCCCGCCCCTCCTGCAAGCTGCAATCTGTACAAACCGCGTCACGCCTCTGTCGAGTGACCCCGGCGGTCGTGGAGATCCTCGGCTGCTGCGGTTTATCTCGTGTCAGCTCAGTGCTCTAAATTGTGTGACAGCGCAAAGCCACGGATGAGACAAGCTGTCAGTCAGGGCGCCCCTGCTGCCCTTTGAAGGCGAGGCCAGGGGGCAGAAAGGTGCCGCAAATGGCCTGTGAAGTTTACATACACTGCCCACTGCTAAACAGATTACCTCTAATGAAGTGTCTGGAGCTCGGGCCGCGTCAGGCCTAATCCTGGCTGGCAGTGCGTCCCTTCGGCTGCCAAAAAAGCCGCCACCCTCTGGCCTCCTCCCGCCGCTATGTCGGCCTCCCCGGCGCTGGGAGGTGCCCGTCGTTAATCAGGCCGGACAGTGCGCGAGCTGACATGCAAATGTAGGTCATTGCATATGTAAATGTGTGATTAGCAAGCCGCATGCCAGAACACATTAGCTCGACTTTGCTCTCAGCATGCGCTTGTCATGCCGCTTTAAGAGGCTCATGCTAACATTTGTCAAGCGACCATGCGGGGAGTGAAAGCAATGCCTTGGCCCTCTGCGGACCATCCGCTGCTGACCAAATCAACACCATACATATGTATCTTCTATGGGTCAATGACAAATAAGTGTTTTCTCAATAAACAAAGGGAAAATCTTTTAAAAATCCAGTTTAAAGCACATGTGCCATATGTGGGTATCATATGGTTTTGAAAATTAATTGGTTCATATAATAAGTATCATTAATTTCACCATATGACGTCCGCTGGGTCCTCTATGATGTAATTTCCTGTTTTGTTTTCCGGCTCCACATGGTTTTATGGCAGAAGTGTAGTACTTGTTGATTATAGTATATAAATATATATTTGTATATTTTTGTCGTCATTAAAAGGAAGTAATTTTAATACATTAATCAGTGTTATTTTAGCATTATTTATACTATTTTAATATTTTTAAGTTAGTTTTAATTTTAGTTTGTTTCAGTGACTTTTGTTATTTGATTGTCATTATTATTATTTATTTATTTATTTTTTCAGTTTTAGTCATTTTAATTAGTTGCCGAAGCACTGTTTCTCATTTTCGTTATGAATGTTTTTAATCTAATTTATATTTTATTTTAGACTTTAACAAACTATTTTAATAGTTTTAGCTTTAGTAAACGATAACAACACTGTTGTTAATGAATGAATACATTTGTCATTGACCCCCCCTAGGCTACCCTATGTTTTATTTTTATTTTTTGTTGGTTTGTATAACCATGAAAAACATGAATTTTCCAACTTACTAATGTGTTCATATAACCATTTTTTCATAAGCCTCTCTGGATTTGACACAAAATAACTACACATTGCCGAGAAACCTGGTGTCTTGGATATTAGCTTGATATTGTTAAATTTAGTCAGATCCAGCTTTCTCTCTTCGCTGCGGTGGCAGAAAGAGAGCGCTGCTTCTGCTGCACCAGATGTGTCCCTGGAAGAAGGGGCTGAGAGCGTGTTGTCACATGGAAAAACAAGCTACCTCAGTGTGTTAATTGGATGGGGCAATTCTTTGGCTCACACCTTTTTTTTTTCCCTTAAAGCTGTCAAGTTAGAAAACAATGAAATTCTTAAATTGGTCGCCCCTTGATCTACATCCACCCCTCTGGCGTCTAGTCAAGTTGCAGTGCTTCCTGCAACTCATTTCTTTCAGTTCAACCCGTTATATATATCAGAGAGTTTTACACAATAATTTTGATGGATCTGACAGATCGTCCAAGTATTCTGGTATTGTAAGAATGACAGAAAGAAAGTCGTTTGTTGCTACCACTGAATATCCTAATGGATGAACGTTTCGGGGAGTTGAGCGAAGCTTAATCTTAATATGGAACCATAATATTAAAATGCATTCCATGACTATAAATAAAAGATTTAGCGTGTTTACAAGAATACGATTTTGTCATCCTTCCCCTCCCTTTCGCATCTTCACAATGTAATTTGCCTTCAAGGCCGTCTTATAGCCGTCCTCGGGTTGTTCTCCACGACATGACAATGCGTTCCACTATCTGTCACCTCCAGTTGCCAGAACGTTTGCGGGATTAAAGTTTACACTTGAAAAGCCTCTAAAGGTCAAAGTGTTAATTAATTTATTTATTTGCTCACGCCATCTCCGAGGGGCTAATTCCGGGTTTTGTTTAGATTTTTAATTTTAGAGCGCAAGTGTCAAGGCGCTGCATGGATTCTTGGGAAAATCACTCAGGGCGGTTTGTCACTAACTGGTCCAGCATAAGTCACTTCAGAAGTAGGGATGTCACCACTCGCCTGATTCGTCCAGACAGTATACGGCAAAGTTTCATATTGCGCTTTGGATTCAAAGTGGATGGTTAATGTTGATTCGTTCCCACACTCTCTTGCCCTGACATATCGCCCTAATGACACCTATCCCAGATGCCCTCCAGAGTTTTCTTCCTTCACTTGGCATATAAACAAACACAATCATGGAGTTCGGCTGGCAATGGCCGATCTGTGGGGACATGTTTGTTTTGTCTTTTTAAGTTTAAGACTAACGGAAAAACATAAAACGAAAGCTGTGGGATGTGCATTTCTCTTTCTTGAAATGTTCTTTTGTTCTTTATTTTCAGAAAATCCAACAGGATATGGGCTATAACAATTTAGCCAATTTTCACATTATAAAGAAGATCGGAAGGGGACAGTTCAGCGAGGTTTATCGAGCTACATACATGCTAGACCATACACCGGTAGCTTTGAAAAAAGTGCAGGTAAGAAGTGTCTTCGTGAAATAAGTAAATTTGACAGTATCTCTGCAATTATATTTTTAGTATGTTTTATGTCGGTAAAGTCAGGTGTAAACATTTTGTCACTTGAAATAAAATAAACTTTAACTAAAATAAAATAATTTACATATATGGTAAAGTGTGTGGTGTATATGTCTATATATATGTATGTGTGTGGTGGGTGGTGTATGGATATATATATATATATATATATATATATATCTATATGTATATATGTGTGTGTTTGTGTGTGTGTATATAATATATATATATATATATATATATATATGTGGGTGTGTGTTGTATATAATATTATAATCATATATATGTGTGTGGTAGATTATATATATATATATATATATGGTGTGTGTGTGTGTGTGTGTGTATATAATATATATATAGATATCTATATATATATATATCTATATATATAAGCTGTGGTGTGTGTGTGTCTATATAAATATAGATATATGTATAATTATATATAGTGTGTGGTTTGTGTGTGGTGTCTATTATATATGTATAGTGTGTGTGTGGTATATTATGTGTGTGTGTATATTATATATACGTGTGGTGTGTGTGTGTGTGTCGCTATATATGTGTGTGGGTGAATATATATACGTGTGTGTGTGTGTGTATATATATTATGTACAGTGGGTACGAAAGTATTCAGACCCCCTTAAATTTATCACTCTTTGTTATATTGCAGAAATTTGCTAAAACCATTTAAGTTATTTTTTTTTCCTCATTAATTTACACACATCACCCCATATTGACAGAAAAAACACAGAATTGTTGAATTTTTGCAGATTTATTAAAAAAGAAAAACTGAAATATCAAATGGGCCTAAGTATTCAGACCCTTTGCTGTGACACTCATATATTTAACTCAGGTGCTGTCCATTCTTCTGATCATCCTTGAGATGGTTATACACCTTAATTTGAGTCCAACTGTGTTTGATTATAATGATTGGACTTGAATAGGAAAGCCACACACATGTCTATATAACACCTTACAGCTCACAGTGCATGTCAGAACAAACGAGAATCATGAGGTCAAAGGAACTGCAAAGACAGAATTGTGGCAAGGCACAGATATAGCCAAGGTTACAAAAAAAATTCTGCTACACTTAAGGTTCCTAAGAGCACAGTGACCTCCATAATCCTTAAATGGAAGATGTTTGGGACGACCAGAACCCTTCCTAGAGCTGGCACTCTGGCCAAACTGAGCTATCGGGGGAGAAGAGCCTTGGTGAGAGAGGTAAAGAGGAACCCAAAGATCACTGTGGCTGAGCTCCAGAGATGCAGTCGGGAGATGGAGAAAGTTGTAGAAAGTCAACCATCACTTCAGCCCTCCACCAGTCGAGGCTTTATGGCAGAGTGGCCAGACGGAAGCCTCTCCTCAGTGAAAGACACATGAAAGCCCGCATGGAGGTTGCTAAAAAAACACCTGAAGGACTCCAAGATGGTGGGAAATAAGATTCTCTGGTCTGATGAGACCAAGATAAACTTTTTGGCCTTAATTCTATGCGGTATGTGTGGAGAAAACCAGGCAATGCTCATCACCTGTCCAATACAGTCCAACAGTGAAGCATGGTGGTGGCATCATCATGCCGTGGGGGTGTTTTTCAGCTGCAGGGACAGAGTGTAATGGTTGCAGTCGAGGGAAAGATGAATGCGGTCAAGTACGGGGATATCCTGGACGAAACCTTCTCCAGAGTGCTCAGGACCTCAGACTGGGACAAAGGTTTACCTTCCAACAAGACAACAAGCCTAAGCACACAGCTAAAATAACAAAAGAGTGGCTTCACAACAACTCTGTGACAGTTCTTGAATGGCCCAGCCAGAGCCCTGACTTAAACCAATTGAGCATCTCTGGAGAGACCTAAAAAGGCTGTCCACCAACGTTTACCATCCAACATGACAGAACTGGAGAGGATCTGCAAGGAGGAATGGCAGAGGAGGAATGGCAGAGGATTCCCAAACCAGGTGTGAAAAACTTGTTGCATCTATCCCAAAAAGACTCATGGCTGTATTAGATCAAAAGGGTCTTCTACTAAATACTGAGCAAAGGGTCTGAATACTTATGACCATGTGATATTTCAGTTTTTTTTCTTTTTTAATAAATCTGCAAATTTGTCAACAATTCTGTGTTTTCTGTCAATATGGGTTGCTGTGGATACCTTAATGAGGAAAAAAATTAACTTAAATGATTTTAGCAAATGGATGAAATATAACAAAGAGTGAAAAATTTAAGGGGGTCTGAATACTTTCCGTACCACTGTATATGGTAGTGTGTGATATATGGTGTCGTGTGTATATATATTTATATATACTGTATATATATATATAATATAATATATATATATATATTTATATATAAATATATATATAGATATATATTATATATGTGTGTGTGTATATATATACGTGTGTTGTGTGTGTGTATATATATATTGTATATGTGTGTGTGTGTGTGTATAATAAATATATACTGTATGTGTGTATATATATATGTCTATGTGTGTGGTGTATATGTATCTGGTGTGTGTGTGGTTATAGTATGTATATGTGTGTGTGTGTGGATATATATAATATATAATATAATGATGTATATATAGTGTGTGTGTGTGTGTGTGTGTGTGTGTGTGTGTATGTGTGTGGTGTGTGTGTGTGTGTATAATATATATATATGTGTGTGTGGATGTGTGTGGTGTGTATATATATATATAATAGATTATAAATGTTGTTGTGTGTATATATATGTGTTGTGTGTTGTGTGATAAGTGGTGTATATAATATATAGATATATATATATATGATGTAATGTGTGTGTGTGTGGTGTGTGGTATATATGTAATTGGGTGTGTGGTGTATATATGTTATGTGTGTGTGTGTGTTATATATAGGTATATGTGTGTGTGTGTGTGTGTATATAATGGATATTGTGTGATTATATATTAATATATTACGTCTAGGTGTGTGGTGTATAATGTATATGGGTGTGTGTGTGTGTGTATATGTATATGTGTGTGTGTGTTGGTATATGTATTTGTGTGGTGTGTTATATAATATATTATCTGTGTGTGTGTGTATTTATATAGGTTATTCTGTGTGTGTTTGTGTGTTATGTGTGTATATATCTATATATATTATATATATGTATATATATATATCAGATGTGTGTGTGTGTGTGTGTATATATAGTATAATGTGTGTGTGTGTGTGTATATAATATATATATATATATAGATATATAATATAATATTAGATATATATATATATTACTGTAATGTATGTGTGTGTGTGTGGGGTATACAATGTGGTGCTTGCTTGGTGTGTGTGTGTGTGTATATCTATATCTATATATATATATATTGTGTGTGTGGTGTGTGTGTGTGTGTGTAGTATCCTTGTCAAAGCAACTAAAATAAAAATTATTAATAATTAATAAAAAGAAAAATAGGCATTAAAAAACTATTAAAAAATGGCAAAAAACAAAAATATGAAACTTGAAAAAATAAAATAAAAACTCTTTTTGAAGAATTGTACAATATTCTGTTTTTGGCCACTTGTATGTGCTCTGAAATGGCCTGAAAATGCCGGGGTTTGTAATGTTGTTTGTTTATATTATTAAATGTTAATATCGTAATTACATATTATATGTAAAATAGTAATTACATGTAATAATTTTAATTGCATACACAATATCACAATTTAATAATGTTGTTACGCAATTTTTTAATTAACAGAGGTATTGAAAGAAATAATTGTAATATTCAGTTGCTATATTAACAATTTGAAGTCTTGTGTAATTAACAAAAGAAATATAATTTTCTTTCCTTCTTTTTTTTTTTTACACTGAGCATAAATCGACCGTCAAAAGCCACTTGAGAGATCATGTTGAATGGAAGCTTGTTGTATTTTGTATCTTGATTAACAACATTTGTTCTGCTGCAACACACGATTACACAGCTGAAGGAAATTGTTGAAGGAAACACTTTTTATATGACTTTAATCCAAAGTTAGTGGCTAAGCAAATTGGGAATTTATTTATTTATTTATTTTAACCAAAATATTATTATAAGATAAAACAGTGCTATAAATTGAAACACTTTTTATGAGTTTAATCTGAAGTCAGTGGCTAATCAAATCTGGAATTTTAATTAATTTATTAATTTGTTTGTTCATTTTTTGGAACATTGAGTCATGAATTTCATATAACAAAAACATTATTACAAGATAAAACATTACTGGATTGATTGATTAATTGATTGGAAAGCAGCAAAACCCTCTTTTCATAAACACAGCCATCAATACATTTGTGGAAATTTCGTTCGAACAGAAGCAGGCATCTGATTGGCTCTTACACTGATAATCACGATTGAATCTGTTTCTTTTCCTACCATAAAGCATATTCACAGACACAGCCAGCACAAAAAAAGCTCCACAGTTTCCTCCGGATGTGCAAAGCAGACGTGCTGGAAGAAATAATAGGCAAGCTCAAGATTAAAAGAGTGATGCCTGGATACTATAGTTTCTGCTTTCCTAACGCACACACAGCGGTCGACTCTGTCGCCACCACTGACTTTATTAACACTAATAATGAGCCCAGAAACAATTGGCATTTTTGTATATGCCATTAAAAACGACTGGTAGTAACAGTCTTGACTCAGTGAATATATCCCATAATGCAGTTCATTCATGCCACTTGTTGGCTTAAAAATTCAAGATTTAGAGCTGCAGATACATAATATTTCATACATATTGCAATGCAAATCAACTTCAATCCCTCGGATTTTGTACATGGTTCAAAGCTGTCAGGTTGGATGTCCAGTCCACTATGGGCAACATTTACACCTTTTGTGAATTACGATAATTATTATAATTGGTGTTTTCTGACGCAAATGTTGTGCAACCCTAATTGCATGAATATCTGGACTAGATTCACTCGCTTCAGGTTTGAAAGTTTTCGTTTGATTTTTCGACTTTTGCCTCGAGATGCTCATAAGATTTTCTGTGTGCCGTTTACACTGTGTGCTTTATTATCAGGTCAGACATGATCAAAACAGTGTTTTAACAGCTACATCTAACATTCTGTCGGCATAATCAGCTTTTGATATTCTAAAACGCGGGGCGCACTAGAAAGACACACCAATCTTGTGTGTTTACAACAAGACTTGTTAAAATGTAAAGCTCATGACGGTGATAGGCAATAATAAATTGTGTTGTCAGAATGTGTGCATGAAACAACCTGTAAATTTAAAATAAATTAAAAAAAAGTATTTCATTTAATTATATTTAATTAAGAAATGATAATAAAAGATAAAATAGGTAATGCAAGTAATAAAAATATCAATCATTATTGTAATAAAGGAAATGCTGAATAAACTAATTCGGGGACAATATATAAAGTATTAACTTACAATAAAAGATATAATAATTAGTAATAAATTTAAAAAAATGAATACTAAATCAATTCAAAGATCAATAAATCAATCAAACATAACTTTTTGTAGTAATTTAGGCCGTAATTTAATTATAATTAGTTACTAATAAATAAAGAAATAAAAGAGAAATTAATTATGTAATTATACAAAATCATGAGAATGTTGATTTTTGTGCTATTTGAGTATTTTGGTGAAACATTACATAAAATGAACCCTGTGGTCTTGCACAGTTCTCCTGACCCATTAACACAGGTGAATCTGGCAAAATAGGGATGCTTGAGGCAGGAGGGGTGTAGATATGGTGGGGCAGGCATTTGGGGGTTTTGGGTTTCAGTGCCCCCTCCTTCTTGCTCTACCACCCAGTACAAGTAACATTTTTTACTTGCTTTTTCTTTTTCTGTCTTTATGCCATAACTCTTTCTCCTTCCTCTTTCTCTCCCCTTTTGATCTTTTGATAGATATTCGACTTGATGGATGCCAAAGCTCGGCAAGATTGCATCAAAGAAATAGATCTCCTGAAGGTAAGAAACCAGAGAAAAGAGAGACCGACACCATGTGCTGCTATTAGGATATCTAAAGGTGCCTCTGCCGAGACCCGATACCAGAGAAACAGAGAGAGAGAGAGAGAAGTAGAGAGCCTAGAACTATTCAGAAACCCGGAAAACAATTGCTCTGGATTATGACGCTCAGCTCTTTCTTTCTCCCTCTCACTCTCGTTCTCCTCCCCTCTTTTTATTCTGTTAAGGCGCGAGTACAGACACACTCTCCTCTTTTGTATCGTTCCTATCAGGCGCAAGATTGAACTTTTTTTTTTTTTTTCTTTCTTTCTTTTTTTTTTCATTTGCAGTGCCACAAAAAACATTTTTTCGACAATAAGCATTTCAGACCAGCAGTTTTAAATATTTATTTATTTATCTACAATACATGCCCTGCCAGCATTTTATTTCGTCACAAAGCCATAAATATGATAAATGGCTTTATGGTTTTGTGTGTTATTTAAATAATAATATTATGTTTTGTTTACCAAAATACGTAATTTAATTTATATAATTTGTGTATAAAAATTAAATCTATATCTTTCTGTCTATCTGTCTATCTATCTAGTTCCTGTCTGGCTGTCTATACCCATTTTTTAATTTGAGGGGAGTGTGGTTGGAGGTGGGCATTTTTTATGACTATGCCTGATATTTGTGAGCTGTTATTGAGGCGGCTCTTTTTAACACCAGGTCCACACATACTCCTATTGCAGTGTGCATGGTCAGTGTCGTAGTGTTGGTAGTCGAATCCTATCCTAACCCTTGTCTTTGCATTTAAATCATAAAGAATCATAATTCATAAAGAAGTTTGTTTCCTACCGGTGCACACGCCGTGCCATTTATTATTGCCCTTGTTTACTAAAAGTGCTCTTTTCCTTTATAACTTAAACTAGCCAAAAAGGGTTCCATAAGCCTATGTGTGGACTGGGGTGAAACATGATTCTCTAATTATAAGGCTTTATGGTGTAATTTACTAAATTTTCATGGGTCAAGGTTCCATGTTCATATTTACTTGGGGTGCGTTAAGCAGGTGCTGTTCACGGTGAAATTGTGGGCTCGTGCTTGCAGGCGAACAGACTCATCATCTGCTGGCAGAATTACCGCTCGCTGGAACTCGCCCGGTCTGCGCAGTACCCGCAACCACCGTATTTCAGTGGAGAACCTATTAGAATCCGTTAACTGAGTATGGAAAATACGGCACCAGCATTACGAACTGCAAATAATGGAGTAATGGTAACCTACCGTTATGTGTGTTGTGCGTGCAGCGTCACGTGCACTGAGCGGTATGGTCTGCGCAGAGAGTGGGTCGTCGGTCGCGCTGATTGTTAAACTCTTGGCAACAATTTAAAATAATTGCAAGTTATAAACTTTCGACTGTACGCCTGGGGCACATGCTAATGGAGGCCAGATCGGCCTCAAATAACCATTTGGCAAAACAACTTCATTACATGCCCAGGCATCCTAATTGTGACATTTACAAAAATCCAAAATCTGATTCGTAATTTCAAAACACAATTCATAAATACAGATGTAAAAGCATAAATATTTCCCCAAATGGTCACACAAATGCATCTTACCTAAATACATTTAAAATGTTTACACAAATATGTATATATAAATTTCTTGAATTAATTTCCATCACACATTTATGAATAATGGTAATGTATTTATGGATCGTTGAATCTGCATTTGCAAATCATCACACATGCGTGGACTGCTTTGAATTTGTGTGTGGTATTTTTGAGACCTTCCTGGCAGGTTAAGATTCATAAATATCTTTTTTTGGAGGATGTTCCGTTCAGCCAATCGCGGCGAGCTTTTAATCCACCAATCAAAACGCTCCTTACTGAAAAGACTCAAGAAGTTCAACGCTGCGCTTGTACTGTGCATTTTTTCTATGATCGGGTCCTTGATGTAAAGACAGTTTTTTTTTTTTAGCACCGGATTACAATTTCTACAAAATCACATTATGATTTATATATCGTTCGCACAAAATACAGCTACCCGGTTAGCCTGCTGACTTATACACCAAAGTTGCACATACTCTGTTTATTCAGATCAATCTGTGATGTTATCAAATAAGTGTTAAATGTCCAGATATTTCATTTAATAACAACAATTATGTAATGTGTTCTGTTGTTGTTGTTGTTAGTAGTAGTATCAGGTTCGCAGTAACTTTTGATCAGGCATTAAAAACAGCTATCAGCACCGAAGGGAGATTTCTAACACACACAGCGAAGAGATTTTAGCATGGAGGATGAAAACCACACTCAATCAGTGAGTAAAGTCGTTTTCTTATCTGATCGCATTTTCTTATGATTATAGCTGGAAACTCCCACTTGAGGAGTGTAAGGATTCCCCACAGATGTGGTAGCTGCAATAGTGGTTAATTCTGGAGACCAGTCTTGGCTCAATCGGCATCACTCTTTACGCCATTCAGGTGTGTTGGGCTCGTTATCAATAGTTGGAATACTCCTGCTGGGCCGCAGTCTCCGAAGGTCGAGGGATCCATGTCTCTGCTACAGTATTCACAGTACATGTTGGGCATTCTGGTTCTCGGGCTCATGAACTGTAGGTCTCCCCAGTGCCGGTAGCACTTCTGGCATCCGCAGACTGCATGAGACTCCACCACTAGCCCTATGCTTGACTGTAGGACAAAGACACACTACTCGTCCTTGTACTCCTCAGCCTGGGTTCCTTCCGCCACAACCCCATTTGCTTGACACCATCTGAATCCAAATAAGTTTATCTTGGCTCAATCAGACCACAGGACCATGGTTCCAGTATCGGGCATGTCCTTAGCTGTCGTGTTCTTCAGGGGCCAAACTGTTTGGCGGTCTCTTCTTGTGCATGCATCTTAGAAGAGGCACTTCTCTCTGGGACCAGCCATGCAGACCAATTTGATGGGCGAGTGTGCGCATATGGTTCTGATCGGTGGCACTGACAGGCTGACGCGTTCCCCACCTCCCTTCACGCTCTGGCCAGTCACTGCTGGCAAAGCACGCATACGTCTATTGCTAAACCAACCTCTGCTATGACGTCTGATCAAGCATGTTGCATGGTCCACTGTCCTTTTCTTCGTCACTTTGGTCGAACATGGTTTGGCGGAGCCTGTTCTGAGTGGAACGCGGTCCGGTTAAAACCGCGTGATGGTCTTGGACCACCACTGCTGGGCAGTCTCAGGGTTTCATGGTCTTTGGTCACATTAAACTTTAACTCTATCCTCCTGCTATCTACACCTCAATGCCATCTTTATGTATGAGCAGCACTTTTTTCAAGACTCTGCAGAGAGTTCTTTGCATGAGGTGGCCATGTTGAGCTATCCCGGGACGCATTGATTATAGCGTGATACGCGATCACACCTATTACACGACGCTCTGCTCCCCATGTCACACGCTGAGACTTTGTAGACACGAATGATCAGTCATGACAGACGCGTGGAGACGAACATGGGCTAATGGGGCCCAATTTATGATATTTTGCACTAGGGGTGTACTTCCTTTTTGTGGCCATGCGGTTTTAGACATATAATTGGCTTGTGCTGATTTTTTGAGGGGACAGCAAATTTACACTTGTTATACAAGCTGTACACTCACTACATTACATCGTAGCAAAGTGTCATTGTCTTTCAGTGTTGTCACATGAAAAGATATAATAAATTATTTACAAAAATGTGAGGGGTGTACTTCTGTGAGATACTGTGTGTGTGTGTATATATATTATTATTATTATTATATATACATATAACTACTATATATACCACTTAGGGATGCAACGATTATAGATTTTGTTGGTACTATTATTGTCTGAGGAATAATCACGGTTTTACGGTTATGACGATTATTATGCATTTATTCATATCCCAACATTACTAGTGTATAAAATCACATGAACACTTTTTAGATATTAAACGTACGCTTCTATTTAGATATTAAAGTGTTATTGCTGGCTTTTGAAACAGAAATAACATAGTAACCAACAATACAGCAAAAAATAAACATAAAAAAGACAAACAAAATCCATCTCTCCCATTGGAATTAAAAAAAAAAAGGTGACCTCTGCTCTGTAAACATCATGACAGTATTTCTCTTTTGAAAATAAAAAATGGAAATAGATCACAAAAGTATTTAATGTCTTCAGTTTGTACATTCTTTACATTTCTTTTGGACCTGGGGTAGAGATTTTGGAAACATGGTGAAAAAAAATATTGTTAGTTTTTACTTATGAATAAATACTACACACACAAAGCGGGCACGGAGGGCAAAAGATAGTAACAAAGTTAATGAAGTTGCCTGTTATTAATATACGACTAATATACTTTTTTTGTCCCACAGGGGAAACTGTTACTAGTGATGGAAATAAACTGAAATATTGTAATCAACTGTCATCCTTACGTATTCATTTTAATAATCTTTATATGTTAATTCATATGATTTTACATGTGGCCTTAGAAAATCATGCCTATTATTTTGGTTTGTGAGATCGGAGATCGCGCTGCGCACATGTGAACAAACATTCAGGAGGACACCGATTCTGGAGCAATGGCTTGCCCTGGGGGGGGGGGTGGGGAGGGTGGGGGGGGGTGACTTTTATTATTAAAAATAGTATTAAATAGCGCTACTGGAGAGCGCACAGATTACGCAGGTAGCTATGTCCCCCACAAACTGTCACACTCCGCTGCTCTCATCTCTTCAACAAACATAAGATCAAAAAATCTCTCATCAGCTAAGTTCGTCGCAACTCCTCTCCTCTCTCTTCTTTTTCTGATCTCTCTCTAATAATTAACTCAAGTAGCTAAATGTTATAATTAATTCAAGTAAATGTGATCTTACCGCACTATTTCTTCTCTTTCTGATCTGAAGCGGGCAGAATGCGGAGCTAACGAGGTGTAGCTTCGCGTCAGGTGGTTCTTGGCTTCACGTCGTGCATTTAAAATCGTTCAGTGTACAGCAAGCAAGCCGTGCATTATCCCTTATGTATTCGCTCTTTAGCAGCAGTTTTTTACAGCAATATTTAAATGACACCCTGGTCATTCTTGGTGTACCCAAAATGGTCCCACACTATCGACAGGCATTTCTCTGGTGAAATAAAGCTTCACTGTTTGGTCCCTCTGTCAGTTCTTCCATGCCTCTGATAAGCACGTCATTTTAAACTGGTGCACCACTAGTGTAACTTTGTTTTCATTTTGCGCAAGCTGCAAACGTTCCGCTCCGTGTAACAGAAACACTCGGTTTGGCGGAAGCGCTTTACGATTAATTAATCCGTCTACTTTTAAAGTCGCGATTATCGGCGAACCGGTTCATCGCTGCAATCCGCTAATAGATATATAACTATAGAGATTACACTATCGCACCACAAACTCATGCTGGCTTCATCACACACACACACGTATATATGCTTGTATATTTGTGTGTGTGTGTGTGTGTATATCTATATATATATATATATATATATATATATATATACGTTTTCAGATTCTTAGTACTGTATTTATAACTTGTAAACTTAGGATAATTATATGAAGTAATGTGATGTGTTAGTTTAGTATTTTTATGCATATTCATTGCTATTATTAATATTATTACTACATAATTGATTATATAATTGTAAAAATTATTTATTAATTATTTGGTATTATGTATTTAATTATATGTTTGTGTTTATGTATTTATTAATTTATTTATGTTGAGGATAAAGGTAACACTGCAACATAAAGGAAATTTACCACTTTCTTCCATGAATCTTTTGATGTTTCTTAACATGTTTTTATTTTTTTTATAAATCGTTTGGAGTTCATCAAACCACCTTAAACAGGCTGCGGCTTGCGGTACCACAAGCACTAACGAAAGTTAATGACAAATCTAATAAGAGCTGACGTCTAGCTGATCTGAGGTGTCTGGATTCTCTCTTTGCTCTGTTGTGTCTTTGTATCGGCTGTCGGATAAACCTTCCTTGAACACACATGCAAACACACACACTTCTTTCTGTGTTGTCATGTTAATTGCCCCAGCTCCGATTTTGTCCATTGCGGAGCCAGTTCGCGTTCCATCTCCGTCTGTAGGCATTTTCTTTGAGACGAGATAATTGCCGCCTTTTTCGCCCTGCTACTTTTTCATATTCTTGTTCTTTTGTATATACAGTAATAATCTGACAAAAGGGCTGTTCACACTTACAGTGATCTCCTGCGACAAAGTTGATGAATTTCGGTCATGTGACAAAGTTGGGACTTCAAATGAGCTTCAAAAAGGATTTGTCTTTGGGCACATGCTGGAATATCATAGATTTTTTAAATGATTTTTGTGAAAACCAACAGTACAGTGACCCGTCAACCTCCAGACTCTTTATGAGAACATAAAGTAGAAAGAAGCAAGGTAGCACTTTCAAGCCCCCTGAGATACCTTCAACTTCCACGGGAGGAAGCGGAGGTGGCGGGTGAAGAGGTCATGTTGCTGGCGGGGTGACGGAGGTCGCTGTCACGCTCCTTAACGACACTTTACCAACCGAATGCGCCGGGGTCAGAGGCTGCCACAACGTTGGTTCCTTCTCCTCTTCCTGTCTCTCACTCGCCCCTTTTTTGTCTCCTTTATACAATCTTTTCTACTCCAGCGCTAATGAATTCAGTCATTATAACCAGCTCACCTCAAGCCGCTAACAAGCGGTTTGCGTGGAACACAGACTCATGCCTTCTACCTCAGTGGACAAAGCTGGAGAAAAATACGAAAGAGTCACAAATCAAAATAATGAGCGAGAGCCGCCCCTCCCCGACCTATCTGTCTATTTGTTTTTCTGTCACTTTGAAACCCCTCCCGTTTTCCTTCGTAAACAAAATTACGCTGTTATGCGGAAATGTTTTGCTCTCAACAGAAATCGCAAACCATTTCGTAACCGCCTTCAGTTGATTTCTTCCTCTACTATTGCAATCCATTTGAACTATATTAACATTTCTAGACTCAAGAGGAAGCAACCAGATTGCGAAATCGCTCCCAGGACCCACAAGTGTGGCTTCTCATAATATAATTGTCAGTCTAATCGGCCTCGTCGTAAACAGAGGGTTGGCTTAATATTGTTCCCAATGGAAAATGAGCGAAATTACAGCGTTTAACATGATTAAAGTCAACATCACGCCGCATTTCATGTCCGCCACATTCGATGTGCCTGCTAAGGGGAAGCAAGAATAGGACTGACACCGCCGGCTGCACTCGCTGCAGCTGTGTGATCCAAAAATACATCTAACGAAAGTCACAGGATGGCGACAGAGGCGCGCACGTCCTTCCCTATATCAGCGTGGGGCATGAACATTTCTTTAATAACCCCCTCTGCTGTGTCACAGCGCGTAGCGGGGGCCCGACACCCTCCCGCTCGTGAGGGTTTTTGCCTGTCTCGCTTCTCATTGATACACTTGTTTTCTTTTATTTTGCGACCCCCACCCCTCCAGTCGACTTCAGTGCAAGAAGCGATCGCGACTCATTGACCAGCCAACAGGAAACAACGAAAAGCTGAAGGCTTGGGCTGGGGGGATCGTGCCGTGCTGCCATGCACTGCTGCTGCCTGGCCTACAATGTTAACATCAGCTAGAAAATTCAGTGTGTTTGTTTTCTTCTGTTTATTAGGGGTGTTTGCTAAGACAAGCATCACTTTTGCTAATGCTCATATTTAAGGGATGTAAACAAACACATTGCCCTTAGTATTCAACTTCATATTGCACTGTTTGTGCTACAAGCCTTATGCATTATATATATATTTACAATATTTAATGAAATAACAATTTTTATTTTATCTTATATATTCACAAATAATCCAGTTTTCTATTTTTTAGCATGTGATTAATATATATTTACAGTATTTAATTAAATAATTGTGTGTGATGTGTGTGTATTATGATAGCATTATATATTTATATATTATATATATATATATATATATATACTATATATATATATGTATATAATATACACACATCTGCTACACAACTGTTACTGTAGATTATCAGACTTATTATTTCATTTATTTTAATTTGTACAATTATTATTATATTTTTTTTTAGCAAAATAACATCTGCATAAACCCATTATTTACTACGCCAATTGTTATCCCATTTTTCTAGTCATTTCTGATATTACGCGCCACTCATCAGCAGTTGTAAATGTGTTGCAGGCAATGTCGTTTTAATTTTGAAGAGACTCAAGAGTAGCCGGCCCTCAACACTAGAACAAAATTTTTTAATGAGAATGTCATTATTACCTTCATATAAGCATCTGCTTTAGTTTCTGCCTCCGTCTTATTTGCAGGCTTTCCTGAGCCACAGAGTCTTGTTAATATTTAAACAGTCACTGACATTCTGCCTTTTCTGTCCCTCTTTTCCAGAAAAAAAAAAAAACAAAAAGTAAAAAGAAGACGGAAAAATTAGTTTCGCACAGGCAATTGACCTCTCGCCCAACGTAATAATACCCAGACTGCGTCATTCTTGAATAGAAGTCGAGGCTAAATATAGTACGGGAACTCAGCAGACGGCCGGGGACCCTGCTCAAAACATGATAGAAGGTAGGACACATCCGATTTTCGCAGTTTCGGTTCCCTTTTTTCCTCCTTGGCTCCTCAAGTATTCCTGTTGCGACCTAAACAGCTGCTAGATGACCGACGAAACGTACAGTAAATGACTTCTACTTCCTCGACCCGTTTTTAGATACCCTTTTTGGCCTTGTGTTACAACAACCGTATTGTTTATTAGACTCATGCACGTTCGATTCACTCAGCCATCCTGTTTCCTCCTGACAACCCCTGCAGTTCGCATCTACAACCTGATGCTCCACATTTAATGGTCTGCATGTAAAACCCCTCGCCGTCAAATCTCCACCCGCATAAATCATTCCCAGCGCAAACAAAGCGTTTGCAGAAGGATAAATGAGGAACAGGACGGATTAGTATGACGACACCTTTGACATGTGCATCATAACGCACGCTTGCGCAAATATCCCGACTTCGGTCCGCTCCACCACGCTGCTTGATTTCTCTGCCCTTCTGCTCTGCAGCGCTTTAATTAGTTTTATTTTTTTACTAAACAATGTCACTGCACAGGTGTATACAGCGGCTAATCCCCTCAGCATTGTACGACCGAACATTGAGTCATATGTAAAACTGAAGAATGCATAAATATTTTTTTTTAATTTATTCTTTGTTATTTTTTTTGCGTCTCAGCCCCCTCCCCAATTCTTTCTGTCCATCTCGGAATTCAAATGATATCAAATGGCCCCTTCATTTGCATGCACTTACAGAATATTGCATGTGCCGTGTTTGCTTTTTAAAGGCACAGAGGGGGCTGCCGCTCTCCCTCATTGACATCAAACAGCCCTCTGATATGCAAATAGAAAAGCAGGGGAAGAATAGATCCACCGGCTTTGTTTGGATGTGGGCCAAGGTTTTCTGGGGCTTGAGACTGCACGCTCGCCGCCGTTTTGTGAAGAGGTACGGGTGGGGACGAGGCGCAAAGCGGCCCGAGTGAGCATTCGCACAATGAAGCATTACGTCGCGCTAAAATAACCTGTTTTGTTAATCAATTCCCGACCCCTTTTAACTGCCTCGACAAGAAGGTTTACGTCACAATTATTGAGACTGCATGTGAAAAGGTCATAATTACTCAGTCGTTTTGGCGAGGTCGTGCACTTGCAGACCTCTAAAGCGCGACTGCTCTGGACAACACCATGCTAAAAACTCTGGATCGCTGCAGAATTTTAAAAAGGATCATTTGATGGTGTATCACACTCAGCGTTTTAGGAGAATAATAGATGTTGGTTTTATGAAGTAGTGTCCAGAATTGTCAGCAATGCTAAAACATCTGTTTGATTTAAAACAAACGGTGCGCTTTGATCTGAAATTGGTGAAACGTAATATCAAACGCACTTGAAATCTGTGTTTAAGAGATTAAATGATGTTCATGGCCTACAAACCATGTCAAGAGATGATTGGTCAGTACAAATATGTGTTTTAAGAAAAATCCCACTGCGTTCACAATGACGCCAAAAGATTTGGAGTCAAGGTGATTCTTTTGTAAAATCTTTATCTGTTACTTTTACAGCAGTCATGGAAAATAATTGTGCAATTACAAAACAAAAAAAACCTAAAACCATCGCATTGGATATTGCATCTGATTCGTGAGCGGATTGTTTGTTTGAGTTGATGATTTGAATTAGTTGCATTGGTTCACAAATTGGTGATTTGTGTCGGCAACGATAGCCTTGTGGGCGTTTCGAGTTCGAGCCCGATCCTGTCCCCCCCATCCCCCCCACCAACCCCCCCCCCACCCGCTCTCTCTCTTCCCCAATTTGCTTCCTGTCAACTCTAAACTATCCTATCACAATAAAAGGCAAAAATGCCAAAAATAAATCTTAAAAAAACAACAAAAAACAAATTGGTTCAACAATTGACAATTGATTCGTTAGGGAACTGTTCTGATAATGGATTCGCATAAAACTAGATTGAAAGTCAAGTCACATTATCTGTGTTAAAAATAAAATGATTATTTTACATAGTTTTGGTAAATTTAAGCATATATGCATACTACTGTCTTTTTTAGGCTTTTATTCAGCAAGAAGTCACAGTAAAGACATTTGTAATGCTATAAAAAAAATTACATTTATGATACAATGCTGTCTTTGAACTTTCTCTTCCTCAGATTCCACAAAAATATTAACCGACACAGCTGTTTTCAATATTGATAATAATAATAAATGTTTAATCAGCCAATCTTCATATTAGAATAATTTCTGAAGGATCATGTGACACTGAGGACTGGAGTAATGATGCTGAAAATCCAGCTTTGCTTCACAGGAATAAATTACATTTTAAAATATATTAAAATATGAACAAATTATTTTAAATAGTAGTAATATTCCACAATATTAATGTTTTTATTGTACTATTTTTTATCTAATAAATGCAGCCTTGGCGAGAATAAGAGACTTTTTTCAACAACATTAAAAATCTTACCGACCCTTTGAACGGTACAAAAAGTCTGACAAAAAATTAATAGATGGATAAATAACATGTTTACCATGCATTTCGAAGAAACGCCTAATAAAGGTTTGAATGTAAATTATGATGTTTAACATTCATTTTTCGGCTAATTAATATTCAGTATCAACTGATAAAATCACAAATATCAGCCAGTAACTAATATGTTAAAATACATGTGCATCCGTTATGTAAAGATCTTGTTGGCATTATCTAATTGCAATCTGTCATATTCATGGAGATGTTTCTCAGTGCTTGTATGCTGTAATCATCCTAAGCATGTGTGCATCTTGAAAGTCTCCCCAAATGTTTGTTTCCCCATGAGGCTCCTGCTGTACTCACAAACTTCAGATGTTTTCCATTGCAGTTGCTTCAAATGAAAAGGGAAGGAAAGTTTATTGAGGGGTTTCAATCTACAGCCTGCATCAGATTATAGTCGAACCCAGAGCCCTTCACCTTCATGGTCCTCCTGTTGTGCTCTTTTTAGAGTAGCAGGGGTTCATGCTGAGCTTTTGAGACAATTTATATCTTAAGGCTTCTTAAATCTTAAAAACTGTGTGCCTTAAATAGCCATTCAGTAGGTTGAGCAGTTTGACTGCTAAACATTTAGAATAAAACGTTGATGTTATGGGTTAACGAAGATTGCATGCGTCTATGAAAAGTCTGTGCTGCCATCACAGCAATTTTATTTATTTATTTGTTTATTGCGCGTCAGAATTTTCAAGAAACAAAGACGACTGATTCCTGAGAAGACAGTATGGAAGTACTTTGTTCAGCTGTGTAGCGCACTGGAACACATGCACTCCCGCCGCGTAATGCACAGAGGTACACACACACACACACACACACACACACACCACACACACACACACACACACACACACACACACACACAAACGTCGTGTGACATGTACATGTAGAAACAGACTTTAAAGGAGACATATTCTACTTCTATTACATATTTTATTTTTTCTGTCCATTTTTTCCCCTTTCACTGACCCTTAAAAGAAATATGTCACCTATTGGAGTTTCTTTCTTCATTGGAACATATTTAGAGAAATGTAGCATTAAATACTGCTCACCAGTGGAGTCTCTGCAGTGAATGGGTGCCGTCAAAATAAGTCCAAACAGCTGATAGAAACAAAACGGTAATCTACACAACTTTAGTTCATCAATTAACCTTTAGTGAAGCAAAAAGCTGCATGTTTGTCAGAAACAAATTCATAATTAAGGTGTTTTAATTTTGAACAGTCACTTCTGGCCAAAAATACAAATCAAAATATATGTCTGTAATCCATTAAAATGCTTCCCCCAATGAAAAAGTCCATGCCCTGTTGTCCTCTCACATCAAAGTCCACCGACAAACTAGTTTAGAACCAGTGGAATGTTGTACGCATAAAGGGTGCTTGATATGTGCATATTTCTCTCCTGATTCAAAGATGACTTTTTCACGGGAGAAAGCAATATTATGAATAGATTTCTTTATATTTTTGCTAAAAGCAATGGTTTAAAGTTAAAAACGTCTAAATGATGGATTTATTTCTTACAAACATGCAGCTTTTCACTTCTGAAGTCGTGTGGATTACTTGTGGATTATTGTGATGTTTTTATCAGCTGTTTGGACTCTCATTCTGACGGCACCCATTCACTGCAGAGGATCCATTGGTGAGCAAGGATGTAATGCTAAATTTCTCCCAAATCTCTTCAGTGAAGAAATAAACTCATCAACATCTTGGATGGGCTGAAGGTGAGTAAATTTTCAGCAAATTAAACATTTTCGGTGAACCCCTCCTTTAAAATTTTCTTCCTGCAAAATTTTTATACACTAAAAGGTTGATTTTTCCATTGTAATAGTGTAGCTGTGTATAACGCACACAATCCACGTTACCAACTGGAACTCGTTGCAAATTTTGTGTGGGGAAATCCTCACCATCATGCAAAATTCCCGATCTTGGGAATTACTATTAAACTGATTGTAAATTTACCGCTAAAAAAAAAAAAAAAAACGAAAGACAAACTGGTAAATGAACTGGTTGGAAAGTCTGACAGGAGACAGTTAATAGATGGATAAATAACATTTACCATGTATTTCGGTAAGTTTAGAATAAAAAAAACAATGATGTTCATCAGGATGGACTAAGTTGCTAAAAAGTTGATAGATTCTGATATGTAAATATGTCCATGTGCTTGTTGATGTCTTTTTCAAAATTGACTAGTTGATGGGGTTATTTTAAGATAGTCTTGACTAATCTGACAGATCTCTTAAAGGTGCATTTACATAATATGCATCCTTGCGTACAAAAACAGCCAGAAAAAGTGCAACCGTCAAAACAGTAAAACTACCAAAAAAAAAAAAGGGGGGGGGAAAGAAAAAATACATGTTTAACACTAGAACCGCCACAGGGTAAATTTTACCCGTGGCTGTTTTTAAAACGTACATAAAAGATTTTTAATAAAACATTCAAGTCTCCCCGTCACTGACTTTTACTAAAATTGTGTGATTTACTATCCCCTGTTGTTAAAAACTGTTTAGATAAAACCAGATCAAAAAACGGGGCATTTATACCTGTAAGGAGCCAGCGTGGGTCAAATTTGCCTGCTATAATGCCTGTACGTTTGTGCTGTCATTTTCGTGTCGCTTATGTTTTAGCATAGTACATTGCTAGGCAACGCCTTTCACTCACTGAATTAGCGCTTATCAGTTTCATAAATACTAAACAAAACAAATTAATAATTAATTAGGTGAAGCTGCGCTTGAATGTGTCATCGCATCATCCTATGCAATGTGGTGAATTAGGCCTATTATTGCTCATTATTGTCTGTGGGCTATTTTAGTAATTTAAATAACAGGTTATCTTAATATATTGATTAATGACATTGTATTATAATAGCCTATTACACCACCCAAATATGTATTTACTTCCTTCTAATTCTCATTGTCAGTGCAGGCTTGTTTATTGACCGTTATGAAAAGTGACCAGTGTAGCTTGCATAAAAAAGCCTTGAACATAAAACAACAGGACAAAAATATAGTTGATGACTAGGTATAATCATTTCATGACTCTATACACTTCTTTGTGAAGACAGTAGCATAATACAGTGAAATAATGTTCTTTAGCCATTCAAAAACAGCCGTCATGTGCAGGGGTAAAATTCACCCGCTGGCGCTTTAAGGTATACAGCGACCCCTGGCGGTTCTAGTGTTAAACTGGTCAACAACTAATTAAACCATCTACTGTTGGATGGCTAATCAACCATCTTGACCTATCCCTAATCGGGACATCATTGATCTCCCACTGCATCATCCTTGTGCTGTATTGCATGTTACGAAGGGGGAAAAAAAATGTGTTCCACTTCTCATCTGCTTCTCATCAGCTCTGAGACGAGACTCTAAGGTCTTTGCTATGCACAAGCTTGACCAGACACACTGCAGAGCGCATTGCATCATCCTTTTGCCATTTGAAAACAAGCAAGATGACGCAACTGTCCATGGCAACTCTTGTCGAAGTATTGTAACATACGAGACCTGTGTGAGTCTGTATTAGCAGTACTGGTAAAGGTTTCAGCAGGCCACAGGTTTACATTCAGATCATTTCCCTTTTTCATTGTAAACTCTTGGGGGCAGTCAGTTCAGATCTTGTTCTTCTTAACCACCTGGCCTGTATGTATATGTTACTGTTGGAAAAGTTCATGTCCAGAGGTGTCTGACATCAAAAACGAGCACTTGCTTCCAGAACCGTCGTGTCTTGGCTCAAATGACTTTCAAGAGACCAGCCAAGGTGATGCTTAATACTTTGCTAATGGTAACCTTTCCGTTAACCTTTCCTAACATTTATATAGGCCATTTTTTTTTGGCGTTTTTGGATCGGCATTAAATGCTTTTTCTGTTTGATGTGTTCTGTTCCATCTGATCAACAGGTTCTCACACAATCTGCCAAGTTGCACAGGTTTCCATAGAATTTGAATGCATGTCATTCACGAAGGTGGCGGTTATTTGGCGCTTTTGGGTGTTTTTTTTTTTTTGAGCTCAACAAGGAGTTTACAAAAAAGTGCTGTATTGCCACTGAAAATTGTACCACTATTGATCTTGTACATGCATTTTTTGCACATTCTGATTTTTGACGATTTCTAGCTGGCTAACATATATATGATTTTGCTGAAATTGCAAATTCATCAGGCTCCCTAAAGCATCAGTAAGAATGTGTTGGGAAAAAAAAGATAGATTACTTACAGCTTGTATCTTATCTGTAACGTAGATTACTTACAAATTGTAGTCAAGTTACTGATTACAGATTACATGAAGAAATTTGTAGTTAATAACGTACATAGCTTAAATGCGAACTTTTGGTGGGTTTTGTTAAATGTGAGCCAAAATAATCAAAATTAAAAGAACCAAAGACTTAAACTACTCAGTCTGTGTGCATTGAATTTTATTTACGACACGAGTTTCACAATTTGCAGTGAATTATGAAACTTTTTCCACGACATTCGAAATTCTTTGAGATGCCCTGTATTAATTAGACGGGCCAAAATCGACCTGTTCTCAGCAGAGCTCCTGAGAAAGGAGCTGTAAAAATATATTGAGATGGTTTTTGGTACTTATACCGCAAATATATATTCTTAAGGACATCAAAACCTAAAATAAAACTCCAGAAAGTTGTAAAATATGTGACCTTTAAATATTTACATGCATGTCTGTAAATATATATATATATATATATAGAGTATATGTCTATATATATATATAGAGATATATATATATATATATTCCAATAAATATAAGGATATATATACCGTGGGTACGGAAAGTATTCAGACCCCGTTAAATTTTTCACTCTTGGTTATATTGCAGCCATTTGCTAAAATAATTTAAGTTAATTTTTTTTCCTCGTTAATGTACACACAGCACACCATATTAACAGAAAAACACAGAATTGTTGAAATTTTTGCAGATTTATTAAAAAAAAAAACGGAAATATCACATGGTCCTAAGTATTCAAACCATTTGCTCAGTATTTAGTAGAAGCACCCTTTTGATCTAATTACAGCCATGAGTCTTTTTGGGAAAGAGGCACCAAGTTTTTCACACCTGGCTTTGGGGATCCTCTGCCATTCCTCCTTGCAAATCCTCTCCAGTTCTGTCAGGTTGGATGGTAAACGTCTTACAAGCCATTTTTAGGTCTCTCCAGAGATGCTCAATTGGTTTAAGTCAGGGCTCTGGCTGGGCCATTCAAGACAGTCACAGAGTTGTTGTGAAGCCACTACTTCGTTATTTTAGCTGTGTGCTTAGGGTCTTTGTCTTGTTGGAAGGTAAACCTTCGGGCGAGTCTGAGGTCCTGAGCACTCTGGTGTAGGTTTTCGTCCAGGATATCCCTGTACTGGCCGCATTCATCTTTCCCTCGATTGCAACCAGTCGTCCTGTCCCTGCAGCTGAAAAAACACCCCCACAGCATGAGGCTGCCACCACCATGCTTCACTGTTGGGACTGTATTGGACAGGTGATGAGCAGTGCCTGGTTTTCTCCACACATAACGCTTAGAATTAAGGCCAAAAAAAGTTCTATCTTGGTCTCATCAGACCAGAGACTCTTATTTCTCACCATCTCACAACTCAATGCGGGCTTTCATGTGTCTTGCACTAAAGAGAGGCTACCGTCGGGCCACTCTGCCATAAAGCCCAGACTGGTGGAGGGCTGCAGTGATGGTTGACTTTCTACAAATTTCTCCCATCTCCCGACTGCATCTCTGGAGCTCAGCCACAGTGATCTTTGGGTTCTTCTTTACCTCTCTCACCAAGGCTCTTCTCCCCCGATAGCTCAGTTTGGCCGGACGGCCAGCTCTAGGAAGGGTTCTGGTCATCCCAAAACGTCTTCCATTTATGGATTATGGAGGTCACTGTGCTCTTAGGAACCTTAAGTGTAGCAGAATTTTTTTTGTAACCTTGGCTAGATCTGTGCCTGGCCACAATTCTGTCTCTGAGCTTGCAGGCCGTTCCTTGACCCTCATGCTTTCATTTGCTTGACATGCATGTGAGCTGTTAGGTCTTATATAGCCAGGTCTGTGGGGTCCTAATACAGTCAATCAGTATCCTCCCCCCCGCTGGATACCCTGACGGTGTCACCCCTTCACAACCCCTGGATGATCAGAAAGAAGGGCCGCTGAGTTTAAATATATGAGTGTCACGCAAAGGGTCTGAATATGGATAGTGATATTTCAGTTTTTTTTTTCTCTCTCTGGCACCCTGTCACATTCTGTGTTTTTCTGCATATGGGGTGCTGTGTGTACTGCCTGCGGAAAACCCCTGCCTTCCTGCTTTCGCACTGGTGACTTCAACGCGTGCCTTTTACGGGGTGACTACTTTCGTACACTGTATAGGTCACCCCCCTTTTTTTTGGATGGGCTCCTCCTTGCAGCTATCTCCGTCCCCTTCCTTTCCTATCTCTGTCCACTACCCATATTCCCCACGCCCTTTCCTTGTTGTTTACCGCTGCGTGTTGGGCCTCATACGTGCTTGCCTGTCCACTGGAATGTGCCCCCAGCAATATCTGGCCTCTCCTTCCGAAACGAGAAGTTACCAACACCGTGTCTGCCTCTCTTCTCCTACTCTACACAAACGACCACCCTGTACTAAGTTATGCGTAATATACTTTGGACAACCTAGCTGGACCCGTGTGTTGCGACTTGAAGAACGGAGGCGGAGAACGCATACACCCCGAAACATTTAAGGTATTTTGTGGAAGTAGGAACGGTACAACAAGTTAGTGTTGGAACACTCTCCCCCACACTAAAACTATAGTCGGTGCGCCCAGGCCTCTCAAACCCCAACACCCAACCACGACAAAAAAACAAAACCCAAAATATACTCCACACGCCCTAACGGTCCACTCCGTCTAGTCTATTCACGTTCGTAACTCTCCGTACCAAACTTTTCTCCTCGGAGGTCCTCGTGAGACTCGAGGACCGCGCAACGAAGATGTGAGTGGTGCACCATCGGTGCGCTCATTATCCCATGACTACAAGTACGCCGCCCACCTCGCTACCGTTCCCACGGCCCTCTCGGCCCCGCCGCCCTCCTCGTCCCATATCTTTCCATCCCATATTTCTTGGAACTCTACAAATGAAAGCTAGAACACAGCCGTAATTATTAATATGGCGTTAGGGGCCCATTGACAATGTTGTCAGAACAACCACAATCAAATCCCTACATGGTCACTTGGTTAAACGGTGAAAGAAAGAGAGCTGGCATCTCACTTTGATCATGCTCTTGAGCTACAATAAAAGTATAGGACTCTTAGTACCAGCTCACTTTCCTTCATTACCCTATTAATTCCATTCTGCAGAAAATGTGGAAACACAAGACACAATACGGATGTGCCTATCCATAAAGCGATTGAGAAGTACGGGTTTGATTGTGCTGATCAGTCGCTAAAACTCACATTTACTCCCTCCACAGACATTAAACCTGCTAATGTCTTCATCACAGCCACTGGAGTGGTGAAACTGGGCGACTTAGGCTTGGGACGCTTCTTCAGTTCCAAAACAACCGCAGCTCATTCTCTAGGTAAGCGCTCCTCCCTCCCACCTCCTTGTCTGATTCTTTCTGTCCTTCATGGAAAATGAGAAAATGAGTATTGAATGTGGCGGAAACGGCCTTTAATTACTCAGTAGGGCCCGGATGTGTTTCATTAGGGCTGGCTGCGAGCAGAACCATGTGTCTGTTATAAAAAAGCGCCTTCCCGACGGCCCCTGGGGCCAGTTGAGAGCAGAGCGTGCCAGTGGCTGTATCCATTTCATTGAGCAGTTGGCCTTTCCTGTTGCCTTGACCCCATGACCCCGCTCCGCACATATGATGTCTGGAGGAGGACAGGATCTTGAATCCCTAACAATGCTAGGCTAGGACACCCTATGGTGACAGAGCAACTTTTGGCGAAGTTGCCCGAGGAGGTGCTGCTTTTAACACGCCTTATATTCGAGGTGACCTGTTGTTTAAAATCTCATTTCAAGAGTATACAAATTGCTAGAAACCAGCCTAAAACAAGAAGTGTCTTCTGTTATACTCAAGAAAAACCGCCAGAGAGCGATACCATGGACACACAAAATAAAAAAAGGCTTAATGTAAGTTCACCAGCATCAAGATCAGATTGTTTGTGACATTTAGTATTATAAGTATCGTAAGTCATATTTCTCTTGTCTGATCACATTTAGATTACCTTTATCATCATCTAACACTCAGTTATTCAGTTAATAATACTAACGATTTAATAACACTAGGAAATATAGTCTTTAGCAGATTTTAAAATGATCTGTTTTTCACTTTTTTAAAATTATTTATTTTATTGTATATCTCAGTGTTATTTAGTATGATACTGTGCTTCATTACTATGGCCCTTTTCTCAGCATCATAAATCCTCCCTATTTGAATTTTTTTTTTTTTTTTTTTTAAATGTAGATACATTTATCCGCATACTTTGTATTATATTCACCTTTGCATCCCAATTACTGCCGTATCCAAGTCTCTCGGATTTTTTCCTTGATTGAAAGTCATGCCAAACATTATCGTTAGTTTATCTTTTGCTGTTTGAGCAAGATGGAATGAAAAAATATATTGGTGGTACTCTCCCATCATGCTCTCGAAGTTCCACCTAAGACGACATCGCTGCGAGACGCACTAAACCTGCGAGTGTGAAAAAGGTCTATTTTGAATTAGTTTTAATTTTACTATTTTTTACTGTTAATTCTTAATTAAAATTTTAGTATTTTGTTGCTTGCTTATTATTTTTAAATATGTACATAGTTTTTTATTTGATTGGCCTATATCCAAGGTAAGCTAAAATAAAAAAAGCTGAACTAAAGTTAAAAAATGGTTAAGATATATAAATCTATATATATATATAAAACATTTATTCTGTCTCTCTCTCTGTCATCTCTCCTCTTATACTATATATAATTTTGCATAAGTTAATAATTTATATTAACATATTACTATAGATAGAGGAGAAGAGAAGGAACCAATTACAAATATGATATGCGACGACTCCATCGCATTTATTGGCAGATGCGTTGATCTGGCAGCCATGGTCTGGCACACACTGCCTCACATTTTCCTTATGAAGTGTGCAAACGTACTTAAAATATTAATGTCGTCATTTTGATCTAATTACGATTGCAGGACTTCTATTTCTGCATTTACAATTATTTTCCTGTTGCTGACAGGTTACAGTAAACACAACACAATTAGCGCACAGGAGTAGATTATAATAACTACTGTCTTGTATTCAAGAGCTACAATATGAAACGGAATATAAATGACATATAAATCCAGTATGTTTGTGAAATGTGCATCTGTGTGTAGGAGTATAACAGTATGTTTTATGTCAGCGCTTGATGAGTATGATGTCGACGGAGAAAAAAATAAGTTTTGCAAGTGTCTAGAAATAACCAAGTTTGCAGCATGTCTTGCATTGCAAGCTTCTAGCCTTCACCTCGACTGCAAGCAACACTGTGAAACACATGTAAACCTGAACTCACAGCGCCCTCTACAGGACGCTCCGCTCCCTCTTTCAGAAGTCTGGCTTTTCAGGATGAGCTACAATCTGCGCAAGGGCTTAATCAGGGCTGTCCTTAATCATGTCTTAATGGCGCCTGCGTCACCTGGGGACCGGAGGAGCCAGTGGATCCATACGACCACATCATCCATTCGCACCTGCTCTCAGGGCCGGTGCCACTCGTTATCATTTACAGACTGCCATGTTAGGGATCCCTAACAAGGCTTTTTTAGGACCCTAACATGATTTATAACCGCTAATGCATCGGCGAATCGTACCACCTCAGTTGCACTTGTCTTTTGTAGAGTTATCTACCTAGCTACCTCCCTACCTACTTATTTATTTATCCGAGCGCCTGGAATTCTTCTCTCGGGATGTTTTAGTATTGACAGTAGGAATGTACAAACGAGCATAAAGACACCCAGGTAGGTACAGCACACATGCGAAAGAGAGTCTCCTGCGGTTCTCTGTCACCTGTCCCGTAGGCTCCGGCTCTCCATACGAAGGCTGAAGGTTGAACCTTAACAGGGTATGAAATTCATGAGTGTCTACATGGCAGGTTAAATTCACCCATGGGCAAAGAGACCTTCGATCCGTGTCTCCCTCAGGGAGGGCAGACCAAAGCTTCCCGTTCTCGCTCGCTCCTCACAGTCCTCTGTTTCTCTCCCTGCATGGGGGCGGTTTGGGGTGGAGGGTGCAGGGTTGCTTCGGTACGGTTTGGGGGTTGACAGTTCAGCCAGTAATGAGACAAACCACCACGGTAGAACTCTGGGATGCGCATTGGATGGAGGTCCGGGAAGTGCCATTCCATGGCTGTCAATTCTTCTCTTAAGAAGCCAAGCCCTAGCCTTTTAACTCAGTCTCCGAGTGGCTCCGCAGCCCACAGATACAAACAAAGCGCAAGACTTAAAGAAAGGAAAGATAGCTCTTCTTTACGTTTCCCGCCAGAGGCTTCCTAGCCTTTAAATTAAGCAGGGTGGTGAGCTGAAAGAGAGGGGAAATCGGAACAAAAGAAAGTCGGGAAGAGAAATGACAATTAAAATAGGGGAAAGTGAGCTAATCCTGAACCTTCACGTTCTACTATTAACATCAAGAGCGGTGCGTATTACGTGCTAGCGTCTCATTCAAGTAGGGCTGTGAATCTTTGGGTAGACAGCGAATCGATTCGATTCACGGGTTTTCGATTCGATTCAAGAACGAATTTTGCTAATTCAGAACGATTCGATTCACTATTAAATTCGATTTGATTCGATTACCGATTCGATTCTGCATTCTTTTTAGTGCATTCACAGGATTATTTAAATGCTTCCCCTAAATTCTTTAAATGCTTAGTCAGGTGGCAAATTACACAGCAGCCTTTATGGTTAGAGAACCATAGGTTAGAGAGAAAAAAAAAGTGACAGAAATGTAAAATACAATAATTTTATGTATGTATGTTTTATTATGATTTTTTTTTTACAAGTAATTATTTTCTTATCTCGTACTTTGAATTTGCTATAAGAAATCAAATACACTGCTGGACAATAATCAATCATTTGTAATCTATAATTTTTTCCTAATGGCAATTTTATGATAGTTTTATATACTACAAACAATTATTTCTGCACAGAATAAGGTAGAAAATATACTTTATAGTTTCTGTACTGTAATAAATGTCAGTTAGCACTGCATCATTCATAAATTGTATTTATTTATTGTGTTTATTGTCTTAACGTTTTTATTCAGCTTAGCTGCAGATATAGCCGTATTATGTGTCTTATGTTTTATGGGCGCGAGATTGCTTCTCTTTCAGTGCGAAAACTTCTTTATCTCATTTTCATAAAATAAAATGCTATAGTATTTAACTTTTCCTCTCCATCGGCGAATGATGATTCTGAAAGAACCCGATGTCTGTTTGCTATAGCAACGAACGCTACTTTCATGCATCTGATTATCAGATAAACCTCGCACTCTTATTTCAAGGTTGTTGTTAATGCTGTGGTTATTTTAACAGTTTCCTTCGTACATTCGGTTCAACAACATTGTTAAAACACATTTATCATTCAATGGAACTGTGCGTATGCTTTAGACATTTACATTTTTGCTCCGTCCATGCAATAAATGTGCAGCCTTCGACTGCTCAGGTAATGTCGTCGGTATGACCGAGAGCCATTGAAAGACTACAGAAAAGTAAAACTACTTCACTTTAGCATTACTGGCCACGAGCACTAGGGAGAGATCACACATCAGCTGCTCAAAAAATGTGTCAGGGAGGCCGAACGGGATGTGAAGCCGCAAATCAGTGACAGGCCACAGGCGGTAAAATGGAGCGCGTGAAGGAGAGATGCGAGGGCACGAACACTGTTCAAGGTCTCCATTAATTCCTGCTTGTAGTAATTTAATGTGTATATATTTTGAAAGTATTGAATCACGATTCATTCGATTCTTAGCGTTTTAAATCGATTACTGTCCAAAATCGACGATTCACGATTCAAAATCCCTGTTTCAAGATCGATGCATATGCATCGTCAGGGTTTGTAATCGATGCATCGAGAAAACGAGTGAATCGTTACACCCCTACATCCAAGGGTTTTGAGCTAACTAGGAGAGCCGTTCTGACTCCGAGGTCTGAGGAGTTAACGGGAGGAGTTAATGGATTTTTCTTTTAATCCCTCACTTTGCGCAGTTAACACGTCATTTTTGTAATTAAACATATTTGTGGATTTCCACGTAATTAGCGTACCGTTGAGAGTCAGCGGTAATCTCTTCTTTCGTTCAAAAAAGGACCTTGCCCGTTATTGAAAATGTATTTTAATGTCATAACAATTCATAATAATGGAATGAATCCCAACGCAACCTACAATTTATTTGCATGAATAAGTAATGCACACTTAATTTGACGTGCTGCAGGAGTAGTTGCTCTGTAGTGCTAGGCTTTTATGAAACTATTAGCATGAGAGGAGATGGGCTTTTTCAATGCTTTTTCTAAGTTACGTATGTGATGAAAGAGTCAGTTTCTATGTGTCCGTTTTTTTTTTTAAACACCTTTTTATTTTTTTTATTTTTAAATAGTTTTTCGAATGCTAGTGTCAACTTTAAGTAGACCATTCGTAAGTATATTCCCACAAAAAGTGTCAACACTGTGATGTTTTCGAAACATTGTTTTGCTTTAGAATCCTGCAACATAACACCGGCCCAACTAATAGCATGAGTTTGGAGGCGGGGCTTTATGTGTGACCAGTGGCAGATGGGTGGAGCGTTTCTAAATTTTTTAGTTTTTTGTTTAGTTTTTTTGTTTTGCTTTTTTACAGATATTTAGAGATGCACAATGTATTGGTACCATATTGGTTATCAAACAATATTAGAGTTGGCAGACATTGATTAATAACAGTTAAATGGATAGTTCACCCAAAAATGTAAATTGCCATTAATTACTCGCCCTCATGTCGTTCTAAACCCATAAGACCTTCGTTCATCTTCGGAACAAGATATTTTTGATGAAATCTAAGAGCTTTCTGACCTTCAATAGACAGCAACACAACCACTGATGTCACATGGACTATTTTATCAATGTCCTTACTACCTTTCTGGGCCTTGAATGTGTCAGTTACGTTGCTGTCTATGAAGGGCCAGAAAGCTTAATTTGTGTTCTGAAGATTAACGGAGATCTTATGGGTTTGGAACGACATAATTAGTGACAGAATTTTCATTTTTGGTTGAACTATCCCTTTAAATGTAATCTTTCACAAACTTCAAAATCAATATCCATTTTTAAAATTTCTTTTAATACCTATGGCTTTTTCATATTGGATCGTCCCTGGATATAACCATGCACTTATGGCTATTGAAGTCAATAATATTGACTGGTCAGATTTCATTGATGACATTTGTAATTTCTCATAGGCCAGCTCTCACCTTCTGACTTTCTTTCACTTGTATAAAAGAAAATGCTTTTTAACGCAGGTCGGTTTGACACACTGATCGCATCATAGGGCGATACGGTAGGAGGGAAGGGCCGCGTCTTTGCTTGTGTTTTTCTCAGCAAGTGTTTCAACCTCAGCCCCGCTACCCGCCCAACCATCCTGACACCGTTCGGTGTCGAGACGTTTCGCTTTGGCTCTTGTTCTCGCCACCTGAGACTTCTTAACGCTTTGTCAGATCTGAGCTGTTTGTGCCAAGGCTAAACTTTCGTAAACTGCAAGCATTTGTCAGAATGTTTTTTTTGGGGGGGGGGGGGGGGGAACTCTATTCTTTTTTTCCCCTCCCTCTTTCTATCATCAATCTTTCATGCTGCCTGGCTGGTTGGCCACAGTCACTGAGCAGTAAGGAGCTTATCACGTCTTCAGGGAGGGTAGCGCAGGGAGTTTGACTGGCCTCTTGGGTCCCGCTCTTCTGCCTGATGGCTATTAGTCACTGCCAATTACCCACAATTCTTTGCAGGGCCACAGACTAAGCGACCTGATGCTCTGTTCAGTCTCACGTCTGTCACAGTGCGATTCTCAGTGCCTTCCAACATATGCAACATCATGGCACGTAATCATTGTTTACCTTTGGCAGGCTTCCCAAACATTTCTGCTGTCTTCCATTGGTCGAGCAAACAGACAATCCTGCCCGCAGTTATACTTCAAAATAAAACTACACATGATATTTAGGAAGACCAAACAGTATATATTGGTGGTTAGCTGTCACGCATTAGCCTGAGCTACAGTGTGAAATCATCAGATAGGACCTACATTTTCTTGTGGCACAACTGGTAGAACCATCAAAGACTGTTTTGGTACAGTGGCTGTTTTGGTTTTATAGAATTTCAAAGACAGTCAAAGAATGGAGCGAGGAAAAAAACATGAGAGGATTGATTAAAGTTTCATTTTTGGCCTTGTTGAATGGCTCCTGTTGTAAATCATTGAGGTTTTTTTGTAATGAGAAGTGAATGAGAGATTTGAAATCTCCTCACATGTAAGCTGAGATTTTCATTCCCCAATACACATACTTGCAGCCTAAACCCCATCCCCCAGATCTCTAAACCACCCACCCACTTGCATTCATGAACATTCACATTCGGCTCCATCTGTAAAAGTTGTTCTACAAGTCATAATCTGAACGTCAAACCGCCTGTGTTTCCAAATTACACAGGTTGTGTTTTTTCAGATCAAGTTAGTTACATCATATATCCCAAATTAATGCGGTTTTATTTCATTGCCATTGTTCTAGTAAATTGTGTGTGTGTATTTAGTATCATTTCTTTTTTTGCTATAGTAGTAGTTATTTTTATAAGTGTCTTTATATAATTAGGTTAAATAAGTTTAAATGTAATGTTTGTTGGAGGTAAGGTGTTAAAAAATGGTACCGTCAGTATTCTGTAAAAAATGTAAATAATTTTGGATGTACAATAGGTGTACGTCGAGCAGAAGTGTGTTTGTTTCTGTGTTTTTCAACTGGGGTTTCAATTAAATCATGGAAATCGAGAACCATATGTGCTGGTTTGTTTTTTATGTATCAGTCAAAGGGACTACGCAAATCAAAGCTTATTGAATAAGTTATCTTACACTCACTCATTCACATTAAATTGAGAAATAATTTTTGTTTGTAATAAATATGAAAATGAACTTTAAATATATAATATATATATATAATTTATATATATATGCTCAACACAACAAATCTCACAACCAACGGAAAAAGCCACGACACAGCGAAATGAGCACACGCAATGTGTTATGTACTATATTATATTATCCATTAATTGTACACATATGTACTAATATTGTATGTTGTATGTATGTTCTATAATATTTAAACAATTTAAAATAACTGCCTTCTAATTTCAAATCATTTTAAAAATTAATTTATTCCAGTGATTGTAAAGCAAATTTTCAGTAGGGCTGTGACCGGCGCCGTGACGCGTGTCACCGCGGTTCACAACGCCGGCTGGTCAGTTTGCATGGTGAGGCTTTCTCCAAACTGGCCAAATACAAATGAGACAGCGGTAAATGGAAGATGCTAAAAAGAAATGTGGAAACATACGGCGCGATTCCTATTCCACAGAGAGCGCGTGCAGACCAGGAGTTAACGCGCACAGTTGCTTGGTGGCGGAACGTGAGCTGTCTATATTGGACAGTTGTCGCGCCGCGTCGCAACACAAAAGGTTGAGTCTGTCTACAGGACATTTGAACTTTGTGTCAGACTCAGTACATCATAAATAGGACGAGGCATCAGTTTACTGTCGGGGATATGTTGTGTCATGTTGCGACCCTCATCCGTGTAGACCAGCATCACTGATTATGAGTTTTATAGTATTTTGTCGCGCCGCACAGCTCGCGTCCTGTAGACAGGGTGTATTTAACGTTCTTATTTAGGCTTCTTTCTTGTTTAACTGTATTATTTCTTTGATATTTATTTTAGTGTTTTGCAGGCTGCGTGTTCACTGACGGAAGTGCTAAAAAAACTATTTTTTGTGTTTCATAATAGAAATATATATATATGTATATGTGTATATATGTGTTTGGTGTGTGTGTGTGTGGTGTATATTTCATATATAATTTTATATATGTATGATAGAAATTATATATCTAACACACACAACCCTACGGTAGTTGGTCCATTACCACCGCGGTGGTAAAAATTTTCAGCATCATTATTCCAAACTTCAGTGTCACATGATCCTTCAGAAATCATTCTAATATGCTGATTTGCTGCTCAAGACGCACTGCCTGTTATGATCAATGTTAAAAACAGCTTAATATTTTTGTGGGAAAACATTATGCTTTTTTTTCAGGATTCTTTGATAAAAGTTCAAAAGAACAGCATTTATTTAAAGTAGAAATATTTTGTAACATTACAAATGTCTCTAATGTACTTCTGATCTATTTAACATGAGTAAAAAAAAAATTTAAAACCCTACTAACCCCAAACTTTTCAACGGTAGTATACAAACGGTTTAAATGTTTTTCCCTCCACACTGTATACACGCATCGCTGAGTTTGTTGTTAGCAACCTCTCTTTAGTCATCTAAAACTCCTCAGTCTGAAACCTTTGTCAATGAAGCATCCATGGATGAACTCCTCGCATAGCAAACCAGACAGCCTAACTCTCTCTCTGTCTCTATCTGTCTTTTTTTTCTGTTCCAGTGGGCACCCCATATTACATGTCTCCCGAGCGAATACACGAAAACGGATATAACTTCAAATCTGACATCTGGTCGCTAGGCTGCCTGCTCTATGAGGTAAGGTATAGAAACCCATCCCATCACTCCCCCTCCTCCGTTTATACACCCCAGCCCTCCCTAACTGTCCCATTCTCTTCCCGAGCTTCTTCCAGTGCTGTTCGTCTCCTTTTGTGAGACGCAATCCTACACCTTGCGGTCTGTCGTGAAAGTTACAATATGGTTTTGTACTCCGAGGTAAATGGTCTCCGCGAAGGATACCTGGAGTATGTTCCCAAGCTGATGAGGAAATTTGAATGACATTTACATGTGTTTTAAATAACATCCACTGCTCTTGCTACGAAATGATACTGACTGCTTTGATTAGGCTTTAATAGCATACGCTTCTCCACGACACAGCGGACCAGGATCCGTTAGACTCAGAGCAGTGGTTTTCTCTTCAACTCGCAGTCTAAATTGAAAATGAAGTTGCAAGGAGGTCAGCTGTGTTTTTTTCTAGCTGTGATAAATGTTTAGACCTTAAAGGAATAATTATAGGGATAGTTTAGTCACCCTCATGTCATTCCGAAACCTTTTTCAATGAAACACGAAAGGTAAATTTTTGAAGAACATCCGTGCCTCTCCTTTCAATATAATGAAAGTGAATGTGGACTGGGGCTGCCAAGCTTCAAATGACAAATAAACACCATAAAAGTGGACTATTTGACTCTATTCCAAGTTTTCTGAAGTCACATGGTAAACTTTAGTTAAATTTAAGTTGCTGTTCATTAATAATTTTCACCTCCAGTGAGATGTTAGAATTAGGGTAAGCAATGATTGGATCAATGAGTCATTGAGAACCAAATCAGTTGGTTTGTGAATGAGTCATTCACATAGTTTTGTGAACTGGTCCAGTTGATTTTTTTTTTTTTTTTTTAAGATTATTACATTTATTAAAAAGAATGATTCTTCACAAATGAGACCGTACTACTTGCTCTCAGAAATAGATCATGAACAGCTACAAAGGTCGGATTTTCAGTGATTAGCTACAGATTTTGGTCTGTTTAGAAGAACGCAAAGCTTCAGAAAACCATATGAACTATTTTTAGGATCACTTTATTGTGCTCTTTTCTTATTTTGAAGCTTGGAAAGCCCAAAATATCTAAGTGCCGAGTGGTAAATGTCCAACAGTGAATCATATGTTTTCGGAATTATGTTTAAACTGCCGCCCGCCCCCAAATTGATTTTTGCTAATTCGACCATGATCAATAACAGATCGATTAGATTGAACAATAAATTGATTCAGTATTTTTTAAATGTTTTGTTAGCAGTGATTCTCAATCTTTTTTATTTCAAGGCCTCCCTTTAGTACTTCTGTTGTAATAAAAATAAACTAAAAAATATGTCAGTTTGTTGTATGTATAAAGGTATAGTTCATTCCAAAAATTGCTCATCCTCGTGTCATTCCAAACCTGTATGAGTTTCTTTCTTATGCTGAACACAAAAGAAGATATTTTGAAGAATGCTGGTAATCAAACAGTTGGTGGTCCCCATTGACTTATATAGTGTTTCTTTCCCTACTATGGAAGTAAATGGGGACCAACAACTGTTTGGTTCTTCAAAATATCTTCTTTTGTGTTCAACATAAAGAAACTTATACAGATTTGGAAGAAAGGATGAGTAAATTATGACAGTTTTCATTTTTGAGTGAACTATCCCTTTAATATAACTACATTTAAATAATTTAAAGACTAATAGGCCCCCCCTGGTTGAAAACCAATGTTTTTATAGGACTCAATGTATCTTAGACAAGAAAATAAAGGCAAACTATTTCAGACTGTTGAAAGTAACTGGAAAGGAAAACATGGATTCATGAATGCTTCATTCAGAAGTTTCGTTAAATTGAGAAAAAAGAAAAAATAACGACCTGGATATTCTTCAAAAATTCTAATTTTATGTTCAACGAAAGACAGTTAGTCTTTGAAATGACATGAAGGTGAGTAAGTGATGACAGAATCGTAATTTTCAGGGGAGAACTGTCCCTTTAAGCATCCAACAGTGTGAGATCTTACATAACAGATCTTGAGAAATCGCAGATCCCTGTTCAAAAGTGGGCATTTTGTGTGTTTCTCTGCTTTTTTTGGCCCTGGTTTCCTCTTAACCAGGTGACTTGGGCCACCTGGAATGGGTAGCAGCAATCCGTAAATGACACAATGCTTGATCCCAGGAGACATACTGGCTACCAAAAACTGGTGTATAAACACACGCAAGCAGGCGCAAATTCACACTCGCACAGTGTGGAAATAGACACATTGTTAGTCCGGTACCCGTTCTATCCCTTCAATCCCCAGAGTGTGTGTGTTTTTTTTTTTTTCTTCCTCCACTTCGTCTTTTGCCTCTTTTTTTGGGGTGAAGCTTACCAGTAGCTACACCTCCCAAAGTGCCTGGGGCTGAAAAACAACCATCTGAGTTCACCGCTGCTTGGAGACAGCATTTCTTGGCACTAATTAGTCTCCCATAATGCACCAGGCCCATCAGTGTGATCAGTCCGCCCTGCTTAGCAGTGGCCATGGGTCAGCCAAGTGCGGGGAGAAGGCAAACGGGGAACAGTTGTGATCTCTTAAGCTTCTGTTAAAGCCAGGTCCGGGCTCGGCCTCGAACAGATCGGCGCTGTCGCCCCTTGGTACACGAAGACTTTCATCTTGTCCCGCTTTCCAGCAGGTCACGTGACCTGGAGGAGGCGGGGAGCTGGGAGGTGATGAATTGACATCTGTTTGAATGACAGATCTGATGATCGGCAAACCCGCCGGCAGTTGCTGTGATGTTACAGTAAAGGAGGACTGTGGACTGTTTTTCTATCGTTACTACAAAGTTTTGCAGTTTTCAGTTGATCATCTCAATGTTTATTACATTTTTTTTAAACTCTAAAAATCAAAAGACAGCAAAGATTTTATATATATTTATGAGTTAGTTGGTGTGTGGTCAATGGCATGCCCTCAAAAAAACTAATAAAAGTTTAAGAAAAAATTAAATTTTACGATCAAATTACATTTTTCAAGTTTTTACAATTTTTTTAAATTTAATTTGTGATTCAGTCTATATGTGGGTCATTGGTGTGTCCTCAATTAAAAAAATAAATAAATAAATGAAAAAATTTACAATCAAATTACTTTTTCAGTTTTTAAAATATTTTACATATTTGATTTAATTTGTATGACTTCGTATTTTTAATTTTGTAAACAAAAATACTATATATATATATACACACATACATACATTCATACATACATACATACATATACATACATACATACATACACACGTTTACAAAATTACAAATAAATTTTATTCTTTTATTTTTATTCTCCTGATATATATAACCTGAACTAATTTAGAAGTTTGTTAAATGTTAATAAGCTGTGAAGCAGGTTTTTTTAAGCTTTTGTTCTTTATTATAATATCAGAACAGCTGTATCTCTCTCTAACCCCAGCATATCAAAATGAATTACAATTTAGAAACTAAAAACATGTTCATTGTAGTAGAGATATATTCAAGCCATTGAATGTATGAAATCAATTTTTAATGCATTTTTGAATAATTTAATAGATGGGACAAAAAGAATGTTGTGTCATTTCATTGACATTCATTTCATACATATAGGCCCATATATTGTGTATGCCCAGTTTCATTATTTATTTTGGTGTGTGTGTGTGTAAACATTGTCTTAGTAGACAATCGAAAACTAGCTGCAGTGCTGAACTATTGAATTGGTAATTTGCAGACTTGTGCCATCTTCCATTGATCCTCATTGATCTATTTTGTGTGAAAGGCCTATATGTGTGCATGTAATTCCTTTATTCTGAGAGCATGAATCTTTCAGTCGATCTGTTATGGGAGATTCGAGGAGGGCGGGGGCGGTGCAAGCTGTTGATGTCGCAAGGCCTCGAAAATCATCAATACCTGTGCATTGTATTCCTCAATATGCATCTGCTATTCCGTTTGATGCCGATGCTCTCAGTTGGTGCTCATTTGGTCAGCTGCTGAAACATGGCGCTGCCGGGCATCCTAATGATTAATAGAGGGTGCAGGAAAACAGTGGCCAGAGTTGATGTTTTGGACTCCCCAACGTCCTTTCACAAGCATAACGGATACACTGCTCTTCCACTTTGGCACTGTCCGATAGTGCACTGCACTGTACTGTCCACGGCACAGCTGCATATTGAAAAAGAAAGAGGGAGGATAACCCCCCCCCCCCACCCCCCCCCCCCCCCCCCCCCCCCCCCCCCCCCACCCCCCCCCCCCCCCCCCCCCCCCCCCCCCCCCCCCCCCCCCCCCCCCCCCCCACCCCCCCCCCCCCCGCCCCCCCCCCCCCCCACCAAATGTGACCCCCCCCCCCCCCCCCCCCCCCCCCCCCCCCACCCCCCCCCCCCCCCCCCCCCCCACCCCCCCCCCCCCCCCCCCCCCCCCCCCCCCCCACCCCCCCCCCCCCCCCCCCCCCCCCCCCCCCCCCCCCCCCCCCCCCCCCCCCCCCCCCCCCCCCCCCACCCCCCCCCCCCCCCCCCCCCCCCCCCCCCCCCGCAGCTCGTCTGCAAACCTAAGAGCGAGTGGTGGTTTTGTGTGGTAAGTGGAAGACTTGCGGGTCACACTGTGTCTGTTTGGGTGTTAGTTCATATTTTGGGCATGCATCAAAGTCTAATAATTTTTTATTAGGCTGAAGCCTACTGCTTTCAACCGTATTCCATTTGTTTGCAACGCAATTCACAATACATCCACACATGGGATATGAAAACACACCGTTTAAAGTAGAAAATTAAAAGTAGTCAAGTTGAAATGTGAAACACTTCCTCAAAAATTCTAATATTTTAATTTTTAATGAATATATTAGTATTTCTAAACAAATATAAATTGTATTTGAATAAAACTAAGAGACAAATCAAAAGATCGGGTTCCAAATTTTGAGTGGTTGATATCTCAAAAGCTGAGCTTCTTAGATTTCATTTAATGCAGTACCAGACATTTCCCACTAGATGAACAATTCATTTCCCATCTGTTCCATGCGATCTAGAAGCTTTTTTCTTGTGTTGCATAATAGCCAAGTGCGCAAAAGCTTTACCAAGTTTGTACACCTTTCCCAGAAAAGTTTAAATAATACTAATTTAGAAAAATACAATAAAATGTGAATTTTTTTTTGTACAAAACACACAACACAAAAAAAACTTTACATATCCTGTAAGTAGTGTTGAACATCAGGGCGTAGGTTCTTAAACCATTTCGCAAATGGTTGGTGATAGTGATATGCTGTTGTGTTTAATCTTTATTCGGGGTTTTTGTCATTTCAGTATTTCAACTGATACTTATTTAAAATTTAAGTTTCATAAAATACCTAAGTTTAGGTTGTTCATCTTAGTATGTGTATATGTATATAAAAATAGTCTGTATTTATTATATTCTTTACTTTTTCATTTATTACTTAACGAAACATACACAAGTTTTAATAGTTTTACTTTTATTAACAGTAACAACACTGAACGTTGATTGTGATGATTTACGCAGCCGCGGACTGTTAAGAGGCGCATTATGCAGGAATTGGCTATGGGCCTACATTAACAAATATGCTTCCTTCAATGTATGAGTTAGTGTCTTGAGATCAAAAGGACACATCTTTATGATGGGCATGCTTATGATGCTTCAGCACTTTTTCTGGAGTCTCTTCATAGATTTTTATATGCACATTTTAATTAAATGTTAAGACTAGTTTCTTTTAGTGAATCATTTAGGTAAATGAATCGTTTGCTAAACTGATTTAAATATTCAAAATCACAAAGTTGAATCAAAGTCTCCACCACTACTGTGCAGTGAATTCACCTTTCAGTTGACTCCATTTTAACCTTGAATCAGACCATAAATCTTTATGGATTCTCTTATATATTTTCTTTCCCCAAACCATCAAGACCATTTCCTGTGGCTGTATTAGTCTATGATCTCCTAACCCATCCTTGGAGCACTCATCCAGTTGGTTTTGGTGTTGAGTTTTATGATGCTGAAAATGAAAGGATCATCTCAAGCTACTCAGATGACCCTCTCTGTGTCCTCGCCGTTTTCGCCCCGCACCATCTCCTCTCTCTATTAAAGGGGTCATATGATGTTGCTAAAAATAAAATTATTTTGTAAGGTAAATTTGTCACGTGTGGTGAGATGACTTCATTGTTTATGCGGTTTAAGGTTCAAAAAACACATTTTCCACATACTGTACATTAATATTTCTCCTCTATGCCCCGCCTTCTAAAACACGTTAAATTTTTACAAAGCTCATCAGTCTGAAAAGAGAGGTGTGCTCTGATTGGCCAGCTATCCAGTGCGTTGTGATTGGCCGAATACCTCAAGCGTGTGACAGGAATAAAAGATTTGCCCGGATCATACTGTGATTGCCCATGTCCCGGCCTTGAAGAAGAGAAGGTAGGGGGGGAGGGGGGTGCAAATTGAGTGGGGCTGGAGAGGGAGGGGGGGGGGGAGGGAAGGGGGGCGCGGAAAGAAAGTGAAGGAGAAAGAACGAAGGGAAAAAAGGATAAGTGAAGGATAATAAAAAAGGGAGGAAGAAAAAAGAAGAAGAATAAAGGAGGGGGAAAAGAAGGGAGAATGGGAGGAAAGAAAAAAAAGGTTTAAAAAAGAGAATATAAGGAAGAAAAAAAGAAAAGTAAGGAAGAAAGAAGTGGGAAAGGGAAAGAAGAAGAGAAAGGGAAAAAGGGAATAAGGGGAGAGGAAAAGGAAAAGAGGGATAAGAGAAAAGAAAAAAAAGGAGGGGAGAAGGAGAAGAAAAAGAGAAAAAAAAAGAAAAAAAAGAAAAAAGGAAAAAAGAAAGAAATGGGGGAAAGAAAAGGGGAAGGGGGAAAGGAGGGGGGGGAAGAGAGGGAAGAAAAGGGAAAAGGGGGAACAAGAGGAGGGAAAGGAGGAAGGAAAAATTGGGAGAGCGACAAGACATAAACATTAAAACCCATTGCAAATTAGGCATTTGTTGCATCCAGTTGGGACATAATTACGGATTATAAAGACTTATACTGTCTTCTTACGCATTGCATCGCGCCACGTTATCATTAAACCATGTCTGTATTTGTGATCGGAGAAATGACCAACAACAAGCCCTACTCTACACTGCTCAACACTCGCGTTTGAATAATCAGTGGTAAATTCTTTAAATATGAAAACATACTAACAGTCTGTGAGTCAGAACAGCCAGCATTGTAGTCTATCTCCCAGCATCAGGAAACAGTCCTCCGTAAAATGTGCTGCACACGTCTGAATATTTGGTTTGAACTGTTCTTGAACAGTGTTGTACATACAACTTAACCACTGATTTCTAGTCGTGTCCTCTTTTGGAAGACCAACAAAGTACTTTCGCTTTCACAACGAACCCCAGCGCCACAGATTGGGCGGAGAAGCCGCGGCCTGCGAACGGCACGGCGGAGGATTCGACAAGAAGCGGCCGACGGGCTTGTGCAACCACATGTTACAACCCCACGGCTGGACGCCGCTTCATCCCGTTGAAAGCCGATCCAGGGCAACCACTAGCGCAAAGTGCGATGAATGTAATTTCCTCCGCGACCAGTAGGGGATCACGCACGGCATGACGAAGCGGATATAGTCCCGCAATTATTGGAAGGCCAAACAAAGTAGTTTCGCTTTTACAATGAAACACACATCGCAACTATACACGACATGGGTGGGCATCAGCATCTACAGCGAGTATCAAAAGTTCGTGGCGGCGTAAAATGCAATCTTCCCACATTGTGACGTAGACATGTAGAATGAGCTGTTATTAGTGAAAATATGTCGTGGTGTTGGAGAAACTTAACTTTAGAAAGAATCAATCTCTTTAGATTTTTTTATTATTATTTGGACTTTAGTCTTGCAAACTGTACCGATCTTGCATGTACATGTACCAAGAGCTTGTAACACTTCAAAGAGAAAGGAAAAATTGAAATCGCACAGTAGGTGAGACCCCTTTAAAGACAGACCGAGTTCATATTGGTGGATATCAGTGCTCACGCTCTGGCCCAGCCTTTTGAAGTCCTCTTAAACCCTTTCTTAATAGCCGTTCTCGAAGGTGTCTCAGATTTATGTTGGCATAAATAAGAGGCCAAGACCGTTGCATCTCCCTTCATCGCAAAAACATGAGGCCAGGTTTCCTGCTCCAGGTTTTACAATTAAAACTGTGAAGTCACATCTTCGTTTACGACCATGTGTTTTCAGTAGAACGTCGGAGATGAGAACCGAATCGGATTAACAAGAGCGTTAAAAGAAAACAGATTAGCATGCACACCATGCAAGAGGTGTGTTGCATTTTTGATGTTTTGCTAATGATATTCTGTCATTAAATAAGAATGCTTAGTCCGTAGTTGCTGGGATGCGTTGTAGCACTTCGTTTTCAAAGTTCGGGAGGTTTATATATTAAATTTGTAAAGCAGAATTTTTGAGAAGTGTTATCCCACACCTGAATAGTAAACATCCATCAAGACATTTGAGCTAATTAAACCCGCCCCGCATCCTATTCAAATATAGATTACCCTGTATACCTTGGTGTCTTCTCACCACGGATCTCAGATTTTAATTTGATAGCTTAGTGAATTAATTTTGCCCAGCCGTGTACAGCTGCGGAATACTCATGTTCTTTAAAGATGCTTTGGGAGAGCGGTGTATGTGAACGCCGGCATCTCGGAAGAACTCTTAACATTCTGATGAGCCGCTGCACCCATGTTTTGCTAATGATGCATAAAACCGAGAAGCGCTGCACACTCATTCAGCAAATTTACAAACATAACACGTGTCTGAAACTTTTCTTCTCGGGGTGATGGTGCTACTAAGAGAAGAAGTGGTGATTTTTCTCTTCTCATTTGTTCAAGAAGAAAACCCAGAGAGCTTAAACATCACTGTGTGTGTAGGTTAGGCATTCGTACAAGTCAGTGCCTGTTTGTGGCATCAGATGGGGACTTTTCAAGTCGCAGAATATGGATTCATATTTAATTGTGTTCCTTCCTTATGCCTGCGCCTCCATTTGATTAATATAGCATTAAAGAAGAGTGTGAGAAGGATGAGCAGCATGAAATAATGGTTTTCTCACACTTGAACATGGCTCTTTTTATACGCTACGCCCTCTTCCATGGCTCTTGAGAGCCAGGACCTTCGCTAGGAGATTAATTGGCATGCAAAGGGTTCAATGAAGTACAAAGATCAATATTAAGACAATGGAAAGATCTCCTAGATTGAGACAAATGCTGATGCAATAAGCCAGTGTTTATTTTCATGTTATGGCTAATATCCAATAAATGGCTGACATTAAAATTCTATACTCTTTTGTCAAAATACATTTTAAATATATTTTTAAAAAAAGCCCAATCATCTTAAGTTCTACAAGTGAATTTCGGCATTACAACATCATAATGTGTGGTATGGAAAATGGATATCATTTAATAGTGTTGTTAAAGAATCAAAATATAAGATAGCACAGTTAATCTGAATGCATAAAAATGTATTATTGACTACTACGATACATAAAAAATCTCTAATATCGTTCCAATTACCAATATGGTACCAATGTACCTTGTTGTTGTTGGGTGTGGTGTATATAATAGATATATATAATCATTGGGTAATGAGGGAAAAAAAATGAACCTAACAATGAGGTAACATCTAAATTAACTAGTTTAATTTTAAAAGTATTATTTAACCCCACTAAATCAACCAAAATACATAAATTTTTACCAACAAAGCTATTTTATTGGTTAAATCGGGTAGAAATAGCTCTTTATAGTAAGAATGGCAGGTTACCACTTTTTACGGTGTGGGTACAATATTCAACTATATAAAAATGTATATAGAAACCGCTGGCACAATGACAGAAGACCTCAATTTTATGCTGTAGTCGACACTTTTAACAATTTAGTAAATTGTCGTCACCGATAGCCTCGTGAGCAGTGTGTCGACATAAACGCCATTGCTCTTCGGATGTCCCGAGTCTCGGCTCGTGGACCTTTCCCGATCCCATCCCTCCTCTCTCTCCCACTTTGTTTCCTGTCAGTGTACTATTCTATTGAAATAAAGGCATAAAAGGGCAAAAATAAATCGTCAAAATTTTTTTTAGTAAATCGTAGCAGATGGAATTGCCATTGTTTACATTACAACAATGTGTGTTTCACTTTGGTAGCGTGATTTGGTGTGCCAAAATGTGTTCATTTTAATTCATAATGCAAGTTCACATTGCATTCTCAATGCTGTCACAAGGGGCGCTGTGTTAGCGCAAAACTGTCTTTTACAACCTTTCAAAACTTTATTCTTTTGGAATATAACTATGAAAATTCATTTTAATGGCTCAGAATTTTAACTCTGTCGCCACCCTGAGTGTTGTTTTTTTTTTCTTCTGAATTTGTGTCTACGTTTGCATATAGAAAAAAATATGCTCTGTATAAATATATTATATAAAAAATATAGTTTGGCCTTTTTATAGGTTCACCCTTTAAAAAGGTTTTGTAGCAAGCCAGGGCAGTCAGGTTGTATTCAGGTAAGTATTAGAAAAGAGGCTGTTTTTGTCTTCCTATCTGGGTGGCCATATGTGTTTGTCTTTAGTTGTTTTTCGTTCCTGTTGTGATATTGTGAGCATCTATCTATGTGTGTGTTTTTCTGAGCAGGTGTGGCTGTTTTTACGTGTCTGGTGTGTATTTGTGTCAGCGCACTTATGTGTTGGTGGTTGAGATTCTGTTTAAGTATGTTCCTCTGAGCTTTGGTGTCTGTGTGTGCGTTTTCCCCCCCCCCCCCTTCCCCCCCTCTTTTGTGTGTGAGTGTGTAAACGCGTGTGTCTTTCGCCACCATGCCCCGTACCACGCCCCGCAGACAGACAGCAGGCCAGCGTGGTGCGGGGTGAACTCCTCTGGAATACCAATGAGGGGAGCTGCTGGGCTCCGGGGGTCAGGGAGCAAGTCAATCATCTTGCCCATCGCCTGGGCGCCCCGAATCAAATTAGCCTGAAAAATTCAGGGGCCGGGAGCACGGGGCGAGCAGCTGTCAGGGCCAAGAGCGCCCAGGCACTAATGAACCAGATGAATAGTGCAAAAATTCCAAAATAAAAACAGGACAGTTGACATTTTTCATCTGTCAGAAGCAGAAGATGCATGAAAATATGGTGGTCCTTGTTTAACCCTTTGCTGGCTACAGCTGCTACTCGCCCCTGACCCCCCTCTGCGGCCACACTTCCACAGGTACGCACACCGCATGTAAACAGTCAAAGCCGCCACTGCGTTATCATCTCGCTAAATGCCATTCTACGGTACTGCACGTTGCAATTATCCTGAGGAACTCATCGCAAGAGCGGCGGCACGCTGCCAAGACAGATGTTGCTATGAAATTACTCTATAGGTATATCATCTACTGTATATGAGTGGGGGGAAAAAAACATGTAGCCTTTTTTTCGCTGGAAAACACACCAAATGCAGTCTGGCCAAAATGCACTCATTCACAGAGCCCATTACTGTTACACACACAGACACATTCCCCTCCCTGTAACTGATGGAGGAAGAAGAAGGACATCAAATCTAGCATTTATCTGCAAAAAAATTGGTTTTGCATCCATTATTTTTATCCTACCTATCAGAAGATTTAAAAAAACAAAACGTACATGTGCAAGTTCTAACTCCATTTTTAATGTAATATTTAGTAGTACTTGTTGAGGTTTGTCGAGTGCCACTTTTACCAATGGATTTAAAGAAAATTGCCCTGCACCGCACAACTCACATTTTTGTTTGTTTTTCATCTTTCAACTTTTTTTTAAAACACATTTTACGATGTAGGTACAATACTCAATGGTACGAAACAGTATATAGAAACAGTTGACACAGATTAATGCGTAGTCGACACTTTTCACAATTTAGTAAATCATAGCAGCTTGAATAGCAGTTGTTTATATAGTAATTGATTGTTTCGCTTTGTTAACTTGATTTGATGCTCCAAAATGTATCTTTTTGTATTCTCAGTGCAACCACAAAGTAACAAAACGGTCTTCTACAATCAGTTTTCTCCTTTCTACTCTCTTTTCAAATATAATACAATGACAGTTAAATTTAATAGATATAATAGATATTTGAATCATTGGTTTGCAGTGGTGTTCTGAAATAAGGAGGCATCAAAGTTTTTTTTTAAATCAAATGTAAATTCATGTCCCAATCACATTTTCTTGGTTAAATACACATTAATTACACTATCAGGAAAAAAAAAAGTCAAGTATGAATCTCATCAAGTTAGTGTTTTTAAGCATTTTATATTTATTTCAAAATGATAACACGAAGCAGTAACAATGTAAACAATATATTTTATTTGTGAACTTATGTTCAGCTATTTTTTTAAATATTTAATTTCTAACTATTTTTGAATTTTTCGGATCATCAGTCATCAAAGATCGGTAAATATTGATCACGAGGTTGGATTAATCGCATGAAACAATCACAGCCAAACATTACCAGTCATATCCAATCACATCGCAATGGAGGCATTGTCTCCTCACATGACTTTCCCCCATTCATTCTCAATTACCCCCCACCTAACTCACCGCACACTTTAGGGGGTCTGTTAAAGCTCAGTGGGCTCAGGGGAGGCTAGAGAGACACCGACTCCTGCTGGTGTCGCTGTTGATCCGTGTTTTTATAGATAAGTGATGCACTTTTTAATGTTATATTTAGTAATATTGGTGGGGTTTTTTTGTACTATTTTTTTTCCCCTCATCCAATATTTTGAGGGGCACTGCATCCCTTGCCTCCTCAGAGAAAACACCCCTGATTTGAATACATATTATATATTACTCAAATACATAAAAAAATTATATTATCAATATATAAATGAGATCATCTGTCATATTTCGATTAATTGACAACAGCTTTGAATGTTTTGGAGCTGCTTTGATTGAAGGCAGTGATTGGATCTAAAACTTTCAGATGGCATAACTCACATTTTCGTTTGTTATTCATCTCTTTTTGCTTTAGCAAAGTCATGCCTCATTTCACAGAACATCTGCTGAAATGTCACTGTCCTTTTTTGCATCCCTAGTTACTTTTTTTTCACGTCGATATGCTTTTTTTGGACAAGAACTCTACAAGAAAAAACTGCAACACCACATAGGTTAACCAAACTCTTAAATACAAGTGTGAATCTTAAAATTGAAGTGGCTTTGGTAATATAATTTGATTATCATTTTCGTTTGTATGTCATTTAACTGTATTTTTGCTGCTATGTGAATGCTGGCATTGACACTTAGGTGTGGTCTGTTTGGACTTACGCTAACACAATACCCCAACACGAGTTGACGAGTTTTGCTCTGTCACATTTAGATCATATACAAGAAGTTCTGGTTGCTGTAAGAGTGCTACATGTTATAGAAACATCCCAGTCCTCCCAGTTCCAGCACTGCCAGGGATCAGAGAGGGACTCCCCCTTCCTTCCTCCGCCCCTCCCGTTCCCATTTCGTGCAGAGCAGTGATGAATCCGGCTCTGCTCCATGAGTTCTGCTACTCCGCACTCCTCTCCTCCGCTCCTCCTCTGACAGCCCAGACCGTCGTTTCGCCTCGCTCGATCACACCCCCCCTCGCCCCCACCCCCGTTAACTTGCTCGCCGTTTCCTCTCTGTCCTTCTATGTCAATTTAATTGAGTTCTCGTCCAGTGTGCGTTTGCGGTGTAGTGGTTTCGTGCGAGTACTGTGTGGCTCGCATGCTTGGCATCTGGAAAGCTTTTTTCTGAAAATGTCCTCACCCACAGTTAGTGGATTTGCTTGGGGCTGTTTTTGCCAGTCTGCTTTTGCAGTATCATAATCTCATAACGTCATCAAAGCATCGCCTTCCTGGCTGAGCGGGATTGCACAGCTCCAGGCTACCAGGATGCACTGCATGTCTTCAGTACCACCATGATTTATGTCCTGGAATTGTGACGTCGACAGTGTTGTTCATCTCTTTCTGGCTTTTTTCCACAAAACATATACTGAAAAGCTGAAATGTCACAGTCCTTTTTCTAAGGCTTTATTGAGACAGGACATCCATAAATTTCCTTTGTAAGTGTTTCAGTCCAGATATAGAAAGCTAATTGGCCATGAGTTGGCAAATGTGTCCAAATTAATGATGACAAACTTACAGTTCATGTACATTTTTAAAGTATTGGTTCTATTGGAGATATTTGCCATCTGTGATTAGTGGTAAAGCACGTCATCAGTCACTCACTCTCATGTCGTTCAAAACCTGTATGACTTTGTTTCTTCTGCTCAACACAGAAGATATTTTTAAAAAGCATCTTAGTGTTTTTGGCCAAACCGTGAGTCAATAGGTTCTGATGGGGTTGTTTCCATTACATATATGGACAAAAAAAGCAGCGATCCACCAACATTGTGGCAATAGAAAATATACAGTCAAAACATCAATAAAAAATAAATAAAAATTAGGTTTCCGATGAAGTCATTGACCAAAACAGTGAAATTTAATTATCTTGTCTCCGATGACATGTTCTTACTATCATTGTCGATTTTGAAGAATGTTCCAACCGTTTTTATCCCTACATTGAAAGTCAATGGGGTCCAAAACAACAACTTTGGACCCCATTGACTTCCACTGTATGTGCAAAAAACACTGAGATGTTTTCCAAAAGTCAGGTCTGGAAAGACATAATGGTGAAAAAATAATTTTATGCCAAAAAGTTTAATTAGCTTGTCTATGATGACATGTTTTGACTGTGTCAGTATCCATTTTGCCCACACAACATGGATAGGATGCAACAGGTAAACTTGAGCAGTGTGGACTCACTTCACCTTGTTTTAACAAATGATGCTTGAGTAGCAATTTATAAAATTTGTTCACCCAAAAATATAGAGAAGTGGCTCGTTGCCCAAGAAATTTACTAAGACTGGTTTAATTTATCACCTGAGAACATGACAACCCAAACAGTATAAATGGTTCAACTACACAATTTCCCAAATTGAATTACTAATTGAACTTTAATTTCAGTTTCAGCGTTTCTGTAAAAAATCATTTTGGTGTGTAACTACAAACACTATTCAAAATATCTTCATTTGTGTTCAGCAGAAGAATAAAAGTTGTACAGATTTAGAATGACATGTTGGTGAGTAAATAATGTCATTATAGTTTTCATTTTTTCCCCCTTTTCACAAGTAAAAATACTACTTTGAGTCAAAACAGTGAAATTGTAAGTTAAATGAGCTAGTGAAATGCTCAAAATAAGTACATTTGTCTCCACACATCAGTTGAATTCTATCTTAATACTGCAAGAAGCTAAACATCCTATAGTTAGGCTAATGAATTTATTATATTATGAAAAATGTTTTTGTGCTTAATATCATTAATGTAACGCACAGTGTCTTGGGAGTGACATGATACTTGCTCTGTAGACTTGACTCTTAGGTTTCTGACATCTTGAGCAAACAGATGGCAGTTGTTTGCTGCCGTCTATGACATGGGACACAGTAGTCTCTTCCACAAACAGTCAGCCCCTGATTGATGAAGATTTAGTGTGCGTTGCAGGATTGTATCTGAGAGATATGGGTACTTACTCAGCCTCCAGGTGTGAACTCTGAAGTCATTTAATGGCACAGCCATGGAAATAACAGTAAAATATAAGTCATTGTAAATGCATTTTCTCTAGTTACACATTTGATGAAATCGCAAACTTAAGGAATGAATAAATTGAATTGAAATGATCATGATAATGAACCTTGCCAGATTGTTCCATAAGAACTTATAACCCATTTTTTTAAGCTAACAAGACATCTGGAACCAAACGTCCTTCTCTCTTAAAGTGCCTTTCACTTTTCTTTTCTCTTCACGTAGATGGCCGCCTTGCAGAGTCCATTCTACGGGGACAAAATGAACCTCTACTCACTGTGTAAAAAGATTGAGCAGTGTGACTACCCGCCACTACCATCTGACCATTACTCTGAAGAGGTATGTTTCAAGCGCAAGAGATTTTTACACACTTTCTTTTTCTGTATTTCATTCTTCTGAAGTTGCGGTCACATTTAACGTTGTACGGCAAATTTTCACAGACAAAATTCAGTCATCTCGATAAGAATCCACGCAATTAGGAAGGCAGATTTCGCAGCAAAATGTGACCTCACCTTAGAGAAGTTCACTTCCAGAATGAAAATTTTCTGATGATTTCCTCAACCCCATGTCAGACCAAACACAGGCGAAGAATTGAAGAAACTGTGCGTGACCTTTCCAACATGAGTACGCATTGTTTATTTTTTGTCTCTTTTTTTTTTTTTCTGTTGTGAAGTCGGCGCATGGCGCGTTGTACATAGAGTGTGCAAGATGAGCATTTGTGGTTAAAAATATACATTTTTATATATTTTTAAGAAAATGACTGAAATTTGAACCTTCAACCCACTGATCCCCATTGAAGTCCACTATATGCAGAAAAATCCTGGGATGTTTTCCTCAAAAACCTTAATTTCTTTGCGAACATGAACATCTTGGATGACATGGGGGTGAGTAAATTATCAGGAAATTTTAAGTTCTCCTTTAATTGTTGTGACTACATCACATGGAGCATCCGTTCTGTTGTTGTCCTTAACAGGATAGTTCACCCAAAAATGTCAATCTTGTCTTTATTTACTCCCTATCACTCTTGTGACCAGATATTTTGAAGAATATCCCAACAGTTTTTTCCGTACAATTAAAGTCAGTGGGGTCCAAAACAACAACTTTGGACCCTATTGACTTTCATTGTATGTACAAAAAACACTGGGTCGTTTTTTAAAAGTCAAACAGGTTTGGAACAACATGAAGGTGAGAAAATGATGACATAATTACATTTTAAAACTAGTTAGCAGTGTCTAACTTGTAGTTCCCATGCTTGTGAACAGCAAGTTCATACTAGTTCATCAAGTAGACCATCACCAAACCAGCTTGTGAATTTCCAGCACTGCTGGTCTTTCCTCGTAACATGCTGTCACTCTCTGATGTCAGCTATCGAAATCCTCCGATAGATCCAGCACGTCCGACCAAAGCTGCCGTTATTATTATTTACAAGCCCGGCACGACTCATCCTCCATTCAGCACTTCCTTCAGCTTTCCAGAGCTGCAGGGAAGGCCTGCCTCCCTCCCTGTCTACATGTAAACAATGCTCCTGAAGGCGAAAGGGAAAAAAGTGTCAGCCGTTCATCTTTGGTGTGTCATTTACCGTCTCCTTGTATCTCACCTGACAGACAGCCCCCCTTAAAACAGGGGGAAAAAAACCGAGACCTTCGAACCCCCCGCATTTCTCTCATGCAAAAGCTTGAATATTTTACATATCTGCATCCTTACTCGCCCCCAATGCCGCCGCCCCCCATTTCTTCACCACTAATTCTCAGACTGTCTGCATTTGCATTTCACATGCCGGGCTGATTAGGAGACGCCGCGCCATGCAACAGCAGCCAGGCCCCGGCAAGAGAGGCGGTTGCCATGGTGATCCGACACAGGGGCATTTTCTTTCCTTCCGCTTTTTTTCCCCCCTTTCCCCCCATTTTTAATGATGCTGCTGCTGCTTGTCTGGGCTCAGTTTATTTCTCAGTGCAGCATCACGACTCTCAATCGCGTCCCTGACCTGACTTTTTTTTGTTTTTTTTGGTCTAGAATGTTTGTAGCGGAGAATTAACAAACATTCGCAGGGCCAGAGGGCTTCTTGCTGGAAGTTACATTGCTTAAAGCATATCCCTCGGCTCTCCTGTTCACTGAGCTCTGAAATGCTTGCCATTTTTGTCAATCATAGGGCTGTCGCGGTGAGGGAATTTCCCTTGTGGTAATTTTGAGTGGCTCAGTAGCACGGTATGCAGTATTATCGCCATACATATATATATAAGTATCTATTATATATATATATCTACACCCCCCATGTGAGAAGTGAAGTGAACCGAAGAGAATGACAAAATACCGGTCCACATAACAGAACATAAACCTGACAATAAGATCGTTAGGCTATCGTTAGCTTATATGTATAACAGTTAGCCTAGTTGTAAGGAGACTTCTATTGATATTTCCACTCTGCGCGCGTTCTAGAATGCCTGTCAGTAAGTGCAAGTTCACAGGTTGCACAACAAGGTGGTTGAAAGGGACGTCATTCAACACATGGTCAAAACAAAAAACGTTGCTTCATTCATTCAAAGAGACGCAGTGAAACACGCGGTTGAAATCATTTTAACTTTGAGCGCCACTTTAGAAGGCTCAGCTGACCAGCTATGCATCGATGCTAAGACTGAGATTTCGCTTTCTTTGGACATGACAACATATTTTCACAAATATATATGACTCGGCCTGGAGGACAGACGCAAGTAATCGCACGCGCTCCGTCGATCTCTCTCTCATTCACTGTCTGTTTAGGCAATTTCTACGAAGCCTCTGTACAAATCAGCATGGTGCCATAGTTATCATTCTAAACTTGTAACATTCGTCCAAATGCCATGAAAGTGTAAAAACTAGGAAGGGCTAACCTTACGAAAAAAGGAAAACACACGCAAAATAGCGAGGTTGCTCGGTTTCTTGCAATTCCCTGTGGTTTGCTCGTCATAGCGCTGGTTATGGCGATATTTTGCGGTTATCCGACAGGCCGCCTCCTAGTCAAATATCTTGTTTGCTTAAACCATGACTAAGACGGCTCCAGACGGATAAAACACTGTACATGTGATGTATTTCAATTGGTTTTTATTTATTTTTAATGATTTTTATTATTATTATGTAATTATACAAAGGTGGCTCTTTCATTTTTACACATTTTCTATAATAATAATAATATTTATTATTTTATTATCATATAGGTTTTATTGTGGCTTGAATATTTTTTCAAAAATGTTAAAAAATTTAGTATAAATTAACTATATTTGCAAATATGTCTACATTAGCAAAGTCCAGAATACTTGGTGTACAGTTCATGCTAATTATATTATTTTGAATTATATATGTAAAAAATATGAAAATATTATACACTTGTAAATAAATATGTAATGTATATTATGTCTATCTATTATATCTACTATATTCTATATATATATATATATTATATATATTATAATTTATATATTTACATTTAGTCATGTAGCAACGCTTTTATAAGCACAAATATATTACATACACACACACACATATATATTATATATCTATATATACTATACACAAAACATAATGTGGCACTGATACATTTATTTACAAGATATAGGTAAGACTTTACAAGAAGGACAATAAGGTTAACAGACAATAAACAAGCATTTATTAATCTTAGTTAATGTTGATTCCAACATTTACTAATAGATTATTAAAATCAAAAGTTGTATTTTTTAATGTTATTTAATGGACCTGAGCTTACATGAACTAACAATGAACAGCTGTAATTTTATTAACTAACATTAACAAGTATTAATAAATACTGTAACAAATGTATCGTTCTTTTTTTGTAAATATAGTTAACAAAATGGAACTTTATTGAGAAGCATTACTCACAATGATGCTTTGGCACCAATATAATCAGGATGAAATAAACCACTTTTCAAAAACTTAGAGCAAACCTGTAATTTGACAACTGTTCAGTGGCTCACTTGTCACTTTTTTTTAAAATGTGGGGGGAAAAAGGGGGGGGGCCCCTATGTATTATGGATCTGTATGATGAATTAACGTTTTGTCTTTTTTTTTTATCTTTGTCCCCCTTCAAGCTGAGAAAACTGGTCGATATGTGCATCAACCCCGACCCAGAGAAAAGGCCTGACATCACCTACGTATATGGCATCGCCAAACACATGCACGCCTTGACGATCGCAAACTGAGTCTGCTACCCGATTTTTCTTGCTTCTACTTTTAAGACCTTCGTCTTGCCCACAAATGTCATTTAAAGCTTGATTTGCTCCATCATAATGCAACCTGGCATCTTTCAGTACAAAAAATACAACGTACGGCACAAAGCAAGGCTTTTGGGTTACTAGAACTACATCAAAAAGACAAAACCGACCTTTACATATAGCACTTCTAAGAAGAAAAAGGAAAAATAAGCAGTGTTGTAAACTGGTTTGACTTGATTTTCGCTCTTTCCGATGTTGGTACCATGCGATGATTGCATATTTGTTTTTTTCTGTCACTAGCATGAAATGTAAATCTGATATGCTTTTGAAAATCCCACAACAGCCGTTCCAAGAACTTTTTCACAGCGAAACCTTACGAGAAAAACATCTCTATAAAAAAAGAATTAAAATTCCCCTTAAAAAGCAACTTTGTTGCCTTTCGAAATTTCAGAGGTTTGTCGTTCTATTAAAAGAGCATGAGATCATAGTGGTATTTGTCGCAATTTCCAAGGACTAAATAACTAGTCCATATCTAAACCTTAAAAACATGCACTCAATCCAATTATCTCCTGTCCGTCCTTCCTGCACCTAAACATTTATTGCAATGCTTCTTAGGATTTTAAGCCTTAGACCTTTTAAAATGCATTAAATAAATCATAGATCATGACAATACGTTTGCGTTCGCCAGATTTCATATAATGCATTCAGGATGAAGTCCGTTTCTCAAAGGCAAATCCTTTCCAGTATCCGCCCCTCTACGGCTGATATTTGAACTTTGATAAATAATTAAAGCAAAAGCCTCACATGCAATGCAGTAACTTCTAAATAGTCACACATCTTTCATAGTGCCTTGTTTCGTATTTCAGAAAACGCAAAAACAGTGCCTTTCTTCCTGTAAACCAAAACACGTTTTTATACAGAATTGGCAACGCTTACATCATTCAATCGGTTTACGACAACCGAGCATCTGAAAGAGGTACGTTTACAAACGACTTTTTCCAAATGCAACGTGCGAGTCCGTACAATTCCGCTACGTTCACCGAACCGTCTTGACCTGTGCTGCTTTCCAGAATGTGGCTTGTGATCTTTGGCAGACTCGGTCTAATATGAGTTACACAAGCGTATGAAGTTATACTATCCAGACAGCAGCTATTACGCAGCACCTTTTGCAGACAGTATGTTTTGCTGTGATAGTACCAAGTATAAAATGGTATGTTTTTTTGTATCTTTAGTCGAGAGCATTTTTAGTGTTTACCTTTTTCGTTTGACTGTATTTTGCAATAATCACTCTTTTCTTTCGTCTTTTGTTAACACCGTAACAGATTATGCTTGTTGCCTTATCGATAATAGTATGTATTTATCTTGACGAGGCACGCGAGGCCTGTTCCAGCGAGATCTGGATCCTTTACCGGGGTAAAGCACACATGAATCAAACGCTCACTGTCTGCCAGACTGTACTCTCTCTACTTTCACCCAAATCATTTGGGAGGGGAAGGAAAGGCAACTTTTTATTTATTTGTCTTTTTTGACGGTTTATTTGAACATGTTTAACATTCTAGATGCACATTAATTCTTTATATGCTAATTGAAATGAAAAAAAAAATAATTAAATGATGTAAACCCTGTTCTCTGGTGTTGTGGTTATTTAAAGTTTGAATTGACAAGGTATATGCAAAATTTGCATAACGTAAAACTATATTCTGAGTCGTTTTAATTGCACATGCCAATCAATCCCCCAAAGCGTCGCCCACTCATGTTTATTTGTATTCTTTTAGCGACTGTCTCCACTTAGCCCTGAGCTTTATTAGCTGGCAGCGTGTCGCGCTCGCTCGTGCCCCAGGGTCCACGTCCGGCTTATTCCCTCCAGGAAAGGCATCGGCAAGGGGACTATTTCCTCTCATTCTAATGAATTCCTCAAGGAGAGCGGTTCAGTTTCATCACTGGAAATTGCTCCCTTGAAACTGGCAGAACAACGAAAACAAACTTAAGTAAACCTCACAATTGATATCGGGCTTGTTGTAAGCTGCTATCTTTACCCACACTGGTCTAGTGCCGATATTAGTTATAAAAAAGGCTTTTGGTGAGATTCTTTCTTTTTTGTTTTTGTTGTCTGAGCATTTAGTGTATGTTTTGCTTTTAGAAAACAGATGCAGGTATCCATCTTGTGGTGGTACAGTCTAACTGCACTACATTGATTGTAATAGATCTGAATGGGGGCTTCTTTCTGTGGTGCAGCTTTCATATTGTTAGACAACAGGCATTGCTAATGAGTTTATACAATGGAATTAGGGCTCAAAATCTTTTATTTCAGTCATGGAATACCTGAAAAATATTAGGAATATAATAGATCATTGTAATAACCGTGTTTTCTGTTCCTAGAAACGTAATAGAGATTTTGGATTTATTTTTAATGCAAGTCATTTTTGCTATTTTGACATTTGCAGTACATTTATGCTACAGGTCCTTTTTTTTTTTTTTTAAAGAAAATGTATTTGGTTTACTCCAGCTTTTCCAAAAAGAAGGATTTTGTAGTTTCACCACACGATTTGTTAAATTTAAATTTAATAAAATGTTAAATATTCATTTAATTAAATGTTAAAGTGTTAGTTCACCAAAAATGAAAATTAGCTTGTGTTTTATTCGCCCTGGAAGCATCCTAGGTGTATATGACTTTCTTTTTTCAGACGAATCCAGTCTGAGTTTTATTGAAAATTGTCTTTGATCTTTTAAGCTCTATCATTGCAGTCAGCGGGTTTTGCAGTTGAACAGTCCACAAGTCGTCAAATAAAGCTCGCGCATCCATAATAAAACGTAAAAGGCCTCCTGTAGCGAATCCATGTGTTTTTGTAAGGAAAATATCCATATTTCAAACGTAATAAACACTTTACTCTCACTTCCGTTGACTCGAACACTGAAGCAGTTCCGGCGGATGACGTAAGACGCGCGGTGTTGCATGGTTAGTGACGAATGCGGAGAGAGAACAAAACAAAATGCCGGTCATGAATTAGAAGTACAAACCTTTGCTAAAGTAAGGAAACTTTGCTTCCTTTGCTCCTATTAACAAACTCGCAAGACTATCCTCTCTCCGAGGCGCGCGCGCTGCACATACGCCTTCCGCCGGAACGGATCCGCGTATGACGGATAACGGAAGTGAGAGAAAAGTGTTTATTACGTTTGAAATATGGATATTTTTCTTACAAAAACTGATGGATTCGCTACAGGGGGCCTTTATTCATCCCCCAGAGCCGCGTGAGGCACGTTTTATTATGAATGCGCATGCTTTATTTGACAACTTGTGGACTGATGCACTGCAACACCCGCTGACTGCAATGATAGAGCTTGGAATAGCCTGGACAATTTTTAATATAACTCTGACTGGATTTGTCTGAAAGAAGAAAGTCAAGATACAACCTAGATGCCTTCGAGGGTGAGTAAAACACAGCCTAATTTTCATTTTTGGGTGAACTAACCCTTTAAATTCAATTAAAAATGTCAGCTCCATTACTGTCAATCCTTTTACCTTTTTGAAATCGTAATTGTCCCAACACAAAAATGTATTCTTTTTCTTGAGATGACGCAATGCAATGTAACGTTTAATCACATTGTATGGTTAATGTTTGAAATGATACAGAATTTTGTTTTAAAAAACACACAAAAAACAAAGCCCCTTTTTTATTATGGGTTATCTATAAAAGATCAATAAGAAATCAATTTAAATATAAATAACATTTCACAGTCAGTAATTTTTTTTTTTGTTTTTGTTTTTTTTTTTTATATAAGAAGTTAATATTTTTAGTCGGGATGCATTAACATTGGCTGTAACGACATTTATTTTAAATTTTCAAATCAGCATATTAGCCTGCTTTCTGAAGGATCGATGTGACACTGATACTGGAGTACTGATGCTAAAACATTCAGCTTTTTTGTCACAGAATAAATGAATTTTTAAATATATTAAATGGAAAACGTAGTTTCAAATAAAAAAAAATTCACAAGTTTCTGATTTACTGTATTTTTTGATACAAAAAAATGCAGCCTTGGTGAGCAAAAGGAGACTTCTTTCAACAGAAAACTTCAAACTTTTGAACTTTAGCATGTTTTTGTAGCTACACTTTTTTTGAAAATATTTATTTTGTCTCAAGCCAATTTATGACTGAGTAATTAATTTGCAAGTTGGCCTGAATCAAAATGATTAATAACTGGAACAGCCATTAAAATGTGCCGATTTATGTGGTAGCATGTTTTTTTACATCCAAAAATTGCATCGGTTAGTCTCCAGAAATTGAGATTTTTGTTAGCTGTTCACAAAACATGCTCCAAAGCAGTGTAGACCAGTTATTGAACAGTATGCTAGTTGTTACCCACTGATCCGTTTTACACTTTGTCGGCAGACTGCACAGACACTGAGAGATGTCACTACAGAAGCCCAACTGACTGATGTTTTTACCTTTTGCACCAAGGCCAAATATATTCTCTTTCCTTAAGATCCAGGTGCTTGGTTCAGCTCTCTATATCTGTCTGTTGCCAGAGGGACCAGCACTTTTAACATGTCCCTTCTGCATTGGCAGCAGATTCAGCTGCTGGCAGCATTTTCATAGATTTTTTTTTTCTGTATTTCGGCAAGAGAAACGTGCCGTTTCTCTTTAGCTCTGGTTCTTGAGGAGAGTTTCGCCTTGTTCTCAGCATTTGAAGTGGCCGGGAAGCTGACGCTTTATTGGCCGATTGTGTGGTCAGCAGAGAGTGACAGTCTTTGAGCCAAACTTTGTCCAAGTTGTGAGTGCAGCTGGGACAACAAATAAGTCATAGTCGGGGCAAAAAAAAAAAAAACAAGTAGACAGAATCCGGGTTCCTCACTGTTCGTTTCCCCCTGTGGACACGCATGAAGGAAAATAGCTAGTGCATCTCAGGCATTTTTTTCTCTTTATTGAAAGGATTCGTGCTTTGAAACATGAAATATCAATAGCACGCAGGTTTGAAATAGCTTGTGGCGCATGCTTGGCAACTTTAAACCAATTAGTTTGTGAGGGGAAGAGAATTATCAAGGGATGATCTCCAAACATCCACCATTCAAACCATTGCTCTTTTTTTTTTATTTGAAAAGTTTTCTCCAAAATGCAATATCTGGCAATATCTTAGAACTGTGGTTTCTAAGGAAAGAAGAACAACAGCGAGTAAACTGTGCCTTATGTATTGTTAATGATTCTGTTTTTACTTTTCGTTTCTTCTTTATTGGGTCATTCTACAAAATGCTTTTCCCTCATATACAAGTGAAAAAAAAAGACTTTAACAATGAGTATCTGATTCCGAGCTTTTTATTTTGGTTACAATCAGACATTTTCTACACGCATCAACAAAATATTATATATATAAAATATCTTTTCTTTTTAATCCCTACTTTTTTTTTTTCTTTTTCTTTTCTTTTTTCATTTTTTTTTGGGTCTGTTTCCACTGGTGTTTTTTTATAATCGCCTTGCTTATATTGGTCCTTTTTTTAGGAAAAAATAAACATTTTGCTTTTTTTTGCATTTGTTAACAGACTGAAAGGACTGGTAGTTATTTGTCTTCTCTTTTATCATTCTAATATAATATTTAAATCTTTTGTCTTTATTTTAAAAGATATATATATAGAGAGAGAGAGATATTGGTTAACAGACTGAAGGACTAGGAGTTTTGTCAACCCTGTTACCATTTAATTTTAGGCGAATAGGCAAGTCTCTGATTTTTTTAATGCTTTATCTTACGTTTTGTTATCTTTTTAGATTGGAATTAGTCGTAACATGTCACCTCTGTTACCATTTTAAATATATATATTTAGTAAACAATTGAAAACATAATTTCGAAAACGATATTTCTACAAATACACTTTTCGAAGGATGTTGTAGTTTTACCACAAGACTTGTAAAGTCTTAAAAATGTCAACCCTGTTACTCTAAACCCTTTTACCTTTTTGAAGTCATTATGCATGACTATGTTAAAATTTGATAATTTGTAATAACATTTAATCGCACAAGATTATTTTTTCTGTTAAAAATCATGTTAAAACAACCATTAAAACTTCCATTTACTTACATGACAGTAATCTACAAACTGACATTTGTAGGCATACTACACAAACATACATATATATGCACAGTGTTATTGTCCATTGTTTTTTTTCCTTCCCAGAGGAAGCATGGGGAAATACATGGTCATCTGGGTAAAACCCTTAGCAAAGTAAAAAAGCTAGCCTCTCTGAGCAAGGGGGGGGGGGGGGGGGGGGGGGGGGCCCATAAACATTTGAACAGCATCTCCTGGTATATTTAACCCATTTTGCCCGACCAAGGAAGCATCTCTAGCACATTTTGTTTTTTTTTCGCAAACTAACAATTGGAAACAAATGCTAGGTTGAGGTTTCAAAAGAAATCTGATCCAGAGAATGTCTTTACAGGTGGTTTTTACCCACAGCTGCTTTGAATTCTGAAGCCTTTCCAACCTAAATGTCACATCCCATCCTGTTGCCTCTCTCCATCAAGCTGCGAATGAAAAAAAAAGTCAATAGACCTGCTTGAGTAAGCATGAAAAGAGAGAATGTTTGCCATTATTTTCTTTTGGACTACAATCTGGAGTGTAAAGTAATTGAAATCATTCTGAAAAAAATAATTAACAAGAGATAGACAGGGTTCATTGTGTAAGCTGTATGTAAATAGTAATGGTGAAGCATTGATATTAGATTTTTTTTCTTTATGCAAATTAAGTCTGCAATGCATTAACTGATCATATTTGTTTGGTTATTAGGATTTTATCTGTCATTTCATTCGGTTTATAGTACTTTTTTGAATTACTGAAGGCATGCTTGTTATTTTGTCAGATTGTACTCAAATGAAAATTTAAAATAAATTAGTTAATTTTTACACATCTTTTTGTTTTAGGTATAGTTTTTGTCTTTTGATTTAAAAATGCACTAAATGTAGTGTTATTTGTTCATTTTTGTTAATTTTACTCTTACTGACTATAACGTATAATATAAAGGATAAAAGGACCTTCCAAATGAATCAATGTAAAAATGTAAATGTAACGCATCTCATTTTAGGAAAAAAGTGCAAATTAAACAAAGTTCTCCTAAATCTTAGAAAAATGGTTGATTTCCATGTGTCAAGGTAAGTTCTCCATAAATAATCCGTTTTGTTTGCATTTTTCATCACTTTGTTTTCTTTCTTTAAGGACTTTAATCATTTGCATTTATTTGCATTTAGGTTGATTTCTGAATTAAGTACAGTCTTGTCTGGAGAAGTTCGATCTTCATTAAAAAATGAGCTTGTAGCATGATGCTATGTAGAATTATTATGCAGAACTTGTGTTTCTTTTTAATTTTTACAGCTTGTACTGCAAAGAGGTAAGTTTATTGTTTGTGTGTTGCCATGTCATAAACATGTCAGATGTGATAATGTGATATTCTCCTTTCAAGTGCTATTACTCTGACACGAGTTCTGCTCCCATTGGAAAGCTTGTTGTTTTGTTTTTTTAATTGTAGATTCATACAGAAAAACTCATTTAATCCAGCGCATTTACTCATGGTCTCATATCCTCTGAAATGGCAAAGCACTCCTGGATGCCAACCGCTACGACCGAATCCTTTAGACTGCCTTCGCCTACGCATTAGAGCCCTTTGGACTCGGGCTCCCACCGTTTTCCAGTGCTGTAATGTTGTGCAGGTCCCTAGTAAATCAAAAACGCTACCAGATGCAGGCGTCCTCAGAGCTTTGCCTCCCCAACCTCACTGAATGAAATGCTCTGTTTTGGGGCCTTGATTTACGCGGCGAGCATGCGACCACAGGCATTCCTGCATAAACCTGTGGCCTCGCTGCACGCCGAAGCAAAAGCCTGCATCTGCCTGTACGTTCCCACGCTTTCCTCTGTACTGTCTGCCAGCGGAGGCTGTACCGCTGGTCTCCGGTCATTACGAGAAGAAAGACAGGCTGCGATGCAGGGAAGGCTGAAATTGTCAGCAGAGTCGCCGCCGAGATGCTTTTCATTGGCTGATGACCTTGTGAGTCCTTCGTTGAGAAAAATACAGCTTTGAAATCACGTTCAAAGTGGTTTGGAGTTGACAGCAACACAGCTGGAGATAGCTGAAGTTTGTACCGACAGACAAAATTACTTTGTATGTACTCCATCACAAGCAACTGCAACAGACTATATATATTTAGAGGTGAAACATCTGTTTTGGACCAATTCCTTTGCCTGGGGAGAATGCTGGGAGCGAGCTGTTGTCGGCTCTATTTGTTGACAGCTTTTAACGCAAGAGAAGACATCCTGTGTTTTAAAAGTAGTTTGCTCTGACAGCAACGAAACAACAAAGTGGCATGACCTGCCGCATCTGTAAAAACACCTTGTTTTTCTCTTCTAAATGACAAGTGCGGCATATCTAGGCATGAGGGTGGGGGGCATCATGTTGGACTACTCTTGACATGGGCTTCTATCAGAGGGAGTGCTTAAAAATGAGGCTTAGCCCCACCTCCTTGTGGCAGGGCCAAAAAAAGTGTGAGGATGCTGGCCTGGAGTTTTGTCAGTGATAAACAAGCAGATAGCATTCATTTGGAGGGAAAACGGCAAGGGAAAAGGAGGATGGAGCTGCCTTTTCCTGACAAACGGCTCGGTATGTTCTTTTCCCAACTCTCGGCGAGTGTTTTTTAAACCCCCCCCCCCAAATAACACCTGTCACACTGTTACTGTAAAGTCCAATTAACACAGTTGTCCTAGCCGCCCGCCTTCCCTCTCCTGCCTCCTCTCTACCTGTTCTTGTCAGCAAGAGCTCAGGCTTTGTCTTAAGACCAGCCCACCAGGAATAAGGATAACAATAATGTGTTGGATCTTCAATGCAATTGGTGATCAGTGAAGAATTTGCGAAGGATAACGGTTTGTGTTGGGTAAAATGACATTGAAAAGTCAATTTCTTTGCATCGGTCGATTGTTGTGATTGTAGTTGCTTCTAGGATCACTTTATTTGTTAACAATTTTAAGGGGGCATTCTGTTTTGAAAAATAAGAGTGTCCAAAGTGAAGAAAGGAAAAAGAAACATGTTTAAAAATCTGGTTTAAAACGTGCCAAGATCTATTCATGTCGATTTCTAAAGTTTGTTTCGAAAATGTAATACTACTTTGAAGAAAATGGGAAATTATGTATAATTATAGTGATGTGTAATTTCCTGAAAATCATTGCCTGTTTTCTTTTAGATGTCTATTTCTATTTTGTTTTATTTTTATGTTAATGTAGATATGTTATCCTGCATGTTGGTTGCACCACATGAGTTTGATTTGACCAACATGTTTTTAAAATAAGCAATGAGGCAATTTTGTTAAAATATTTGTATTTTAGGACTTTACAAAGATACTACTTAATTTTAGTTTTAAGTAGTTTGCAGTTACTTGAGTCATTTTTTAAACTTAATTCTAATGTACAGTAGGCTACATATAATTGTAAATGTATAATGCATATGTTAATATGTAAAAATACTGAAACCTGTAGTAGTGTATAAACAGGATACTTTTGTGTTCTTTTTGTGTGTGCTCAGGATCCATTTTGTGAACTGTACGAGGTATAGCAAGTTAATACATTGGATTTCAACTAAAATTTTTATCACTCTTTATGACATTTTGAGGTGTTGAATGTGAAATGCATGTAATATGCATTTATGCAAATACATGAACATGGAAATTATTCCTTGAATTCATTTAAAGGCCAACATTTGCATACAGAGTCATAATTAACTATTTACAACTTCGGTTCCAATGTGCATACTGAATGTGAATATTCCTCGCAATGGTCCACCAACCCCCTTCCAATTAAGTATGCCGCATGAAATCTCTTCCACCGCAACAGAGCCTCGGACTCTCCCTGTGTTTGTTTGAAATGATCCAGAGAGTGCAAAGTTTGAGGCGAGGCACCAGAATTGACTCTCAGCGCCTAACCTTTCTGACAATTCCCCCTGTGTGCATGCGAGAACGGGTAAAAAGTTGCCCTGATTAGTTTACAGTTTGCTCAAAAATCAGCATAATAAAGCATTTGAATAGGATGAAGAGATCTAACATCCTCTGCTTGTTTACGATCGCTCTGCAGAGATGCCACGTCGCCTCCTCTCTGACCCTGAGGCACGGAGTCACTTAATGCACTGCGTTTCCATCCTGTGCTCCCATTTCGCCGGCAACCAGCAGCGCAGGAGTTCCCGATGGAGGCCGGATAGAGCGCAGCCCCTCCAGGCAGTCCTGGGGTGCAGTTACCCCCGGCATGTGTCTCTGCATGGTAATGAAGACGGGATGCACCACCATAGATGGAGATGGAGGAGCAAGGCTACTCACCAAGGACTGACCCGTGGTTCAGAGGACAGGAGACTGGCGCAGTGGGAGAGCCCCTTCGCTTGCTGATCAGAGGAACTGCGCCTGGGATGCGACGCTGAAGGCAGCACTAAAAAAAACAACAACTGATTAGATGCTTCTGTCGCCCATGCAGCTAGCTGGAAAGCCTTTTTCTTATTCTGGGGCTTGTTTGTTTCTTGCCCCCTCTAAGCCTTTTGTCATCCTCAGACAGCGACGGATGCAAGTTCTCTGTGGTGTGGGGCTTTGCTCGTAATTAGCTGAAAGTTCTCTGAGACTTGACAGGAAGAAAGTGTGGCAGAAGCTCAGAATGTTCGCTTGTTTATTGTTTCGTTTTTTTTCGCCCCAAAATCTTTCTCTGAATAAATCAAAAACTCTTTCGCTCCAAGACTTTAAGACTGAATTTGAACTCTTTATTTCATCAGGAGTGTATAGTTTTATGGTTAGTTACAGTATCAAAAGTGTGTAAACTGAGCAGTCCTTTTTGGTCCAGAAAGCAAACTTTTCTCACAAGAAGTTTTGGTGTACAACTCCACACGTTTGATTGCGACAGTATTTCCTACATTTCACACTGTTTACATGCAAAACAAGGTCGATAGTATAGCACAGGGATATCATTTATAGATTTTGAAGTGTCTTCATATCTCTTTATCTGCTTCTTCAGATATACAAAGGTTCCAAGCTGTCAGATGTGTTCATCTCGTCTTGAGTTTGTTCGGAATTAACGAGTAAAATAAACTGAGCTTTTTTATCATTGCTCTTTGGATATGAATCAAGTCTTTGCCCTAATACTAAAAATGCTTTCTTTTATTAGAGGATACTCACAACTGATGCAATATGCTAGTCTTTATGAGTCTATCCTAAAGGGCCCAGTGAGGGATAAACTACTCTTCCCTGAATACAGATCTTGAAGGCAAAAGTGCTTCCATATTTATATTCAAGGGTAAGTTTTAACTCCTCTTAGGCCACCCTAAGCAGCTTTATGTCAAAATAACAACATTCATCCAGTCTCATGCCTAATAACACAAGGGAATGTCAACACGCTCTACTTGTACAAGAATTCTGACACTTCCGAAACCGAGGGCTCTAATACTGCTTAAATAGGCACTGGTGTTAAACTTCCTTACACCTTTGGTGTTACAGAATAGACTACCCAAGGTCTAGAAGGTGCTCCAGGCATGGACATCAAGAGAAGAAGGAGCAGACCTCACTGTGAATGTGTGATATTATGGCCAGGCTCGCCTACCAATAGAGGCCAGTCCGTACCCCGACAGTGCAACCTCCCGGCACAAAGGATGGTCCTGCCGCAGCTTTCCGGCCCCATTAGCACCCGAGCGTCAAGGCAAAGCTCCAGAACCTCATTCATTATTCATCAGTGCGCAGGCAGAGGCCCTGATAAATTCTCGCTGTAAGTGACAATGAGTGACAGAGCCTGGGGTTTTTTATGGCCATCCCCTCCCTGCCGCCAGTGGCGCGCTGGCCAAAGGTCCAGCCTGATCCTCCGCTAATGACCGGCATGATGTATGTGCAGCGAAGCGGAGGCTGACACCGGTGCTCTACCGTCCCGCTCCCCCAGTCCCACACCGGGGGTAAGCTCCATCCCATCCCGGGAGCTCAGCAGGCCATGGAAACTCCTCATTAGCTGGGACACACGGGGTTAACCTGGAGGGAAGGTGGTAAGGTAAGAGAATGGAGGGTGAATGTTGGGTTTTGGTCCTAGTGGTGGGACAGTCATCTAATTTTACATCATTTTACATTGGGATTGCCATCCCCCCTCAAGGACCACCTACCCTCACTTTTGGTGAACATTAAGTCTCTAATAGGTCCCTGCGAATGTTTAAAACACCATTTATTGTTCAGAAATACATTACTTTGTAGAGTAGACAGCATTTAACATCTCAATGTGAATATGTAGGTAGGACTGTCATTGTTTTTCTGTGGATTTCTGTAGACATTTCTTGGTATCTGTAACAATACGGTGAGTATTGACTTGCTCAGGGTTTGGTATTGAAACTTCAAAGACATTTCAACGTTTTATTCTATTTTAACTTTCAGCTGGAGAAGGGGAGGGGTCCTTAGCCTCTGTTTGTATCTGTACGTCTCCAGTGGTATCGATTGAATTGGATTTTAACCCCTCTTCTTTGCGCTGCACTGAAGACAAATGCTTTCAGTGGAACAAAGGCTGCATACTGTGTGTGGCTAGCTTTTGAGAGCCAAATCTCTGGGGTGCAGCCTATGTATCTTTCCAAAAAAAGATTTCTTGGGGGAATGCTTTGCCATTCCAGGTTTCTGATTTAGGCCTTGCTTCTTATTATTGTCCTTATTGTCATGATGTTGTTAAATGGGAGTTTTAATATGTGAACTTGTTTCCTAGTGTATCTAATTGGAAAAATACTCAAGGCCTGACAATAAAAACTCTATTAGATTATAAGGTGTTTTTATTATGAGATATGAAAGTTAAATTCAATGTAGTTTATTTTCCAAGTACAAAGAATTCCTGTGTCTTAGTTTCACATACTAGTCAAGGTGATATCATAAGCTAATGTATGTTAGCTTTAGCCATGACAAAGAACAAACGCATTAGTTTATTCTAGTCTTTAGCTGCAGCTCATTAGGTCGGTGTCCCTGTTTCATCTCTGATATGTCATCCAGTCAGGAGAATTCTATTACCAAATCCCTCGGGCAGCCAGGGAATGTTCTCCCAGTACCTCACTTATTTTGATAGCAATAATATCTTACTCTACTGATTAGTAAGCTAACAAACATTTTAACATGACAAGCACGTGAATAGAACTTGTAAATGTTGCCATCAAGTCTTTTCATCTTTATTCTGATTAGCTGATGAATGTTCCAAGGTTCTTGACTAATCTGACGTGATATTTCTAATGATCAGTGGAAGGTGTATGAATTACTTGCTATAGATAATGTAAGAATAATGTGTGTGTTGCACTGTACGCTTGCTTTTGACTGACACATTCCACCTTTACTAGAGCGAGAAATAGGGAAGAACTGAATGAGTAGAGCTGCCTTGTCAGAAGATATAGAAGATGAATACCTCTGGAGAGTCTGCTAGCATACCTGCTGTTTGCTGTTTGGTCAGGAATATTATAGTGCAGCCCAGGAGAGCGCAATAGTATGTATATATTTAAAAATAGATGTATACATCAAAGTGCATTCAAGATGTTTGGTATCCCTTGTGGTATATTCTTTGCCTCTCATTCTTTTTTTTCAAGAAAATTGAATTTGCTCTTTTCCCCATTTCTTTGGTCCTAGAAGAACTAGAAGTTGATGTTTGAGTGCTTTGTTGCATTGGCGCATCTTGATTAGCACCACACATGAATAAGGTCTGTTGTTGTGTTGGAAATGATGGCGTTGACATGAACGTATCCTTTGATCTGGAATTTTAATGACCACCTCTAGCTCTTGTTTGAATGGATTTCCAAGGTATGTCGACAATGAGGTACTCTTGGTTTCCATGTCCAACTGGTCAGCTATGTTCATTTGTGGTGCTTGTGATACTGTCACCATATGCTACAGCTGTGTTAATGTTGTACCAAGGAACTCTTCAGCTCATTGGATATTTCTTGGCCCTCAAAACTGTGCCATGGCTACCTCCTTAGAAAATTCAACTCATTTTAGAGATAGACAAGGCTCGATGTTCAGTGTTGATGAGATTCTCATTCTTTGGGAACCAGTAAATACACAATGTCAGATCTGTGTAAGCAGGTCTGTATACATAATGGCACTTTGACAGGTCTGTAGTAGTTTTTATCTATATCATGGCATGTAGCCAGTTAGAGGACAGAGGAAGGTGTTTTAATGGCTCTTTATCATCATATCCACCCTGATGAGAAACAGTGAAAGTTCATATTTGTAATGTCACATTTATACCCCTCTGACTGTGTGTGTGTGTGTGTGCAGGTGGAACAGATAAGACAAACAAATCACCACAGCCTGTGCCCTATGGGCATCAGGGAGAGGAGAGGGGCTTCAGGGTGCAACTCCGTCGCTTTAGGCTGTCCTTGTTAGGAAGCTGTCAATCAAAAATAAGCCCTGGCGAACTTGCCTCACCATGTTGTAACCTTCGGCAAGAGAGATCTCGAGAAACATATTTAATATGTATTTCCTGAAGAAGCTGATTTAAGCCCAGTCCTGTTGCACTAATAATCACAGGCCTCAAAATGGGAAAATGTGGCTGATGACCCTTTTAAAAGGTGGACGAGGGTGTTCATGCAGATGTGTAAAAAACACAGGTCACCCACAGTGGCAAAAACACAAAATTAGTCAAGGTAAGTGAATAGACACAGTTATGGATGCACACTGCCATCCAGTGGTGGAGGGTTGGAGAACTTCACTCTATCATTTAGGTTTCTTATACTTGGTATTAAGATTTCAAGGGTAGTGTCTCTCATATTTTAGCTCAGTTGTTGATTGACAGGTGAGTAGGATATCTTTTAATGATGTATTGGATGTATCAGGACAGATACTATCTACAAATGCAGCGTTGTCACATGCTTTTTTAATGCCTATATAATTGTTAATATTACCAGTACAGGTGCATCTCCATAAATTAGAATGTTGTGGAAAAGTTAATTTATTTCAGTAATTCAACTCAAATTGTGAAACTTGTGTATTAAATAAAATCAGTGCACACAGACTTGAAGTACAGACTGAAGTAGTTTAAGTCTTTGGTTCTTTTAATTGTGATGATTTTGGCTCACATTTAACAAAAACCCACCAATTCACTATCTCAACAAATTAGAATACCTCACAAAAAATTTTTTTTAGTGAATTGCTGGCCTTCTGGAAAGTATATTAATTTACTGTATATGTACTAAGTACTTGGTAGGGGCTCCTTTTGCTTTAAATACTGCCTCAATTCAGCGTGGCATGGAGGAGATCAGTTTGTGGCACTGCTGAGGTGGTATGGAAGCCCAGGTTTCTTGGACAGTGGCCTTCAGCTCATCTGCATTTTTTGGTCTCTTGTTTCTCATTTTCCTCTTGACAATACCCCATAGATTCTCTATGGTTTTCAGGTCTGGTGAGTTTGCTGGCCAATCATGCACACCAACACCATGGTCATTTAACAAACTTTTGGTGCTTTTGGCAGTGCGGGCAGATGCCAAATTCTGCTGGAAAATGAAATCAGCATCTTCAAAAAAGCTGGTCAGCAGAAGGAAGCATGAAGTGCTCCAAATGTCTTGGTAAACGGGTACAGTGACGTTAGTTTTCAAAAAACACAATCGACCAACACCAGCAGATGACATTGCAAACCAAATCATCACAGACTGTGGAAACTAAACACTGGACTTCAAGCAACTTGGACTACAACTTCTCCACCCTTCCTCTAGACTCTAAGACCTTGGTTTCCAAATTAAATACAAAACTTGCTCTCATCTGAAAGAGGACTTTGGACCACTGAGCAAAAGTCCAGTTCTTTTTATCCTTAGCCCAGGTAAGATGCTTCTGACATTGTCTGTGGTTCAGGAGTGGCTTAAAAGAGGAATACGACAACTGTAGCCAAGTTCCTTGACATGTCTGTGTGTGGTGGCTTCTTGATGCCTTGACCCCAGCTTCAGTCCAATCCTTGTGAAGTTCACTCAAATTCTTGCATCGATTTTGCTTGACAATCCTCATAAAACTGCGGTTCTCTCAGTTGGTTGTGCAACTTTTTCTTCCACACTTTTTCATTCCACTCAACTTTCTGTTAATATGCTTGGATACAGCACTCTGTGAATAGCCAGCTTTTTTGGCAATTAATGTTTGTGGCTTACCCTTCTTGTGAAGGGTGGCAATGATTGTCTTCTGGACAACTGTCAAATCAGCAGTCTTCCCCATGATTGTGTAGCCTAGTAAACCAAACTAAGAGACCATTTTGAAGGCCCAGGAAAACTTTGCAGGTGTTTTGAGTTGATTAGCTGATTGGCATGTCAACATATTCTAATTTGCTGAGCTAGTGAATTGGTGGGTTTTTGTTAAATGTGAGCCAAAATCATCACATTAAAAGAACCAAAGACTTAAACTAATTCAGTCTGTGTGCATTGAATTTATTTAATACACGAGTTCACAATTTGAGTTGAATTACTGAAAAAAAAAAAAAACTTTTCCACGACATTCTAATTTAATGAGATGCACCTGTATTTAGATATTTACCAGTGCACGATTATTTTTGGAGGGCATAAAAGCAAGTACATTTCTGCCTTTGACATCATATCTCATGATATCAGGACAGTTTCTGGCTTTTGATTCCCTTTTCAACCAATTTTTTTTTCTCTCTCTCTGTTCTGTTGCTTGTATAAAAAAAAAAAACAACAACAACCACGAGGTGGTGTCACGTAGGGATGGGCAATAACATTATTTGTTTTCGATCGATACCGTTATTTTTTTTTTTTTTTTTTTTTTTCAGGCGTATGTAATATCGATACGATTCAATATTTGCCTAAACTTGTAAAGTATGAAAATGTATTAAAATTATTAAATACTAAGGTAATATGGGGAAAAGCACTAACTGTTTAAACGCATTTTACATGCAACCGCCGTATGTAACTTATTAGGTTAATTTTGGTTTACAACATGGTAAAGATAGGTTTTTGTTTAACAGGATTCCAGATCTCTAAATAGCAGTTGAACTAGGGGTTTACTTTAGTCACAACCATGGTTCATTTTCATAAGGGACTGCCAGTTGCACCCATAAAATGCAACCTTTTTATTCTGACAATGTATGATTTATTTTAACATTACAGAACAGAACATGATCAATATTATCTTTCAAAGTTCAAATTAAATAAATGTAATTGCACAAACTATGTAGGCTACAATTTTCAGTTTGTTTGTTGTGAAATAGCTCTGTTCTTCTGTCCTCTGATAAGCATTGTTCTGGGGTGCCGTTCCCAAATGCGTCAATGGTTTCTTATGATACTTTTGGTAAATGCAGCCCTGTTTGAATGCACTGTGAGCAGTGAGTGAATGCTCTCTTTGATGGATTGGTTCTGTCTTGCAACATTTGCGTGTTCAGATGAGCAGGAAAATAGTTCTATCCTACACAATTACTCGCCAAACAAAGGTTATTCGTCCAATTCAATGCATATTGTACGCATTTATTTTTGTTAAATTAACAAAATCACTGGTAAATAAAACACCTTAGTATCGATATTTTTTGTTTGAGTATCGATACTTTCGATACTCGCGTCAGTATCGATATATATCGATACTTTGGATCGATACGCCCATCCCTAGTGTCACGTGCAATGGCGGATTTGAAATGGATGTTAATACCAGGTGGGAACATGTTGTCATAAACCTACATGATGGGATTTAAAAATAAAAAAAATACACTAAACTGCCATCAGTGTAGTTAGAAATAGCTGTTCACACGCAGGAACTTTTGTTCTTAACAAATTTTCTTGTGCAAGCAAGTGAAACAACTCCTGTCCTCACGTCAGCATCCCTGTTCTTGTCAATGTAAACTCCCTGAATGCAAATGACCGTCCAGGCATTTAGCCTATAACAAAGAAAACTAAAGAAACTTAAACAGCATATCTCACGCGCATCTATTTCCTCATTTCTGTGAACTTCATTCTTCTTGAGAAGGCCACACCAAGACAAACTTTTCACACCCAAACAGTTAACATTTGCAATAACTTGAAGTAATCTGTATAATTTGTTTTTTGTTTTGAATACCAAGCTTGGTATTGGTATTGCCTTTAATATTGAATGTTCTGGATTTGTTTGGCTAAATACAGTGGTGGAGGTAACGAATTACAACTACTCACGTTACTGTAATTAAGTAGTTTTTTCGGGTGCTTGTAAATTTTTGAGTATATTTTTAAAGCTGTACTTTTACTTGTACTTAAGGACAAATTAAGCAAAATAATCTACTTCGTTACTTTTAAATCATAGGTCGTTACTGAGTACGTCCACAATTTGAATTCTAGGTGCGATCACGCCATATCGGTATTCCCATAATTACGAGATTCCAACTTGTAAAAAGCGTTCACGTCCTCGTAGAACTCGTAATTACAACTTGTGAACTGGGAGTTCCCTCTCGAGCTTTCACGGGACATCACGGAGACATTTCTACGTTGTGGGAACTCTTTCCCTTCCAACCTTTCCTGAAGTCCTATTGGCTCACGCCAGTCCAAATGACTGGCCAATTGTCGCGAAGTATGCAAATCACATGCAAATACTGATGCGCTCAAGCAGCAATATAAAATGCTGTGCACGCGACAATTACGTCAGAATCTTCTCCTTCACTTTGCTGAACAGCCTAAGCATATGGCTTATAAACTATTAACAGCTCACTGTTGAGGTTCGCTCATCAGAGGGCAGTACCTGGATTGCCGCTCCACTGCAGCGTTCAGGTGAGTATGACATTTTTCTTCAGATGCCAGATGAGTCCGTTTGCTCTCGATCAGTGGTGGACCTTAAGGACTCTGGTGATGAGCTCATGCCAACAAAATGTCCACATTCCTCTCACCCATCGAACCTGCAGGACATCAGCCCGGCTTCTCACGTCCCCCTTCCATGGCAGAGCAGAGCTGAGTGCAGAGACTGGAGCTAAGGGTTCTCATGTCGCCGCAGATGCTGCACGACCCACTGTCTAAGTGTTTAGAGGACTGCCGTGTTTAGGAGGGACTTCCGCTCTATCCCATTCAAGACGATGTGTGGCCCCCTGCCTCAGAGCGGCAGCGAGTCACCTGATCCCCCAGCGCAAGTCACTTGATGCCCTTACTGAAAGCGTTTTGCGAAGGCGAGGAGTCACGATGCACCCGGCATGCGTCCTATCAGCCTTCCAGATTTCGCTGGACTATTACGTCAGTTGTTAACGCCCCTATGAAGTGGTGTTCAACTAGGTCATATAGCCATTCACAGTCTGTAGTGACAGGCGCAGATGCCATCGCCCACACCGGTTAAAAAGCATGCCAAAGCTCTGCGCCGCCCACATGGGTTAAAAAGTGCGCCAAAGCTATGAGCCACATTTATGCCAAGGTGCTCTTTCCAGCAGCAGACCGTGAGATCGAGGTCTTCTTTGGCGCACGACTCATCGCAGTGCAGGGACACCAGGCCATCAGCCGCTACCACGACTGCTGCTGCCCCTCGCCAGGACCCGGATGTGCGGGGGGGGAGTGTAAAGGGACCCGGGAAGAGGCACCACGGCAAGCGGAGGAGCCCACGTCGTGACTCCCGCCTGCCATCAGCTGCCAAGCCATCGTCCTGACAGCCCAGAGTGACGGGAGGAACGTGCACGACGGCCCAGCCCCCAAGCGCCGCAAGCTGTCTCAAAAGTTTTCAAACGTTTGTGTGTTGGATGTTCATTCAATAAAACTACATACATTCTCACAAAAATAGCTCTTTCCTCCTCACTCAGTTAATGTAGCACCGCTCGCCCCGCCTCAGAGTGGTGCAGAGCCGCTGCCCACACAGGTTATAGCTGTGCAGCACTCGCCGGCGCATCCAACAACCAAGCCACTAAAGCCGCTATGTCAGTTCCTGAGCGCGTGGAAAACTATTCCGGGAATCTCACGCTGGTTACTCGGTGTGATAGAGCATGGGTAAGCCCTTCAATTCAGATGCAGACCACCCCATTTCAACGGCGTGGTGCAGTCTCTAACATTGCCTCGAAATGCCCTGGTTCTGAGACAAAAGGAAAAAGGAGCGATAGAACGAGTCCCTGCGAGCGAGCTGGAGAGTGGGTTTTACAGCCGCTATTCTGTGGTGCCCAAGAGAGATGGAGGACTCCGCCCGATTCTAGATCTCAGGCCCATCAACAGAGCGCTCTGCAAGCGTACGTTCAGGATGATAAAACAGATCCTGGCGCCAATTCGCTCCAGGGACAGGTTGCGTCTGTGAATTTAAAGGACGCGTACTTTCACATCCAGATAGCACCACATCACAGACACTTTCTGAGATTTGCTTTCAAGGGCACAGCGTACCACTACTCTGTTCTCCCAGTTGGGCTGGCTTTGGCCCCACGCACTTTCTCGAAGTGCATGGACGCAGCCCTCGCCCTCCTCTGAGCCAGCGCGTTCTCAATTATTTGGATGACTGGCTGATCTTAGCTCAGTCATGGGACACACTATAGCCAGCCATATAGACAAACTGCTTCGCCACTTGGAGTTCTTGGGACTATGTGTGAATGTGCATAAGAGCATTCTCGCCCCGAGTCAGGCTATAACGTATCTGAGAGTATGCTTCGATTCGGTGTCCCCGGTCTCCTGAACCACGGGACAGAAATGCTTTTGAGAAGGGGATTCCTCAAGGAGAGTGGAGGCTGCATCCCGAGTCAGTTCAGATGATTTGGACCCGCTACGAGAGAGCGGAGGTGGATCTGTTCGCCACGAGCGAGAATGCGTACTGCCCGCTGTTCTTCTTCCTGTCTCACTCCCCACTGGAAGGGGACGCTCTGGCATCGCACTGGCCAGCAGCCAGGCTGTATGCTTTTCTCCGAGAGTTTTCTTAAGGGAGCTAGGAGATTGCATCCCCGTTTCTGCCTTCAGTTCCGCCCTGGGACCTAGAGGTGGTGTTAAGAGCTCTTTCACAGCCACCATTCGAGCCTTTAGCATCCATTGCTATGAAGGAGCTATCTCTCAAAACTGCACTTATTCTCGCCCTCACTTCAGCTAAGCGCATAGGGGATTTACACATGTTTTCTGTGGACAGTAATTGTATTCGCTTTGGACCCGGTGACTGCAGCATCACTCTCCAGCCGAGACCGAGCTACGTGCCTAAATCACTATCTACCCCCTATAGAGCGCAGACTGTTTCGCTGTCTGCCCTGTCTTCTGAGTCATCGACCTCACGTGATGCAGACGCTCAGATTTCGGTGTGTCCCATCAGGGCTTTGAGTATTTTCATTGACCGTTCGGCCAGCTTTCTGCAATCTGACCAGCTTTTCGTGTGCTTGTGCGAAGGGCTGGGCCGTGTAAAAAAGGAGGCTTTCCCACTGGATTGTGGACGCTATCACGGCTGCTTATACAAGTCAAGGCTTTGAATGCCCCTTTCACATTAGGGCCCACTTAACAAGAGCTATCGCCTCCTCCTGGGCATGGTCGAGAGGTATGTCTATTCAGGATATATGCTTTGCAGCCGGCTGGTCTTTCGCCAGGTTTTACAATCTGGACGTTCAGTTCTTAGCCTCCCAAATGCTGTCGGTGAGTGGCTGATTCACGTTTATGCTACCTCTATTCATGTGTGTTTGCGGCCTCACACAGTAATTACTCTGCGCAGCCCTATATGCTATTCTTGCTGTTGTCTGCCCTGTACTCAGTGCAGCTCCTGCTGTTCAATGTCTAATTCGATTGGTGTACCATCATCATGTTATGTGTTATGCTGTTTAACACCGTTATCTCTGTGCAGCCCCCCCCCTCACAATACTGTGGTTGTTGTTACTTCTGCCTGTTTCTCAGTGCAGCATATGTTATCACTGGCCAGATATGCAAATTTTGTATACCTGGGCTTTAGATGCTCATTGGCTTATCTCCACCTATCAGCTGCAAGCCCGCCTAACAAGCGTCGCTATTGGTTGTGTTGAATGTCGTTCCCATAATGGAGAAATGTCTCTGTGTATGTCTCGTGAAAGCTTGAGAGGGAACGTCTCCGGTTACTATCGTAACCTCGGTTCCCTGAGAGCAGGAACGAGACATCACGGAGGTCGCCGTGTTCGCTGCTCGACCAGCTAAGCGGCGTTCAGTATCAGATTCTGACATAATTGTTGCGTGCACCACATTTTATACTGCCTCTCCAGCGAGTCAGTATTTGCATGCGATTTGCATACTTAACGACAATTGGCCAGTAATTTGGACTGGCGTGAACCAATAGGACTTCAGGAAAGGTTGGAAGGGGAAGGAGTTCCCATAATGGAGAAATGTCTCCGTGATGTCTCGTTCCCGCTCTCAGGGAACCGAGGTTAAGATAGTAAACGGAGATGGTGCTACTGGGCATGCGCACATCAATACAGCGTAATATTTGTCACACTGTACAACAATAATTAAAAAATTTTCAATATTGTAAGGGGTAGGTTTAGGGTTGAGATAGGTGTAGACGTTAATAAAACACAAACTATGTAATATATTGATATATAAAAATCTAATAGTAGAAAAATTCTTTAATGTTAGTTTCCTGTCGAGAGGGATCCCTTATAGCCACAAACCGTCACTTGGAAATACATCATAACAATGAGTCAGTGCAACTCCGATTCCAAATTACATATATATTGTTTTTGAAGTAGAAATTCTTGATCATGGCCACTAAATTCAATACTTGTCATAAAATAAACGGGGTTTTTGTGCAAAGTAGTATTTCAATAGATCTTGATGTGAAGTAAGGTTTTTTGGTAAATCATTGAAGTATCGCTGGCTAAAAGGTAATTAGTACTCTGAGTAGTTTTTTGAGAGGAGTACTTTGTACTTTTACTTAAAGGTGCAAAAGGTGATTTTTTTGTTATGCTGGTTGAAAGTATATTTACATCCCGATAGCAATCACTAAGTTAAGTGCTCTAAATGTATTTATCTGTATTTATATATTCTGTGGAAGGTGTAGGACAAAGAAATGTTCGTCCAATCAAAACGCTCGTTCCGAGCGTTTTAATTGGCTTTCCTACTGCCTGTCAAACATATGTGTATTTGCATACCTCTGCGAACCCGGTTCACGCAGACCGGATACGTCATCAGCGCGTTCACGCAAGCTGTGCAGACAGAGCGAGAACGGCAGAAAAACATCAACAACCTGATCTTCCTTCATGGTATTGTAGTACATTTACTAACTGTACTATAAAGTTTTCTCACAGGTGAATGACACATGATGTAGCCCAGCCGTTCCCAATTCCAGTCCTCGTGCAAGGGAACAGCAGGGAGATAATCATGGAAGTTTAATTCAATAGGAAATTCATTCACGGATTTGTGCAGAGCATGAGGGCGCGAGGATTGGAATTGGGAACTGTTGATGTAGCCTATTGTAATGTTGTCTGGTGTTCTGGTCAGTGAGCGTAGATGCGTTCAGGGGGCATGGTCTTGGACGGCGATTGAAGGGAGGGTGGGACGTTCACTTTCAGCGCTATCAGGCTAAAGTTAGCCCACTCGCGCTCACCAATGTCTGCCTTATGCAACTTTAAGTACTGTTTTGGCACCAGTAACTTTACTTGTAATTGAGTAATTATTCAGTACGTAAGTACGTAAGTACAAAGGGTCAGGTACTCTGTCACAACCAATAATCTACAGATAGTGAAGTTGTTAAGTGTACAGACTATCCAGGGCTGCCAACTATCACAACATTTGGGTTGATGAGACTCAAGCATGACATCCTGCCACATTCTATGCTGTGAAAACACCCTTCAAACGAAAGTATACAGCACTCTTAGTTGAACTGTAACAAGAGTGGCGAAACAGATTTGGCAACCTCTCCAATGCGTGTTTGTGTTTGCACTCTGGAGAGCATCAAAATGTTTTTTTAGTTGCCAATCGCAGACATATCTGTTGATTCCTTGAATGCAACGATAATCAGAATCCACTCACTGCTCAAAACTCAGCATTTTAAGAGTACTGACATGACTTGCACTTCTTTTGAGCGGCATTTTACTCAGAATTAAATTTGGGTAGCATCATCAATCACTTTTTTCTGTTGATCCACTGAAGCGTTTAAAGTTATATTGTTAAATATACGTTTAAAAATATGACAGTAGAGATCAAAATTAGAGAACAATCTATAAATACTTGATTTCTTCTCAAATATTGTTAATCTTCATCGCTCAAAATTTAAAGGAATATTATCTTACCACTGTTCTACTAACATGTTTGACAAAAATTACCAAATGCATTTCAACAAAAAACTTTATTTTGTGGAAAACAGTGATCAAAATTAAAGAACAGTTACCACTGTAGCACAAAATAAGATTACAACTAAAATTTTGGAAGGTTACAGCTATCAGAAATTAGTAGGAAGTGTATACGCCACTGCTTTTTGAATGACTAAAGCACATCTGTGGCTGCAGGACATCACTAGTTTCTCACACTGCGCTGGTGTGATCTTGGTCCACGTCCACTTCTTCCACTCTCTTCCATAGTTTGGTTACCGTAGTAGGTTTCTTAGCCATAACTTTGTCACCAAGGATTTTCCAGAGATTTTCAGTTGGGTGTAGATCAAGACTCTGGGCTGGCCATTTCATTATTTCAGTGTTCTTAACATCAAGAATCTGCTTTACCTATTTTGCAGTGTGACAGAGGCATTGTCTTGCGTGAAAATTGCAGGCTCGTTAAGAGTTGCTTACAGGGAAGGAACCGCATGTTGCTGAAAGAAGTTCTGATAAAAATTTGCATTCACGACATGTAGATGTATACGAGGCGCAACTCCTGCTGCACAAAACATCCCCCAAACTATGACACTTACTCCACCTTCTTTACGCACTTGGGCATCAGTCTTTCCTCAGTTTGATACCAAACAAAATGTTTCCCATCAGACCCAAATAAATTTTACTTGCTCTCATCACTAAAGGAGGGCTGTGTAAAAAATCGAATGTGATTTTCATGCGCATCTCGTCATTAAAGGCGGTCCTGTGATTAGTAGTAAATCTCCAGCACGTGTGTTCAGATGGAGCGGCATACAAGCTACACAAAATCACGTTCAAAATCAGCAATGAATCGCCTGCGATTATGAACACGATTTTGTGTAGCAGTGAACTACGGCTCTATGTAGTAAATGCCGCTCCATCTGAATGCACGTGATGGAGATTTACTTCTAATTACAGGAGCGGCTTTACTGACGAGATGCGCATGAAAATCGCATTTGATTTTTTGCGCAGCCCGACACTAAAGTGAACCTTGGACCAGTTCTCCTCTCTCCCACCACAAATGCTCCGCAGCCAAAGGGAAATTAGGCTTTTAATCTTTTTGCTGATGAGAGGCTTCATCACTGCAGTGTGTGTTTTCAGTCCGACTTGCCGAGACAGATCCTTACCCTCTTCAGCGCTGAACTGGCAAGCAATTCCAGCTGCAGTGTTGAACCGATTCCCCATTGAGAGTCTCTGCATTATCATGTGCATTGTGCATTTGTCTTACTTAGACAACCAGCCGTTTTGGGGGACTTGAATTGATTAGTGTAATTGAAAACCTGCAATTACTCAAAATGGATATTAATACCAGGTGTGAATATGTTGTCAGAAAGCACTGCAATGTTACATAATGGGATTTAAAAATATAAAAGATACACTGAAAATATCATCAGTATAGTTATAAACAGCTGTCCACATGCAGGAACTTTTGTTTTTACCAACCATTTTCTTGTGCAAGGAAGTGAAACAACAACTGTCCTCATGTTCTTGTAAACGTAAACTGTCTGAATGCAAATGACCGTACAGACATTTATAACAAAGAAAATTAAAGGAACTTAACAAACAGCACCATTTCATGGTGTTTCAGGCTCCATCATGACTTCCATACTCCACATGACCTCATTATGGTGACAGCCGCATTTTCTGGAACCACCAGATGTCTTTGATTGAAATAGGTACTACATTTAATGAGGAAAAATTGTGCGAATGTTAAGGGTACTTTTTATCTATTGTTTTGTGAATACTATGAATTCGGACATGCTACTCATTTCACATACTGTGTTTTTGCCTACTATATAATAGGGCAGTAGCAATATAGCTAATACATGACAAATATGTTTCAGTAGAAATGAATAAAGTAAATTTTAGTTTGTTAAACATTCTTGTCAGTACATTCGGCAGTTTGGCCATATTTAAAAGGCAGCAGAGGTACTTAAGAAATTACATATAAAAATGTACTTAAGTCCTGTGTGGATCAAAAAAGTTCAGCTAATTGTATTTAGTATTACATTTAATTATAATAGATTTTCATTCAATTTCAATTAACATGCAATTAAGCTCGGAAACTTACTTGCGTTTGCAATAGGGCTGTCATCGATAAAGCGCTTAATCAAATCCAAAATAAAAGTTTTTGTTTACATAATATATGTGTGTCTACTGTGTATATTTATTATGTATATACCAATACCAACGTGATCTCATGATAATTCGTATGTATTTTACATAAAATGTGGTTCTATAAAACGTACATTTACTTACATTTTACAGGCACTAAAACGTACAATACTTACGTATTTTCAGCATTTAAACGTACAAAACTGACGTATTGATGACACCTAAAAATGAATCCTTATGAATATTGAAATCGCGGCATTAAATTTATTATTAGTTGTTTTTAGTTGTCATATCAATTACCTTGTTTTCTATTGCATTATTCATTTGTTTACTCGTTTACTTAATATGAATTATAACATTTCGTTTTGTTGTGTGATTTCTGCAGCCAGCTCGTTTCCAAGAATATGCCTACATAATGTTAAACACGACTTCACTGTAAACCTTAAAATAAATAGTATTTCTGCAATCGTTTAACCTTTACTTGTCATATGTTTACTTTGTTTGTCATGGGCCACAAAAGGCGTTTTCTTCAACATGCTGTGACTGAAAATAGGATAATCGAACGCTCATTGGCTATCGCCTTCATTCGTCACAGATTGTGACATGCCGTATTTCTGGTGTGTTTGAATGAGTGGATCGGGAAAATAATCTGGATAATATTTTCAGCGATTAACAACATAAATTCTGCTCTCCACCTCACACAAACCTACTGTAAGCAGAGAGGACTGCGGCTGCAACGCATCGTCATTTGGATTACTTTTGGTACTGCTTTTGACATTTTTGCAACAAATAAATTATTGTGATTGCATTTATCTGTCTCTCATGTTTTTCTTTATACTGTACAGAAATATTTATGGTTAGGTTTAGAGTTAGGAGTGGGATTAGCGACTATAAAAAATATACTTTTAATGCTATATTGTTACCTTGACAAAATGCGTTAGTTCCTGCATATTTCGGTCAATTGTGTTCTATATCGTTAAGGATTATTTTCCCGATCCACTCTGTGAACTCGTAAAGGCGCAACGCGCATCATTCAAACACACCTCACCAGAAACACAGCAGAATATGCCTCGTCATATTTTCTGCATTTAGCTTTTGAATGACCAGCAAATGCCTGGGTCTGTGCGAATTCATCTATGGCTTTTCTCTTCGTTTTCACAAACCGATCCATCTCCTATTCTAAGTTATGTCCTTTGGCTGTTTACGGTTTTATTTCTTTCTTTTTTTTCTGCTGATGGCCCGCACTCGACATGAGGCAGCGCTGCTTAGACCGATGGGTGTGTCATCAAAGTACTGCGAGAGCTATAAGAGTGCGGACGTCTCCTTATGCTTTCTCTCGCCATATTTTGATGTCATACACCGATCGATCTTCAAGTCGAACACACCTCTTTACTCTCGCATGTCATGTGACCGAGTATAATCGCAGCCTCTGCGTTTGAAAAATAGCGATTTTTCATATTGCGATATTATCGCAAAAGCAATTGCAATCGGTGCATCTCTACTAAAAATCTAAATCGCTTATTGATAAAATGATAAAAATGCACTGATACGAATATCTAAACGATATAAAATATGCGTAAATATTTTTACGTTTTTTAACTAAAAATACATAGCGATTTGTACGTTTTAAACATTGAAATACGTCTAAATTGTACGTTTTAGCATCAATAAAAATGTACAAAAATGTACGTTTTGTGCTTGTAAATATTACATATTAATACCGACTAGGGATGGGCCGATTACCGGTCAAGATACGCTAATTTTCCGTGATACGTCTGCGGTATGCCTGTGTTTCCTGTCCTCACTCAGAGACAGAAAAGTGTAGGGAATCCATCAGGTTGGTGCAGTGTAGTGTAGATAGACACGACCTCCTCCTCGTGTTGGTGCGAGCGAGCGTCACGTGTGTGTGTAGGATGGCCGAACTAAGGAGCTTCCCCTTGAGTTTACGCGATCAGCAACCGGTCGTTTTTTGTCTTATTGCAAGCAACTCGTCTTTGTTCTGGACTTGCACAAACTGCGTTTGCAATGCATATCATTTTCCAAATGTCATTGTGAAAATATGAAGTCTGTAAACGCCGGTTAACACAGGCCAGAGACGCTGAAGACGGACGCAAAGAGAAAAAATACTGTAGCAGGTAGATCACTCACTGTTCATGATGCACAAACTATTGGAAGAAAATCCTCAATATTAATTTGTGGGTTTATATGAATGTGTTTCTGAGGGGAACTGACTGTCTTCAGAAAAGTTTACATGTGTAGTATTCTTACGTTTGGCTCAGCCAATCATATGTCAGAAGCAACGTATTCTCTGTTCCTATTGGCTGTATCACCTGTCAGTATAGGTAATGCAAATCAGGCATGTTGGGTTGTGTGTTTTACTGCTGAGGAGTTAGCACTCATGTTGCGTAGCTGAAAAGTGTTAATAAATAACTACATGCTAAAGCTGATTATGCGTGCATCATCATAAAGAAAACACGACAAACATGGTATTTTCCTTTAATCTCGTCTCGTATATTCATATTAACGGGTATTATGATGCGATGCAATTTTCCTTTCTCTTTGGAGTGTTGCAAGCTTTTGGTGCATGAAGAAGATCTGTGAAGTTGCAAAAACAAAAGTCTCAAATCCAAAGAGATATTCTTTATCAAAAGTTAAGACTCTGCCACGCCTTACCTCAAATCTCATTCTAACACGCCCCCACATGTCTACGTCACGAGGTGGGAAGATTTGCATAACGCTACACCAAATGGTTCACGCAAAGAAAGAAGGCGTGAACTTTTATTCTCACTGTAGTATGTTGCTGCCGCCATGTCATGGAAAGGCGCTTGTGTGTTTCGTTGTGAAAGCGAAAACTACTTGGTTTGGCCTTCCAAAAGAGGACAATATATGCTTCGTCATGCCTGGAGCTGATCCGTATGGGTCACTGAGGAAATACATCAACTTTGCGTTGTGGATCGCCGGATCGGCTTTCACTGGGGACGAAGCGGAGTCCAGCCCGGGGTGTCACACGTGGTTGCCGCTAAAGCACTCCGGATGCTTCTTCGTCGAATCTTGCCGGCCGTGCCGTTCATCAAGACCACGGCTTCCACTAACCTCTAGACATACGGCCGTCCGCAATCTAGCCAGAATCTGTCAATATGGCCCCCGCTGACCGCTCCAGATCACGTCGTTGAGACGCTGTGTTTCGTTGTGAAAGTTGAAACTACTTTGATTGGCCTTCCAAAAATGGACACGACTAAAAATCAATGATTAAGTTGTATTTACAACACAGTTCAACCCAAAAATTCAGATGTGTGCAGCACATTTTATAAAGAACTGTTTCCTGATCCTGGAAGAGTAGACTACAATGCCCGCTTTTCTGAAATCAGGAAATGGTTTTATGTTTACGCGGCGCGATACGCAACGCGTGAAAAGACAGTATAAGTCGTTATAATCAATAATTATGTCCCCACTGGAAGCAACAAATGCCTAGTTTATAATGGGCTTTCATGTTTTTGAATCATCGCTCTGGCCTGACCGGGCATCATCATCACAATATGGTAAGGGGCGTAAAATTTCCATCACACGCTTGAGGAATTCAACCAATCACAATGCACTGGATAGCTGACAAATCAGCGTACACCTCGCTTTTCAGAACGATGAGTTTTGTAAAAATCGATGAGTTTCAGAAAGGCGGGGCATTGCGGGAGCAGCAACACAACGTCAGTATGTGGCACAACATAGATAATGTGCTTCTTCGAACCTTAACCGATAAACCCCATTCATTAAACAAAACTAATGTTCTTTTAGCAACTTCATATGCCTCTTTAAAGCATAGTGTTAGCCATAGACTGTAATTAAAAAACATGTTATTATTAAAATCAAAATTAGGTATATGAAATTTGGTAACTAATGATATGAAATGATTAAATGACATGATGATTAATATATAATAAATCTAAATACTGTAATTACAGATTCTAGCTTAACTAAAGAAGTCGTTTTTTTTTTTAACCGGTCATTTAAAACAATAAAACATTTTAGAGCTGTAAGGGGCAATACCGTCGATACCGGAATAAAGGTTTGCTAAGGTTATCAATAGCAGTAAAAATCTCATTACACCGGCCATGCCTAACATCACTACATATAAACTTGAGACCAGAGCCTGACAAAATCTACACAAATCAATACTATATTTGAAAATATTAGCTAGGTATATATTTATATTCCATGTACTTTATGTTATTATTTAAATTATTTCAAATATATAAAATGACTGTCCATGGTCTGTCTGAATAACTGGATTCTGATTGGCTGGCGAGTATGCAGTTAAAAACCTTAAGACACAGGTAGTTCCTAGTCAGTTGAATCACCCTTCTATAGTTAATGCGCTGGTTTTAGATGATTGCACACAACTCACACACAGAGAGAGAGAAAGGAGAGAGCGAGAAGCACCGGTGAGTGCGGAGAGGAGCACAGATGGAGTTGAATCACCGATCGAACATTTAACTTCGTTGTCAACGCTCCCAACAATTTTTCATAAGAAAATAGCCTAAGATACTAGATCGCGACATTATATTCCTCAGCAACGAGATGTTAAAATCTGTTTTTGAAGTAGCCTAGTTAATTGTTTGTAGAGAGAGATGTGCAGATGCTATAATTCATTCAAATAAATGTGATCTTACCGCACCATTTCATCACTGTGTCTGTTTTGAAAAGCGGACAGAAGCTAGAGCTAAGGTGCCGAACTGATGCAAATAACTCCTTTTTTTTGTCTCCTTTTTTTTTTTTTGGTCAAAATTGCGCTGCAAAGAGCAATACAGTTTTAACTTGTCTATAACTATGCAAATGACCATGGAATAAGCGTCATAATCAATGGCTTGCCGTGCATTAAAGGATTTTATAAAACGGTTAGTTCCATTCCTCGATTCTGATTGGTCAGCAGCTGTGTTTCATTCATAATACAGCACGGCTATGACCGCTTCACCCAACCGTTCTGTGTATCACTGAGCAACACACTTAGCACTGGCCCTCTAGCTCAGCTAATACCATAAACAATCAATAATATAGCATCAAAACTGTTCCATGTATTATGTATTTTGGCAAAATTAACTGTTTGTTGTTTATTTAATGAAGTATGAGTGACCCCTGATGGTGTTCGCTTTCATCTTTAATTTTGAGACCCCCATAGTTCAGGTATGATTCTGATGTCCATCAGTTTACACAGTAATGACGCTTGCAAACTCGCGCTGTGCCGCGAATTGGTCTGTTTTAAAACTAAAAGACGGAAAACAGAGATAAGCAGATGTATGTATGTGTGTGAGAAAATATCATATATGGATTGTAACAGTGTTGGTGTGGTGACAGCACAGGGTGGATAAGAGCTCCTATTCTCTGTTTTTATTTAAGCTCCATTAGATGATGCATGTTCGGATCATTCTTTTGCCGTTTACTGTTGCTGTCAGGAACTATTTTTTAGCGGAAGGACAACATTTAACGAACTTGCTTCAAAAAAGTAACATTTCAAAACATACATGTTTGGTTTTAATATTTTTTATTGTCTGGTAACCGTTTTATAAAAGCAATAAGGTACTCGAGGCCATGCTATAGCCGCTTCGCGTCGTGCCTAACAACGCCCTTCAGCCTTGATTTAATCAAGATACAGCACGGCCTCTCTTACCTTATTGCTTACATAGTGCACTTAATTGACTCCACGTTGTGATTTACCTCATTTCAGCACGGCAAACAATTGATTATATATTAATAAAATAATTTTTCGTAAAGTATACAATGCAGTATGATATTTAGATACATAATAAATATAACAACAAGACACACATATATTATGTTAAACAAAAACGTTATTTGGATGCTGATAACGCGATTAATCGTTTGAATGCATAGTTGCACTTTAAAGATATTCTTGTGCGGTAGATTATGTCAGATACATTACTATTTTCAGTATGTTAGCGTGTACTTCGTTTCACACCTTTTCAGCATACTATGATTAGGGTTGTATAAAGCTAAATCTTGCCATATAGCACGAATGGGATGCAATGCCATCACTAGCGCTTCAACACATAGGCCCATGGATGTTATGTAAGCAGGAGGGACACTACCATGGGACCAGTGCCAGACAGCCATAAAAATGAGAAATACCGGTGTGCAAAATACAACAAAGATTGATGTCAGAGGGCCGATTGTCCTGTAGCCCCAGGTGCCTCGAATGCGCCTGGAGTAGGTTAAAAAGGTGTAGAAAAACATGCAATGTACCAGCAGGATTAATGGTGCTGGTAGTTTATTCTCTGTCCAAACACAGGTAAAAGCTTTCAGAGCCAAACCACTCATCAAACTCTGAATATTGAGAAACTGGCATTAGTAGTGAATAAGTGTGCTAAAATGTAGATAGAAGGAGAAACAAGAGGCTTCTCATTTTATGAACTATTCCCAGGGATAGAACGACGAATATATTCGGCAAGATGTCTGTTAAAGATCATTTTATATCTGAAAAGCATCTGCTGTGTACAAACATATGATAAACATCTTTCAGATGTCAGTTTTATACATTCTAAATCATAAACATCTTAGACATTTTCTAAATGTCTATTTGGCGTCTAACAGAAAATGTCCTAGAGATGTATTGCTGATGAGCTACGTCGATAAAAAAAAAGTGTTCCAGATTTCGATGATCTGTCTTTTAAATTGCTTGTGTATAACCCAAACTCAATCTGTGAAATTAACTATTTCTCATCTTTATTATTTAAATAGCTGGGTTTTGCTGCGAACCCTCTAGAACTCGACTTAGCTGATTAGGTCTGCTAGTTTTGCTTGTGCAAAATAGCAAATGTGCTTTTGTGAGAGAGCCAGGACATCCAGGGAAAAAGTGGTTGATCCTTTGAGCACAGCCAACTCCTACCCACGTTTGAGTTTATTACCTTGAGTTGTTTTACTTTTGTGGGATACATATTTTAAGAAGTCTGGGTATCCTACATCCTTAACATCATATGAAAAACTAAGGTGAACTACATTGTAATCAGCATTCAAGGTGAATGTGAGGGCATCGATTTATTGATTAGATTCAATATAGTTTGCAGTTATGGGGTTCTGCCAGTCTCTGATCTTCCTACTTAGTTAACTTTGTGTGAATGTTTGCATGTCTCTAGTTCTCGTGACCAGGTGCTGCTTAAAACATTTAGTGATATAGATTCTAGGCAATCTGTGCATTATGTTCACAAGTCTTTAGGTCATTTGATGTATATTAAGGTCTATTTGAGGATCCATTTGGGGGTCCATTATATTCACCACTTTTTAACCCTGGGTGTAAGGCTAATATGAATAAGGACGGCCCACTGAATGCCTATAAAATACAATCTATCTCTGTCTTAGTTAGACTTTTGATGACTGCAGCACCACACATCACATTCCCAATAAAGAATCCTGCTGAATATTCTGAGGACACACCAAAATCTCATGGTCTTTGCTAGGAGGTCTTACAATTTCATAACATGATCTTTCGTAAATTTGGATAGTTGTAATGTGTGCAAATGTAATGTACTACATATCATTTAAAAACCTAAACCTCATCAAAGCAGATGTATTTAGCCTAAAAACATTCACACTAATACCTGGTTTCATCACCACAAGTTTTGGCAGGAAGTTGATTTAGCAGTTGGCATGCATCTTTGAAGTGCTAAGAAACCCAGGAAAGTGCACAGGATCAACAGAGCATGTACCTTGTGCCATGTAAAAAAGTGGTGACATGCAATTGTTACCTTATAGAGCTATTTCTACCTGATTTGTCCTGTAACAATTAGGTTTGTTGGTGTAAATTAATTCACATAATTTGATTCAGTGATGTTAAATAATATTTTTGCCTTCAATAAAACCAGTTAATTTAGATGTTACAATTTTTTCACTGTTTGCTATTTCCTCAAACAGTTGGGAAAACCAAAAAAAAAAAAGAGAGAGAGAAAAGAACAAGCAAGGAAGTAATATATTGCAGTGCTGCCTACATCCAGAGGGCTTGGAAAGTTAGAAATAGTAAAGAAGCAAAAAAAAAAGTTCAAGTTTTTAAGCCCTGTGACAGAAGAAAATGTTTGACAATGTTTTATTTCAAAAATTTGACTTTTCAAGATATTCAGACATCAGGTTAGTTTGGTCACATTAAGCATGCAAATCAGTGCATTGAAGATATCAATCATACAAAGAGATCCTCAAATACAATATATGTAAATGAGTGCCAATATACATTAGCAGATGCATTTATACAATTATGCTTTTTAGGTGCTGCCCTGAAAATGTGGCCTAAAAATTGGCCACTCTATCCTCTCCACTCTGCGGTCAAAATAAAATTGCAAATTGACAACATGGAATGTCAGGAATCTCAGAGATACTGAGGGTAACAATCCTCATTGGAGGACCGCACTGATTTTTGAGGAACTTAGGTGCATATAATATAGAAACCGCTGCCCTAAGCTAGACAAGGCTCCTAGGTGAAGGAAAAGAGAGGTGGGTACATCTTCTTCTTGAGAGGCTATACCCCTTGCAGCCAACATCAGCATGGAGTGGGTTTGACAAACGCACAACAGTGGTTTCTATCAGTTAGATAAATTTTTTTACATATCCATAAGACTGCTAAGGTTTTCTTTCTGGGTGCTTTCATTTCTAGAGTGGGAAAACACAGTGTGATGTATGGAGTGAAGTAATGGGTAGCACTGTGTTGGGCAAGTAAACACAAAGGGACTAAAGCCCTGTTCACACTAGCAGACAAAAGTCGCTGCATGTTGCCAGGGGCTGGCGATGAGGTTGCTAGTGGGCATTCTCAATACTGGTTGCCTTGACAGCGAATCAGGTTTCTTGCTGCTAAGTACAAACATTTTGGGAGGCAAAAGACTAAATATAATCTAAATCTAAATTAAATCCGTACATACAAACAAAAATGAATGAGAAACAGAGCCTACTTTCTTCCATTGTGTATGTTTATCTACGGCGCTGAGAAGAGAACGATCACATGAGCTCTTCCGTCATCTTTCCTACTGGCTGTCGCTCCCGAAAGTCGTTCTTCATTTGCATAAAGTTGAAGGATTCTGAACTTTGTCGCGTCGCTGGACATGCCCTATCCGGTCGCCAACGGCCGCCGTCGCTCGTGTCGCCGGAAATCGCCAGCTCTCCATTGAAATGAATGGGATTGTGTTGCTTTGCTATTGCGTGTCGCTTGTAGTGTGAACGGGGCTTAAGGCTGCTAAGACTCTGTGCAGAGCATGACCTCATTATTACAAACATTATTTCAGCTGAAAACCAAATTGAAAATATTTTGCATGCACACACTGGCACCTCATCAGTTATATCATAACAAGATGTGCTGACATGTCTTGTTGACCTGGGCTATGAGAGGTATAAAATGCTGGATGGATCAGCGCTTTATCATTAAAAAGCTCCACATTTTACTGCTGTGGCCATATTTGCAGTCATCATGCCTCTGCAGCAGGACAATGGCATGTTCACACAGGTGATCAGGAACCCTGGGCATCTTTCCATAGTTCAGTCAGGACCACTCTGTTTGAGGAAGATTATTGTAGAGGTCCTAAACTTTATATTTGGCAGCAGGCTTCGCTCTGAAGGGTTCCGATTCTGAGCTACCCACAGGCAAACCTCACTGAGGTTTGAACCCACCCCCAAAGCCTAAGCAATTGCCAGATATTTTATATGCACAGTTGTATATTCCAAGTAGAGTAATAAAGTACTGTGAATAAATTTGGACAAATTTAGCAATGAGCTGGACAGAAGATATCTCCGTGGGCAAGCCAGTTAAGTGATCATGTATCTGCATAAGGAGGAGTTGGGGATGGAGGAGGGTAAGCGCATGTCTGTGCGACAGACTATGGCAAGTGTGTGAGTACAGATGAACTTATACATCTTATTTATTGTAGTGGGAGGAGTTACAGTCAGCTGAGCGTCAGCTGATGCTGCTGGCAGGTCATGGTCTGCCTGAACTACGCTTGAGCTCCATTCGTTGCTCAAGATTTAGTAGAAAGTAGGGCTGCCCTCGACTAAGGATTTTTCTGGTCGACCAGTAGTCGTTCATTTGAAGCATTTGTCGACTAATTGCACGTTTATTAATAAACTATTTAAATCATTATAATGAGCCTTTATTTGCCTACATAGCCTATAAGCGCTCAAGCACATGCATAAAGCTTGCCACAAAGCACCGGCAAAAGTAATGATTATGAATGTGTCAGGAAAAACATTATAATCTGCATTAACATTTTAATAATTTGATAAACTAACAGGTCTGTGGACGATGCAGTAAACATGGGACTGCATTATGTTCTGCAACATCTAGACAGACCAGGGACTTATGTGAGGATCCTGTTTGTGGACTTTAGCTCGGCCTTTAACACTATCATCCCAAACCTCCTCCTGCCCAAACTATCTCAGCTCTCCGTGCCCACCTCCGTCTGTCAGTGGATCAACAGCTTCCTGACAGACAGACAGCAGCTAGTGAGGCTGGGAAATACACATCCAGCACCCGTACGATCAGCACTTGAGCTCCTCAGGGTTGTTTTCTCTCTCCACTGCTCTTCTCCCTGTACACCAACGACTGCAACTCTAAAGACCCCTCTGTCAAGCTCCTTAAGTTTGCAGATGACACCACACTCATCGGCCTCATTCAGGACGGTGACGAGTCTGCTTACAGACAAGAAGTTGAGCATCTGGCTGTCTGGTGCTGTCACAACAACCTGGAGCTCAACACGCTCAAAACTGCGGAGATGACCGTGGACTTCAGGAGAAAAAAACCCTGCACTCCCCCCACTCACCATCAAGGACAGCACTGTGACTGCAGTGGAGTAATTCAGATTCCTGGGCACCACAATCTCTCAGGACCTGAAGTGGGACACTCACATTGAGTCCATTGTGAAAAAGGTCCAGCAGAGGTTGTACTTCCTTCGCCATCTGAGGAAGTTCAACCTGTCACAGGAGCTGCTGAATCAGTTCTACTCAGCCGTCATCGAGTCTGTTCTCTGCACTTCAGTAACTGTCTGGTTCAGCTCAGCTACCAAATCTGACCTCAGAAGACTACAGAGGGTAGTCCGGACTGCTGAGCGAATCATTGGTACAACCCTCCCTTCTCTCCAAGAACTGTACTTATCCAGAGTGAGCAAAAGGGCTGGCAGAATCACTCTGGACCCCTCACATCAGCACACTCCCTCTTTGAACTGTTGCCATCTGGTCGACGCTACAGAGATCTGAGCATCAGAACGACCAGACACAGGAACAGTTTTCTTCCCTCAGGCAATCCATCTCATGAACACTTGACATTAAATGTGTGACACACACTATTTATTCACTCATACACTTATTTATCTAACACTCATACTCAGCCTACACCTCAAATTTGCACATAATATACAGTACCTGTACAAAAAAAATATATATATATACCTTGTAATATACCTGCACACACAATTGTCCATTTATATATTTCTATTCCTTATCTATTTTTATTTTTATTTTTATTATCTGTGTTTTTTGTTCCGTCACTGTCATTCTGTTACACTGTGGAATCTTCTGTCACGAAAACAAATTCCTTGTATGTGTAAACATAACTGGCAATAAAGCTCATTCTGATTCTGATTCGATATATAATGTTAGTGTGTGTGTATATAGTATATATATATATATAGATATATATATATTTATTATTATTTTTGTCTTTTACTGACTTTTTTTTTCAAGAAGGTTTGGGTGATGCTTTAAACCATGAAATTGATGTATGATGTAACAGTTTGTGTCTTTGATGACATTTGACATGAATGTTCACAACTTTCAAGTGACATGATTTTTAGTTTTTAAATGTGATCTTCTGAAGGTGGCTGCTCTTATTATGGGTGCAATTAACCCAGCAAAAATGAGATAACTCAATTGACCCATTTGGGTACATGACGTAGGACTAATGTGCATATTAAAATGCAACTTCCTGGTGAGAAGGTCATTAATGCAAACTCAAGGGACGTGTTCTGAGTGTCGTTGAAGAGGTTGTTTGAACTCTTGGATATGGCAGATTTTTTGCACTAGTACCCTTCGTTTTGATCCGATGGCGTGGGTCTTATGTAAGTACAAAACCTTAAAACCTAAAAAAAAAAAGATTACAGAGTAAGTTAATTAATTAATTTATTTTTACAGATGAATGTTGTGATGGTGTGTGTGTTATATGCATGTAGTATGTAGGTATGTATGTATGTATGTATGTGGTGTATATATATTTACATTATATATATATATATATTATATATATATATATGTATATATGTATGTGTATATATATACTGTATCATAATGTGTATGGTGTCTGTGTCTGTGTGTATATATATATACAAACATACATTTTTTTTAACTGCTGTATTTTGTATTCTGTGGCATTTTGCAAGTTTTTTTTAATTAATTGTTGACATAACTTAGAAAGGCATTGTCGTGGTGTATATTCTTTCATATTTTGGTCCAGATTCTGTGTTGTCCTTGTTTACCAGAAAAGGGACTTCTCTTTAGATGGCCACAAGGTCGTTTTTGCTTTGTAAAGCGTAATAGTGAATCCAGAGCTTGTGAAATGTTGCAAAAGATTGTTTCACTAAAGGCCTAAAGTGATTTTTTTTTAAAGGTTCTGTGGCGGGACACTTGTAAGATTATTAACTAAAGTTTGTGTTATTAACTAAAAAAAAAAAAAGTCAAAGAATGGAAAACCATCATGTGAAACGTATATTCTACTTGTATTTTAACTGACTTAAAAAATTTGAAGATTAAAAATTTAGAGATTTTATAAATTAATTTTATTTAACTTTTTCAACATTTGCTGCCCGTATTGTTGACATTTTTTGTGGTGTTGTTGATGTTTTGGTGCAAATTCATCTGTCATTTAATATGGTAATACTAATGCAATAGTTAATAAATTTGAGATTGGCTTCAATACTTCTACCTTTTATCATGCAAGACATCGGCTTCATCAAAATAGCTTTAGTTTGAAAGTGCACAACTTCCTAGAAGAAAGGACTTTGCTTTTGTATAAATTTGTAGTTGCAGATTTGCATTTCTAAACGAGACACAAACACAAAAGAAGCAGGTAATAGTCGTCTCTTTTAACAAGCTCTCTTGCAGCAGTCCTTGAAAGATAGGATAGTCAGTAAGAATGTATGATGCAGTATAATGAAAAAGAGATTTCTTTTAAAAATGTGTTCGAAAACATGTTGCTATCTACCTATCTACCTATCTATCTATCTATCTATCTATCTATCTATCTATCTGTTTTTACACATTACTATGCAAATATGAATAAACATTTTTATACATTATTATGCAAATATGAAATATTTTTAATACAATTATCAAACCGTTTTTCAACGTTTTCACCCCATGTCTTTTATTGTTGACATTGAAGGTTGTGCACCCAATCAAACTGTTGTTTTGGTGCAAATGCTTCTCTCATTTAAAATAGCTAATGTTAATACTAATTCAGTAGTTAACAAATCTGAGATTGGCTTGAATACTTCTGCCTTTTATCATGTTAAATACGGGGGTAATTAAAGAGATTTAATTTAAGGTGTTCGACTTGCTATAGAAGAAGATTCTTGGGTCTTTTGTATGAGTTTGCATTTTTAATGTATTTTTAATTGTTTCCTGTACTGGGCTAAATAAAAGGAACTTGCTTATAACCACAAGCCCCTCACCCTCACCCACACTCATCTCTAACCCAGACACAAACCCAGAAAAAAAGGGTTTTGACATGCTCTTTTGCAGCAGTCAGTGAAAAGTACTGTAAAGATGTTCGAGATGATGAAAAGGAGAAATCTTTACAAAAGTTCTTAGATATTTGTTAAAAACGTTTGTACTATTTATTTACCTGTTTTTTTTACTTTAAGATAGCTTTTATAAATTAATGTAAATCTTTTTTTTTTATGTAAATCTTTTAAATCTTTTGTCCTTTATTGTTGACATCGAAGGTTGTGCACCCAATCAAACCTGGTTTTGGTGCATATTAATCTTTTCTTGATGAATAAAAGCAGCAATTCTATTAACATTTTACAATAACGTTCTATTAATTAAAGTTAGTTAATGCATTAACTGACTTAAACTAACAATGAGCATTACATTTGTTACAGTTTTTATTCATCTTGGTTAATTTGAATAAAATATTATCAGGCCATGTTAGCTCAGGTCCAGTTAAAAATTAAAATTACATTTTATAATATTAACATTATTGTTAAATAATATTACTGTTAATATTATTTTTAACAATACTGTTAAATAAAAAATGTAATTTTAATAATATTAACAGATACGTGTTAGAAAATGTTGAAATGAACATTAACTAAGATTAATAAAAACTTTAGAAGTATTTCATTGTTAGTTTAAGTTAATAGAATGTAGTTAACTACTGTTAACAAATGAAATCTTATTGTAAGTGTACTCACATTACTCGAGACCTAAATGTAGACCACTGATGTAATACCAGTACATTTTGACCTTGTGGGACCTTTTTTTTTTAGGTTTTTAGGTTTAGGGTAAGCGCATAGAAAATACAATATCAGTATCATCAGTGCTGCGCTCATGTATTAGTTGTGTCATGAGCAGTGTTCTATTTTTATAATGTTGCTAATCTTAATATATTAAAAGTTTTTTTTTTTTCCTATGAAGTCTATTGAAGACGTGAATCATAAATAGTACTGCTAACTAACAGATGTTTTGTGTTTGGTGAGGTAATGTGAGTAAAGTACAGAAGCTGCGCGTCATGCAGTAATTTCAGTCTAATCATCACAAAAGCTGTTCACCCTTTTAATTCCTAGAAATAAAAAGTTTGGTTGCAAAACATTATTCTGATGAAGTTAATAACGTTTTATCTCACACTCAGACTCCTCCATTCCCATCAAGCATCAAACACACCTGCAGATACCACTGAAGGGAAAGCTGACTTAAAACTCACACTCCTGCATTACTATACTTACACACACACACACACACACACTCATCTCTCACACTCTGAACTTCATCCACCACACATCTGACCATCCCATCATGCCGTGCACACGAACATAATATCACTGAACAAGAGGCAGTTATTGTTTGATTGATTGATTGCCCCAAGCAAGCACTTTTAGGCTACACCAGGCTTCGCGTTTAAGGTCTTGTAATAGAGTTAATAATGATAAACATCTGTTTTTGGTAATAAAAATAAATCCAGACTAAATAAGAATTCATTTAGTATTCATTCCTTTTTTTGTCTTCTGTTTACATTTTATTATATTTATGCGGTACCAAACTCGACTACAAGGTGCCATTAGCAGTATGTATGAAATCTAATGTTACACTGCTGTCTCGATTTTTCCTTAATAATACATTTTGCGCATTGTAATCAAGGCACAGTCAGGTTACGTATGTTTCATATTGTTTTCGTTGTCGTGTAACTGGTGTTCTTCGTTTTGTTTTGTGTTTTGTTTTTCAATTGTTGTTCTAAACATGCGTCATTGATTACAACATACGGCATTACATTAGAATAATTTTACAATACTTAGCATGTTTCAGCAGTTTCTAGTCATCGACCTTGAAAAACGTTCAAACGTTTTTTTTTTATGTATTCTCAGCATCCCATTTCTAAATATGAATAATTTCTCACATCTACATTCTTCTCTGTATCAGTAGTTTTCAAGTAATGAAACACGTCAGAAAAGAGATCGCTAGATGCCAATAATCAAATTAATTTAGCCACATAATAATGCATAGCTGGGATAGAAAAGTCTATAAAAAAGCAGAAGAGAACACTTTTTTTTTGTTGAGCCTCAGCCTTAATCATAAAATTAAATGATCAAACAATGATTGCACAATGTAATTCTGATGAAGGTAATTAATATGGTTTTTATCTCACACTTTCCACAGTTGCAGGAAAAAGTGATGCAGGTAAGTGTTGCTCTGTTTCTGTTATGCTGTTCCTGATTAAACATATGGAACAGAAAGTATATACAGTATCAACTTGACATGCTTACATATGTTTCTTGCTGTCAATCCATCATTATAGGCAATCAGTCACACTCCTCCACTCCCACCACTTCACCAAACACAAATATCACTGAAGGTAAAGCGGACATCAAACTCACACTCCTTCATTGTTATTCTTTCAAACACAATCTCTCACACTCTGACCTCCAGCTTCCCATCATGCCGTGGTGCACACAAATGTCACTGAGTACATTCATCAATGATTGATGTATATGTGTGTTGTTTTCCCCATTAAAATTTTTAGACAATTCTATATAACATAAACAGATTTTGGAGGTAAACATAGTTGTATACAGTATATTTATATATATATATTAAAAATATCTCACAAATATCAAACTTTTTTAATTCATAGTTGTATATTTTGGTGCAAATTCATCATGTGCTCAAACATTGTTAATGGTAATACTCATAACATTTTGTAATGCTTAATGTTAATGCCTAAATATTAGTAACTTGATAGCGTAGATATGTTTTCATGTGTCCAGCCCATCGTCCGTCCTCGCAAATCTCTCCCTCACCCGCTCAACCACTTCATCAAACACACTAGACACCACCACCAAAGGTAAGCGGACATTCAACTCAACACTCCTGCATTGTTATTCTTATCAAACACAATCTCTCACACTCCTGACCTCCAGCTTCCCATCATGCGTGGTGCACCACAAATGTCCTGATACATGTCCTCAATGATTAGATTCTAATTGTTTGTTTTCATATTAAAATTGTTTAGACATTTTAGCATAGATAAACAGATTTTGGAGGTTAACCATAAGTTGGTATACAGTATAATTTATATATCTAATATATATATAATATTAATATATATAGTAAAAATATCTCCCATTCAACTGTTTTTCAATTCCATAGTTGTATATTTTTGTGAAATTCATCATGTGATCACACATTGTTAATGGGTAATACGCATAAAATTTTGTAATGCTTAATATGAATGACTAAATTCTTTATTAACTTGATAAGCTTAGATTTGTTTCATGGTGTTCATCCCATAGTTACAGTCCCCTCAGCAGCAGTCAAATCCTCATCCACTCTCACCACTTCATCAACGCACCTGCAGACACCACCACCAAAGGTAAAGCCTGACTTCAAACTCAACACACACCTGCATTGTTTTCTTTCACGCACAATCTCTCACATTCTGACCTTGGTCTTTTAAAGTTTTGTATATTTAGCGCCTAATCTAACTTGCTTCTCCCTTCAAGTTTCAGACTCCTACACACACGCGTTCCTCTTCACTCTCACTCCCCATACTCCCACCTCTGCCACAACAAAACACCACAACAAATCCACTGCAGGTAGCCGCATACATCGTATTTATGTTTCTTTTTGTGTGTTTATATAATATCTATATATATATATATTATATTATATCCATATGTTTTTATTGCATGCAACTGAATTCCGTTTGCCCCCTATAGTACTATTTTTGGGTCACCGTGTGATACTATATTTTATTATATCTAATAATAGTTATCATGTACTAAAGATAAAATCCAGATAATCTCACCCCCGTGCACCACACAACAAGAAAACATCAACACTACTGTAGGTAAAAGTGTATTTAACGTTACTTTCTTTTCTACATTTTTTTATATTTGACAAATTTATCAGTTTTCAGTCTCTATCATGTAAATAAATTAGCATATTGTTCAGCTTATGCAGTTTATGGTAGTAATAATCCATTTTGTATTGCTTTCTTTGTACAATACAGACATCTGGTATTATGTTGGGTCACCGTGTGATGTCGGACCTTCTCATACAGGACTATATATGGACCCACTTTATATTAAGTGTCATTAACTGCAAACATTTAAATTAATCATTTGATACAATGGGCTTATTGTGTGCATACAGTACGGTTGAATTTATATGTAAAAATACCTGCATGTAATTATATTTTTAATTAATTTCTGTAATTACCTAACCTGACCCATATCCCACCTCAAAAGCATCAAAAGTGTTTTGCAATACAACATGAACACAATAACTAGACTGTACCAACAAAAAAATTTTTTTAAACTTAAGTGCATGGTAGTTAAAGACACTGAATATAAAGTGGGACCAGATGAACATTTTATTTGATCAAATAACAATGATCTTTTTATTATAATCAGTATTGCACATCAATCTCTCACCCACACAGACCGCCTCGCAACAACAAAACACCAGCACCACTGCAGTTTAGTTTTTATTAATTAACCAATTTGTTATTTTTTCTTCAAGCTCAAGTCATGTAAATACATATAAAATAGCTTTCCTACACGCATCTAGATCAGCACCAGCTAATGAAGCCCTCAGGGTTTCATTTAAAATCGAAAAATATTTCACTAATATCACACAACGTTTACCTCCCATAAGTGGTATTGTTGATGTCAAAGGTTGTGCACCTTCATTATTTATTTTAGTGCAAATTTATAATTGTGTAATGTAACACGGCTACTACCAATACAACATTTAGTATGTTAATCAATTTTATTTCTTTTAGAAACAGGCCCCTCACCCTCACACACTCCTGCACAAACCCCACTATCACCAGGTGCTTCTTGAAATGTGTTGTTTATTCGTTAATTGAACTTTGCAGAACATCTTTAGTCTGGTCAGTCATGTTTAACTCTTTTATTGTCAACTAGCAACTCAACCAGACACCTCGCCACCAAACACCACAATCACACCTCTCACCTCCACGCAACCCAACTCAACCTTACACACATTCACCAGCATCACGGGTAACACCACAACGCTTGTGCTCTCTGATAAAATTATTCATGTTTATTGAGACAAAATTGCTTGATTTATGATGATTAACATTTAAATATGTGCTTTTCTCAGGTACCACAGGAAGCCAATGTGAGTATTTGCTTATATATTGTGCCTGTTGTGTGAAGTCAACTTTAATTGTGTTGTTCAAGACACAGTTTGCTTCTTATGAATTTGTGAATGTTCATACACACTTACACACAGGTCAGTACAGCCTAATGAAGAGTGTGAACAAAACCGAAGCTCATGTGGTGAATATCAACAGCTCTAAGGACCAAATGTACACAATCAGGATAAAGGATAAGCACAATGAGATCCGTGCTGAGCAAATATCTAACCGAACTGCCTTTAAAATTCCGTTTGAATGGTTAAAACCATGCACTGTGTACACCGTCAGTGTGGATGACTGTAAACCCAGTGGAAGCAACTACTTTACTTCCAGTGGTAAGTGTTTTAACCGGGAAGAAGATTTCTGCATGAATTAGATCTAAAAAAAAGATCCCATCTATCTACTAAAATAGATGGGACATATTTTATTTTTTGAGTGACCTCAAAAAGTATTTAGATAATTATAATTTTAATATGTATTTACATTTGTCTCTTAATTTTTGTATAGAAAATGGAGAAGCTGTTCCAAATACTGTTGTGACAAGCGTGACAGATAATAAAGTGTGTTTGAAAGGAATATTTAATGATACTCAGAAATGGGATCTGACTGAATGTGTTGAAATAACGGAGCACAACTCTTGCGCATCCACACACACCGTTGTACTGGAGACATGTACCTACACAATGAATGTTGCTCTGCCTCCAGGTTGGTATTTAATAAACTAAACAGATGTATCGTTATTCAATTTAGTTTTCAATGTGAAAAACATGCACAATTTTTACTGCTGTTTGAACACAAATGTCTGTAGAAAAATGTTGAATGTTTGAGCAATCCCCCTCTCTTTCATGCTGCTGAATTGACTGTTTTTCAGTTCATGAGTGTGAATTTGAATTGGTCACAACACACAGGAGGCCCAATTGCAAAATGGCTGTATTAAATATAATGATATACATTACACATTTCTGTAGATGGCATTTCAAACACTGATTATTAATATCTGTTTAATATGGGTTTCTTTGTGTTCAAGTACACAGCATATTTTGTGTATCATAACAAAATTAAAACAAACTTTTTTTTTACATTTTAAAGTTTTACATTGTTTTACATGTTATAATTTTAGGTAGAATTATATGTTATAATTTTAATTTTACTTGAATTTTAATTCTACATTTTGTTTGCTACCTTAAAAATTATATTTTATAATTTCAGGTATAATTATGTTATAATTTGAATTTTATATGAGTTTTAATTCTACATTTTGTTTGCTACCTTAATTCAAATTCATTGTCATTTTTCCTGTTTGTTGCTGACGTGTTTGTGAGGTGACTTGAAAAGTTTGATCTGTATTTTCTTTTTTAAATGAACTGGATGTTTATGTTTCAGTCAAGCCTGACATAAACTTCAAAGAAACTATTCCCTCTCAGTTTGAATGGATGAATAAACCAGCACGATGTGATGCTACGCTTATCATCAATTGCTACAATAAGGAGAACGGTAAGTACTGGAAATGTTTAGATAGCACTGTGAACTCGTGTTCACATATTTTTATTGTAATCATGCTATATTTACATTGATGATTAAACAGACAAGCAGATGATGAATGAGTTTTCTCTTCTTTATTTGTCAGAAAACAGCGTAATTTATGGTTTAAATACCCCAGTGTCATTATTACCCTACACACAGTACACCTGCACTGGAGAATATCCTTACGAGAAACAACCCATCAAGAGTAATCCGCTCTCCATTCAAATAAAATGCGGTGAGCTCCTATTATACAGACAGCGCTGGTTCAAAGTTCTTCCCTCTTTCTCTCTTGTACACCTGGGAATATTTAGCAATAATGTCATGATGACTAGCAAAAAAAGCTTGTTTACATGTAGTTAAATGTACAATACATTGACCCTAAAAAGTATTTAGACTCTTAAGGTGCACTTAAAACTATACGAATGTCTTTAAAAGCAATTGTATAATATAATATTAAATGCTGAATGCTGATTGAATGTTTTCATTGTTATATTGTCATATATCTTTGTTTTTGTCCCTTTAACTTGTCACAACAATTTATAAGTGGACTTACATTGCAACTCGGATCTTTTAATTAAGAAACGTATCGCACTAACTTGTATCACTTTGATTTCACTTTCAAAGGGATCATATGATGTTGCTAAAAAGAACAGTATTTGGTGTAATGAAATGTGTTTATGCGGTTTAAAGTAAAAAAAACACTATTTTCCACATACTGTACATTATTGTTTCTCCTCTATGCCCCGCCTTTCTGAAATGCGTTGATTTTTAAAAAGCTCATCGTTCTGAAAAGCAAGGTGTGATGTGATTGGCCAGCTATCCAGTGCGTTGTGATTGGCCGAATTCCTCAAGCGTGTGACAGAAATGTTACATCCCTTACCATACTGTGATGTCTGCGGCAACCACATGTGACGATCCCGGGCTGGACTCCGCTTCGTCCACGGTGAAAGCCGATCCGGCGATCCACAGCGCGAAGTTGAAGTATTTCCTCAGCGACCAGCACGGATCAGCTCCAGGCATGACGAAACAGATATCGTCCTCTTTTGGAAGGCCAAACAAAGTAGTTTCGCTTTCACAACAAAACACACAGCGTCACGACATGGCGGCGGCAACAACAATACTACAGCGAGAATAAAATCACTCCCCCTCTTTCTTTGCGTGAACATTTGGGTGGCGTTATGCAAATCTTCCCACATCCGTGACATAGACATTGTGGCGTGTTAGAACGCGCCGTTTTAGGTAGGCGTGGCTGACTCTTATTTTTTTTATAAAGAATATCTCTTTGGATTGAAGACTTTAGTCTTTGCAACTTTACAAAACTTCTTCATGCACAAAGAGCTTGTAACACTCCAAAGAGAAAGGACAAATTTAAATCGCATCATATGACCTCTTTAACTTCAAGGCATTGATTAAACTAAAGATTTTGGTGTTCTGTTTGCTTGTTTGCATTTTAACAATTATATTTGTTATTTAATATATGATACTTGTTATTTACTATGTTATCTAATACTTTGACATTCAGACGTATTCAAGTGTGACTGAGGAATCCAAATAGAACCACTGTAAACTGTGTGTGTGTGTTATAGAGAGCCTTTTGTACACTCATTGTGAAGATTTGTTTTGCATTGTTTGTGATTTCTATTTTTCTTTCTTACAGATTGGCAAAAGAATGGGCGATTTCAGCACAACTCCAACACCTCATTGGAAATCTCCTGGAATTCACTCGAGGGACATCAATGCTCAGGGTTTAAATGGGACAGGTATTCAGCCAAATGCACTGGTGGAAGCAGTCATCGTAAGAGCTCACACTTTCCTGTTGTTTTATCAATACAGCATCATTGAAATTTATCATCTGCACATTATCTGTAAAAATACTCCAGGGTCTTTTATGATATTAGTAGAGGTAGTAGATGTTCAATGTCTTATTCAGGTATGGTTTGTCTTTTCAGGGGTGAGCTGTACAACACACAGTGGCACTAGTGCAGTCTGCACGATTACAGAATTATTGCCATATAAAAATTATACCTGCAGTATTATTGGAACAAGCAACCAAAAAGAGTACATAATTTACACTGGTAACAGTACAACACTTTCTGCCGGTAAGTTTTTTTTTTTATTTTTTCCTTCAGAACTCTTCCCTCTGTCATTCTTCATTTTGCAGTTATTTTCTGGATATTAAGATTTACCCCCATCCATTTTCTATCTATAATGTGTATTGTTAGTAATTTAATAAAATAACAGTTAATTGCTGAATGGAATTTCCATAAATGTTGCAATTAAATTGTATGTAAATGACATGCCATTGTTTGTCTAAAATATGTTTTGTTTTATTCTGTTTGATAGAGCCCATTTTCCTATCAAACATTGAAGTATCTCACCCTTCTCACAATTCTCTTGGAATAAAATGTGAAAACAAGGGATCAAATATAATCTGGAATGGAGGAAATGGGACATTCATAGCTGAAATAACATACAATGGAAAAACTATCACTGCAGGTCCACAGAACAAATGCTTGTTTAATTTTTCAGATCTTTACTACCTTGCAACATATGATGTTAAGGTATTTGAATCCCACCTAATGTCTTTCAGCATCTGTTCATTCATTAAAGCCAAAGAGTCACATGGGTTGGAATTGCAGTGTTTCACAGTTCACATTTATTCATTTCAGATTACAGCCGAGAATAAAGAAAGACATTCAGCTGTCATTACTTCTGAAGCTACTACTAAATGTAAGCGCAACCTTTTCTCATTCCGGCCTCCCTAGAGGAGCTATTTCCCATTTCTATTAAGTTCTGTGATTTATGTGTTATATGTATCATCTTTCTCAAGTTGCTTTTATAGCTGCGCTCACTTATTTTTTGGTACAATACAGTGACACTAAAAAGTCCTTAGACTCTTAAGGCACACTTAAAAATATATGAATATAATATTAAACTAAATTGATTTTATAATTATGTTCATTGTTATTCAACATCTTTGCGTTTCATTTTAATTGCTTTGTTTCTATTGTGATTGGGGGGGGGGGGGGGGGGGGTCATTTAAATGATTAAATTATTTACAAAATTTTAGTTTTGAAGCGTAATCTTTGCAGTGACAATTTATTATAGATATTTTATTGAACCTGTCTGATTGTGTTGTTCAGGACATATAGTTAGTTTCTTATGAATTTGTGAATGTTCATATGCACAGGTCAGTACAAACTTACAAAGAATGGAGACGAAACAACAGACCAAGAGGTGAATATGAATGGCTGCAATGTTATGAACAAATACTGTGTAAATGTTTAAACCAGTATACCATCAGTAAAGATGACAGCATACCCAAAGGAAGCACAACTTTTACTTCTAGCTGTGAGCGTTTACCTCAGCAAACGTTTTGCAAGAACTAGAGCGTCATTAAACAATTCGCTTTGAAAAAACCTGAACCGGACAATTAAATAAATAAATAAATACCAGTCAAAAGTTTTTGAACAGTAAGCTTTTTAATGTTTTTGAAATAATTTCTTTTGCTAACCAAGGCTGCATTTATTTGATCCAAAGTACAGCCAAAACAGTCAAATTCTGAAATATTTTTACTATTTAAAATATCTGTTTTCTATTTGAATGTAAATCTGAATTTTTAGCATCATACTCACGTCACATGATCCTTCGAAATCTCTATATCTGATTTGTGCTCAACAACCTTTTATTATTATATTATTAGTCTATGTTGACATTTTGTTCTGGTTTCTTGATGAATAGAAAGTTTAGAAGGAACAGCATTATCTGAAATAGAAATATTTGTAATGTCTATCACAAATTAAAGCATCCTTGCTAAATAAAAGTATTGATTTTAGAATACCCCCCCCCCCCTCCCCAAAAAAACTCTATAATATCATATATATATATAGATCTCTCTATCAGTAATACTGAAAAAATAAACACTGAAGACGGAGTAATGATGCTGAAATTTCAGCTTCGCATCACAGAAATAAATTATATTTTAAAATATATTAAAATAGGAAGCAGTTATTTTAAATAGTAAAATATTTCACAATATTACAGCTTTTGCTGTATTTTGGATCAAATATAAATGCAGGCTTGGTGAACAAAAAGAGACTTCTAAAAAAACATTCAAATCTTTTGTTTAAAAAACTTGACTGGTATACATTATGTATATATACTCACACAACAGACACCCCTAAGCTATTCCTTTATTGCTTAAGTCACATTTAAAAATTTCCAGTTTGTTCACGCTTTAAAAAAAAAAATATTTTTTTTTTATTTTTATTTTATTTGTTACATATGTAATAATAGTCATTTTAAAATGTGTAATGTGTCCAAATACTCTTTGGGACAGAAGAGAGAATGCCTGTAAATGTATGACCTTTTCTGTTAGCAATTAATGTTAATGGTTTGCTTTAATTAATTGTTTGCCACAAGCTTTACATTATTATTTTAACAAATTATTTGGACCATAAATCCAATGCAATATACAGCACCGAGGTTTAAATATCAGGGTTTCTGCATCCTCTTCACGTGTCTAATGACATCTTTGCTTTTCTGAAAAATTGAACAAGACGTGTTATGGATTGACACAGGTACAGGAATTAAGAGCCTATGGATGCAGACAAGACATTAAAACCTTAGTAATACATACTATATTACTTATTTGTATTAGTTCAGTAGTGAATGTATTCAAAATCGAACAAAGAAATTGATTTACCATGCATGATGTCATATAGACCTGCATTATTTGTTTTCTTCCATGTAACAGAAATTAAGATTAAGAGTGTCTAAGGACTTTAGAAATTATTTTATTTTTAAACACAGATAGGTATGTCTATTAATATAATCTGTTGACTTTAAGGGGCACCTATTATGCAAAATCCACTTTTACATGGATTTGGACATAAATGTGTTTTGGCCGTGTGTGAACACAGCCACCCTACAATGATACAAATCCACCCACTTCTTATTTTTTAATCGTCATTAAACCAAATCAGTCTCAGGCCTGCTGTTTTGATTCTCTAAGCAATATGACATCACACTGCTTAGACCCCGCCCACGCAGGGGCATAGTTTGTGGGGGTGGGATAGGGGTAATTTATAAGCGCTAATTTCACGTACGAACCGAATGGAGCTGTTCTCAGCACAATATGACTGAAGCGCATTTCACGAGCGGCGTGTGAATCAGTTTGCATGCCTGTAACTAAAGAAGTAATAACGATATCTTAATATCTGTTTATATTTTGGTCCTTAAACTTTTCTTTGCTATTTTCATTTTTAAGGCTCTATATGGTTCATTCCCAGAGATATGGGGATCTCAATGCGGCTTCATGAGTAAACTGTTAAATTATACACATTTTCAGTGGTCAAAAACCAAATGTGGGTCCCTTTGTATATAACAGATTTTTTTTTCTTTTAAAGATAAAATAATGTTAAAACTAGAATTGTATCTTGTTTCTCTCTATGAAAACTATTGCATAGAACATTTATCAATATTGTTTTTCCAAAGACTGTATAACTGTAACTCAACATGTATTAAACGTACGTGTATCTCAAAATCCTGTTAGATTCTGGTTGTATGGTCACTTACATTGCATTTAAAGTTGAATGTCTGAAGAACAAATACAAATGTGACTATTTAATTGCATAAAACACTGTTTGCATTCAGTGGATACTCTCCAAAATGGCACTAGGGTGATGCGGAGGAGACGAATTGTTGAATAAAATCGTTATTTTTGTTTTCTTTGCGTACAAAAAGTATTCTTGTAGCTTCGTAAAATTACACTTGAACCACTGATGGCACATGGATTATTTTATTGATCTCCTTGCTATGTTTCTGGACCTTGATTGTGTTAATTACATTGCTGTCTATGGGAGGATCTGAGAGCTCTCAGAATTCATCAAAAATATCTTAATTTGTGTTCCGAAGATGAATGGAGGTCTTACGGGTTTAGAACGACATGAGGGTGAGTAATTAATGATAGAATGATAGAAACTTATTGGATAGTCGTGACCTTCCTGTTCTTTTTCAGGAAGACTGTGACTTCCTCAATGCAGAACTCTTAGTTTCAGAAATATAAGATACAATTAAGTCAGTGAAAGGGTCACACTGCAGACCACCAGGACACCCCCAAGCACAAGGCCAATACCCCAGTCCCAGTTTTACAAAGAATTCAGTGATCTTTTCTCATCTTATTTAAATACTGCTGATATTTTACCTCCTATTCAAATGAGGCTACCAGAGGAAGTAAGTAGATATAGGCCAGTTTCATTTCTGACATGAGACCAACACATTTTGACTAAAGTTTTGTCCATTATGCTTAGTTCTGTAACTTGATAAACTTATTCACCCTGATAAGAAAGGATTTATTCCAAACAGGGACTCCTTTTCAAATCTTTGACATCTTTTTAAGATAATCTACTCTCACTTTGGTTCTCAGAGTATGGATAAACTGGTCTAAGATTAAATTAATGCCTATCAAGGTACAATTCCTTTCAGTTCTTCACCAAATCCCATTTAAAATCAGGCATCTCAATTTAGGATAGAAAGAATTTTCAGTCATTATTCAAAGCTAACTTTCCCCCTCTAGTGGCCAAACTGCAAAACAATTATTTAGTTTAGAGCAGGGGTGTCAAACTCAGTTCCTGGAGGGCCGCACAGAGTTTAGTTCCAACCCTGCTCCAACACACAAACCATGTAGTTTTCAAATTGCGCTGAAGAGCTTGATTAGTTGGATCAGGTGTGTTTAATTAGGGTTGGAGCTAAACTCTGCAGGGCTGTGGCCCTCCAAGATTTGAGTTTAACACCCCTGGTTTAGAAATACCCCTTCCTAATTTCTTGTTATGAAGGGTTAATGTCTTTTTTGGACTATAAAGTCCATAGAATAAGTAAAACCTGCTTATGTAAATCTAAAGCTGAAGGCGGAATGGCCCTTCCAAACTTCTCTCTTTGTTATTATTTAATAATAGTATTTAGTGTTGAGAAATGGTGTTTGTGTTCGTGATGGTGATTTTAGTTACATTATTCCGCCATTAGATGGCAACAAGAGACAGTTTTTATGAGTGAATCAGCAGTAAAGACTTTTATATTAAAAGAGACTGAAACAGGATTGTAAACAAGGAAGTTATTTTTATTTTCAACAACTGCTTGTAAGACACAGCCAACAAATGCAGTGAGCAGCGCTGTCACCGGAAATCAACCTTAACAGATGAAAGGATAGTATGACAAAGATAGCCTATCGCTTTCCTCAGTGGACAATCAAGCTAATTTTTTATTGTGAATATGAGATTGAGCTTAATGAATGCTGTATCAGATGCAGGTAATCACACTCGCTCAGTCCATCTCTCATAATACCCTACTTTTCTTAATACGGTAATACAATAAGCTTTCAATGAAGCAACCCAACGTTCCTTCGTTAATATTTCTAAAATGATGTTTTCGAATTAGTAACGGAGGATTGGGCTCAGCTGTTAAACTTTCAAACTGAGATTTAAATCTGTGGTGGAAGGAAGTAGTTCTGTACAAAAGAGGTTTTTTAAAGACGCTCCACTCTTGTCTTTTTGTGCTTGTAGAGCTGTTGTATAAATGCAATATTACACTTGTAGCTGTGCGCTAGCTGTATATTAGCACGCTGTGATAACCTATGGCAACCATGCTGATATACAGCCATATCGAACTGCTACTCATGTGTTCTCATTTAAAGTGCATGTGCGAGATTCAGGGATGTTTACTTTAAAAGAATTCACGTTAACGTTTTTAGAAAATATTTAACATTCTCGATTCAATGTATATATATATATATTATATATATTATATTATATTACCTATATATATATATATCAGGATATATATTATATCATTTTAAATGCTTCAATATGTTTTTATTATTATATTATATTATATTATATTAGCTATATAAGTAGCCTAATAAATGATTACCAAAAGGGGAAATTAGTAATGAGCATTAAATAAACATTTAATTTTTAATTTGTAACAGAGATGGGCATTTGAGTTAGTGACTTAGACTCGAGTCGCATTTTTAAGACTTGACTTCAGACTCGACCTAAAATGACTCCAGAGCAAGACTTGATTCGATTAGAGGAAAAGGACTTGTGAATATTTTAAAAGCAAATCGGGTCTATTATCCTTAAATACTTATATAACTGATATTCAAAAGGCAGAGTGTCGAACCCGGCACATTCCGCTTTAAACTAAAATTTAAATACCTTCCATGTTTTCTCACACCCCTTGAGGCTTGGAAGGCAACAGAATTCCAACAATTCATGCAACTTATATTGTGTTGAAAGAAATTCTTGGGGATGACACAGACCTTAATTTTTTGCCATTAAGTGTGCGAATGTGCTTTTTAGTATCCTCAACACTGGTCAAAAACACTTAGATTAGGCAAGATGCTTGCTGCGCTTGTTCAGAGAGAATGTGAGCTTTATGGAAATTAGTTTACAACATCCACTCAGGTGTTGTGGAAGAATATATATATATATATAACAACTGCTGCTGATGCCCAAAGAGAGAGGTTTAAGGCTTGTGGACAGTCTGTAAATAAAGACCAATTGGATAAATTCCTGACAGGTATAATTGAGAGCCAGCATCCCATGGGGACCATACCAGATGGCAACCATGATCATTTCCTGGAGGAAGACTCAAGCTACTAGAACTAAAGGGAGGCCTAAATGTTGTACCCTAATGTTGTGTTTCAAAGAAGAAGACACAAAGAAGTCCTGGAGTAGCTCTAGTCTTCCTCAAAGAAATCAGATCATTAAACTCTCGACTAGACAAGGTCTAGGACTATTTAAAACCATGACAGAGAAAGCAGAATTCTGTTAATCTGGTTTTAAAGGTCATTTTAGTCCAGGACTAGACTTGATCTCTGCCAGGGAAACTGCCCACAAAAGGCATAAATCATTTTATGAGATTAAAGTTTTAAATATAGGCCTGGTTTCAGAGGCAGGGCTTAGACTAAATCAGGATTAGGCCACAGTTTAATTAGAACATTTAAGTAATTTTTATAAATATGATTTAGAAAGAAAGAAAAAGCATTACCGGTGTGCATCTTGAGGCAAAACAAAGGCACTGATATATTTTAAGGTCAGTCAGTGCAAGTTTCTCTCAGCTGAAACAGCTCAGGTTTCCATTTTAGTCTGGGACTAGGTTTAAGCCTTGTCTGTGAAACCAGGAGATTAAGGTTTAGGCTACAGAATATGTGAAATTTAAACTGCCAGTAGGTGGCAGAAAGTCCTAATAAGTGAATCAGAGAATCATTAATTTAGCATTGTGTGGATCAGTTTGAAGGGGAAGAGGGAGAAGTCACCTCTGATTGATATGACTGTGTGTTTAGTCATCAAACATGCCAGATAACATTTCACTGAACTTGTAAATAGATTAACCCTTCAAAACTGTATGACTTTAAGATAGAATGATAATCCATTTAAAGTCTGAATAACTGTGCAATTTATTTGTATGAAAAATGTATAGCATCTACTGGACAGTTTAAATAACTACCCTAACCCAGTGGCATTTCGAGACCACAATTGTTACTCAAATGTTTCTTGACCAATTTTAGAGTGAAGGAGCTCAGTTTACAAGAAGCTGTACTGATTGGAAGTGCAACAAAGATTTTGCAAGGTTTAATATATGCAACACCTAATATAAGCAACAGCGGACATTTGGATAGTTTATTATTATTTCTCACTATGTAAACATGACTGAAATTAAATATTTACGTCACCTGTTTCACCTACGTCACTTTTTTTTTGGTACCTCTGATGAAGATGTGAAACTCTCTCTGAACCATGTGGTCTCAGCAGAAGTCTCACTTTGAGTAATTTCCTCTTGACATAAAACTTTTAGCACAATTAGGTTTTTATTACAGCCACCACAGGACGAACAGCGCATTGCACCCAAAATCGTTTGGTGTGATACAATTCCAAATCGAAGTCCAAGCAGGAGGAGGCTACTAAAAGGGCCTGGAGGTCTCCTACACTCTTCACTGGTGTAAACGCTAGCAACAGGGGCACTTTGAGAGAGCATTTGGAGCACTCCAAAGACTCAAAAGGAGCTTTCGTTAAGGCTCCTAGGACCAATGATAGGTCCCAGAAGGAAGCTCATGACCGACAGACAGACCTCAGCTGTCTAGCACCTCACAAGAACCGAGACACCAAGGGGATTATCCCAACCAAAGCTCCATCCAAAGGAATATGGGTAGCGGAAATAGCGGCAAATATACGTTCAAGGTAGTCGAAGCCAACCCTGCTGAGAGACATTCTTGAAGGAACTCTAACACTTGACCAACCGGGAAGATAACTGGGTTCACCTATTGCTGTCTACACCATGTCATGAAATGTTGCTATTTCAGGGCATACAACATCCTCTAGCACTGAGGATTGTGTTAATAACCTTGGCCAAAAGACCAGATAATATGTACCGGTATTCCTCAGGGGCCAGACCTAACTCCACATCGTACACAGAGTTTATGTCTGAATTATAAACTTTTATCCCAGTACTTCTGTGATTTGAATGTTTGTAACAGAAATAATGATACTGTGTCCCTGAAAAGACTGTGAAGCTGTTTCATTCATGACAGACAGCTGCTGTCTTTAGGTCAATGGCAGTGCGAACGCAAATTTAAATGTTCAAATCACACTGGTGTGATTGCACGCTGCACGGATGAACCAAGTGATCACAACATTGATCGAACATGTCAAAGGTTGAGAAATGAAACGGACGAATCATTGTAATTTAGGAATAGAATCATGTTGGTCTTTGAATCGTGTTCGCGATCTTTAACGATCTAGGAATTTAAAGTGCTTTGTCATGTTGGTGGTGACGGCTCTCTTGCAACATGTTTAGCTATCACAGATATTATACTTAGCTTTTTTGGCTTCTGATCTCAAATGTAGCCAAATTTTGGAGTGCTTAGATTAGCGAGCAAGGTCCTGGCAGATCGCTAGCTCCGGTCCTCACAGATGAAGAAAAAAAAAGCGCATAGGAATCGATAGGCGAAATCTAAATTTTAATTTGACAACAAGTATCCGATTCCTGACCTTAAGTATCCGATTCTGAAATCGGAATCGATTTTCAATTCTCAACCCTATTCCTGACCAACATGTGGTAGTCCCTTAGCTGTGGGAGGACATGTTTACGGGCTAGAAACACTGCCTTCATCTTAAAGCAATTTATGTACGATGAAAGATGAGGGCTCTTCTAATGCCAGACCTCTGTTGAGGAACCCTGGCTTTTTCCAAAGGCATAGAGTACGTAGCTCTCTACACATGAGTCTTATGATCTGGGAGGCATGATTCAGAGGATGAAAACCTCTTCACTTGAGCCAGAACTGAAAAGGTCTCATGTTGAGCAGACCCATGCATGCTGCCAGCATGAGACCTAAAAGCCTCTGAAATTTCAAAATAGAAAGCTCCTGGCCTGGCTTGAAGTCTTTTACAGGGTTCAGAATTGAAATCACATGTGCAGGAGACAAATCTGTATCCTGTATCATGGCCAAATCCTGCATTACCCCTGAAAAAACGTGGCTCTCTGATTGGGAGAAAGTATGAGCCAATCGACTATGTAATTCAGTAAACAGATGCCCTGGAGTCACAGAGGAGCCAGAGCAGCATCCATGCACTTGGTGAATGTGTGTGGGGACAAGGCTAGGCTGAAAGGAAGAACTCGATATTGGTAAGCTTCTCCCCCGAAAGCAAACCTGAGAAACTTTCTGAGTTCTGGCAGAATGTCAGTGTTGAAACTAGCGCCTCTTTAATGCCCCCCGAAAACACCTGCAACGATTTTTGGCTGTCCTAGACGAAAGATTGGCATCGTGAAACAATCGTGGCCATTTCTGTGATCGTGGCTCGTAATTGGTGTCTGTCTACAGTGACGAAGGTTCAAACACGCCATTTTGTTTCTTCACTGTCTTGCGACCAAAGATAGCCTACGATAGTTCTGACTGTGTCAGAAATTTAGCATGATCATCGCACAGTGCGTTTGCTGCTACGACCCACGTTTACTGACCAGCCAATAAAAATGCGACATGAAATCAACACGACATGGCGGCAAAACTTAAAAGTGCTTACCTCAAGCTCTTATTCCTTCCTCTTTCACCGCTTCCACTTTTTTTCAGAACACATAAAAACCGCCAAAGTGTGATTCATCATACTCTTTTTGTTGACCACTAGCACATGCTGATAACATTTTATTTGTCTATAGAAACATGCGTCGTAACCTACGAGTCACAAGGTGTCATCATCGTACAGTCTACACGCATGTCGTACCCAAGTTTATTACATCCATGTCGCACAGTGTGATCTGCAATGATCTCATAGGATTATTAAAATCGTGCAGTGTGTAGAAGTCTTTAGATATGTCATCACAAACCAATCCCTGAATTGAATTTGTGACACTAAGTCTGAGACTAAGCATCTTGATTCTGTATATTCTGTATAGTATGGTTCAGGCCCCTCAGATTGTCCTTTTTGGGTACAATAAGGTACCAGCTGAAGAAATCTACCTCTCTCTCTTGTAGGGGTACATGACCTATGCTTGAGAAATTTCCTGTCTCCTATCTGGTGCACTTTGATTACTACCATGCCTCAGAAGAGGGGTGGACGGGAGGCTAACCTAATCCTGTAACCTTTTCTTATGGCCTTCATGACCCACTGAGAGAGCCTGGGCAGAATTTGCCACACTACCACAAAGTCTGACAAAGGAATCATCCCACAATCTGAAGCACCTATCTGCTTATCTACATACAGCTGTTCAGTATCAGATCAAGAAAGCATGATTTCATTGTTCTGGTCTAAAGAATTTCTGATCTGAAAAGTTTGCATTAAAATGTCAAAACCATCAAAAACCATCACTCATCCTGATTTGGGGCCTACCAGTGGTATTATATTATGTTCCAAAACTAGCATGTTTTACTAATCAACCGTAAATTGGCAAAGTACATACTTTCAGTGTGCAGTGTAAGTAAGGGACATTGAATATCAGTGATGTTAAAACTATTATGTAACCATTTCTCCCTTGCACTGTATGTCATTATCAGCTGATGACCTACAGCGCACAAGCTTGGTTGTTCTTGTTAATCTATTTGAAGAAAGCACAAAGATCCGAAGATTGCTGGTGTGTCAGCGGCTGATGAAATCTCTATTTTTAAACCACCAAGCACTTAAGTATGTAAAAATGAAGAGGCGTGGCCTAAAAGTGCTGCAGCTGTAGTATGAGTGGGAGGAGCAGGTCTGAGAAACCACAAAATTAAGCAAACTATGCACTCTTCCTCTTTGCTCTGCTTCTCTATGGTGAAATTTTGGATTTGCACTGTGGAAAGTAAAAATGTTCAGATAAATGTTCAGCTATTGGTTCCCACAGGAACTGACTGATTGATTTAATTCAATTTAATTTAATTTCATATGAGCTTCATTTCTTACCTACCAAAGACATCTGGCAGTTCCTGACAATGCAGCTGGTGTCATTATGAGGTCATGTGGAGAATGGAGATCAACACGGGGCGTAAAACATGCTGGGACACCCCCACAACCTGAGCACCAAAAAGTCAAAACAGCAATGCAAAAAACGTCTGTCAAAGAATGTAATATGACATTCTACAGTATATAGTATGAATGAAATTCATACATACCTCGTGAGATAAAGAGTAAAGTGTCTATTGGATGTGCACTTCAGAATCACAGGTCATCCGATTATTTTTCATGTACTGTTTTATGAATACTATGAATTTGGACATACTACTCATTTTATGTACTGTTTTTGGCCTTGTATAATAGGGCAGTAGGCATATTAGGTATAGCATCTACCTTAAAACTTTATATTAATAGGTTATATGTCGAACATCACCTGACCAAACCCGGAAAACAGGTCTCATTGCTTCCGCTTTTCGGAGAACGTGTTAACAGCCGTATTAAATAATAGCGATATCTATGGACTTTTAAGATAATCAGTTAAACTAGCTAGCTGTTTTTATTGTTGACGTTTTATTCCATTTTTATATCTAAATATGAAAAGAATAAAAAATAAAAAAAAATTTTAGATATCAGTCTGCATATGTGATGGACATTGGTTATGATCATCATTGGTATCTACTTTGAAGTCATCTAGAGTAAAACTGCTTCATATTTAACTAAGGATATGCAAAACGCTTGAACCGGAAGCGACGAGACCTGGTTAACAGAATACGGAAGTCTGTTGCGCATAACCCCTATTAATATATTATTAATCGTCTTTATCAAAATGTAATCAATTATTTCGATTTTCCTTCTTTGCTGACATCACTAATTTCTCTTAATTTTCAGCCTCTCTCCTCCAACGACCTCCATTTTGATATGTAACAGCCACTTTTCACAATATAATCACCAGTAGATAGAATCATGTGCTGCCCTACTTTCTTTCTTCCATTTTTTAATATCTTGTCTCACTCAGAAATCATCTGTGTCAAATGTGTTGTGGACATATTTTCACAGTTTTCTACTACTGATACAAACCTGTTTTTTTCCACAATGGTTTGTGGGCAATATAAACCCCTAAAACAAGAATGAAGAAAAGTCCACAGCAAATAGTTTGCTATCCAGGCACATTTGCCTTTGTTCAAAAAAGTGCTTAATTGTATTCAATGTGCGCATGTTGTCTACTTCAAATCTTGAAAGTATATATATTTTTAAAACTGTTCTAGAAGATAAATTAATATTAATGAAATAAAAGGTCACTTAAGTGCACTTATTATTTTCATACTATGATTTGAGCCGCATTATCCTTAATCTTGCATTCCATATAGCCAAGAATTGGGATGCAGCCATCGCTAGCACACAGCGCTTTGCCCCTGAGATATTTATGGAAGCAGGTGGTACACCATCGTGTGGACCAGTGCCAGACAGCCACAAAACATGAGAAATATGGTTGCAAGTGCAACAAAGATATCTTTCAGGTCAGAGGACTGGTTTTGTCCTTTATCAGTCCCTCGAAAGGTGCTGGAGTAGGTCGAAAGGTCGGAGAAAAACGGAATGTAACCAGCAGGATTAATCGGTGCATGTGTAGTTATTTCCTGTCCACACACAGGTAACAGCTTTCAGACCAAATACACTCATCAAATCTGCATATTGATCAAATGGTACTTAGCTTAGCATAATTTGTGCTAGCCTAGAATTGCAGAGTTCTTCTCATAAACTGAAGATTAAGATTATTTCTGTCAACAAGGTACTTAAACTAAAGATTTATGGTGCTTTTACACTGCATGGTACGGCACGGTACGGCTCGGTACGGTTCACTTATGGGGGGTTTCCCAGTGGGTACAGTACCTGGTACCTGGTACTTTTTTTTTAGTACCACCTCGGTTGAGGTTCCAAGTGAACCGTACCGTTACCAAAGTGTGACGTGTAAACTCTGCTGATCACGGATTGGCCGGAGAGAATCGTCACTACCTGCGTCACTGAACTTGCGACACAAACGCAACAGAACCGCTAGATTTAAATCAGCACAGCCAGCGAAGGATCGAATGCAACTGTTTTGAACGAACGCACCTTTTTTAACATCGAAAAAGTGGCTGTTTCGTTGTCTGTTGAGGAAGTACAGATGTTCCTCTCGTTGACAGCAGAGGAGCGGATCCAGCGAGAGCTTGATGGGGCAACGCGGAATGAAAAAGTTTTTCAGGAGTCGCGGCAGTAGAGGCGGCACAACTATAACGACATGTGAATAATCCCGCTTACACTAAAGCGGTACTAAACTGCAGTGGAAACACAAACCGAGCCATGCCGTACTGAGCCGTACCACGCAGTGGAAAAGCGCCATAAAGGGTCAAAATAATAAAATATAGTAGGCTACATAAAGTTGTACAGATATAAAACATGTGTATTAGCGGTGCTTGCTAAGGCTATTGCTAATACTTAGCAATCAGAAAAGCTGTTGATAAAATAGCAATAAAAACCACACAGCAACATAATTAACATTGTTGAATGAATTTAATTTAGAGTCCGAATTAGGACCCCAATGTGTTGTCAATTGGCTACAAAAACTTTTAATGGGCACTTTATTCAGTGCCTGATTTAAAATCTCAACAAATGTTGTAATGACCACAATGTCCTCTAAATTGTCGTATGTAATAGTAAATAACCGAAGTTATAGACTGTGAAATTAAACATTTCTCATTCTTTATTCATTTAGATTCTGTAGCTTACTTTTTGCATGCTGTTTGTTGTACTAGCTTATCATACTGCTAGCTGATTAGCCTGCTAGCTTAGCATATATAGCATCCAAATAACAACATTTGAATTTAAAAATGATTTCTTGTGATGTTCAGTGTTATATTTTTATCCATATTATTATCCAGAGTATTTGTTTCATCAGGCATTAAGAGTGTACCTCAGGCATTAAAATTTTAGTGACCTAAATCTCTAAAACGCTAGTGAGTTTTGCCCATTCAACTCACATTTTCTTATAAAATGTAAATATATTATTTTGGTTTATTGTTAAATACATAATCAGTCAAAAATCAAATGATGTGAATGTTGCTGTATCCCTGCAGGAAAGAAAAGAAGCTAAAACCAGCCTAAGCAGGGGTGAGTTTCCCAAAAGCATTGTTAGCTAACTATAGTCGTTAGTTCCATTGAACTCTGTCGGTAATGACAGAACTTGCGACCATAGTTGCTTTTGGGAAACGCAGCCCAGGTTGACTGGTCTAAGCTGGAAGTAGCTGGTTTTAGCTGGTCTGACTGAGCTGATCAAGCTGGTCTCCAAAACCAGCATGGCCGAGCTGGTTTTGTCTTGTTTGTCAGCTGGTCTCCCAGCTTCACCAGCTAACGAAATGGTCAAAACCCATATAAAACCAGCCTGCAAACCAGCTATGACCAGGCTGGAAGACATTTTTTTTTCAGAAGTGTCATCAGGCATTAAGTTTGGTTATATCTCCTTGTGGAACGAACATTTCTCACATTTTTCCTCCGAATTGTAATTTGGTTTATTGTTGAATACACAATCAGTCAAAAATCATATGACAGTGTTGGTTGCTTGAATATGTTGCTGTAATGTGCCACTTTTACACTGATTTTTAGCAAGTACACTTGTAGTGGGTCGAAAGGTATTTTTTTTAAGTCTTCAATCTGCAGTACTGGAATTACTCGTCGGCTATAGCAATTTGTACAAATGTGGGTGGAGTTTTTGTGTCTGATTGTGCATTTGCTTGTGCAAAATTACAAATGCGCGTTTGAGTGAGAGAACAGACTTTCAGAAGTGGTTGATTACCCTTTGAGCCAACTACCCACCACCTACTATTTTATTGTACTGTAAAATTTGAGGTTTTATACCTTGTGTTACACTTTAATAGCATGATTTTTTTCCATTTTAGCCAGTCTTGATGCAGCTAATGAGATGAAAGCATTTAAAAACCTGAACCTCATCAAAGCAGATATATTTAACCTGAGAACATTCTCACTAATGCTTGGTATCATTGCCACAAGTTTCGCAGGAAGCTGATTTTATAAACTCTGGCATGCATCTTCTGAAATGTGATGCGACTGACAAAAAAAAGTGGAAAAAATGACTAATTTTACTTACAGTTTCTCTTAAAGTGCTAAAGAGAAGTAAAGAAAAGAGGAATTTACATATGCATGTACTTTTGATTCGCTATATTTTGATACACAGGGTAAGAATTCTCATCTTGAGTAATCAGTCTCTTTAAATTCTCTTCACTAATAATCAGCCTTTAAAGTTCATTACTATCTTACTGTGTCCATACAGTCAGTAGGTTGTCACTTTGAGTTTCATCTTTGCACGCCTCTCTCTCTGTGCTACTTCCTCAAACAGGCGAGAAGCCAAAAAAAGAGAGGAGAGAAAAAAAGAACAAGCAAGGAAGTGGTATCTTGCAGCACTGCCTACATGCAGTGTAGCTTGTAAAGTGAGAAATAGTCAAGAAGCTACACATTTCAAGTTTTGTAAGCCATGTGAGAGAAGAAAATGTTTGAGTTTGGCATCACCATTGAATCAAAATGAAACCTTTTTGTGTGTAGGCTACATGACCCATGTTTAAATCCAAAAATGTCACTTCTCATGAGACATTCACATATTATAGATTAGTTTGGTCACATTAAGTAAGCAAATCAGTGCATAGAAGATATCAGTCATGCAAAAGAGATTCTAAAATACAAAAAAATTTAAATATACTTTAGCAGATACGTTTATACTATTATGGGATACAAAGCCAAACCCTTTGGTCATGATTGAATTCACAATATGGCTTCCAATAACATATTGATTTTATAACATTGTTACAATGTTTAAAACCACTGAAGTCACAAAGTGACAGCAAAATATCAAGAAAATTTAAACATTCTTTCTTCTGTAAAATATATATTTGTATTAGCGGTGTGTAGTGGACTTACCAAGCGAGGAGGCAAAGTCACATCACTGGCTTTTGGGTTTATTAATATTTATCTTTTCGGACCATAAGTCAATTCCTCGCAGGCACAGAGGTGTAGTTTTCATTTAAAAGACTAGAGTGGTCGCCACCTTGCTCACAGATCTTTTCATAGTTTATCATTAACGAAATGTCTATTTACACTAAGTGTAAATAGCCCGCCTTGTTGGCAGAGGCTATGTACACTAGCTTCACCCACAAACGTGTGCTAGGAATGGTCAACACTATAAAAGACGGCCGACAATCATCAGCTTCAGTTGCGTAGATGGTAAAGCGCGTACTGTGGTCTTTTTGATGCGATCGACCCGGGTTCAAAATCCACCTTTTACCGAACTTTTTTTCTCCCTTTTCAAATCTCATATCACATCGGAAATATTTATTTTCAATAAAAATTAAGGAAATAATCAAAAAGTTGAAAATAAAGTATTGGTAGGGTTAGGGTAGGTGTAGGGAGGGCTTTATTGTTCCAATAAGGTGGCATCCATTTAATAATTTGAATTAAAATGATCATTTACACTCAATATGTTATTACTGCATACTGTTTTATAATGTACCATAATACTGAGGTGCAGATAATTACCACTACTATAGTATATAATTAAGCAGTTAAGTTAAGTAGTATAAATAGCAAAAATCCTGCTATTTTAACAGTGTAAATAGAATCTATTGCTATCTGCACTTAGTGTAAACAATATATATTGCTATTTGCACTTAGTGTAAATAACATCTATCACTAAGAAAATATGCTATTTGCACTTAGTGCCGCTGCCTATAATTAATTTGTGTATATATTCGCTCGACCCATTGAGGCTTATGTGGTATTTCGCCCTCCTCACAATCTTGCCATGCGTTAGAATATCATTGAAGACCTAATGACAAAATTTGTTTCTTAAACACTAATTGGGCTCGTTTTGTAATTGTTGTATTTTTGGCTTCTGTATTGATCATTTTCTTATCCAAATTTTTTAGGAGCCACCGCCCCTGTAGAAGATGGCCTTTTCTGGCACATTATGTACTTATGTACACATTCTGTAGGCATGTATGTGTGTGTGTGTGTTGTGTGTGTATACTACAATACATACAGTGGGTACGGAAAGTATTCAGGACCCCCTTAAATTTTTCCCTCTTTGTTATATTGCAGCCTTTTGCTAAAATCATTTAAGTAATTTTTTTTCCTCATTAATGAACATACAGCACCCCATATTGACAGAAAAACACAGAATTGTTGACATTTTTGCAGATTTATTAAAAAAGAAAAACTGAAATATCACATGGTCCTAAGTATTCAGTCCCTTTGCTGTGACACTCATATATTTAACTCAGGTGCGGTCCATTTCTTCTGATAATCCTTGAGCTGGTTCTACACCTTCATTTGAGTTCAGCTGTGTGATGATACTGATGGACTTGATTTAGGAAAGCCACACACCTGTCTATAAGACCTTACAGCTCACAGTGCATGTCAGAGCAAATGAAATCATGAGGTCAAAGGAACTGCCTGAAGAGATCAGAGACAGAATTGTGGCAAGGCACAGATCTGGCCAAGGTTACATAAAAAATTTCTGCTGCACTTAAGGTTTCCTAAGAGCACAGTGGCCTCCATAATTTTTAAATGGAAGACGTTTGGGACGACCCGAACCCTTCCTAGAGCTGGCCGTCCAAACTGAGCTATTGGGGGAGAAGACCCTTGGTGAGAGAGGTAAAGAAGAACCAAAGATCACTGTGGCTGAGCTCCAGAGATGCAGGCGGGAGATGGGAGAAAGTTGTAGAAAGTCAACCATCACTGCAGCCCTCCACAGTCGGGGCTTTATGGCAGAGTGGCACGACGGAAGCCTCTCCTCAGTGCAAGACACATGAAAGCCCACATGGAGTTTGCTAAAAAACACCTGAAGGACTCCAAGATGGTGAGAAATAAAATTATCTGGTCTGATGAGACCAAGATACAACTTTTTGGCCTTAATTCTAAGCGCTATGTATGGAGAAAACCAGGCACTGCTCATCAACTGTCCAATACAGTCCCAACAGTGAAACATGGTTGTGGCAGCATCATGCTGTGGGGGTGTATTTCAGCTGCATGGACAGGACGACTGGTTGCAATCGAGGGAAAGATGAATGCGGCCAAGTACAGGGATATCCTGGACGAAAACCTTCTCCAGAGTGCTCAGGACCTCCGACTGGGCCGAAGGTTTACCTTCCAAAAAGACAATGACCCTAAGCACACAGCTAAACTAACGAAGGAGTGGCTTCACAACAACAACTCTGTGACTGTTCTTGAAAAGCCCAGCCAGAGCCCTGACTTAAACCCAATGAGCATCTCTGGAGAGACCTAAAAATGCTGTCCACCAACGTTTACCCATCCAACCTGACAGAACTGGAGAGGATCGGCAAGGAGGAATGGCAGAGGATCCCCAAATCCAGGTGTGAACAACTTGTTGCATCCTTCCCAAAAAGACTCATGGCTGTATTAAAATCAAAAGGGTGCTTCTACTAAATACTGAGCAAAAGGGTCTGAATACTTAGGACCTGTGATATTTCAGTTTTTTTTTTAATAAATCTGCAAAAATGTCAATTCTGTTTTTTTTTTTTCTGTCAATATGGGGTGCTTTGTGTACATTAATGAGGAAAAAAAAATTAACTTAAATGAGTTTAGCAAATGGCTGCAATATAACAAAGAGTGAAAAATTAAGGGGGTCTGAATACTTTCCGTACCACTGTATATTTATATACAGTGCCTTGCGAATGTATTCATAACCCTTCATTTTTTTTCACATTTTGTTATGTTGCAGCCTTGTTAAACTGCTTTAAATTACTTCAATCTACACTCCATACACCATAATGACAAAGCAAATAACAGGTTTTTAACACCAACATATTTAAATATATAGCTGTCTAAATGAAGTCTTTAGCAATGCATTTTAATAAACAAAATATTTTATATCAAAAAGTTTGTAGATATTTACAGTAGGAAATTACGAAATATCTTCATGGAACATAATCTTTAATTAATATCCTAATATTTTTTGGCATAAAAGAAAAATCTATAATTTTAACCCATAAAATGTATTTTTGGCTATTGCTACAAATATCCATGCTAACTTAGACTGGTTTTGTGCTCCAGGGGTCACATATACAGTATACTATATGAAACAGTGCCTTGTGGAAGTCTTGTGACAATTTCTTTTCATTTGATTTGAAATGTTCACACATTCAAGTAGAGGTGATTTTAGTTTTAAATGTGTATCTTCTGAAGGTGCTGCTCTCACTATGGATGCTGGTCGTCAGAAAAAAAAGCAAAAATGAGATCATTTTCTCTCATTTCCCATATGAAGGACGACACAGTAGAAGGCGAGAGATGTGTGGCGTAGATGAAAATGCAACTTCCTGTTAAGAAAGGGCCTTAACGCAAAGCTGAAGAGGAGAGTGTCTCTGACACTGCTCTGCTGTCTCTAGACCCCAAAAAAACAGTTTAAGGATTTTTTTGAAGGTGAACACTCACCAGCAACAGAACCGACTGAATAGTCACATGAGAACACGTAAGACACGTATAAAAACAGAGCAAGAGAGACCAAAAAGCCAGTACGCTTTCTGATGGTTAACCTAGATCTGTGTCTGTTTCAAATAGGACATATGGTGTCTTAGAAGCTGCTTTTGAACTCTTGGATATGGCGAGATTTTTTGCGCTAGAACCCTTGGTTTTGGTCCTATGCTTGGTCTTATGTGAGTACAACATTTTATTTTTACAGGTTTTTTATACTTTTTTTATAAAGATATATTTACAAGCAAATTTGCGATGGTATATTGTAATATATATTATAATTTTTTAAATTATATTTACTGCTGTGTTTTGTATTATGTGGCATTTTGTGAATTAATTGTTCGCATAACTTATAGAAGGTCATTGTCGTGGTGTAGATTCATTCATATTTTGGTCCAGTTTCTGTGTTGTGTGTTATTAGTTTATTGAAGCTTATTTATCATCACTAGCCGTAACACTAAAATACTAACATAAAATGAATTAGTGAATGAGTGTTTATTCGAATCTTGGCAGGGATGTCAATGATAATTAAATCGTAATGTGTACAAGCAGGGCAAGCTTATTTTGGCGCCTGAGTCCTCAATTTATTTTAAGTATTGTTTGTTAGAAATATTATTATTCTACTGAGAATCTCCACCGTTGTTAACCAAGAAGAAGGGGAATTCTCTTTAGACGGCCAAAGTGAGAAGTTGTTGCTTTGTACAGCATCGGAGTAAAGTCAGAGCTCACAAAATGTTGCAAAAGAGCGCTTTGCAAAATGCCTAACGTGATTTTTTTTGAAAGGTTCTGTGGCGGGACACTTGTGAGAGGTGTGTTGGGTTCTAGTTTGTATTACCTGGTAAAGGAGCTGTCAAAGATCTGGCTGGTTTGGGCGTATCCCCTCAAACTCGCTCAAGGTTCTGCTAGATTTGAGCGGTGCGGAGGCCGAGCTGTCAGTCAATCATCCCTGCTTTCACATGGCACAAACTGTTGAGGATCTCCTTGTTATATAATAGAGTGCTGTTCAGCTGTCTTGAAACTAAAGGTTCTCAGGTTCTTCTTGTGAAGAACCATTTTTGATGTTCTTGAGTTGAGTCCTTTGGAGTATTGTGGGAAAATTGCATCAGGCTATTGCATCAGCAACTGAAATTTGTATTTTTTGCATGTTTAATAATATAATGTAATATATATAATAATAATATAAAAGCGAGCGAGAGAGAATAATAATAATAATAATAATATCATCACATGACAATATCACAAGTTACAATATCAGTGATCACACATGATTTTTCTTAACATATTTTGAGTGCACATTAGGTATTCTATTCTATTACAGTATATTATTCATTTGAATGTCTCTTGGGTGTCACATTGCATGATACTGTTGAACATGATGCCTCGCTGCACATGCCTCGGAAATGATTCCTTCGTTCCATTTTTGAGCCGGTTGTTGGTCGTCTCTAGATTTGCCTGTATTGTAAATATTGTTGTGACTTGCGCGGTCGATGAAGTATTAGTTTGCTCTGAGAAGTTTATTTTGGTTGTTGCATGGTAAAAATGTCTTTTCACTATATTTAAAAGTGTTGTGGCTTGAGACCGGATGAGAATCCTTGTGACTGCACTGTACATGCAAATCACATAGAAAAGGCAAAAAGGCATCGAAAGATGGGCGTACATGTGAGCTCGAGGCCTTAAGAGTCAGTGCTCATGGGAATATTCCTGAAATCTACTTTTCAGGCTTATTTCAGTGTCTTTATTTGTCTGTATGTTTATTTAAAGGAAAGGCTCATTTGAAAATAAATATTCTGTCATCATTTACTCACTTTCATGTTGTTACAAAACTGTACGACTTTCTTTCATTTGTAGAACACAAAAGAAGCTATTTAGAAGAATGTTCATGCTGCACTTTTCCCTACAGTAAAAGTTAATGGTGAGGTTTTGAGCCTCAAAAATGACTAAATGTATCATAAAAGTAGTTCATATGGCCTCTGAAGTCATACAATATCTTTGTACAAGGAACAGGCCGAAAGTCTTAAATCTTCATACAAAAATCTATCATATGACTTCAGAAGACTAGGAATATACTGAATGTGGACTCTGATTGTCGTTTTGTGTTATTTGTGGAGCTTGACAGCTCATGGAAACCAGCAGCATAAACATACAGCATCTTCTTTTGTGGCCTACAAACAAAAAAGGTAAACGATGACCCAAAAGGAGTTAACTATTCTATCAATTACTAATTATGTGAATGGTGCTGTATGAAAATTTGTGTTTTAATTTTGAACATTGGTATATGCTAGATAGATATACATTTAAAAATGTCAAAAAATATGATTTAATATGACCAAATCAACCTGACTCAAATAGGTTACACCGACTAATTTCAAGTGTGAAATCAGTTCAGATGATCTCCTCAAGGTATCAACTGCACAATGTTTGTGAAACCACTGAGGCAACAATTAAATAATAGTTTTAGCATTTCCTCCTTAGCGTCTTGCGTTAAAAGAACTCCTAACTTGCCAGTTTCTAAAACTTTACACTTTATTACTTGGCAAAACTTGGTTTTATTACATTATTCAATTTTTACAATCAGCTGATTTTTGATTATTACCATCATTTGTTGTATGTAAACACAATTAATATCAGGTCAAGTCTTGTCATTGGATTGATTGTTGATTTCACGCCTGCATCTTAAGAATGAGCCGTTTTAGTCACGAAGACTGTACGTACATGAACTCTGCGGTATATATCTAGGCCTATGTCGCGTTGCGTTGACCCAGTGTGCATTATTTTTGGTTGTGGGCGATTGCTTGGTCTTCGTTAGTTAGGAGACTGAAAAGAAGTGGCACAGTTTTTACAACCTAACAATATTAAAAAAAAAAAAAAAAGAGAGAAGACTATAAAGTTAAATGAATTTAATTACTGTATTTTTTTACCTGTATGTTCCGTTAACTCGCTCTCACACTATCTGCACATCTTTGTGTGTTTTTAAAGATGGTAGATACGTGTTGCAACCTTGGCGTTGAAGTAAAAATAGTGATTTAAACAGAACGTTTAAGTCTGATATGCCAGGAAAGAATTAGTGAGGACTTTAATGGTGTTTTCCTGTAGCTTCATGGCTTTTAAATAGTTTTCAACGATTCTTTTTGTTGTCTTTGGGATTTTGTGCTGCTTATTAATTTGTTAGGTAGTTGTTAAGTTTAGGTGTTGGGTAGGATTAGGGATGTAGAATATGTTCATGCAGAATATGTGCTGTATAAGTACTAATAAACAGCCAATATGTTAATAATATTGCATGCTAATAAGCAACTAGTTAATAGTGATAGTTGGTCCCTAATAGTGATAGTTTGTAATAATAGTAAAATTATTGCCTTAAAATTTTGAGTAATGGTGCCAGTCAAATCTTGCAGTGTTTGATACACACTTTCAATCATTTGGAATGAGGAAAATCAGGTTAAACTCCAAAATTGATTAGAAATGACATAATATATTGTAACTTAAATGATTAAACCAAATAATGCTGAAAACATCTGTTGGGGAAGCTATTTTTCAGATTTAAAGGAATTATTTGTACTTTTATAGTCTAAACATGAGCTTTAATTATTGTTTAAAAAGGTGTGTTATGTTACATTACATTATTATTACAAATATGTAATATGCATTGTTTCAATAGCCAATGTTTGTGAATATAGCACAGTTTGGAGGTTTAGATCAAACTTTAAAAGCAGGTTAAATATCAACTTGCAGGAGATTGATGTTTTATGTGAACCTCACTGCGATTACTGTGACAAGGCAGTCAAATTAAAATAGAATCTTTTGAAAGTGAACGACAAGAAAACTATCAAACTGGACTTTTCAAGTCACTTTTCTCATTCTGTCACGTTCCATGTAATGGGTGGACCTGCTAAAACAGCTACGCTCAAGATGCATGCATTTCAAGTTGTGAACCAAGTCAAGCAAAACCACATCCGTCAAAGAAAATAAGTGAAAAGTACTGCTACTCTGAGCTAAAACTACAGTTATCCAGAGTTAAAAGTTAAAGAAAGCTGTTTTGAGATTTTAAGAATTCTAAAAAATAATAAATCTTAGCAATCTTAGTATCAAAAAATACCAAATCTTTCCACAAAATACTTGATCTTGACACTGCATTAGATTAGTAGTCTAGTTAACTAACATTTTACAGTGTTCTGTTTGTAGTCGAAGCTCTCATGTAGAAGATTTAGAAGAGTTGCATAGATGTAATTTGCATGTCTATAGTCTATAATCTATAATTATCTACCCCCACCCAAACGAGTGAGTTATATGGGCGTATATATATGCCAGAAGCACATATGCGCAGTGTATACTGAGCCGAACAAAAGAAAAGAAAGCAAAACGCCAGAGCCTTGAAAAGGGGGAAGGGTTTTGTCATGCTACAGGAAGCTGTGGTTGAGAAACTGAAATAGTTTGTGTGCACGCTGTGTTTCCATGGCAGCCAGGTCGCACCACATACAGACCACTGCTAGTAACTCCCTTCCCCTTTCTGACCAAAGCAGACCGTTTTTACAAGGAGTCTTGAGTTTCAATGAAAAGAGATGCGAAATATAATGCGAAGGTGTTTTTTAGTGCAATAGTTGATTTGTTTTTAACCAGTTAAGCTCGGGGCGTTTTTTGGAATTTTCGCCTAAATTTTTCATACTCAAATTCAAATGTTTGCCCTACACACATACAATGGAGGAAATTAAAAAAAATGGTTTCATTGTAAATAAAACCCTTTGAACTACAAAATATGAGTGGAATTCTTTATAAATAACATTATATACTTTTCAACTATTACTATAAACACAAAAAAACATAGGCGCTTTTTGAGTTTTAATTGAATACTTATTTTTTGAGATTCTGTAATTCAGGTTCTGCTAGGCTCAACTCGCTGGAATTTACCTTGTTTGATGCCCCTACATGCCAAAAAGTACCAGAAAAAAGAATCTTTCAAATAACAGCTTCTAAACAGGAGTTAGAACAGTATTTGTGAAGCGATTGAAAATGTACAATTCTGCATCGAAATGTGTCATGGTGAGTTTCTCTTGCAAAAACAGGCTTTATAAAACACATTAACCCCACAATCCTATTGTACTCTGTGCCATAAGCACTTTAATTGATTATTTATTGAATTATGTTTCATTTTTATGTTTTTCTAAGTAGTAATATACAAAATGACACAAGCGAATTGGACCAAATTTCACATATTGTGTATTCTACAATCAGTTTAATTCTTTCAGGATGCACAAGACTGTCTACATCATAATTTATAGCTGGTCTATAACAACCTAAAATATAATCCATATCCTCCAGCTTTATATCATTCCATTTATATGCATTCTGTATTGGGATAGTGATCACAGCATCTCTCACCTCAGCATCAGTTGATCACAGCATCTGTCTCTCATCCTGCATCCAGCTGTGCTTGCCTCCGTGGTCCAGAGCTGGGCTAATCCGCTAGCATACAGCTACATTCTACATTCACAGAGTCAAACAAACATATGTTAGCTCATCTACACACCACTGTAATAATCCATCTATATTTACTGTACATTTACTGTATACTTGCTGAAATGCATAATGTACTCTACTTTACTGTCAGCAAACAGTGTATCTGCGTGCTACTATAGCCAACACGCTTCATAACAAAGCCAAACACGCTCAAAACTCACCGAGAATCGCTGCTAAAGTCTCCCCAGACGCGCGTCCACTGCTCTCCAAGGCTCTCCACGGCGCGCTGACCGTTCTTCATCGTATATAACTTGTAATATGATCATCATAGACTGAAAGGATCCGAGACGCATTCGCTACAACTCTTCCGTCCGGTCAAAAGCCTTCAATTCTCGCTTGTTGAGTTTTTTTTGTTTTTTTTGTGGTGAATTCAGTTTTCTGTCCCACAGAGCACTGGCTGAGCGAGCGAAAGGCGACCCCTCCTTTCTGTGCCCACTGTGCTGACGCGGCGGTGTCAGAGTTCACAGAGTCTGAAATTGCCGATGTGAGTGACGTGTAAACTGACCAATCGCAGCCCAGAACTGGCCGCAGAGATGTATAACATCAGAAGAGCTGAATGCGCGGTGGCATGCCATGGAGAGCCTGTGAGACGCTGACGCGCTGGATTCCGTTACCTGGGCAGAACACAAATATCTCACCGATGGAAGCATGCAGAAACATGAAAATGGTCTTGTTTGAAAGAAGATATCCTAATCTAAAAGATAATATAGAGTTTATAGATATTTGTGGCTTTTTGTGGCTAACTGAAGCAGTGCTACGAGTAGAATTGTTACACAATAAAAAATTTCCGTTTTTTTTGTTTTTTTCCCATCGCGATTCAATTGAAGATAATTCGATCTATGATTGTCACACAATAAAATAACCTACATCATGAAATTCCTGAGAATGAGAGCTTTCTTGTGATATATGACTTGACTGTTTTGTGAAAAATATATCAAATACACATTCCTCGTAAAAAAAGTTCGCAATGGCTAGGCGGAAAATCGTGGGTATTCTTCTGTTGGTTTTGTGTGGGACGAAACATTTTAAGCTAATTGTATGCTTTATGAATATAAAAACCAAAAGAAATGGTATTATTTGTAAAGAAGACACTCCAAGCTTTCAAAAGAACCCATATATGGGCTGATACCAAATAAGGAAGGCTATGCAAATGAAGCATACACATTTTTTACGGGACTTTGGACCCGTATCCGGGTCCGCAGAGTTTAACTGGTTTTTAAAATAAACAGAGCTTTTTAGTTGTCAGGGAAGTCGTTTATTTATTTTTTAGCTAAATAATTTGTATTAAGCAAATTAGAATTGGTAAATAATTGAATATATTGCCATTGCTACACTGTATTTTTTTTTTCTTTTTTAGTAAGCAAAGTAGTAAATAAAACAAGGATTTTATAGGTTTTACAAGAAAATACTATTTAATTTACGCACGTTAAAAAATAAATACGACCTCACGTATTGTCTCAATCACGTTTACACTCTGCCTCTGAAACTTCCGTCCGTCATAAAAAAAATTGGATCGGGTATTTTAAATTGTCCTGGTTTTTCGCAGTATTGTCAAGCAAGCATTTTGAGCGGTGTTTGTGCGTGACGAATTTTTAGGATGATGCAAACGGAAATTTCAGACACTGTGTGCAAGGACCTTAACTTACTCGACTTGTCCTTATAATTATGAGTGAAAATTGTTTCTACACTATTTTTTCCCCCTCGGATCATCCAGTTTAAAGCACAAATTTCAATAAATTCTATACATTTTAAATATTCTGTAAATTCCCTATATCATCAAAGCATTATTTTCTGAAATAATTGCAGTGCTGTTGTAGTGAATTTTATCATGTAAAACATTGGCTTCATCAAAGGAGTTGAAAGTGTACGACTTGTTAGAAGACACTTTGGTCTGTCGTATGAGTTTGTAGTTTTAGTGTGTTTGTAGTTAAATCTTATACTGGACCACCTAAACTGAACTTGCTTTTACCTTTAGTCACAGACCCCTCACCCTCACACACTGAAGAAGACAAAAAGCAGAAGCAGGTTATAGTCTTGCAGCAGTTTGTGAAGGATAGGATAGTGATAAGGATGTATGAGATGATGAAAAGGAGAAATCTTTTCAAAAACATGTTGCATGTTGCAAGTTCTTAGATTTAAATGTTTAAATGATGGTGATGCTTCCAGTCAGTTGTGTATCACTAATGGTTATGTATGTGTGTGTGTCTGTGTCACACTTTTTCTTTTATATAAGGCTGTATTTTGGGGTCAGAAAATGTATATATAAGTTAAAACTGGATGCTTAGATATTATTTCATGCTGTCAATCCATCATTACAGTCCCTCAGTCAGACTCCTCCACTTTTCCCAAAGCATCAAACACACCTGCAGACACCACCAAAGGTAAAGCTGACATCAAACTCACACTCCTGCATTATTATACTTTCACACACAATCTCTCACACTCTGACCTCCAGCTTTCCATCATGCTGTGATATGAGCACGTCACTGATCAAGTGGTTTATTTATTTAGATATTTTCTTTATTCATTCATTTATTTTGTATGTTTTGTTTTCTATTATTTATTTATTTATTTTTGAGAGAGCGGTAGAGCGAGTGACCCAACAAGAACTTTTTAGGCTACACCAGGCTTCACATTTAAGATCCTGTGATATAATTAATATTAAGCATCTGTTTTTTTTGTTCATCAAAAAGAAACCCAGATCCTGTGCTTTAAAAGTGTATGACTTGCTAGAAGAATCTGCTTTGGTCTTTTGTATGAGTTTGTAGTTTTAGCGCGCTTGTAGTTAAATCCTGTACTGGACCACCTAAAATGAACTTGCTTTTCCCTTCAGTCACAGACCCCTCACCCGCACACATGGCTCCACAAGTCACAAAATCAAGCAAAACAGGTAATAGTCATCCTCTTTGACATGCTATCTTGCAGCAGTCAGTGACAAGTAAGGATGTACGAGACAATGAAAAGGAGGAATCTTATTAAAATCTCATTTAAAACATGTACCGAGTCCGTAGATTTAGACATTTGTTTCAAATGTTTATAATATTTCTACAAAAACATAAATCAATAAATGAAAGATATTAACTCTAAATATGTGAAGTGGCGACCATCAAGCACAACACTTAAAAATGTGTTTGAACTTTGACTTCCCATATATTTTATTGTTGACACCAAAGGTCACTGAATCTCTTTTTATTGTTGGCAGGGAATTTGAAAGTGCACGACTCAGTAGAAGAAGCTTCTTTGATCCTTTGTATAAGTTTGTAGATTGTAGTAAATCCTATACTAGGCTACCTAAAATTAACTTGCTTTTCCTTTTAGCCACAAGCCCCTCACCCTCACTCACTTCTACCCCAGTCCCTAAATCAAGTGAAGCAGGTAATAGTCAATAATTTTATTGTACACTGGACCAGTAAAGGAAATTGCAATTTTTAAAAATAGGCAATGTATTCATTCCTGTACTCATTAGCTTGTTGTGGTTTGTACTGCATTTGTTTTATTTATCTGGCGGAAAATTGGTGCCAACTTTATTCATATAAGGACTGTATTTGAATCTAGTTTAAACTATGTGATCATGTCAAATAGGTTCTTCTGACTCACCCACCACCATGCAACCCACTTCACCTACTTACACCGCCTTACCTACAGGTAATCATGACACCACACATCACCACAGCAGACACCCAGTCAGTCTAACTCATGACCTCTGACCTCCATCCTCCCTTCATACTGCATTGCAACCTCCCCATCACTATCATGGATGTCATATGTCATGGATTAGTTGTCATGGACAGTGTTATATTTTTTTAAATAAATTTGATTTTTTTCTGTAAAGTCTGTTGAAGATGAATTATATGTAAATAATGCTGCTAACAGATGTTATAATGAGATATAATGGGTAAGTAGCTGCACGTCATGCAGTAATTTCAGTGCAATCACCCTTTGACACAAAAAAAGTTTACTTTCTTCATTCCTAGAAATAATTAAATTAAATAATTAAAAGTTGCATGATTTGTTTCTGATTAGGTTAATATCATTGTATCTATCTATCTGTCTGTTCTGACAAAGTTAAATAATAGTTTTATCTCACACTTTCCACAGGTGGAGCGAAGAATGGTACAAGTAAGTGTCACCCAATTTCTGTTATTCTGTTCCTGATTTGAACTTATGAGTCAGAAAATCTATATCAGTGAGAACCTGATATGCTTAGATATTGTTTCCCGGTGTTCATCCATCATTACAGACACTCATTCAGACTCCTCCACTCTCTCCAACACAACAATCACGCCTGCAGATACCACCAAAGGTAAATCTGACGTCACCTCATCAAACTCACACTCCTGCATTATTATTCTCTCACACTCTGACCTCCATCTTCCCATCATGCCGTGCTACACACACATAACTGAACAAGAAGCTTTTATTTATTCATTTGTTTGTTTGAGCTTTTTAATCGCTAATGTTAAAGCACCACATCTGTTTTGTATGTGATTTCAGTCAAGACCCCAGTGGCTATAAGAGAAACGTTTTATTTGATATAATAACCATTGTCATTTAGGGACATTTGCAGACCAGACAAACACATCAATCTCACCCACACTCACAAACTCACAACAACAAAACACCAGCACCACTGCAGGTAACAGTGCATTTAACATTATACAGTATTTTTTCTGATTTTATTATTATTTACCAGTTTATCAGTTTTCAGTCTATATTATGTAAATAAATGAGCATTTAGTTGAGCTTATGCAGTTTATAGTAATAATAATCAATTTCAGTTTTAATGATATGTTTGTACACTGCAAAAATCTGGCACTATGTTGAGTCACCACGTGATGTGCAACTTCCTTAAATCCCATACTGGACTGTGTCAACATATTTATGAGATGAAATTTTTGTTTGATCAAATAACTATTACTATTTTTACTAAAGATAAAATCCTGACATCCTCACCCGCACCCACCTCGCAACAACACAACATAAGCACTGCTGCAGGTAACAGTGTGTTGAACATTATATTACATGTTTGTTTTGTTTTTTTGTGTGTATATGTACCGATTTGTCATATTTAATCAGTTTATATCATTTCAATCATTTTTTGACGATATGCAGTTTATGGTAATAATAATCAGTGTTAATGACAATTGTGTACAATACAAAACTCTTAATATCTCATACTGGACTGTGTCAACATACATGTATTTATGAGAGAAACAATTTGATCTAATAATCATTATCATTTAGGGAGTATTACTGATAATAACCAAACAAACACTTCAGTCTCACTCCCACACACCACCTCGCAACAACAAAACACAAGCACCACTGCAGGTAACAGTGTTTGTGTGTGTGTGTATACTAATTTGTCAGCTTCACTTTAATTTATTAGCTTTTATTTAATTTTATTTAATTGATTGTATTAAAATCAATGTTATTACGCGTTAAAGGAACACTCCACTATTTTTGAAAATAGGCTCATTTTCCAACTGCCCTAGAGTTAAACAGTTGAGTTTTACAGTTTTCGAATCCATTCAGCCGATCTCCGGGTCTGGTGGTAGCACTTTTAGCTTAGCTTAGCATAGATCATTAAATCTGATTAAACCGTTAGCATCTCGCTCAAAAATGAACAAATAGTTTCTATATTCTTCCTATTTAAAACTTGACACTTCTGCAGTTGCATAGTGTACTAAGACCGACGGAAAATGAAAAGTTGCGATTTTCTAGGCCGATATGGCTAGGAACTATACTCTCATTCCGGTGTAATAATCAAGGAACTTTGCTGACATACCATGGGTTCCGCAGGGCCACCCAGGATATTACGCAGCGCCTGAAAATAGGCTTATTGGAAGTTACCTAGCTGGGGACTGTTTTCAGGCACTGCGTAATATCATTGCGCTTGCTGAACCCATGGTATGGCAGCAAAGTTCCTTGATTATTACGCCGGAATGTGATTCAATGATCTATGCTAAGATGCAGCTAAAAGTGCTACTGCCAGACCCGGAGATCGGCTCAATGGATTCGAAAACGGTAAAACTCAACTGTTTAACTCTAGGGGAGTTGGAAAATTAGCCTATTTTCAAAAATAGTGGCGTGTTCCATTAAGCTTATGCAGTCTGTGCTAATAATACATTTTAATTTTAAGGACATTTTAGTATAATATAAATCTGGTACTATGTTGGGTCGTCACATGATGTCCAATTTCTTTATATCCCATATTGGATTGTGTAAAAGTATTTATAAGAAAAACATTTTATTTGACCAAATAACCATTATCATTTAGGAAATTTTACTGAACCTAATAACCAGACAAACACATCAAACTCGCCCGCACGCACCACCTTGCAACAACAAAACACCAGCACCACTGCAGGTAACAGTATATTGATCATTATATTTCCCCCTTTTTTAAATTCATTTTTTAGTTTGTTTGTTTTTCTTCAACTTATGTCCTGTGCATAAATTACTATTGTTGAGCTTATGCAGTATATGCACTGTAAAAGAAAAAAAATACTACATCATTTAAAGTTAACATTGACATTTTTGAGTAACAAATAATAGGAACGTGAATCTAAATTAATCCAATGTTAGACCAACATAATTCCCTCAAATGATGTCCCAACTAGTCAAACATAGTTGGAGCAAGAATTAAAAATGTAAAACTTAACAATACTAATGAAATAGTATTCAATACTTTGAAAAGTTTTGTGTACAGACGACAATGTTGTCAAAACGATCCCTGTTCACACACTGTATTATTCATGCAAGGCCAGTAGTTGGCGATGCTACATTGTAAAGAAACACATACTTGCAGACTGAACAGATAATACACATGACATCACTGTTTTCACTAATTCGTTTTCAAAGGTTTGTATTTTCAGGCCCCAAAATGACATTGTCGACTTGTGTAAATGTCAGTTGCTAGTTAAAAACAGTGTCATGTAACTGAAAATTTGTTGAACAAATCTATAGCTGCCTTAATTAATTTACTGGCTGAATGAGACATTTTTCATTTAGTGAACAAACAAATTGAAACTGGCAAAACAAAGTTGAATTACTCAGTACAATTTTTAAGATAATAGTGTGGAGAACCATCAGGAGTGCATCCGGAAAAATGTTTATGCTTTAGCAAAATTTTTATTTATTAATTCATTTATTCATTTATATTTTAAGGAGCTTTTTTTAACATAAATGTACATTTGTAAATATTTTTGTTCACACAATCATTATCATTTAGGGAAGGTTTTTGATTCTCGGTGTCAAAATCTGAACAACACACATGAAGCAAACTCAACCTCATGCACCACTTCAAACCAACACAACACCAGCACCACCACTGGTAACAGTGTAATATTGATTAGTTTGAGAATTGCATAAAGTAATACACAATAATAATAAAGATGCTTTACCCTAAGCTACAGGCCTCTCACCCACAAGCACTCCATCACAACCCCCATCAATAACAGTGAAAGGTAACAGTTCTTTAGTTAGTTAATTTTGAACTGTTATATATTAATGCATTTGTTTGTGTGAAGCAATGCAGTAAGCCATGTTAGTTTGCAGTATTTTAATATCCTGTTCAGCTCTTTTTAACTCTTTTATTGTCAACTACTGCCTCAACAAGATGTAGGGAATGACACCACCTCACATCCAAGCACTGGATCTCCCAACTCCAGCTCAACCTCACCCTCACCCACATTCACCACCACATTAAACAACACCACCATGGGTAAAATCACAGCATTTTTGCTCTCTGTACAAATAATTACTGTTTATTGTGATGATTAACTTGTGATTATGTGCTTTCCTCAGGTCCCACAAAATGTGAGTATTGGTTTTGCGCATGTTGTGTGAATTCAACTTTGATTGTGTTGTTAAGGACATGTTGATGATTCCTGTGAATTTGTGAATGTTCATATGCACTTACATACAGGTCAGTACATCCTTACAGACAGTAAGAATGAAGCAGAAGTCATTGTGGAGATTATCAATGGCTCCAGTTTCCCAACGTACAGACTCAGATTGATGAACAATCAGAACAACACTTTGTTTGAGAGAAAAGGACCTTCTCCATTCAAAATACCGTTTAAAAGCTTAAAACCATGTACTGATTACACTGTCACAGTTGATGAATGTCAGCTTACAGAAAACCTTATTCATTTCAATGGTAAGTGTTTCTTGACTTCTATTTACAGTATAATGCTATTTTGGTATATGTGAATGTGAAGCTCCCTTTCTGTCAGTCATGTTTGACATTACATCAATACTGACATATGGGGGCTCACTTGTAATGCCTCCTTTGCCTCATTAATGGAATGAGGGTTACATATGTAACCTGGATGTTCTTTTGAAAGAACTTTAGTTGTTGATTTGTTTATGTACTTCTCTCCAGACAACATAGGCAGAATTGATGTCTTGATTTGCATTCATAACATAGGTTTCAATAAATTAATGTAAACCTGATTAAGAACATGATGAAAATAAGGTGAAGGTGGACAGTGTAAATGTTTGGCCATATGAAGTTCTTAGTGTATTTTATGATGTTGTGCTATGAATTTGTGTTTTATTCAATTGAATTGCTACTCATTTGCTTTAATGTTTTTAAAAATGGAAAGTAATGTCTCTGATTCTTTGTAAATTCTTTATTTCTCTTTAGTCAATAAAAGTACAAGCCATTCTGCAGAACTTGAGGGGGAAAAGAAAGTGTGTTTTAAAGATAGCAAATGGAATCTGTCAAAATGTGTTGATATAACAGATAACACCTAGTTGTGATACATCCTGTGTCAGAAAGGTACCCTTGGGCCATTGAACCGACGACCCACATGCAACTATACAATGAATGTTGACATGCCCCCAGGTAAGCATTTGATCAATTAAACAGTCTAATGTCTTAAAAATAAAGGTGCTTAAAAGGTTCTTCACATAGAAGAACCATTTTTGGTTCCACAAAGAACCATTCAGTCAAAGGTTTTTTAAAGAACCATCTCTTTCTTACCTTTTTATAATCTGAAGAACCTTCTTTTGCCACAAAGAACCTTTTGTGAAACAAAGGTTTTTCAGATGTTAAAGGTTTTTATGGAACCATTTAGACAAAAAAGCACCTTTATTTTTAAGAGTGTATATGCATTGTAAACATTTCTTTTCTTGCTATTATATTGTTGCGTATCTTACACTGACAATAACTCCTGTTTGTGATCCTATTATTTGCATATTTATATTGTGCATTTACATGACAATAACTCCTTTTTGTCTACCATTGGGAAAAATACATTTAATATATAGATAAAAAAACATAATTAGCAACAATTTATTCCAGTTAATATGTGGGTGGGGGGGGAGGAGCACATTTTAATTAACAGAATGTTTTTCCCCCAGTCAAACCTGAAATAAACTTCACTGAAACTATCCCCACTCAGTTTGAGTGGTGTAATAAACCAAGAAACTGTCAGGGAAACAATTTTAAGGTCCACTGCTCTGGTAATGGTAAGTAATTGCAATGTGTGTTACATTTTTTATGCAAATGAATAAAGTTTTGTTTTAATCATATTTTTCATATTCATGTTGCTTTTGGAAGGCAAATCCGAGCAACATAACTTGAAAAAGGATGTGTTTTTGGTGCCTTCTGAAAAGTACAACTGCACTGGAAAATATGAATTGAACAATACAGTCGTTCAAAGCAATCACAGACTAATTAACATCAACTGCGGTGAGTTGTTGACTTATATGGTTCCCCACACCTGCAAATAACAATAATGCCCTGGCTTGTAAATGTAGATTATACTCCAGCTGTTTTTTTATGTGAGCCCTGTAGACATTTATATAAATGAACTCTTAAAGCATTCAGTTGTTGGTTAATTTCATTTGTGTATTAACAATGTCCAACAGCAAATATACATATATAACAGTAGAATTGTCTTTCTTCTGCAAGTCATGATCATTCTCACCACAGTGTCATTTCTAGTACATTTTAAATCATGTACTCTGTGTAATATCATTCTGTGATGAAAATTATGGTGGCTGACTAATTTCAAGCTATCATTATTGTATGCAATAACATTTTTTTCATACTTTTGGCATAATTTGCTGAAATTGCAGCTTGCCTGGAAATGGCGCACAATAAAATTGTATTTTTCGCATGTGACATTTACCTTTTTCTTCATGCATAGCTAGTGAAAAATATAGGTCTAGACAAATTTTAAACAAAATCTATGTATAACTCTATGCATACAACTTTTGTAAATAAATGAGCAAAAAGTCGCAAAAAATGTTGAGGGCATTTATAAAACAGAGAAATCTGTTGGTTTTAATACAAGTTTGGAACATAAAGTGCCCTTAGTTGAAGAAACATCAAGCTACATATGTTACGGTCTCATGCTTTATGTGTTGCCTTATTCCTGACTTCTGTTTTAACATTTACAGATTTTGATAATATAACTGAGTTACCTGTAATAACCTACAACTCATCTAAGATTCCATGGACTCTATCCTCAAAGAACAAATGTTCAAGTATTGAATTTACATTTTCAGGCATTTGTGAAAGTTCTGAAGCTCAAAGTGTTAAAGGTAAAAGCTCAGTATTTCCTCTAGGACTGCCAATTTTCAAATATCACTGAAATTGGCTATGAAATTATCAGCTGTTTGCATTAATCAAGTTAAAGAAACAGTCACACACACTAAAAAGTCAATCTTTATTTATGTGTATGCTGCTATTTTGTCTGTAGAACAATGTATGTATTAAACACAGCATGAAATAAAAAAACATTTATTTTCTATAATTCTACATCTGTGTGTGTGTACTGTACATACATACATATATACATAAACGTGTATGTTTATATTTGTGTGTGTATGTGTGTAAATATCTGATTATCTTTCCATATAAATAGTCATGCCGTTCGATGATACATTTAACAGTGTACGTTTACCATTTCACCTTTTCAGTCAAAGATTGTTCCAGGGGAGACTCAACTGGAAAGGGAAGTTGCACATTTGAAGTACTTGCATTTACCAGCTATACATGTGTTATTACAGCCAAAAACAACGACCTAATTTATACAATTTCATATACCATAAATACACCTTCTCACAGTAAGTGTCATGCTTTTAAATGTTTGTTTGCATAATTTTAATTTCTGTTCTTTATATGTAAAGAAATGTAACAATTTTTATGTCAATTTATGACCTACATAATGTTGACTATATTGGAATGTGTGGTAAAAAAAAAAAAACCCTGTCTCTTATGTGAACATTGCCTTCTTTCTGTTTGTCTTCATTAACAATGATTCCCATTTTAGACCATAATGAAAGAAATATTATAATTTTGGAAAATGAATCATACTTTTACTATTAATGCTGCATATTTCACTAATTAATTCAATTATTTTTATTTTGTAGTCCTGTGACTGCTTTTAGTTGTGTCTTTTATTTAGTTAATTAGTTATTTAGTTATATTTAGTTAAACAAATAATTGAATTTCCTGAAAGTACACGTAATGGCCAATTTTTAACAACAGAAATGTCATTGAGATCATGCTCCAATAGTAAAACAAAAAGTTCTTATGAAATTATCAGTATCAATTCACATGTGAATTGTATTATTCTTTTTCTGTTTCAATAGAGCCCAAACTTGTGGAGCCAGATGTAATGGTATGGGGCACATCTCACAACTCTTTTTATGTGAACTGCAAGAACTTGAGTGGAAATGATTGGAATGGAAAGAAGGGAAACTATACAGCCAATCTCATAAACAAAGGCATAACTGAAAAAAATCTAACTAATAAGGACTGTTCATTTTCATTTGAAAATCTTTACTACCACACGGAATATAATATTGAGGTATTTATTTATTTTTGTAGCCTGAGTGGCATTATAGTGTTTTGATTTGTGTTTCTCAGTATTTATTTATTCAATTCAGATTACAGCCATGAATGGAAACGGCAATACGTCCACTGTTAAAATGACCAGATACACTACATGTAAGAGCAACCTTTTTTTATTCTAACATATGTGACCCTGGACCACAAAACCAGTCATAAGGGTCAATTTTTTAAAATTGAGATTTATACAACATCTGAGAGTTGAATAAATAAACTTTCCATTGATGTATGGTTTGTTAGGATAGGACAATATTTGGTCGAGATACAACTATTTCAAAATCTGCAATCTGAGGGTGCATAAAAAAATCAAAATACTGAGAAAATCGCCTTTAAAGTTGTCCAAATGAAGTTCTTAGCAATGCATATTACTAATCAAAAATTTAGTTTTGATATATTTACAGTAGGAAATTTACAAAATATCTTCATGGAACATGATCTTTTCTTAATATCCTAATGATGTTTGGTATAAAAGAAAAATCGATAATTTTGACCAATACAATGGATTTTTGGCTATTGCTCAAAATATACCCCAGCGACTTAGGACTGGTTTTGTGCTCCAGGGTTACATACCCAATCAACAATTTGATCTCACAATGATGTCACCATGAGCTCACATGATTCTCATGTTGTGGTCACAATGAGCTAAAAGTGTAACCACACAGCGCACTCAAAGTGTGCTTATACTATGATCCCAATGTGAGGTCACAGCACACTCACTGTGCGCTCATACTGTAATCAATGTGAGGTCACAGCAAACTCACTGTGCGCTCATACTGTAATCAACGTGAGGTCACGGCACACTCACTGTGCGCTCATACTGTAATCAACGTGAGGTCACGGCACACTCACTGTGCGCTCATACTGTAATCAATGTTAGGTCACAGCACACTTACTGTGCGCTCCTACTGTAATCAATGTGAGGTCACTACACACTCACTGTGCGCTCCTACTGTAATCAATGTGAGGTCACTGCACACTCACTGTGCGCTCATACTGTAATCAATGTTAGGTCACAGCACACTTACTGTGCGCTCATACTGTGGTCAATGTGAGGTCACAGCACACTCACTGTGCGATCCTACTGTAATCAATGTGAGGTCACTGCACACTCACTGTGCGGGCGGGGTTGGGCCCCCCCCGGGGCGCTCATACTGTAATCAATGTTAGGTCACAGCACACTTACTGTGTGCTCATACTGTGGTCAATGTGAGGTCACAGCACACTCACTGTGCGATCCTACTGTAATCAATGTGAGGTCACAGCAAACTCACTGTGCGCTCATACTGTAATCAACGTGAGGTCACGGCACACTCACTGTGCGCTCATACTGTAATCAATGTGAGGTCACAGCACACTCACTGTGCGCTCATACTGTAGTCAATGTGAGGTCACAGTACACTCACTGTGCGCTCCTACTGTAATCAATGTGAGGTCACTACACACTCACTGTGCGCTCATACTGTAATCAATGTTAGGTCACAGCACACTCACTGTGCGCTCATACTGTGGTCAATGTGAGGTCACAGTACACTCACTGTGCACTCATACTGTGGTCAATGTGAGGTCACAGTACACTCACTGTGCACTCATACTGTGGTCAATGTGAGGTCACTGCACACTCACTGTGCGCTCATACTGTAATCAATGTGAGGTCACTGCACACTCACTGTGCGCTCATACTGTAATCAATGTTAGGTCACAGCACACTTACTGTGCGCTCATACTGTGGTCAATGTGAGGTCACAGTACACTCACTGTGCGCTCATACTGTAATCAATGTGAGGTCACTGCACACTCACTGTGCGCTCATACTGTAATCAATGTGAGGTCACAGTACACTCACTGTGCGCTCATACTGTGGTCGCAATGTGAGGTCACAGCACACTTACTGTGCACTCATACTGTGGTCAATGTGAGGTCACAGTACACTCACTGTGCACTCATACTGGGTCACCCCCCCGTGTGAGGTCACAGTACACTCACTGTGCACTCATACTGTGGTCAATGTGAGGTCACAGTACACTCACTGTGCACTCATACTGTGGTCAATGTGAGGTCACAGTACACTCACTGTGCACTCATACTGTGGTCAATGTGAGGTCACAGTACACTCACTGTGCGCTCATACTGTGGTCAATGTGAGGTCACTGCACACTCACTGTGCGCTCATACTGTAATCAATGTGAGGTCACAGCACACTCACTGTGCGCTCATACTGTAATCAATGTGAGGTCACAGCACACTCACTGTGCGCTCATACTGTAATCAATGTGAGGTCACAGCACACTCACTGTGCGCTCATACTGTGGTCAATGTGAGGTCACAGTACACTCACTGTGCACTCATACTGTGGTCAATGTGAGGTCACAGTACACTCACTGTGCACTCATACTGTGGTCAATGTGAGGTCACAGTACACTCACTGTGCACTCATACTGTGGTCAATGTGAGATCACAGTACACTCACTGTGCACTCATACTGTGGTCAATGTGAGATCACAGTACACTCACTGTGCACTCATACTGTGGTCAATGTGAGATCACAGTACACTCACTGTGCACTCATACTGTGGTCAATGTGAGATCACAGTACACTCACTGTGCACTCATACTGTGGTCAATGTGAGATCACAGTACACTCACTGTGCACTCATACTGTGGTCAATGTGAGATCACAGTACACTCACTGTGCACTCATACTGTGGTCAATGTGAGATCACAGTACACTCACTGTGCACTCATACTGTGGTCAATGTGAGGTCACAGCACACTTACTGTGCACTCATACTGTGGTCAATGTGAGGTCACAGCACACTCACTGTGCACTCATAAAAAACACTTTGGGTTAAAAAATCAATGTGGAGTCACAGCACAGTCACTCATCATGTAATCAATGTAGGTAACCGCACACTGCACACTCACTGTGTGCTCATACTGTGCTCCCAATGTGAGGTCACTGCACACTCACTGTGTGCTCATACTGTGGTCAGTGTGAGGTCACTGCACACTCACTGTGCGCTCATACTGTAATCAATGTGAGGTCACTGCACACTCACTGTGTGCTCATACTCTGGTCACAATGTGAGGTAACTGCACACTCACTCTGTGCTCATACTATGGTCAGTGTGAGGTCACAGCACACTCACTGTGCACTCATACTGTAATCAATGTGAGGTCACAGCACACTCACTGTGCACTCATACTGTGGTCAATGTGAGGTCACAGCACACTCACTGTGCGCTCATACTGTGGTAAATGTGAGGTCACTGCACACTCACTGCATTCATACTGTGGTCACAATGTGAGGTCACAGCACACTCACTGTGCGCTCCTACTGTGGTCAATGTGAGGTCACAGCACACTCACTGTGCGCTCATACTGTAATCAATGTGAGGTCACAGCACATTCACTGTGCGCTCATACTGTGGTCAATGTGAGGTCACTGCACACTCACTGTGCACTCATACTGTGGTCAATGTGAGGTCACAGCACACTCACTGTGCACTCATACTGTAATCAATGTGAGGTCACAACACACTCACTGTGCGCTCATACTATGCTCACAATGTGAGGTCACTGCACACTCCATCATAATGTAATCAATGTGAGGTCACTGCACACTCACTGTGTGCTCATTCTGTGGTCACTGCACACTCACTTTGCGCTCATACTGTGGTCTCAATGTGACGTCACAGCACACTCACTGTGCGCTCACACTGTGGTCACAATGCGAGGTCACTACACACTCACTGTGCGCTCATACTGTAATCAATGTGAGGTCACAGTACACTCACTGTGCACTCATACTGTAATCAATGTGAGGTCACTGCACACTCACTGTGCGCTCATACTGTAATCAATGTGAGGTCACAGCACACTCACTGTGTGCTCATACTGTGGTCAATGTGAGGTCACAGTACACTCACTCATACTGTAATCAATGTGAGGTCACAGCACACTCACTGTGCGCTCATACTGTGGTCTCAATGTGACGTCACTGCACACTCACTGTGCGCTCAAACTATGGTCACAATGTGAGGTCACTGCACAATCACTGTGCGCTCATACTGTGGTCACTGTGAGGTCACAGTTTCACTCACTCATACTGTAATCAATGTGAGGTCACTGCACACTCACTGTGCGCTCATACTGTAATCAATGTGAGGTCACTGCACACTGACTGTGTGCTCATACTGTGGTCAGTGTGAGGTCACTGCACACTCACTGTGCGCTCATACTGTGGTCAATGTGAGGTCACAGCACACTCACTTTCCGCTCATACTGTGGTCACAATGTGAGATCACCGCACACTCACTTTGCGCTCATACTATGCTCCCAATGTGAGGTCACAGCGCACTCACTGTGTGCTCATACTGTGGTCAATGTGAGGTCACAGTACACTCACTCATACTGTAATCAATGTGAGGTCACAGCACACTCACTGTGCGCTCATACTGTGGTCTCAATGTGACGTCACTGCACACTCACTGTGCACTCATACTGTAATCAATGTGAGGTCACTGCACAATCACTGTGCGCTCCTACTGTGGTCAATGTGAGGTCACAGCACACTCACTGTGCACTCATACTGTAATCAATGTGAGGTCACAGTACACTCACTGTGCGCTCATACTGTAATCAATGTGAGGTCACAGCACACTCACTGTGCGCTCATACTGTAATCAATGTGAGGTCACAGCACACTCACTGTGCGCTCATACTGTGGTCAATGTGAGGTCACAGCACACTCACTGTGCACTCATACTGGTGTCAATGTGAGGTCACAGCACACTCACTATGCGCTCATACTGTGGTCAATGTGAGGCCACTGCACACTCACTGTGCGCTCATACTGTAATCAATGTGAGGTCACAGCACACTCACTGTGCGCTCCTACTGTGGTCAATGTGAGGTCACAGCACACTCACTGTGCACTCATACTGTAATCAATGTGAGGTCACAGCACACTCACTGTGCGCTCATACTGTGGTCAATGTGAGGTCACAGCACACTCACTGTGCGCTCCTACTGTGGTCAAAGTGAGGTCACAGCACACTCACTGTGTCCTCATACTGTAATCAATGTGAGGTCACAGCACACTCACTGTGCGCTCATACTATGCTCACAATGTGAGGTCACTGCACACTCAATGTGCGCTCATACTGTAATCAATGTGAGGTCACTGCACACTCATTGTGCGCTCATACTATGGTCACAATGTGAGGTCACAGCACACTCACTGTGCGCTCATACTGTGGTCAATGTGAGATCACAGTACACTCACTGTGCACTCATACTGTGGTCAATGTGAGGTCACAGCACACTCACTGTGCGCTCATACTGTGGTCAATGTGAGGTCACAGCACACTCACTGTGCGCTCCTACTGTAATCAATGTGAGGTCACTGCACACTCACTGTGCGCTCATACTGTAATCAATGTGAGGTCACTGCACAATCACTGTGCGCTCCTACTGTGGTCAATGTGAGGTCACTGCCCCCCCCAACCCCCCCACTCACTGTGCGCTAATACTGTGGTCAATTGCGTCACACGGCACTCAAGTGCCCATACTGTAATCAATGTGAGGTCACTACACACTCACTGTGCGCTCATACTGTGGTCGCAATGTGAGGTCACAGCACACTCACTGTGCGCTCATACTGTGGTCAATGTGAGGTCACAGCACACTCACTGTGCGCTCATACTGTGGTCAATGTGAGGTCACTGCACACTCACTCATACTGTAATCAATGTGAGGTCACAGCACACTCACTGTGCGCTCATACTGTGGTCAATGTGAGGTCACAGTACACTCACTGTGCGCTCATACTGTGGTCAATGTGAGATCACAGTACACTCACTGTGCACTCATACTGTGGTCAATGTGAGATCACAGTACACTCACTGTGCACTCATACTGTGGTCACAATGTGAGGTCACAGCACACTCACTCATACTGTGATCAATGTGAGGTCACAGCACACTCACTGTGCGCTCATACTGTGGTCAATGTGAGGTCACAGTACACTCACTGTGCACTCATACTGTGGTCAATGTGAGGTCACAGCACACTCACTGTGCGCTCATACTGTGGTCAATGTGAGGTCACAGCGCACTCACTCTGTGCTCATACTGTGGTCACAATGTGAAGTCACTGCACACTCACTCTGTGCTCATACTATGGTCAGTGTGAGGTCACAGCACACTCACTGTGCGCTCATACTGTGGTCAATGTGAGGTCACAGTACACTCACTGTGCGCTCCTACTGTAATCAATGTGAGGTCACTGCACACTCACTCATACTGTAATCAATGTGAGGTCACAGCACACTCACTGTGCGCTCATACTGTAATCAATGTGAGGTCACTGCACACTCACTGTGCGCTCATACTGTAATCAACGTGAGGTCACGGCACACTCACTGTGCGCTCATACTGTAATCAATGTGAGGTCACAGCACACTCACTGTGCGCTCATACTGTGGTCAATGTGAGGTCACAGCACACTCACTGTGCACTCATACTGTGGTCAATGTGAGGTCACAGCACACTCACTGTGCACTCATACTGTGGTCAATGTGAGGTCACAGTACACTCACTGTGCACTCATACTGTGGTCAATGTGAGGTCACAGCACACTCACTGTGCACTCATACTGTGGTCAATGTGAGGTCACAGCACACTCACTGTGCGCTCATACTGTGGTCAATGTGAGGTCACAGCACATTCACTCATACTGTAATCAATGTGAGGTCACAGCACACTCACTATGCGCTCATACTGTGGTCAATGTGAGATCACAGTACACTCACTGTGCACTCATACTGTGGTCAATGTGAGGTCACAGTACACTCACTGTGCACTCATACTGTGGTCAATGTGAGGTCACAGCACACTTACTGTGCACTCATACTGTGGTCAATGTGAGGTCACAGCACACTCACTGTGCACTCATACTGTAATCAATGTGAGGTCACAGCACACTTAATGTGCGCTCTTACTGTGGTCAATGTGAGGTCACAGCACACTCACTGTGCGCTCATACTGTAATCAATGTGAGGTCACAGCACACTTACTGTGCGCTCATACTGTGGTCAATGTGAGGTCACAGCACACTCACTGTGCGCTCATACTGTGGTCACAATGTGAGGTCACTGCACACTCACTGTGCGCTCATACTGTAGTCAATGTGAGGTCACAGCACACTCACTGTGCGCTCATACTGTAATCAACGTGAGGTCACGGCACACTCACTGTGCGCTCATACTGTAATCAACGTGAGGTCACGGCACACTCACTGTGCGCTCATACTGTAATCAACGTGAGGTCACGGCACACTCACTGTGCGCTCATACTGTAATCAACGTGAGGTCACGGCACACTCACTGTGCGCTCATACTGTAATCAACGTGAGGTCACGGCACACTCACTGTGCGCTCATACTGTAATCAACGTGAGGTCACGGCACACTCACTGTGCGCTCATACTGTAATCAACGTGAGGTCACGGCACACTCACTGTGCGCTCATACTGTAATCAACGTGAGGTCACGGCACACTCACTGTGCGCTCATACTGTAATCAACGTGAGGTCACGGCACACTCACTGTGCGCTCATACTGTAATCAATGTGAGGTCACAGCACACTCACTGTGCGCTCATACTGTAATCAATGTGAGGTCACACCACACTTAATGTGCGCTCTTACTGTGGTCAATGTGAGGTCACAGCAAACTCACTGTGCGCTCATACTGTAATCAACGTGAGGTCACGGCACACTCACTGTGCGCTCATACTGTAATCAATGTGAGGTCACAGCAAACTCACTGTGCGCTCATACTGTGGTCACAATGTGAGGTCCCTGCACACTCACTGTGCGCTCATACTGTAATCAACGTGAGGTCACGGCACACTCACTGTGCGCTCATACTGTAATCAACGTGAGGTCACGGCACACTCACTGTGCGCTCATACTGTAATCAACGTGAGGTCACGGCACACTCACTGTGCGCTCATACTGTAATCAACGTGAGGTCACGGCACACTCACTGTGCGCTCATACTGTAATCAACGTGAGGTCACGGCACACTCACTGTGCGCTCATACTGTGGTCAATGTGAGGTCACTGCACACTCAATGTGTGCTCATACTGTAATCAATGTGAGGTCACAGCACACTCACTGTGCGCTCATACTGTGGGCACAATGTGAGGTCACTGCACACTCAATTTGTGCTCATACTGTGGTCACAATGTGAAGTCACTGCACACTCACTCTGTGCTCATACTATGGTCAGTGTGAGGTCACAGCACACTCACTGTGCACTCATACTGTAATCAATGTTAGGTCACAGCACACTTACTCTGCGCTCATACTGTGGTCAATGTGAGATCACAGTACACTCACTGTGCACTCATACTGTGGTCAATGTGAGGCCACTGCACACTCACTGTGCGCTCATACTGTAATCAATGTTAGGTCACAGCACACTTACTCTGCGCTCATACTGTGGTCAATGTGAGATCACAGTACACTCACTGTGCACTCATACTGTGGTCAATGTGAGATCACAGTACACTCACTGTGCACTCATACTGTGGTCAATGTGAGGTCACTGTACACTCACTCATACTGTATCAATGTGAGTTCCAGCACACTCACTGTGCCTCAGACTGTGCATGTTAGTTCACAGGTACACCCACTGTTGGCGCGTCCTAGCTGTAATCATGTGAGGTCGACTTCACACTCACATCATACTGTATCAATGTGGTCACTACACACTCACTGTGCGCTCATACTGTGTTCACAATGTGAGGTCACCGCACACTCACTTTGTGCTCATACTGTAGTCACAATGTGAGGTCACTGCACACTCACTGTGCCCTCATCCTGTAATATGCTAGGTCACGGCGCCAGCACTCTGTGCGCTCCTACTGTAAATCAATGTAGTCACAGTAAAAAAAAAAAAACACACTCACTGTGCGCTCATACTGTGGTAAATGTGAGGTCACTGCACACTCACTGAGCACTCATACTGTGGTCACAATGTGAGCTCACTGCACACTCACTGTGCTCATACAATGGTCACAATGTGAGGTCACTGCACACTCAATGTGTGCTCATACTGTAATCAATGTGAGTCACAGCACACTCAGTGCGCTCATACTGTTGTCATGTGGTCCACGTACACTCACTGTGCCTCCTACTGTAATCAGTAGGTCCTGCACACTCCTCATACTGTGGTCAATGTGAGGTTACAGCACACTCACTGTGCCCTCATACTGTGGTCAATGTGAGGTCACAGTACACTCAATGTGCACTCATACTGTAATCAATGTGAGGTCACAACACACTCACTGTGCGCTCATACTATGGTCAATGTGAGGTCACTGCACACTCACTGTGCACTCATACTGTGGTCATAATGTGAGGTTACTGCACACTCACTGTGCTCATACGATGGTCTCAATTTGAGGTCACTGCACACTCACTGTGTGTTCATACTGTGGTCAATGTGAGGTCACAGTACACTCACTGTGCGCTCATACTGTGGTCGCAATGTGAGGTCACAGCACACTTACTGTGCACTCATACTGTGGTCAATGTGAGGTCACAGCACACTCACTGTGTGCTCATACTGTGATCAATGTGAGGTCACTGCACACTCACTGTGGCTATACTGTGTTCATGGTGAGGTCACTGCACACGCACTGCGCACTCTACTGTTTTCCCGTGAGGTTCACAGCACATCTCACTGTCGCTCCACGGTATCAATGTGAAGTCACAGTACACTCACTTGCCTCATACTGTGTCAATGTGAGTCACGCACACTCACTGTGCCTCATACTGTTTTTCCCAATGTGAAGTCACGCACACTCACCTGATGGCACTCCTACTGGGTCACAATGTGAGTCACTGCACACTCAGTGCTGCTCATACTGTGGTCACATGTGAAAGGCACCTCCCTTACTGTGCGCTCATACTGTTGTTAATGTGAGGTCACTGCACACTCACTTTGCGCTCATTCTGTGGTCACAATGTGAGGTCACTGCGCACTTACTGTGTGCTCATACTGTGGTCAATGTGTGGTCACAGCACACTCACTGTGCACTCATACTGGTGTCAATGTGAGGTCACAGCACACTTACTGTGCACTCATAATTGTGGTCAATGTGAGGCCACTGTACACTCACTGTGTGCTCATAATGTGAGGTCACTGCACACTCACTTTGCGCTCATACTGTGGTCACAATGTGACGTCACTGCACACTCACTGTGTGCACTCATACTGTGGTCATAATGTGAGGTTACTGCACACTCACTGTGCTCATACGATGGTCTCAATGTGAGGTCACTGCACACTCACTGTGTGCTCATACTGTGGTCAATGTGAGGTCACTGTACACTCACTGTGCACTCATACTGTGGTCAATGTGAGATCACAGTACACTCACTGTGCACTCATACTGTGGTCAATGTGAGATCACAGTACACTCACTGTGCACTCATACTGTGGTCAATGTGAGATCACAGTACACTCACTGTGCACTCATACTGTGGTCAATGTGAGATCACAGTACACTCACTGTGCACTCATACTGTGGTCAATGTGTGGTGGTGGGTGTGTTCATAATGTAGCTCACCTGTGGACCACTGTCCATATCCTGTGTAACTCAATCGTGATTTAGTGTCGAGTTAACTGTGATCATAAAATTTCTCTAATATGGCCAGTAATATCAAAAACATTAGAATGTCATCTTTCTATTTCCTTCGAAGTAGTCTACAATTCATTTCCCTTGTTTATTTTGAGTTATTATCATTTGGTGGGGTGCATTTGACACAAACAGTTCGTTGACAACTTCTTCTTCTGTGTTGTTTTTGGTGACTCTCTCTTTGGTGATTCTATTTGTTTCCCCTTTGGAAAGACTACACTCCTGAAACACAGAGAAACAAGATGTCTTGCAATCAGTTATTAACAACATAACAGGTGAAAATAACTATTAGTTTAACAAAATATGAAACAAATCATGCATACATGCTTCCACAAAACATGCTTGTATAGTTATTGAAATATGATCCAGAGTTAGTAATGTAGTCTAGTAATGACCTGATATGGGAAGTATAACAAATCATAAATACTGATATGCAACCTAAAGCCAGGGACACACTTAACGACTAACTGAATCATTCTAAGACTGAACTGAAAACACTTATTTTAAATGCTGACTGTAAACACCATCTGAACGCAAATGGCTCTGACACATTTGTGATCAGTTTTAAGTATCAAATTACATTAATAACCAGCCTTGCAGTTGTGTAGTGTGTTCCTGGCTTAAATAATTCTACATCTCAGCTGGCAAGATGGCTGGTTTACATGTACCTGGCTAACACGTGTACCTGGCTAATTTGCTAACACAGGGCCAGGCCACAGTGTATATTGGCATTATAATATCATATCAGGGTATGTGAATAGCAATTAAAGAAACCATTTACCATTTCTCCAGTGTAACAATTCCATAGTCAACAGTCCCTAACACAAATGTACATCATAATAGTGATGTTTGTCTTCTTCTTCATTGGAGTTTTACGTCAGTTGGCATCCATAGTGTTGCATTACTGCCATCTGTTGTCTCACTTTAACTTACTATATCTTCATTAAATTCGTCCTTCCAGTCCAGTCCTCCTCAGAAAATTAAACAAATATCTCCATCCTTGGTCACTATTTACATATGTTACTATATTTAACATTAACCTCCTATACCTATTTCCTGTAGCTGATTCTTGAAAAGTGATGTTTGATTCTTCTTCTTCTGTTTTATGGTGGGTAGCACCAGCGTTATTATCCGCCACCTTCATTTGGAGTGTGGACCAAAGTGTACCCCTCATAAAAGAACCCTTCATTCCTTTATCTTTATGTACTTTGAGATAAAAAATAAGCTCTGGCTAATACCATAAGTGATATAAACAAGATGTCCCACTGACTCCTCTGGTTGGCAAACATAGAAATCATGATTTGTATTGTGTCACCCCCCCCCCCCACCCCCCCCTTAAAAAAAGTAAAAAAATAGTCTCGTATTTCAAGTATGCAACACTGCTCACATAATCCTGTTGGATGTTTATTTATTCATTTTAAAGTTTTATGCAACATGTGACCAACCCTTAAACTTGAATTTTGATATCCTCACTACTCCTACTTCTTGCTGTATTTTATAAAGATGACGTTCCGGCGTTTCCCGTATCCCATTTTTGTTGCCACTCCTTAACGATATATGCTTTAATTATTGCTTTTGCTTCAAATTTGATGTTCGATTTCTGAACAAATTGTTCTTTGAGCCTGTTCATAGGAAGTAACAGAATTGAATTGAACTTTAGTTCCAGGCTGATTATGCAAGACGCACAGCCAAAGTTTGCTGACTGTCGAAGTGTTGAAAGTTTGCCGAGGATTAGCGTTGATGCTCATAAAGGAGTTGACGATATTTTGCAAGCCTGAGGCACATACTGGAGATATTCTTATTTAGCTTACTAATGTTTTTAAATAACATTTTATTAAAACCTGCTAAATCCTTTCTGTAGAGAGATGTAAATTAATACTATAGTTTATTGTATATGCAGATTATATTTTAAGTTGTTACACAAAATCAAGCAGTTTATAAGGTTTATCTCTCTATATACTTTAGGCATGTAGAACATATTTGCATTTCTGCATCAATGGATGTAATGTGTGAAACTTTTAGTAATCTTAACCAAGATAGATGATCTTATCCCCTGTGACTAATATTTGAACTGCCTTCTCTCAACCAGCTCAAAATTTGAAACTCACAATGAGCTCAAATACTACTCACACCGTGAGAATCACAGTATGAGGATCGTTTGAGATCACAATGAGCTCACGTATTACTCACACCGTGAGGATCACAGTATGAGGATCGTTTGAAATCACAATGATTTCATATACTGCTCACACCGTGAGGATCACAGTATGAGGATAGTTTGAGTTCACAATGAGCTCCCCTATTGCTCACACTGTGAGGGTCACAGTATGAGGATCGTTTGAACTCACAATGATTTCATATACTACTCACACTGTGAGGGTCACAGTATGAGGATCGTTTGAACTCACAATGATTTCATATACTACTCACACCGTGAGGGTCACAGTATGTGGATCGTTTGAACTCACAATGAGTTCACATACTACTCACACCGTGAGGATCAGAGTATGAGGATCATTTGAACTCACAATGATTTCATATACTACTCACACCGTGAGGATCACAGTATGAGGATCGTGGGATGTCACTGTGATCATCGCATGATCTCACGTGTTGACTGGGTATTAAAAGTCAAATATTGCTCAAACAGGTAATTCCATTTTTAGAAATATAATTAAATAATGTTAAAACAAACTAGTGACACATTTACCCTAATAAAATGTTACTGTATAAATATAGTTATAGAACAGAATAACAGTCTAGAATCTGAAGTTTTTTTTTTCTCTCAGATAATGATAAGGCTGTCATCGGATTCTTGGTGTTCCTCATCCTTGTGACGTCACTTGCGCTCCTTTTTGTGTTATACAAAATGTTCCTGCTCAAAAGAAAACGGTCAGTTTGTCAAATTGATTATTTTCAATTGGCATAAAAGGATTAATGGATTAACATTAGCATAAATGTGTAACTATGTTTCTGATGGGATTTCTCACCACAGGAGTGCTGAAGATGAAGAGATTCCTCTTACTCGTATGTTATTTGCTCCAATCAATCAATTCATGTTTATTTCGAAAGTAAATTGATTTTAGAAGAACTATCTGATGTCTCATGTCCTCCAGCAGAACCGCTGCGCAGAGTTGAGCCCATCTATGCCGAGGGTTTGGTGGAGGCTTACGTGAGCAAGATCGCTGATGAGAGCCGTCTGTTTATGGATGAGTTTCAGGTGATTCTCAATCTCTATACCATTCATCTGCAGAAGCTGCATTTACTGTTTTAATATAATGAGAAATACATTCAGATTCTGCTTCTCCTCAGAGCATTCCCCGCATTTTCTCCAATTACACCATCAAAGAAGCGAAGAAACAGGAAAACCAGTCCAAGAACCGCTACGTTGACATTCTGCCTTGTAAATATCCCTTCATGAAGAAATCAGTTTACCCACAGTTCCTTGTGTAGTTTTCATATTTCAGTCAGAGAATTGATCATTTTGTGCATGAATTTGCAGATGACTATAATCGGGTTACTCTCTCAGCTGGAGGCGAAGACGACTACATCAATGCCAGCTTTATCGAGGTATGGGTCATTTATCCTCTAGCTATATATCATGCTTGTTTACCTCAACTAATTTTAATTAATTAACTTTATTGAAATTAATGGAGGTCATTTTTAAATACAATTTCAATATTATACTTAACATTTCAATTAAATAATATTTATTTATTTAATTGTTAACATGTACTGTAACTCATTAACCCTTACAGGGATATCAAGAGCCAAAGAAATACATTGCAGCCCAAGGTAAAAATCCTCTTATTAAATGGATGGTTATGATTCTAAATTGTGATTGGCTAAGCCACATTTAAAGCGGCTAATGAATGCACACTTTTACCCAACATTCTATATTACTATTGCCTGATAACCATCAAAATTGTGGCAGAATTGTTTACACCAAAATTTAAGGTTATTAAAAGTGAACATTTTTTAAGTTTAAACAATGGCTAGATTTTTATTATTTTTTTGTTGGACATGTTTTCCAGGACCCAAGGATGAGACTGTTTGTGACTTTTGGCAAATGGTTTGGGAGCAAAAGTCATCCATTATTGTCATGGTCACCCGTTGTGAGGAAGGAAACAAGGTTGTGTTTGGTCTGGTGTTGTAGAATTTTTTTATAGTATTTATTTATATTTTTGTACATTTTATTAGTTATTTGTTCATTATTTCCACTCACTGTTGCTGTTTGTCCTCTCAGATCAAATGCGCTCAGTACTGGCCATCTCTGGACAGAGAGACTGAGATTTTTGACGATTTTGTGGTGAAAATCCGATCTGAGCAACATTGCCCTGATTACACCATACGCCATCTGATCCTGAACAATGTAAGTGTGTGTGGTTCGCTTATTCTTATGTGCTTCATTCAGATGGTTTTAACTTAATGTGTGTGTGTGTGTTTGTGTGTGGTTGTGTCTGTGTGTGTGTGGTGTGTGGGTGTGTGTGTGTGTGTTGTGTGTGTGTGTGATGTACAGAAGGAGAGCAGCCTCAGAAAAGTACTTTCACCCTCAATATCCAGTCAATCTGGCCTCACCATGGTGTGCCTGATACCCCTGCCTTCTTCGTGACAAGCTCAGCTAAGAGTCACTCCTAAACTTCTTCTGTCCCGTTGTGGTCCACTGCATGTAAGACAGGGCTGTAGGGATTTTAGTCATTTGGTATCCAAAAGTCATTGCCTAAAGGTCTTGGAGTGGAAAAGGCTTGAATGTGCTGTTGTGCTATGCTTCTATATGCAGGTGTCGGCCGCACAGGAACATATATCTGCATTGATGCCATATAGAATCTCTACATCAGTTGGGGCAGAGTTGATATCGTGGATACTACAAAACTACGGTCGCCAGCTTTGCCTCTCATGGTCAGTGAGGTGCTTTGTTTTTAATTCCTGATTTATTGGATAATAAATTGGTGTGTCCACACCAAATTTTAAGTATGTATATAAACGCCCAAATGTTCCAATGTTATATCTAATCATTTTCAATTATTTATATATAAATTTGATGATACGTATGTTTGTTTACAGTTAAATATGTTTTAGCAGTTTATATTTAAATATGAATATTATTTAATTAGTTAATTATTCTAAATAAAGACCAATTCTTTGGTCATTCAGTTTATCTTTAAGATTACCTACACCTTTTAAAAAGACCTCTGATGAAATTTCTGTCAAATATTTTGTCGGAATTTTAGAATTTACAATTTTTTTAACATTTGCCATTTGTGTATAACAGGTAAATTAAACCTATGTTGCAAAAATCTTTCTTTTCATCTTAAATATATTTAGAAATCTTAAAATAAGTGTTAAATCAATCATATCCTGAAAAATTTTCAATGCCAAATGCATATGTTGAAATTTATCCTTAAAACATCATCCATTTGAATGAAAGTTGAACTTGAAACATTATATGTTTGTAAAAATATTAAAGGGTTAGTTCACCTAAAAATTTTAATTAGCTTGTGTTTTACTCACCCTCAAGCCATCCTATACGTGTATATGACTTTCTTCTTTCAGATGAATACTATTGGAGTTATAAAATGTCCTGGCTCTTCCAAGCTTTATCATTGCGTCAGCAGGTGTTTTGGCAGTGTTGAACAGTCCCCCACAAGTGTAAAATAAAGCGCATCCATCCATAATAAAAGTGCCTCACATGGCTCCGGGGGTTGAATAAAGGCCTCTTGTAGCGAATCGATGCGTTTTTGTTAAGAAAAATATCCATATTTCAAATGGAATAAACACTTTTCTCACTTCCGGTTTCTGTCATACGCGGAAGCAGTTCCGGCAGATGACGCAGCACATATGCACAGCGCGCGTGCCTCTGAGATATGCTAGTCTCACGAGTTAGTTTACAGGAGCAAAGGAAGCAAAGTCTCCTTACTTTAGCAAAGGAAAACCAGTCCTCCTCTTGGCTAATATCGAAATCCTCCGACATTCTTCTACAAATCCTTGTTTTGTACTTCTAAATCGTGACCGGTGTTTTGTTTTGTTCTCTCTTATGTTCTCTTCCGCATTCGTCACTAATCCGTGTACTACGTCCTCTGCAGAACGCCTTTCGCGTGAGAGAAGTGTTTATTACGTTTGAAATATGATATTTTTCTTACAAAAATGCATGGATTCGCTACAGGGGGCCTTTATTCACCCCCTGGAGCCGTGTGAGACACTTTTTTTAATGGATGGGCTATTTTTATTTGACTACTTGTGGACTGTTCAACTGCAACACCTGCTGACTGCAATGATAGAGCTTGGAATAGCCTAGACAATTTTTAATATAACTTCGACTGGATTCCAGTGGGGAACAAATACCAGAAGAACCACTTCTTCGTCTGAAAGAATAAAGTCATATACACCTAGGATGCTTCGAGGGTGAGTAAAACACAAGCTAATTTTCATTTTTGGGTGAACTAACCCTTTAAGCCATAAATACATTCCTTTATATATATATAATTTTTTTTTTCTCAATATTGGGTATTTTTTTGTTCCTTAGCGTGACCAAAGTTGGCCAATGTAGCACCCATTATTTTATTTTTTAAAAACATCCTTTATTTTACACTTTAAAACTTTTAAATTCTGTTGTAACACCCTTTATTTTACATTTGTTGGATGTGTTTATGCATATTTAACTGTGTGTGTTGTTGATTGTGATAGGCCCAGTACATACTGATCCACACTGCTCTGATTGAGCACAACCAGTTTGGAGAGACCGAGGTCTCACTGTCTGAATTCCACTCAGCGCTCAACACTCTCAAACAGAAAGATGGCAGTGACCCCAGTTTGCTTGAAATGGAGTTCCAGGTTTGTCATCCCTCTTTGATTGTTAGCTGATTGGTTATTAGGACACTGACATGTCCTGTACTGTGTGTATCTTATTGTTAATGCAGCATGTTTTCCCATTGCTTTCCTTTATAAAGAAACTGCCCAAATTTAAAAAATGGAGAACGTTTAACACGGGAAGCAGCGAGGACAACAAGAAGAAAAACCGCTACTCAGATGTTATCCCATGTCAGTGACCAACACCAACTTTATTAATCTGCAGATCTTGGTTTCAAATGCATGTTACAAAACTATATATAATATACAGACACAAATTTACTTCTTCATTATAAGATAGCATTAGATGAGTTACCAGTGAGCATTTCTGTTCCAGATGACTTTAACAGAGTCCTGTTTAGACTGGACATTGAGGGCAACCAGACCAGTGATCCAGAGGATGAGGACGAGTATTCATCAGATGAGGAAGAAGAATCTAATGAATACATCAACGCCTCATTCATTGCTGTACAAAACTTGATTCTCTTGAATTTATATTATCTAATATATAGTTATTTTTAATACAGTTATTGGAGTGAATGAGAAATTGTTTAATAGATTGGAATATGTAAATATGAATTAAATATGCTTGTTATTGCTTTCCAACAGGGCTACTGGTGTCACAAGAGTCTGATCGCAGCACAGGGGCCTTTACCAAACACGACGGCAGAGTTCCTGCTCATGCTGTACCAGCAACAAACTAAAACACTGGTCATGCTCACAGACTGCCAAGAGGACGGCAATGTACGACCTCCCACAATAACAGAGAGAGAGAGAGAGAGAGAGATGGATAAACAGACAAACAGAAAGATTGAGAGATAGATAGACATGCAGACAGACAAGCAGTTTTAACACTAGATATAGCCAGAACAATTAGAATGCGAACAGACAGAAAGATGGGGGTATTAAAGAAAGAGTGACAAAGGGAAAGACTGACAGATGGAAGGATTGATAGATAGATAGATAGATAGACAGACAGACAGACAGACAGACAGACAGACAGACAGACAGACAGACAGACAGACAGACAGACAGACCAGATAAGTAGATAGACAGACCGTACAGACAGACAGACAGACAGAAGACAGAGAAAGAAAGAAATAGACAGACAGAAGACAGAGAAAGACAGACAGACAGAAAACAGACCCATACATAGATATATATGTAGTAGATAGATAGATAGAATCGACAGACCAGACAGACAGAAGACGACAGACAGGGAAAAGACAGACGAACAGACAGACAAGATAGAGATATGATAGAATAGATAGATAGATAGATAGACAGACAGACAGACAGACAGACAGACAGACCAGAGAAAAACAGACAGACAGACAGACAGACAGACAGACAGACAGACAGACAGACAGGGACAGGATAGATAGATTAGAAGAATAGATAGATAGATCGAATAGATAGATAGATTGATAGCTGATAGGACAGGACAGACGACAGAGGACAGACAGACAGAATAGACAGACAGACAGACAGACAGACATAGATAGATAGATAGATAGATAGACAGACAGACAGACAGACAGACAGACAGACAGACAGACAGACAGAAAGACAGACAGACAGACAGACAGACAGACAGAACAGACAGATAGATAGACAGACAGAAATAGATAGGACAGACAGACATGACAGGACCAGAAAGAATGGATTGATAGATAGATAGATAGATAGATAGATAGACAGACAGACAGACAGGACAGAACAGACAGACAGACAAAGCAATTGACTGATCTCTGCCTAGTTTTTCAGCCCATATTTATTTTTTATTGTTTCAGGATTATTGCTATCAGTACTGGGGAGATGAAAAGAAAACATTCGGAGACATGGAAATTGAGGTAAAAAAGACAGAAATCTTTCCAATGTATGTGAGACGGCGTCTGGAAATACAGTCCACAAAGGTAAGCAGAGTCCTTCCCCTCAGCATGAATATCTGTGACGTCATTATCTGCAGACATATGAATCCGTTTTGAATCCTGTAACAGAAGACAGACGTCTTAGAGGTGGATCAGTACCAGTTCCTGAAATGGAAAGGCCGTGAGCTTCCGGAGAACGCTCAGGAGTTAATAGAGATGATAAGGGTCATCAGAGAAACCGGCGAATTTATACAACAGCAGAATGAACCGGAACATCCCCATGGTGGTGCACTGCAAGTAAGTCCATCAACACCAGTTTTTTTCCTGATAGACATGGGTGGATGGATTGATGGATTTTAAACTTCCGTAAACTTTCAATTCAGCAATGGATCGTCGCGTACCGGAATCTTCTGTGCCTTATGGAACCTCTTGGACAGCGCATACACAGAGAAGCTGGTGGACGTCTTTCACGTAATCAAAAACTTGCGCAAGGAGAGACAGAGGATTGTGGAAACAATCGTAAGTTCTTGCTTTGTTTATAAAAACAATATACCTTAGTCAGGTTAGATGCTATATTGAATTTAACGCAGGTGAAAACAAGGTGTGGGGGTTAAATTTGCAGCTTTACAATGGCACACACTGGTAAGATCCTAGCTCATGTAATTTTTCTCAACCCACAACCTTAAAAACAGTTTTTATGAGTTTTAAATCTAATAAATCTTTTGCGACTGCCAACTCGGTTATGTTTTAAGGTACAATGCAATTTGGGGGAATGACTGACAACTATAACTCACAGCCTCATTTTCATTCCTGTCAAAAATTACATTTGGCGCTACCCTGACTAAGGTTTATAGAAGAGTGGAAAAACTTAATCATCTTGTACTTTCCTTAAAATACTGATCTGTACCATTTTGGAAGAAAAAAATAGTTTGGGATTTCCATTGTTACTGTAGAATATTTTATGACCCTTGGTTATCCTTTTCTATGATTTACACTATTCATATTTTAGCATGGGCTTATTCAAACTGTATATCTTTGCTAATGTTTGCTCTAAAAGCAGTGTGAAGTCGCTGGGGTATATTTGTAGCAATAGCCAAATACATTGTATGGGTCAAAATTATTGATTTTTCTTTCTTTCTATGCCAAAAATCATTAGGATATAAAAAAAAGGTCATGTTCCATGAAGATATTTTGTAAATATCCTTCCGTAAATATATCAAAACTTGCTTTTTGATTAGTAACATGCATTGCTAAGTACTTAATTTGGATTATTTAGATTTAGATCTCAATATTTAGATTTTTTTTTTTTGGCACTCTTAATATTCCAGATTTTCAAATAGTTGTATCTCAGCCTATCCTAACAAATCATAGATCAATGGAAAGCTTATTTATTCAGCTTCAGATGTATAAATCTCAATTTAAAATCGATCCTTGTATGACTGGTTTTGTGGGTCATGGTCACAATGTGAACTCTGTGCACCCTTAAAAGGGCAGACATGGTTTGTGGGGGCTGGGGACAAAGTACTCAACTCCATTACTTGAGTGAAAGTACAGATACTGCTGGTCAAATATTACTCTAATTACAAGGTAAAAGTTGGAAAGGGACGGATTTTTACTTAAGTAGAAGGAAGAAGTACTGCTTTAAAGTACTAAGTACCACACAGTCAAATGTCATTTTTATTTCTGTTGTTCAATGCACGGTTTTATGGTGTATGTAATACTGGCAAATCCGTGAAAGGAGCAACTAACAATACATTACACCTACGAGAACACTGAATAGCTGTAGTTATCTTTGGAGAATAAAGAGCTTAGAATGTTTAAAAAACATATGGATGAAAAAAAAAAAAAAACCCAAAACAAACAAAAAAAAAGTATTATTTAACCCCCGGTACCCACCCCACAAAAAGCGGATGTAGTGATCTCACACAGCTCTGGACCATCTATGTGACCATTAATCCACATTGATTTTTTGAACAGAGTGTACAGTGATATGGCTGTAAATACAGACTGATAGGAAGAAAATAAATACAATTAAAAAAAACCTGCTTTAAAACCCAGCAACACAAATGTAGCTGTACAACTTTACAACAGCATCACTGCTTTAACAAAAAAAGCAAAACAGTAAGACTTATTTGATATCAAAACAAACATTTTAAATGCTGTTTAATCGCTCTCGCTGTACTTTAATGTCACACACAGAATGGTTTGTGCAGTGCTGCTTCAGTCAAACACCTATTGTGTTTTATTAGGAGACGCACAACAGTTCTTCTGTGGCTTTATAGGAAATATTTTCACCTACACAATTTAGCAAAATCAGACAATATTGTGTCTAATATACCACAATATTAATTTCTTCTTATTGAATTGTTTTAAATAAATATCACATTTGCAGCTGGTCAGTGATTAAAAAAATGCTGAGAAATCACTTCATGTAGCCCTACAAGAGTGATCAATGATAAACTGTCTGAAAAAAAGACAGTTTTTAGAGAAGAAAAAAATCACCCACTGACTTTCAAAGCTGCTACATAGTAACAACTTTCTACTTCGAGGACCTTGATAGAAATGTAGTGGAGTGAAAAGTACAATATTTGTCTTTCAAATGTAGTGAAGTTAAAGTCATAAGTTCCCAGAAAAAATAATACTCAAGTAAAGTACAGATACTCAAAAAGTGTACTTAAGTACAATATAAAAATGTACTTAGTTACTGTCCGCCTCTGCTTAAAGGTGACTTCAAAGATGTTTTAACACAAATTAAGTGTAGTTTGCAAATACATACCACATAGGCCCTACAAGTTCATAAACAATCCATGAACAAATCATATTAGTCTTTTGTTGCACGTTAAAATGCTTAAGTACTTCTAAACTCCTCACAGGAGCAGTACCAGTTCCTCTACACGGCTCTAGAGGGCGCTTTCCCGGTGCAAAACGGCGCCGTCAAGACGCCACCGGCAAACGACACCACGCAGGTCATCAACGAAACCACGGCGCTTCTCGACGAGCCCAACAGCCCTTCCGGTGCTGACCAGAGGGAGGCGGAAGAGAGCCAATCCGCAGAGAGCAGCGAGCAGGAAGCCAAGGAGAGCAGCACTGCTGAGTCTCCACCAGCAGAGGGAGAGAAACCCAGCACCACCAACGGCCCTGCCGCCACCGTAGAGCTTTAAGCATTTTGGGGGCTAAAATATTTTCGCCAATTTGACACCAAGTGTCAAGAAGTGATTTTCTTTTTTTTTAATGCTTTTGATTTCTTGTGTTACATTTGAGTTTCATTGTACATTAAATGTTAGATCCGAGTTTTTTGTGGAGAATTCGGGTTAGGATCTGACTGATCCATTAAAGCGTACGTTTCTGCCTCAGGTTTCGGTTTGGATTTTCTGTATAGGCTAATGATGCTGTTTGTGTGAAATCGGTGCATATTGATATTGTTTATTCACAGGTGTAAAGGATTTGCTTTATGGTTTGATTTTTAGGCTATCAAATTGCGTTTTGAATGTATTTGTAATATAACCTTACAGACGATATTTTCTGTTTTTTTTTTATTATTATTTTTAGTTTGGAAACTGTATCAAAGCACAGCCTTATTGCATCTAAATTATAGTGCCTGAAATGTTTGATGGAAGTGAGTGTTTTTAAGTTCGAGAACAAACAAAAAAATGGCAAAGATGATGTTGCACTAGGGGCTGCATCAAAAGTCTTTCATTTCACGTCCCCCCCCACCCCCCCCGCCCCCCCCCCCCCCGATTCGCTTATATCATTTGACTTCAAGCAGATGTAATTAACAAAAAAAAAAGAATAAAGGATAGCTTGAACAATACAGCTGTTGTGTCTTACCTCGCTATAAGCTTCAAACAGGTGAAATAAACACGAGCAAAAGCGTGTCACTCGTCCTGATCCAGGTCAGACCCTCTTTATGGTTTTGTTAACCCGTTTGTGTCCTCGTCAGGTGCAAGAACCTGGCCTGGAAAATTCAAATAATGTAAAAGCAGCAGAATATGCTTAAATGTAACAAGCATTTGTAATACAAGCATTAGCCACAAGAGGGCGTCTGCTAACAAAAAAGCGAACACACAGACAGTCCATCAAGCCGAGTGTGCTTTGTCTGAATAATATCACATTTGAATTAAAAATATGTTTGTGATGATAGACTGATATAAAGGAAATATGTCAGTTATTTTCACTATAGAGATATTTAGGGTATAGGCTAATAAAAATATGTATACTTATGCAATCTTTGTGAATGCGGAATGCAAGGGTAATTTATATATTATTTTATTAAAAAAATGATTTCCATACGATTAAAACATTAATTACTAAAAAATCATCTTAAAAGTCAGGAGATAAAAAATGTTAGTCCAGAAGTTGTTTTATTTGACTGACATTTATGGTTGCGTGGTGAGGTCTCCAAAAACGATTTGCCTCGCTTCATTTAATTTTCCCCTTTAAGTCAGTAAAGGAAAATGGGGCATCGGTGGCCCTGCAGTGATTCGGGAGAGAGAAATATTTGTCTTCTCATAACACACTGGAATAAATAAATAAATATATTTTTGAAATCATATTATTTTAGGCCCAAAGCCAGAGGTGATTGTGGTGAATCGTGAAAAGGAGAGAATTTCAAGCTCACTATCTTTCTGTTTGTTATGATTAACCACCATAATTAAAAAATCTATATAGCCTATATATATATTTATATATTTTTTTTTTTTCTTTTTTTTTTTTTTTCGTTTTTTTTTCTTATAGTTAGGTTTGGAAATAAAAATGTTGATGTATCAGAATGGCACCTTTCACTGAAATTATCTGATTATATCTGCAGCCATTTTGACCTTTTAACCGTAAATGTGTAATTGTTAAAGCTAAGCTTTGAACGTTATATTGGGCATCATGAGGTGAACGCAAGTGGCTTGTACAGTGAGCCATGTCTGTACAGGTCAAAGAGGGAAATCCTCTTTAAATAAATCATCAGTGAATCTGCGGAGCAGCATTTGCATTCAGCTGTCACATGTAACTCCACCCAGCCATGCAATTATCATACCATCTTTCATGCAACATTTGTGACTGATGTTTCCCTCTTTCAACTCACTGTTGTGTAAAAGTATCAGAATCAGGTCTCTGTTCTCTACAGTATGTTGAATAGGTTATATATGTGAAACTGCCCTTATACACTCTGTAATTAGTGTGTTGCTCTGTGACGGGTTTCGCCTCTAATTGAGCACTTCAAGCTCACACTAAATACAGCAAATTAATTCAGAGATGTTCAAATGTTCACTGCGGTTACTCGCTATGCATGTTAATATGCTATGACCATGCTGCATATCTGTAACTGGCAGAAAATGCATGAAATATGGGCGCAGGTCTATATATTTACATTTAACTCATTTAGCAGATGCTTTTATCCACAGCCACTTACAAGTTGTTGTTGTTGTTTCCGCTTTTATAAGGTATTTTGGGCAACAACAAAAAAAAACTGTTAGTAATCAAATAGTTTTGTATTAAATGTACTCAAATATTTGTACATTTTTATACAGGACACTACATAAGGAGATTTTGTTTTTGGTCTATAATCTCAAAGTCATTATAACATTTACGTTTTATTTTTGTATTTGCTAAACACCTTTATTTTTGTTTGTTTGTTTGTTTTGGATGGGTTGTTTTTTGTTTGTTTTCTTTTGTTTTGTTAGTCTGTAGGTGGATGAAACACAAATATGCACTTTAGAAACAAAAGTTTTGACTGATAAACAAAAAAAAGTGTAAAGAAAAACAGCTTATTTTTATGCCACTAACTTGTTCGAACATGTTTCCCAAACATTCCCCCATTTGCTATTGGTCAAAAAAATGTTAGCCCCGCCCCTAAAGTCATGCTATTGACAGAAAGCTGCCTTTGAGTTTAACGATGCACATTAACTAGATTTTGTTTTTGCTCTTTTTTTTTTTGTAAATTATTATCATTAATATTATTTGTTTTTAGTTTTGGCCTTTTATCACTTTTTTACATTATTTTTATATTTGGAACCAATACAACTTAGATTTGTTGTTGTTTAATTAAAATAACTCATACTCATGTTGCATTATCACAAAATGTTTTATCCCAAACTGAAATTATAAGAACATATTTATGGTTTACATGTACAATATGTGCATGATTTATACAGTAGGCTATACAATAAGATTTAGATTTTAGCATAATAAACAGTGTTTTGAAATTACTACATTAATTATGCTTTTTTTAAATGCCAGCATTTTTTTTCTGTGTTTGTTTTAGGGTAGGCAGTTTGTCAGTTGTTCAGCAGTTTGTTTTGTGAGTCTGTGGTTGGATGAAAATCAAACAGCTCACATTCACATTAGAAACAAAAGTTTTGATTGAAAACAAAAATGTGTAATGATAAACAACTAGTTTTTTTTGCACTAGTGTAAACAAACCAAATTTCAAAGATATTTGTTTTCAAACAAAGATTTCTGTTTCCCAAAAAATACCCACATCCGTTACTGGTCGGAAAAAATAGTAGTCCCACCCCCAAACTCATGCTATTGGCAGAGATCTACAATAACAAGCTACAACCGCCTGGTTTTAATGATTATTTATTTTATGTATTTATTTTGTATCTTTCCAATAGGCAGAGCATTTATGTTTTCTTCCAAAAAGAAAAAAAAAAAAAAAAAAAAAAAAAAAATCCAAAAAAAAAAAAAAAAACACAAAAAAAAACAAAAAAACAAAAAAAAAAAAACAAAAAAAAAGAAAAAAGAAAAAAAAAAAAAAAAAAAAACCCCCCAACCCCAACAAACCCACCACCACAAACCAAAACCCCCAAAAAAAAAAAACAAAAAAAAAAAAACAAAAAAAAAAAAATAAAAAAGAAAAAAAGAATCACTTAAACCAGCCTGGGACATGCATTATACTCTTTGGACATATAAAGATTCATTCATTGATGGATATATGACTATAAATGTCCCGACACACATGTGGCTCCTACAGAGTCGTCCCGCTTCGGTTTCTGGCGAGACACTGAGACTGATTCAGACGGCCAGACCTCAGGTGACGCTCAGCTCCACAGCTGGAGACCCATAACATCAATAACGGCATCTGACTGTGGAGATGATGAGCAGCTCTGGGTCTGAGGGTCTGCACTTACACCTCATTTTACATTCAACGAACAAAGTGACCCGAGAAGCCAGCGTAACTCTGTTTCCATTGAGAGATGGCATGATGGAGCTCGCTGTGAGTATGTTTTGGGGTTTGTGAGCGAGGTGTGCACATGACTGCCCGAGACGGCCCAGCCCCAGACTGAGTATTCTAATGCAAACAAGGTCTCTCAGCACACAAAGAGGCTACATATCTCGTACAAAAGATGTGTTGAGCCCGTACACAACCCACACAGTGTCCAATGTCCTCATACAGTCATGTTTTGTCTCTCTCTCAGTCTGTATGAGTCTTGAGTGGTACAGGCCTGGAACAATGAGGAATTCACACACACACACACACTTAAACACACTGGGGGTGTGTTTTCGTCTCTTCGGGTCATGTTTGGTATAATGTGTGAATCCAAGATGAGGTTTTCAACATATTTCTGATATCTGTGTCCATTTTGTGCAATTTAATGTTGTATTCATTATTTACGCACTTGTAAATGCATCCCACACATTTTCTACAAAAAAGCTATATCTAATTCTTATTATGTATTTGTTACTTGCAACATTTTGACATGTTGTTCGACATTTGTTTTGGGAGTAACATGCAAATGTCATGGTAAATTAATATGGCAACCATTCAGTGCTACAGCATTTATAAAAGTATCATGGTAAAAATGCCTTTTTCCCTTGGATTTTTATCATGGTAAAATCATGGCATTTTGATGAAGTACCATGGAGTACTGTGTAAATATTATGGTACATGAATATGGCAAATATTTAGTATGTATAAAGTGCTATAGTATTATGTTTCATAGTAAATAGCCCATATAAACATGATACAGTATCATGTGTGGTAATATGATAAACCATGATTTTGTTTTGTTTTGTTTTTTTTGGACACAATAACATGGAAATACAATTTTTCTTTTTACATATTTTGTTTTGTTGTAATGTATAGTATCGTGTAAACAACATTTACCATGATGACAGCATTTATTTATTTGCTAACTATTTGTTATTGATTTCGGTTTCTTATATTTATTTGATTCCATTATTTACCACTATCATTAATTTTTGCACATATGTAAAGTACTTTTCCATAAATAATTTTTTTCTAGGATATTTGGATTTATTTGCTTTTACATATATAATAGAATCTCTAAACAAATTCAGTGGCTTTTAGTGCTCATATGTGACAAAGCAATTACACAGTGTTCATATTATAGGCTAGTGATATTAAAATAATATTAAATAAAAAAAATAAACAAGAAACTACTCATACATAACGTAATTATTCTGTAACGGTGTAAATTAACAAACATAATATCAAATAACAATTAAAAATTAAACTCATTAATTCAACAATTAATTATAAATAATAGCAATTATAATTGTTTACAATAATAACAACAATAATTATCATTATTATTAGTATTAGTGTTATTATTGCATAAGATGGTCATGCATAATGTAAAGATGTGTGTTACACAATAGTGTAATCATTTTTGTTATGTTCCTTCCAGCCTGTACACAAGACCTTTTGAATTGAGTGTGGCTCACAGGACACGGCGGCAGTAAATGATACATGTGCTGGACTAATTCATGATTGTATGTGTAGTGAATGGGTGTGCCTGGCAGGGCCACTGTCCCAAATAACTGTGACGCTCTATTGCATGGCTCATTGTTGCGCGATAACACTGCGCCGGGACGACAGACGCCCCCGCCCCCTGGAACACCAATCAGATTCCCCGTTTCCAGCATATAATTCCCCATGTAGGGGCCATTTATGAGGCATTATGGGAGCACTTTAAAATCTCATTAGACGGGACAGCTGCACTTCGATACTGCATGCTGCTTTAGCCATTTCTATTATTGCTGCTGGGGATAGCGCTACCCCCTCTGTTTTGAGATGAGCCCCATTTTGGGAGCTTAAATGAAGCTAATTGTAAGCTAAGTCAAGAGTGTGCGTCTTTGCAGGCGGCATGATACATAGTAAAAACTGTAATGCTGCAGGCAGAAACAAGGCAGTAAAAAATGATTTATCTGAAGTGTTTGTGTATGTACAGTGTGCAAGTTGACGAGATGAGAAAATATATTACTAAATGTATCAGTAGCGTATAAATAAACATGGTTTCTTTGAATAATTAGCACAAATATTGTGAATCAAGCGCTCGTCAATTCACTGGTGGCTTCATAATCTAATATTAACACATTTGCTAAAGGCAATCCAAAATGAAGAAGGAAACTGTAAAACGACAAAGAAATATTTTGTATTTCTCTCATGCTCTCATGAAATTCTCTAATTTCTTAATTTTGTTTACAACATATTTCTAATAATCTAAATTGCACTGTAAAACCTGAAAATGTGTAAGTACATTAATAAATTATTTTACCTGATCTGACTGTTCAATGTAGCCATGTTGATTCTTTCACATTAAATAATACATTTGAGTAAAAACAGTTTTACCATATTTTTACCAATTTACCACATTTTTACCACATTTAGATCATATGAATACACTTTTAGGTTAGCTGACAATACATTTTTACAGTCAGACAGACACAGCACAGAGTTGTTGTTTTTTTCATGAAAGGAGTGCTATTTGTGTCCAAAATATCAGATTTGAATTATTATTTTAAAATATATGTAATAATAATGTATTGTTTTATATATGTATTATATTTTAAAACGATACATATTTTTTAATAGATATTTGTAAAGGAGTACATGCATTTTGACATGTTTGTATTGCCAATCATAAAAAAATATATTTGAAATATTAATAAATGTATTCATAATACATAACATGATAAAAATGTATTGAGTTTTCCTATTAACAACAGATCAAATTTATCTTAAAAACATCTAGGATTAAAACAGAATAATCAGACTGAGTCTGTGAGTCAGAACACTTATTTTTCTAAAAATAACAGTGCACTGTCACTTTAAATAATCATAAAACCTGCTCAAGAGGAAGTGACATCAACCAAGTCTTCAGAGGAGCCATGTTTAAAACTTGGTAAGTACTGATTTAACATTCATAATATGTTGGTTTATCATGCTTGATAGGTTTTGCCATATAAAATGACCAGTGTTTTGTACTATTTACAGAAAAGTCATATTGTTGCTAACGCTAATGCTAGGAAGATAAGCCTAAATAATGAAGTAAAGCAGCAATTTTATTTTGAAATGGCAGAATCACCTGCATATAAGCGCTACAGTGTTTTTTATTCAATCTATTATGTTGTTTGTGATGAGATGGAAGAAGTATGGTGGATATGTGTTTAGAAAAAGTCTGAGGTTGCATTTTTGTAAAAAATAGTGTGTATTCTACATTAGAACAGTAGGCTATGATATAAAAGGTACATTTTCTTTATACATAACATTTCAAAACAACAACATAATGGCCCTCCTTTCAGTGAATGACTTTAGTGTTTACTTAATCATTAAATGAAAACATAATGCTTCTACATATAGGTTTTAAGGAATGTCAAGTGTATTGTATAATGCATTCATTGGTTTTGTGAAGAACAAACCCTCAGAGAGTGCCGTCGGTGTGCTAGGAAAGACACACGCTCCAGACGGAGGTGAGCACACTGGTGTTCTCTGTTCACACCTGATATTTTTGGAACTCTCTTGTTCCAAATCGTGAAGGGAAAAAGGAGGAAAAAAAATTGTCAATGTTTATGTGGAAAGCTCAGCGCTCAGATTCGCCTGCCATCTGAAGCCAGTGAGAGAGAAGAATTTGGCGGAGAGTATTTTTAAACCCCAGAGAAACCTCAAAGGCTGTACTTAGAGGGGATCAGGCGAGGCAAGATGGCGGTGCGCCATACAAAAACCTCCCAGGCAGATGGGCCTCTCAGAGCCGGTCTGCTACTGAAGTCACTGTCAGGCCTATACCTGTGAACCTATACTTCTCTTTTTCTACAATAGTCTTGTTAATGCATCATTATTTCTGAACAAACAGGCCCAAGTCTCATTTTTGCCTTTCTGAATAGTGGCAGATTTAGTCAAGGTCACATGCTGAACAAAACGGGTTTGATTTGATCAAAGGGCGACACATATGTAATAAGGAGTGAGGAGATATACTGTGATCCCTCCTGCAGCATGAGACACGTTTAGGATATTGGAGCAGACGTTCTCATAACATCACATTAGATCATTCCCTCTCAAGAGCAGACATGAGGAAAAGAAAGAGGAGTGAAATGACTGCTGTTCGAGAGCAGCTACAATTTTTTTAACAGCTATTTCTATGCGTTCAGTCAGCATACATTTTAAATTGACTCTGTTTACTTTGATAACACACATTTCTGGTCTTACTGATGACGATAAACATTCATTGTAAATTTTTAATTGTACGTCATTATAAATATAAATATACAGTTCAATCATGAAACTCTAGATGGTGCAGGCGACGGGTTGTTAACGTAAACGATGATATTCAGAGAGTTAAAAGACTTGGCACAAGCTGATTGGTTCATGCTGCATATGCAGCCAATGAGCTTACTGCCTTGCATTTATATGGCTGGCTAGCATTCACTAGAGATTCCTGCAGCAAGCTTTCAGAGTTTCTCTGAAACCCGCCACCTTCCCCAGCTCCACCTGTATAGATCTGCTACGGGTTATTTTATATGCTTTTTGTGCAGCAGCAGTATGTCTTAAATACTCATGGCACCGTATCGCCATATGCATTGGCAGTAGCAAGTTTCTGTACTTGCCTGCAGCAGCAATACTCTACAACTACAGCAATAACCAACAGCAGCAGCAATGCAGCAGCAGCGTAGCAGATCTATTCCGCCAAGACCAAATACATTAACATTGTCATAACCATCACCATGCTAAAATCTTCTGAGAGTTGTCATGATTGAACTGGATCTTGATGGACGTGTCCTGATTAAACTCTGATTCAGTTCTGAAGCTGTTGATTTGATTTTGATTCATTTGTTACATTCTGTGTTTTATACATTCCAATTTTGTATCTCCCAAGTTCCAAAGGATGACAAAGTAGAAAAATTGTATAATAAATGAAAAGAAAACCGATAATACAAAAGATTGACAGCTAGTGTTAGTGTGTATAATATATATATATATTATATATATAATATGAAAACAAGCAGCAAAAATTTGTTGCCACATATGATTCAAAAAACAACATCGACGAATTCAGTGAGTTTGTTCAATGACGGATTTATCACACTTATTCAAATAGTAACTGCTTTATGAGTTCCTGGATATTTTTTAATGAATCCTTAAAAAAACAGCTCAAAATGCATTCGTGCATCATTTTGAAATTACACTGTGGTGCTGTATGTTTTTAAGAATCGTCATAAGAGTAAATCGGTACACTTGTTGCAAACATGTTGCTGATTCACTAAAAATAACTTGTTCATAAGATTGATTTCTTTGTGAATCAGACTTTACTTGTTGCCCATGCATGTTGTTGATTCATTGAAAATAACTTGTTCATAACAGTCATTTGTAAGTAAATCCGTCTGTAGATATTGTGTGGATATTGAGTGCAGCGCGCGAGGACGGCTCAATAGAAAGATGTTTTCTTGCCTTTATTTCACGGTAAACGCCTTTTGTTTTATCACCTTCAATTCAGACTGTAAACTCGGGAAAATAATGACTTATTGTGCCGTTGGGGTGTAAATTGAACAGCAGGTGTTACGACCTCTAGGGGTAAGCCGTAACAGAAAAAGGATAATATACACACCAGAGAGATGCCAAATAAACAACTTTATTTGCGTTACACGGGAGTATCTTCAGGGGTAGACAAGGCCAAAACAATAAACAAAACAGACTTTTCTTTGACAACTAAATAACCTCAAACAGAAATAAAAACAAAATACAGACCAACTTCCCTACCTCCCTCAACCAAAAACAAAGTGAAAAAAAGATACCTAAATAAAATGGCGTCTAACCCCCTACATCCCTTACTTTGGCAAACTAGTATTTACAAGAATATTTACAAAGTTTCCGGGCGTACACACAGCAGAATCAGAATCCAAATCATAGTCAAGACAAGCAATGTTTCAGATAAACCAGGGTTTCAGAATTTGATCTTACAATAACAAACACTAAACAGATTCAATACACTCAGAATCTCTCTCTCCGGTACGACACCTTTTCACAACCAACGACGGCGATACATACAATAGCAAGAAACAGTAAATCAGAACGTTAGCGCAACACAACTGTATGAAGTCAACGAGGCTCAAAAGGCCCCAGAAGAGGGTTTGGGGCGGTCCTTATATCAGGGTAGGGTGTCACCATCACCAATCACCACCTCCCACTGGTTAACAGAGGCCACACCCATCTGGAACACAAACATGTCGACACACGAGCAGAGAGATCGAATACACACAAAACCAGTACACAGATGCATAGACTATCTTAAAGGTCATAACACCCCCACCCATACAATGTTTTACTGGTTGACACGGGACAGTGAGTCAGCAATAACATTTTCAATACCTTTTTTGTGAAATATTTTCAAGTTGTAACCTTGACAGATCAGAGACCATCGCATTAAACGATGATTGGCATTAGACATTTGTTGAAGAAAGGTAAGAGGGTTATGATCAGTGAAAACAGTGATAGGCTGTACACTTGAACCAATATACACTTCAAAGTGTTGCAAGGCGAGGATTAATGCAAGGGCTTCTTTTTCTATAGAATTGTAGTTCAGTTGATGTTTGAGGAACTTTTTAGAAAAGAAACTGATTGGATGATTCAAACAATCTTCTCTGGTCTGCAATAAAACAGCACAGAGGCCTGTACCACTGGCATCAACTTCTAACAGAAACTGTTTTCCAAAATGAGGTGAAACCAGTACGGGAGACCTACAGAGCAGAGTTTTCAGAGCTTCAAAAGCAGAATGACATTCAAGAGTCCACTTAAAAGAAACCGCTTTACGGAGTAACCCCGTGAGAGGACTGGCAACAACGGAAAAATTCTTACAAAAACAGCGATAATAACCGGTCATACCGAGAAATCGCCTAAGCTCTCTCCTAGTCTTTGGGACTGGAAAATCAAGGATAGCCTGGATCTTAGAGTTTAGAGGACGAACTTGACCACTACCAACTTCTTTACCTAGATATGTGACCGTAGCACAGCCAAATTCACATTTTGCTAGATTCAAGGTAAGATTTGCATCAGAAAGACGTTTGAAGACTTCATCTATGGTTTTAAGATGATCTTCCCAAGTGTCAGCATAGCAGACAACATCTAAATAAACTTCACACATGGACACATTAGATAACACCATAGACATTAATCGTTGAAAGGTAGCTCCTGCATTTCAAAGGCCAAAAGGCATGACCCGATATTGTAGGAACACATCAGGGGTGGCAAAGGCAGAGATTTCAGATGCACGCTCTGTGAGCGGCACCTGCCAATAACCTTTTAGCAGGTCGAGTTTCGTCACAAATTTAGCACTACCCACACGGTCTACACAATCCTCCATGCGCGGCATGGGAAAGGAATCAGCTTTGGTTAATGCATTAACTTTTCTGTAATCTGTACAGAACCTGGAAGTACCATCTGGCTTAGGGACGAGAAGACATGGAGAACACCATGGACTAGAACTAGGAACTGCTAAGTTTTGTTCAAGCAGATACTGGGTTTCTTGCCTCATCAACTCTTTCTTGAGTGGATTTATGCGATAAGCCCGTTGTTTGACGGGTGCCTGTGAACCAACATCAATGTCGTGTGTTAGCACGTGTAGTTGTGGGGAAATCAATGAACAAAGTCGGATATCTCTTAATCACTTTTGATATCAGCCTGGGCAGACATGGATAAGTGAGACAACTTTGCTGAAAGGTTTGACAGTTTCAGAATTGGACAAACGAGCAAAGGTAAAATGTAGCACTATTCATCTTCAACCCATCCATTTCTGGGGAATATTCGGAGGGTGGTACAACTACTGGAGCAACAGTAAGAACAGAGGTCTTAATCTCAGAATCAGAGCGTGCCACATATGCCTTCAGCATATTAATATGACAGACACGTGATTTTCGCCTACGATCGGGGGTGTAAACAATATAATCAGTATCACTCAGTTTTTCTTTAATCTCATAGGGACCGGTGAATTTCGCTTGGAGCGCTGAACCAGGCACAGGAAGTAAAATGAGAACTTTATCACCAATTTGGAATGAGCGCTGGAAAGCCTTTTGATCATACCGAGACTTCATTTGGTCTTGCGCAGAATCAAGTGAGCGTTTTGCCAGTTTCCACAACTTATGCAGTCGGTCACGAAACGAACTAATATAATCTAAAACATTCTTAGTGGGGGAAGGATGGTCAGATGAAATTATTTGCTCCTGCAAAATCTTCAATGGACCACGCACAGTATGCCCAAAGATCAACTCCGAAGGACTGAAACCGAGGGAAGCTTGAGTCGTAGTACGAACGGCAAATAACAACAGTGGGATTTCCTCATCCCACTCTTTTTGTTGTTCAACACAAAAGGTTCGGAGCATGGATTTGAGAGTTTGATGAAACCGTTCGATGGCACCTTGGGACTGAGGGTGATACGCACTAGATACCTGATGTTTGATGTTTAATTTTTTTATTACTTTGGCGAACACTTTAGACATGAAATTAGTTCCTTGATCAGACTGAATATATTTAGGCACTCCAAAAGTAGTACAGAATTTGATGATCGCTTTGACAATTGTTTGAGCTTTAAGTGAACGCAGAGGAACCGCTTCAGGATACCTGGTCGACGCACACATCAGCGTTAACAAGTAGGAATTTCCGGACTTGGTTTTGGGCAATGGCCCAACACAATCAATCAAAATGCGCTCAAATGGTTCACCAATTACTGGTATCGGCTTCAGTGGGGCCGGGGGAATAACCTGATTGGGCTTGCCAGATAACTGACATGCATGACAAGACTTACAGAATTTGGAAACGTCAGATTTCATTGAAGGCCAGAAGAAATGTTTCAACAAACTATCATAAGTTTTTCGAACACCTACATGACCAGAAAGTTCATGGTCATGTGCTACACCCAACACTTGCTCTCGAAAGGGTTTTGGAACGACAACTTGAAAAACGGTACCCCAATCATCGGTGGCATGACGTGGAGACCACTTACGCATAAGGACACCACCGTCAAAGAAATAGGCGACTGGATACTCTGGCAAAACGTTCAGCTCGACAGCAGCTGCAACACAGGAACACAGAGTTTGATCGGCACGTTGTGCCTCAATTAACATGGTTTTTCCAAATGGCAAATCAACACTAGGAAGTGCACAGATTTTCACTTCAAATGAATCAACTTTTTCCTCTGTCTCAGCAGAATTGTCATCACACAAAAAGGTTTTTGACAGATCTACAGTGTCTTTTAGTTTTTGAGCTCAGGTCACCACACATGTGCTAAACACATTAGGAAACTCTTCCTGTAAAGCATCTTCATGTATCTCAGGAACATCTATAACCTCATGTAAACAAAAAACTTTGTTACCTGCCAAGTCATTTCCTAGTATGAGCGCTACACCTTTAACCAGTAACTCAGCCCGAACGGCCAATTTAACTTTACTGGATATAATTCCAGAACGCAAATAGACATTGTGTAAAGGAACCTTCACTACAGAGAGATCAATGCCTTGCACTAGTACGCTGGAACCACAGCTTGACTGTTCCAAAAATGGCAGCACACCCTCTAAGATTATGGACTGAGAGGCGCCAGTATCACGAAGGATGCGAACACTTTTTGTTTCAGAGTCTGCTTCACTAAAAGATACAACACCGTCAAATAAATGGCTTAAATGCCGATTCAGCTGTTGTATGCAGAACTGCCGGCTCGGAAGAGAAAATGGGACGCTCAACTAATGCAACGCTTTTATAAGCGTTTGTTTTCTTGCCAGCTTTGCGTTTCAGAGCGGGACAGGTAGTGATGAGGTGTCCCACCTCATGACAGTAATTTGAAGCGTTCTTGGGTACTGTCTGGGAATCTTTAGAATTACGGACACGATCAGAAATACTACGCTTGGTGGGCGATGAAAACACTACTTTATGAGTAAGCACAAACTCATCCGCAAAAACAGCGGCTTCAGAAAGGGAAGACACTTTCTGTTCATTCAAGTAGATCACGATTTTCTCAGGCAGACAATTCTTAAACTCTTCCAACAACATTAACTCTTTTAACTGCTCAAACGTGCCAACTTTATTTGCAGTGCACCACTTCTCAAACAAATTGGCTTTGTCTCTTGCGAATTCAACGAATGTTTGACTAGGGGTTTTCACATGATTTCGGAATTTCTGTCGGTATGCCTCGGGAACCAACTCGTAAGCGTGCAGTACGGCATTTTTCATTACCCCATAATCCAGGCTCTGTTCAAGCGTTAAAGCGGAACAGACTTCCTGCGCCTTCCCGACGAGTTTACATTGTAACAGGAACGGCCAAATACTCCGCGGCCATTTCAAAGTGGCCGCGATGCGTTCAAATACAGTAAAATACATATCGACTTCACTCTCACGAAACAGTGGAACTAATGCAATTTGTCTACTGATATCAAATTCAGGTTCACTTACTTGAAAAACACGTCGCGGTGCAGGAATAGGGCTCGGAGTGGAAGCATTTACGGGTGGTGATACAGGCACAATCACGCTGGGCGCATCAGCAGCTGAGGGGTGAACAGGTTGCTTAGTTTTTAGCTCCAGGTCCAGCTCCTTGAGCCTGATAGCTCGCTGGGTTTCAAGATCAACTGTGCGCACATGCAACAGTTGGCTCTGATATTGCTGTTTGCTCAACTCCAACTCTTTCAATCTGATCGCCAGCAAAGGATTACTAGGAGAAGGAAAGATAGCGGGATCTATGCTAGTCAACTCCGCGGGTTTGGGTTCTGTCCCCTCCTCTACGGAAGCCAACACTTGAGCTGCAACACCCGCCTCCCCCTCACCTTCTTCAGACAAAACCCGACGTTCAACCAAATGCTTGTAAATCACTTCCTTAATGTCCTGTTTCCTAGCACCACGAGTAACCTGTATTTTATACAAATCCGCGATCGTTAACAAATCATCTTTGCGGCAAATATCCAACTGATGTACTGAAGGTTCGATAGCAAACTTATCTAATTCAAATTTTGAAGCCATTCCTAATTCCCTCCGCCTTAAAATGAAAACCACCAGGCAAGCATACAAACACAAAGCCAATTTCATGAGTTTTTTTTTTCCTTCGGACGAGCCCCCAATTTCTGTTACGACCTCTAGGGGTAAGCCGAAACAGAAAAAGGATTTGATACACACCAGAGAGATGCCAAATAAACAACTTTATTTGCTTTACACGGGAGTATCTTCAGGGGTAGACAAGGCCAAAACAATAAACAAAACAGACTTTTCTTTGACAACTAAATAACCTCAAACAGAAATAAAAACAAAATACAGACCAACTTCCCTACCTCCCTCAACCAAAAACAAAGTGAAAAAAAGATACCTAAATAAAATGGTGTCTAACCCCCTACGTCCCTTACTTTGGCAAACTAGTATTTACAAGAATATTTACAAAGTTTCCGGGCGTACACACAGCAGAATCAGAATCCAAATCATAGTCAAGACAAGCAATGTTCAGATAAACCAGGGTTTCAGAATTTGATCTTACAATAACAAACACTAAACAGATTCAATACACTCAGAATATCTCTCTCTCCGGTACGACACCTTTTCACAACCCTACAACCAACGACGGCGATACATACAATAGCAAGAAACAGTAAATCAGACCGTTAGCGCAACACAACAGTATGAAGTCAACGAGGCTCAAAAGGCCCCAGATGAGGGTTTGGGGCGGTCCTTATATCAGGGTAGGGTGTCACCATCACCAATCACCACCTCCCGCTGGTTAACAGAGGCCACACCCATCTGGAACACAAACATGTCGACACACGAGCAGAGAGATCGAATACACACAAAACCAGTACACAGATGCATAGACTATCTTAAAGGTCATAACTGCAGGGAATGAGTTTTATTTAGCCTTTCTTCTTGTAGTGTGACTAGCCTTCATGCTAAATCTTCAGAAATGGTTGACAACAGCCAAGATATCAGTTATTTGAGTGCACATTTTTAATGATTTTATTAGTTTTATGCGGTTTTTACATGGTTTTAATCATCATGTGGTTATTTATTTATGCTAAATGTATTAGACTATTTAGTCAGAAGGCTCTTGGAACCAAAAAGAGAACCAACCAAAGCATAATACTTTTTCAGTAGCCTATAGTTCATTACTAGATCGTCTAGCTATAGGAACTGACCCAGATTTCACAGAAATGCATCCATATGCGCCGCATGCCTACACATTTGAAAGAGCACGTAATCTACATGCTCAATGAGCAGTGACCTGTAACAAGAGCATGTGAACTGTATCGTCCAGCTGACATTCTTCGCCATATGTTTCTTTTAGACACGGTAGATAGTTTTGTAGCTAAATGAGCACCAATTCGTAACGTCACATTTCATGAGGGACATTAAAATCCATTAGCGTTCGCATTGACTCCCATATACCACAAACAGATTAAATCTGGACACGCGGTGGCTGTGTAAATATTGCATAAACATTACCCCCCCACCGTACATGCAGTACAGTATGAATGAGAATGAACTAATGGCTGGGATTTATGCTGGCCGCTGATGGCTCACAGTAAGAGTTTTGTTCCATTTACCTGCTTGCGTCGGAGTATTTTGAATAAAAAGCCAATAATGTGTGTGCTGGGAAACATCCAAGAAATTACATGAAATGACTCTTGCGCTCAGCGCCTGCAATTCAGCCAAATGAAGTAAATTTTTAACATAATGAAAAAGGCTGTTGCATTAAGTCAGTAGAGCGGTTTATAGACTGGGAAACTGATGCTGATTTCGAAAAGCATGTTGAGAAAACGGTATGCAGATCGGCACACGCACTGTTGTGATTGTGATCATAATTACAGTCATTAATATTATTGCAATTCACAAATGAAACGACTTGCCCGCGTATAAGTTGCGACCCCTCGACCAAATTGAGGATGATGGCTAGGCTTTTATAAATAGAAATCGCAGATCTTATTTTACTTAAATGAGTGGTTTTCAAGGCTTCTAAATACATTCTGACTTTCTTCTCGCAATTCTGACTTTTTTAAAGAGTTTTCAGTGCTTTAAAATTTCAGAATTGTGAACTCAGAATTCCGATTCTCGCTATTCCAAGTTTCGAAAATCTTGAAATTCGGACTTTTTGTTCTGAAAATTCTGAGTTCATATCTCGCAAGTCTGCCTTTTTCTCAGAATTCTGAGGTTATATCTCACAATTCTGACCTTTCCCCTCTCAGAATTCTAAGTTTATATCTCACAGTTCTAACGTTTTCCCCTCAGAATTCGGAGTTTGTCACAATTCTGATTTTTTTCCCACAGAATTCTGAGTTTACATCTTGCAAGTCTGTTTTTTTTCACCACAAAATGAAAATCTTTAAAGGTAATTGCGACTTATTATTTCAGTTCTGACTTTTGTTCTTGCAATTGCGAGTTTGTCTCGCAATCCAGACATTTATTCTGAGAACTGAGTTTATACCTCACAAATCAGACATCTCTTCTCAGAATTCTGACTTTTTGCTCTTTCTCTCAGAATTGCAAGAAAACAAGTCCAAATTGTGAGATAAAAAAATCACAATTTCCTTTTTCTGTTGTTGTTGTTATTATTATTATTTTTATCCCATGGCAGAAACAGTGACCAATGTCCTGCAATTATTTATTAATGAAAATGCGTGCAGGTTCAGTCAAGTATGTTTTAAGCAGCAGTGGTTAGCATTGTGCATTTGAAAAGATTCATTCAATAGACTTTGAAAAGCAAATGAATTACAATCCAAAGAAAAACAGGTTGAGAGTTTGATTAATGGACTCAAGTGACATAAAATACCGGGCACAGATGATTAGCGACTGGTCAATAGCATTGGCGAGTCTCTGCAGTGCTACCTAATACTCCCAGCACTGGTCAACATAAACACAGCTGTTTAACACCCTCCGCGCACAAACCCATGATAAATCTCAGCTTTGTGTGAGGTCACGGGGCTACTTTTTCCCCGTTTCCTCTCATTCACCTGGAATTATGGGTGAATTCTTTTATAAAACAGTAAATGAGTGGTCCGGGGACGAATGTAATGACAAGTAATTATAGCTATATTACATTAAAACTAATTAGGCAATTATGCATGAATACAAACACGACGATGCGACCGTTACACAGCAGTCAGATTAACGTCAAAGTCGCTGTCAGGCTTGTCAGAGCCTTCAGCTCCATTTACCACATCTGGCAGTCAAAGCCACATTTAAGTTCGTCTTTTGGACAAATAATTATTCACAGGCATTGACAAATCCAAAGCATCGTTTGAACAAGCGTCTGTGGTGATAGCCATGAAGTGCTTCCTGGCTCATTCTCATGGAGTGTATTAATATGTACGAGATTCAAGTAGCTCTCAAAAACTTAACCAGCTATATCAGCTATTTCTGTGTTTGAATAGTTGATGGAGCTTCTAAAAATGAAGAGCTATGAGTTGCCTTTAATATATTCTGGCTGCCCTTGATCAGTAAACGACCTAATAGTGATGTCTTTTTCATATTAAGCAGAAACTTTTCCTAGTCATACTCGTTTTAAAATTTTAAATGATCTCAGTGAATAGTTTAGACAAAAATAAAAAATTTTGCTCACTCTCAATGTTGTTCTAAACTTAAATTATTTTATTTTGTGTAAACACAAAAAGAGTTATTGTGTGGAATGTCCTGGCTGCTCTTTTCCATACAATAAAATCAGTAGGGGCTGGAGATGATGGGTTCCAAAACTGACATCAAACATTACTACAACGTTACTGGGAGTTTTCAGCTTTTCAGACAAACCATCATATGCATGCTATATCGCAAATCCTCTAGATTCATATCATGTTTTTTTTCATACTTCTGTGGTCATTCCAGTCCCAATTCATTTTCATTGTGTAGAGGAAAAAAGTAAACGGGAAGTTTTACAAAATAACTCCTTTTGCGTTTATATGGGTTTAGAAAGACATGAGGGTGAGCAAATGAAGAATTTTCATTTTTGGGTGTACTGTCCCTTTAAGACCACAGAGACTAACCATTCATAATTATGCAGGGATGAGTATTAGCAAGTTTATACTCGTTTATAAAGGGAAATTTATTTTCAGCCCTCTCTCAGGAGTAAACACAAGACACAGCAGGCCCTGATGCTGAAAAAGAATATCAAACTAATTCAAATAAACAGCATGTCATCCAGCAGAGGTCAAGCAGGTTTAGGTCAACTCTACTGCTAATGCTCTTGATGCAACGTGTGTGTCTGAGGTTCTGTAATTCAATTCATGTGTTCTGATGTGTATATACTTGCATTTCTAATCAGATTTTGTGGAAATTATGCCCAGAAATGGCAGCCAAAAGAAAACCGCTTATACTATTACAGTATCACACCAGGAAAACAAATATTTTTTTATTTTGGTTGGTTGTTTTTCGGATATTCGCAATGTTGACATTGGCATTAATGTTAGGTTGTGATTCTGTATCAAAAGGTGGGTGGATTTTAAGAAACGGTTTAAAACGGTACAATTGTAGCTTCTATTAAATACCAAAAATACTGGTGCAGTAGCAAAACCACACTACAGTACATATAGCAAATAGCAAAACCATACTACAGTGATATTTCTGTATTATATAACAATATAATATGTACTTAAAATAACCATTGAACATGGGATATATATATATATACATTGCCGTTCAAAAGTTTGGGATCAGTAAGATTTTTAATGTTTTTTTTTTCTTTATTTTTGATCAAATAGATACAGCCTTGATGAGCACAATATTATTATAAGTTATATATATATAACAGGTGCATCTCAATAAATTAGAATGTCGTGGAAAAGTTGATTTATTTCAGTAATTCAACTCAAATTGTGAAACTCATATATTAAATAAATTCAATGCCACAGACTGAAGTAGTTTAAGTCTTTGGTTCTTTTAATTGTGATGTTTTGGCTCACATTTAACAAAAAAACAACAATTCATTATCTCAACAAATTAGAATACTCCATAAGACCAATAAAAAAAAAAAACATCTTTAGTGAATTGTTGGCCTTCTGGAAAGTATGTCAATTTACTGTACATGTACTCAATACTCGGTAGGGACTCCTTTTGCCTTTTGCTTTAATTACTGTCTCAATTCGGAGCTGCATGGAGGTGATCAGTTTGTGGCACTGATGTGGTGGTATGGAAGCCCAGGTTTCTTTTGACAGTGGCCTTCAGCTCATCTGCATTTTTTGGTCTTTTGTTTCTCATTTTCCTCTTGACAATACCCCATAAATTTTTCTATGGGGTTCAGGTCTGGTGAGTTAGCAGGCCAGTCAAGCACACCAACACCATAATCATTTAACCAACTTTTGGTGCTTTTGGCAATGTGGACCGGTGCCAATTCCTGCTGGAAAATGAAATCAGCATTTCCATAAAGCTTGTCAGCAGAAGGAACCATGAAGTGCTCCAAAATGTCTTGGTAAACGGGTGCAGTGATGTTGGTTTTCAAAAAACACAATTGACCAACCCCAGCAGATGACATTGCACCCCAAATCATCACAGACTGTGGAAACTTAACACTGGACTTCAAGCAACTTGGGCTATGAGCTTCTCCACCCTTCCTCCAGACTCTAGGACCTTGGTTTCAAAATGAAAAGCAAAACTTGCTCTCATCTGAAAAGAGGCCTTTGGACCACTGAGCAACAGTCCAGTTCTTCTTCTCCTTAGCCCATGTAAGATACCTCTGATGTTGTCGGTGGTTCGGAGGCTCTAAACAAGAGAATCCGCACAAAAAAAAAAAAAAAAAAAAAAAAAAAAAAAAAAAAAATTGAGTGCCCACATTCCCCTCGACCTCTCGGTCGCTGGTGGATGTGGTGGCTCTTGATGCCTTGACCCAAGCCTCAGTCCATTCCTTGTTAAGTTCACTCAAATTCTTGAATCGATTTTGCTTGACAATCCTCATAAGGCATAAGGTTCATAAGGTTCTCTCGGTTGGTTGTGCATCTTTTTCTTCCACACTTTTTCCTTCCACTCAACTTTCTGTTAACATGCTTGGATACAGCACTCTGTGAACAGCCAGCTTCTTTGGCAAATAATGTTTGTGGCTTACCCTCCTTGTGACGGGTGTCAATGATTGTCTTCTGGACAAACTGTCAGATCAGCAGTCCTCGCCATGATTGTGTAGCCTAGTGAACCAAAATGAGAGACCATTTTGAATGCTCAGGAAACCTTTGCATGTGTTTTGAGTTGATTAGCTGATTGGGATGTCATCATGTTCTATTTTGTTGAGATAGTGAATTGGTGGTTTTTGTTAAATGTGAGCCAAAAATCATCACAATTAAAAGAACCAAGGACTTAAACTACTTCAGTATGTGTGCATTGATTTTTTTTTAATACACGAGTTTCACAATTTGAAGTTGAATTACTGAAATAAATGAACTTGTTTCCCACCCGCATTCTAATTAGATGCACCTTTGTATATACATACAGTATACACACACCCACGCCCAACCCCAATTTGATATACAGTGCCCTCCTAAGTTATTGGACAGTAATAAAAAATGCTCTATTTTGCTGTGGATTCCAGACATTTGCAATAAGTTTAGAAGATTAATATGAGACACAAAACTACAGAAGGTGTCAAGTCAAGTCAAGTCCCTGTATTTTATAGCGCTTTTAACAAGGTGACAGATTGTGACAAGCAACTGAACAGCCTAATGGAAAATAGTTTCAATATGCAAATGACAATAAACCCATTTTTCAGTTAAAGACAGGTTCATCATTTACTTCAGTGATGTCAACATCCAGCTCAGTTTATATAATATCTTTGCAATCATGTCAACGCTAACGCTGGAAATGAAGTGTCCCCAACCAACTAAGCAAGCCAGAGGCGACAGCGGCAAAGAAACAAAACTCCATCGGTGACAGAAATGGAAAAAAAACCTTGAGAGAAACCAGGCTCACTCGGGGGGCCAGTTCTCCTCTGACCAGACAACCAGCAGTACGGAAAAATCTATTTAAGACTTAATAAAACAGACGATGAATAATATTACAGCAATTATTATATGATGCAATCAAACTTTTAGCAAAGTTTGGTAGTTCTGTATGTTTTTTCAGGGTTGGCATCATCTGAGGTCTTCTGAGGGGTTGCATCATCTCTTCTCAGGTTTTCTGGATCCAGACTGAAGCTTGTGTAAAACCTAGTTACCACGGGATGTTAATCCCGTGGCAAAAGCCAGAGAAACAAATACAAACATAATTAGCTGCTGTTCCAACCAAGCAAAAAATTATTTGTTTAACCCAAACTAACGAATAATAATGTACATTTGATTAGATATCACTGCAGGAAAAGATTATGACTGCAGTAAAAGATTCTGAGATGCATTATTTGAATGCTTGGCCAAAGAAATGTGTCTTTTAATCTAGATTTTAAACAGAGAGAGTGTGTCTGAACCCCGCATGTTATCAGGAAGGCTATTCCAGAGTTTGTGAGCCAAATGTGAAAAAGCTCTACCTTCTTTAGTGGATTTTGCTTTCCTAGGTACTACCAAAAGTCCAGAGGTTTTTTTTGCGACCTTAGGGAGCGTGATGGTTTGTAGCGTGGTAGAAGACTAGTTAGGTCTGCAGGAGCTAACCCATTAAGGGCCTTATAGGTAAGTAATAATATTTTGTAAATGATACGGATCTTAATAGGTAGCCAGTGCAGAGACTTTTAAAATTGGGGTAATATGATCATATTGTCTTGACCTGGTAAGGACTCTAGCCGCTGCATTTTGGACTATCTGTAGCTTGTTTAATGAAGATGCAGGACAACCACCTAGAAATAGATTACAATAGTCCAGTCTTGAGGTCAACTGAACTAGCTTTTCTGCATCAGAAACAGGTAATCATATTTCGTAACTTGGCAATGTTTCAAAGATGGAAGAATGCCGTTTTTGTAAAATGGGAAATATGATTTTCAAAATACAAATTGCTGTCTAATTCAGACATTTTATAATTAGCTGTTTCAACCACAATACATGGTGTTTACCAAATAAAAGTAAAGCCAAAAAACTTTTATAGTTCATCCCTACCGATGTGAGCATAGATTGGGTCAGATTAATTTAAGCAGATGTAAAGAATTAAAAGCTATTATTTTTTGTTGTCAGATCCCTTGCGTGCATCAGAGGCAGGTGTGAGTCTGCGACCCATAGCTCACAGACTCTTTGTCTTTCCCTTTAAAATAGCTTTTCCCCAGTCTTAATGCAGCCAATTCCCAACTGTTGCTTGTTTTGGAGGAGTTTCTCTTCTTCTCGCCTTTAGTCTTCTCTTCAGCTGGTAAATTCAGTTCAGATCAGAGTTAATCTGGAGATTGAATTTGGGGCAATCTAAGACTTTCCAGTTTCTTTGCCCTGATAAAACTCACTTGACTGAACTGGCAGTGTGGTTTGGGTCATTGCCTGCATGCAATATAAGCGCTGCCCAATGAATCTGGTGGGCATTTTCCTTGAATATTTGGTAGCCAAGATGGTTTTGTAGTATCCCTTCCAAATTCATTTCTGTCTACTGTCATCAACTTGTCATCATGAAAGGGGTCCTATTATGCTCTTTTTACAAAGTCTTGATTTTGTTTTGGGGAAGGGGGGTACACTCTTAAAAATAAAGGTGCTTCACAATGCCATAGAACAGGGTTCCTCAAAACTTTCTGTTCACCAAAGGTTCTTTGTGGCGAAAGAAGGTTCTTCAGATTATAAAAAGGTGAGAAAGAGATGGTTATTTAAAGAACCTTTGAATGCTTCTTTGTGGAACCAAAAATTTTTTTTCTATGGCATCGCTTGAAGAACCTTTGAAGCACCTTTATTTTGTAAGAGTGTACGTAAGAAGGAACACGGCTCTCATACGCTGATGTTGTTCGAAAAACAAAATTTGTTCGACGTATATTGGTACATGTTATCAGACAACACCAATCCATTCTCCCAGTCTGGCACATGACACGTCCTCGAATATTTCCTTTATCAATGAAGCCCGCCTTGAAATACGAAGGCTTTTTGTGAATTGGTTCAAGCTGGGGCCGCAGTGTGTTTGTGGATCTGACTACCACTCGCACCTGGTCGGTAACGAATGTCATGCCCCTTACCATAGCCTCCTGCAAGCTTCAGTGTAAATATTGCATCAAAATCAAATCAATCTGAGCACGATTTAAACCCAGATGATTGTAACCGCTCTAAGTTTGTCTGCCTTGGGAAAGCTAGCGTGTCTCCGGCATAGTGATAACACTCGTTGTCTTCTCCAGTGCAGCTCAACCAGGTCTTCTCCCATTCGTCAATATTTGTGATATCAAAAATCTCGGAAAATATGCGTTGTAGTCCAAACAAGTTGTTCGTTGTAGTTTTTGAAAAGTGATTTCTGTTAAATAATATATCTCCTTTTGAATTGGACTTCTTTGAGTCACTTTGTAACTTTGCAGAGCTTTTTTATGCTCAAACAGCAACATTAAACACTAACTAAAGTTAAAAAAGTGAAACAGCCTAATAGACCCTTTAAAATTGAAGGGCCGGTTCAAGACACAAACGCCACCATTGCTTGACAGATTAGGCTGTATGATCATCTGCAGTTTCCCTTTTTCCTCCACACTTTTGTCTTTCCCATCACTTAGATAAAGGTCACTTTGTCTCATCTGTCCCATAAAACACTAATCTTGCCTTTCTATTTTTGGTGCTGGTCAGAGGTTTGCATCTTGCTGTAGGCTCTCTAATTCTGTGTCAAAATCTCCTGCAGACCGTAGATGCAGAGCCTCCCCCAGCTTTCTGGAGTTGTTGGGTGCTTTTAACAGAACTATTCTACGGTTCTCTTTTTCACAGCTTTCTATGATTGGTCCCCTTCATCAACCTACCATGCCTGTGCTTCAATTAATTCCAGCTTTTTTCCAACACTCAGCCGATCAAGACGTGTTGGGAGCGAGCGAGAAAGGATCGATTAACATGTCGGTGTGGTTGTTCCTACAACACTGCTGCTTCTCCATGACCCTTTGTTTTTCATGACTTCCTATTTTCTTTTAGAATCCAAATTGCTTGCTTTTCTCTCAAAGTCAGCTTCCTTGTCTTCATCCTGGTTTGTGTGTCATCATCGAATGCAAGAAAAAGATTTACAGATTTCTTGACTCCACAGCAGACAGAGCAATTTTGTCTTTACTTTTCCAATACTTATGGAGGGCACTGTATATGTTGTATCTGTAGTATGTATATAACAGTGGGTTACGGAAAGTATTCAGACCCCTTTAAATTTTTCACTCTTTTTTATATTGCAGCCATTTGCTAAAATCTTTTAAGTTTTTTTTTTTTCCTCATTAATGTATACACAGCACCCAATATTGACAGTAAAACACAGAATTGTTGACATTTTTGCTGATTTATTAATAAAGAAAAACTGAAATATCACATGGTTTTAAGTATTCAGACCCTTTGCTCAGTATTTAGTAGAAGCACCCTTTTGATCTAATACAGCCATGAGTCTTTTTGGAAAGATGCAACAAGTTTTTCACACCTGATTTGGGGATCCTCTGCCATTCCTCTTTGCAGATCCTCTCCAGTTCTGTCAGGTTGGATGGTAAACGTTGGTGGATAGTCATTTTTAGGTCTCTCCAGAGATGCTTAATTTGGTTTAAGTCAGGGCTCTGGCTGGGCTTTTCAAGAACAGTCACAGAGTTGTTGTTGTGAAGCCACTCCTTCGTTTTTTTTAGCTGTGTGCTTAGGGTCATTGTCTGTTTGGAAGGTAAACCTTCGGCCCAGCCTGAGGTCCTGAGCACTCTGGAGAAGGTTTTCGTCCAGGATATCCCTGTACTTGGCCGCATTCATCTTTCCCTCGATTGTAACCAGTTGTCCTGTCTCTGCAGCTGAAAAACACCCCCACCGCATGATGCTGCCACCACCCTGCTTCACTGTTGTGACTGTATTTGACAGGTGATGAGCAGTGCCTGTTTTCTCCACACATAACGCTTAGAATTAAGGCCAAAAAAAGTTCTATCTTGGTCTCATCAAACCAGATAATCTTATTTCTCACCATCTTGGAGTCCGTCAGACCTGTTTTTTTTAGCCAACTCCATGTGGGCTTTCATGTGTCTTGCACTGAGAGGCTTCCGTCGGGCCACTCTGCTATAAAGTCCCGACTGGTGGAGGGCTGCAGTGATTGTTGATTTTCTACAACTTTCTCCCATCTCCCGGCTGCATCTCTGGAGCTCAGCCACAGTGATCTTTGGGTTCTTCTTTACCTCTCTCCCCAATGCTCTTCTCCCCCGATAGCTCAGTTTAGCCAGACGGCCAGCTCTAGGAAGGGTACTGGTCATCCCAAACATCTTCCATTTAAAGGATTATGGAGGCCACTGTGCTCTTAGGAACCTTAAGTGGAGCAGAAATTTTTTTTGTAACCTTGGCCACCGTCTCTCATAGTGCCTTATGCCCCCACCACAACTCCTCCCCTTGTCTCTGAGCTCTTCAGGCAGTTCCTTTGACCTTATGATTCTCATTTGCTCTGACATGCAATGTGAGCTGTAAGGTCTTATATAGACAGGTGTGTGGTTTTTCCTAATCAAGTCCAATCAGTATAATCGAACACTGCTGGACTCAAATGAAGGTGTAGAAACACCTCAAGGATGATCAGAAGAAATGGACAACACCCGAGTTAAATATATGAGTGTCACAGCACAGGGTCTGATTACTTAGGACCATGTGATATTTCAGTTTTCAGTTTTTCTTTTTTAATAAATTGTCAACAATTCTGTGTTTTTCTGTCAATATGCGGTGCTGTGTGTACATTAATGAGGAAAAAAAAAGTAACTTAAATGATTTTAGAAAATGGCTGAAATATAAAAAAGAGTGAAAAATATAAGGGGGTCTGAATACATTCCGTACCCACTGTAAATATATATATATATATATATATTATAGTACATAAATAATTGTATTCTAAATTCATCATAAAATGATTATTATTAAAGTTGTTATTAAAAAAAATAGTTATTGTTATTAAAACGAGCTTTAAAAACTAAATTAAAATATTGAAAATATTAAAAAAACGATATGTTCATTATACCATTTTTATATAAATGCAGTGATTGTATATGAAATTCATGCTGTCAAAGTAAAATAGTCCAGTAGGTGTTTCAGAGTAGTTTTATCTTATTTTAATGCTAAATTCTTCAAGTAACGCTCTCTGGAAGCTATGGTACATTTCTTTAGAACAGCAGAGTAAGTAAACATATCGCTGCCAAGTTCCCACACCTCTAAAAGCAGCGTTTATCTCCCTCTCTTTCTTCTAGCAAACTTATAACACTTGTCAGTAATGAGAAGATTCCTTCGCGTCTCCTGTACCATGAGGAACCCCAGAGGAACGCTGATCAACCTCCAACCTCAACTCACAGTGATCAACCACTCAATAATTGTATTACTTTGGATTGTGCCTTGTCAGGAACGGACACAGTGGCTTTTAAGGTTATGAGATTATTTTTTCCGAGTCGACAGGCCAGCTTTGATTTGAAATATGCGTTTAATAGCCGACGTCTAAATAAGTTTTGCTGACCCTCTGAATGAGATTGAGCTTTCTAACATCAATCTTGTTACGTCAGTCATATTTTGGTATTATTAACGGCTTCCCAGTCTATTAAAACAAAGAAAGGATTACAAATTGACAGATATAAATAAATATACTAGATATAAAACTATGTGACCCCGTGTACAGCATACGTGTCTCTGATGTGCCATAGCTACAGGGCTCTCCGGAGACTTGTTCCAAGTTATTTATGATTCAGGAATTAATCTCACTTAGCGAAAGCTCCCGAAGAAGTGATCGTCTTGAAAAGCGGAGAGGGGGAGGGCTGCGGCAGGGGTTGAGTAGAGGCTGAAACGCGATTCAAGACTTATTTAAATCCCTCTCGTAGATTAGAAACCAGTTTGACAACCCTTTCACCACTTGTGATATCTGAGGGGTTTTTTATGCCACGGCAAAAGGAGGTAATCCACTCTGAATTTACAAATGATTTGAAGACAAACTGCGCTGGCTGTTTCCGGAGAAATATTTCCATATATTAGTGATAATTTGTCAACAGAAATGCAAATAAGGGCTGCATTTGAGCCATTGTACAGCCTGAATGCCATATTTTCCCATTGTTGGGGCTGAATCGCCCAAGGCTTTTCTTCCCGGGGCTCATCAACATTTCAAATATGGATTATTATTTATGGCTGGGGATATATCATTGACACATTGCAGAAGTAAATAAGGAAATATGGTGTTGTCTTGAAATAATATAGGGAAATGTATGGCTGGTCTGAATGCGCTGTAATGATTGTATTCTACTGGTGGAAGCTCAGCTGGGCAGGAAAATTATGTCTGCACAGACCTTATGTAAAAAAGATATTTATTTGCCCCTAGTTATTCTGTTCATCTGTGCATGAAATGGAAAGAGACTTGGGTCCCAATTAAATGCAAGGTATCAAATCTCGTTAATTTCACCGCTTCTGATCCTGACCTGTTTTGCATCTTTGATTGCTCATTATGAACATACAGCTTATTAATTAAATCATCATCATTCTTGCTACGGTATGTTTGAGTCATAAAAACAATCCAGTTATATCATTATTTTTGTTTGTTGGCTGGATGGTTGATTTTCCATTGGAGTACTGCTAATGCACAGCTTGCAAATATGTGACGTTTACGTATTTCAATGTATGAACATGTCTTCAATAAGCTTCATTCACTCTTGAACTTCAGAATGAATGATTTTTGATGTCTAATAAGAAAATATTGAAGAAACGTGTTTCTGATATGTTGAGTCAGAACACAGATATCAAATCTGGTGAAGATATATTTATTCAATTTTAGGTAGTTTATATAGACTTTAAATTTCATAGATGGCCTTACAAGAACCGTTTTTGTTCCTATGTAGTCATATTTCCTGGAGGTGGGACATATCAAAAAGGTTTTTTGTTTATATCAGCTTTAAACTGCTACTTGCTAATGCTAGTCAGCAGTAAATTTGACTATTATTAATGTGCGGTCACATTTAACGTTGTTCGACCATTTTATTGTGGGCAAATCAAGGCATTTCAATAAGAATCTACACGATCAGGAATTTGTTGTGCAAGAAAAATTCTCTATGCAGACTTTGCAACGAATTAGTTGGTCATGCAGATTCATGACATTGACAAACAGAAAGCTACTTGGTTTGAAAATGACTACTGTGTGAGCTGTGCTTCAAATGAAATTTTGCCAATATTTACTCATATGTCTGCACGTTTAGGGGAAGGGGGAACTAATATTTTAGAACGCATACACTGGGCAGCAACTATTTTTAGTGTCCATTATCCCTGAAGAGAGAAAGAACTATTAAAATGCACATATCTGCGTATAAAAAAAATCAATGTTCACTTTGTTGCGCATCATTTCCAGTCAAGCTGATTCATTTGTGTCTATTTAGGATGCATAAAATGCTAGCTATGAACCAGTATCAAGACAAAGGAGTTGGCTATTTAATTTCAGTAATTTTAACTGCATTGAATACAATGAATATGCCCATAAATATCGGTATTAAAATGCCAACAAACCTTTCCTTTTTGACACCAACTATATATTTACAGGCAGATTCGATATCGATTAATAAAAACTTATTTCCCCACGGTTCCTTGCACAATACTATATTATGAGCTCAAAATACTTTTAACTGTGCATCATTTGTAAAATAATTCATTTTGATTCATCTGTAGCGCACCCGGTACAGCATTGCTTATGTAATGCTGAGTATCGGATACGAATCCAATGAAACACAATTCACAATAAAAGAGCTCAAAGACTTGCAAAAGCAAGCTAAAATGGTGTGATTGTGTCAGCAAATGTGTTTTTATGTCACATTTGCTTTTGGTAACGCTGTCGGTTAGGTTTATTGTAGGTGCTACGTTAATTTTAAATCTTTTAGCGCCTCTCTCCAGAACTGCTGCGATAAATACAACAGCAAATGTAATCAAACGTTGCCAGATTTATGTCCATTTGAAAGACATTTTGATGGTAAGTAAAAAATTATGCAGTTTTTCTTTTTACACTGTTTTTTCAGTTATTTGGAGCATAAATGTACAGAGTTAATTTGCGTATCTGTGTGTTTCACTCTGACTGAGCAAATGTGCTCTTCACAATCTTCTGTCGGTCACCCTCATCAGCTCGTCTATCACTCGCGTTCCCTCTTTTCTTCCTCTCTTTCCCCCCTGGGTGTATGTTGTCGTTCTCATGTTGGTTAGAGGCCAGCTTCCTCGAAACACACATTACATGCCAGCGAGCTTCAGGGATGGCTGCGCCACTCCACAGTGGCCTTAAAAGTGTGCCTTACGTAATTGCCAACTGTCTAGAATCATTAGGGGGCAGCCTTTAAAAAAATACATGTTTCTGCTGACAGCTGCGTTCTCTCGACTTTGCCTGCCTTTCAGATCCGATTTGCTTTAGAGGTTCCACTCAGTTATATTTAACCCTGGGCACAATGAGAGCTCTAGCGGCGGGGACCTTTGCTATCTGTTCCTTTCTCCTTCATGAACGAAACAAAGGAATTGTAGGTATTAGGATGTAATTACTCCCTGAATTTGATCAGGCCCAGTGGTGTAGGCTACTTGTTCGGGGTCAGTTTCGAAGCAGATGCTGGAATTATGTAACAAAATTAGCATTAGCATTAGCATTGCTGTCGTTTTTCACTCAAGTAAAAGCCGAGTTGTTAATGCTTAAGCAAATCTAAAGAGATTTCAACGAGGCCTTTCAGCTGTCATATTTTTAGTTATTGTCCTCATGCTTTTTTATATAGGCAGTATTCAACGTTTTATGTAATAATTAAAGCCGGCTGCGTGTGTGTTTTTGCGTCTAAGCATGTTCTGTGTAGCATATGAGTGATGAGCACACACTCCGACAGTCATGTCACATCCTGTAAGAATGGGGGCAGTTCAGACGCAGCTGCCCCGCAGACACACTCCCAAAAACAACACAAGCAAACTCACACACACACATCTGTGAGCCAAGCTGCAGCGCAAAAATATCTGTTCTACTTTAGTCCTTTTTGTTCTTGACAAAATAATATAAACAATATTTGTCGACCTTCACAAAAATGATTTAAAAAAAATTAGGAATTATACCATTTTGTGGCATAAAATATTTTAATTATTAAAATTTTTTTCATTAATTATGAGGAATTATAATATAAAGTAGCATTTTTAAAGGATCATTAAAACATTTGTATAATATAAAGCATGTACTAAAGCATTTATAAAGTTTAAAATAAATAGAAATTGTAAATATGATTACAATTTGCAACTAGACGGATGTACGGTTACTTCCACTACAGTCAAAAATCTGGGTTATATTAGATAGCAACTTGTCTTTTGAAAATCATATTTCCCATGTTACAAAAACAGCATTCTTCCATCTTAGAAACATTGCCAAGTTACGAAACATGATACCTGTTTCTGATGCATAAAAGCTAGTTCATGCATTCATGACCTCTAGACTGGATTATTGTAATGCACTGCTAGGTGGTTGTCCTGCACCCTAAATAAACAAGCTACAGGTAGTCCAAAAAAAGTCCTTACCAGGTCAAGAAAATACGATCATATTACCCCAATTCTACAGTCTGCACTGGCTACCTATTAAGTTCCAAAATATTATTACTTATCTACAAGGCCCTTAATGGGTTAGCTCCTGCGTACCTAACTAGTCTTCTACCACGCTACAATCCATCACGCTCCCTAAGGTCGCAAAATTCTGGACTTTTGGTAGTACCTAGGATAGCAAAGTCCACTAAAGGAGGTAGAGCTTTTTCGCATTTGGCTCCCAAACTCTGGAATAGCCTTCCTGATAACTTCGGGGTTCAGACACACATCTTTCTGTTTAAATCTAGATTAAAGACAAATCTCTTTGGCCAAGCATTCAAATAAATGCATCTCATAATCTTGTACTGCAGTTATATATGATCAAATGCACATTATTATTCTTTAGTTTGGGTTAAACAAATCAATTTTGCTTGGTTGGAACAGCAGCTACGCTAATTATGTTTGTATTTGTTTCTCTGTCTTTTGTAACTAGGATTTACACAAGCTTCAGTCTGGATCCAGAACACCTGAGAAGAGATGATGCGCAACCCCTCAGAGGACCTCAGATGATTGCAACCCCTGAACAACTACAGAACTACCACATTTTGCTATTAGTTTGATTGCATCATATAATAATTGCTGTTAATATGATTCATCGTCTGTTTTATTACATCTTAAATAGATTTTTCCATACTGCTGGTTCGTCTGGCCAGAGGAGAAATGGCCCCCCGACTGAGCCTGGTTTCTCCCAAGGTTTTTTCTCATTCTGTCACTGATGGAGTTTTGGTTCCTATATATAGTATAAGCATGAATTCATATAAATTGTGAAAACAAAGTAAAATTATAAATATATAATATCATTCAATGAAAAATTATCAAAAATGAAAAATGATCAATTAAATAGGTGATTATTAATTTTTAATTTGTAAAATAAGATAATTTATAATAAAAAACCAAAACATTTGTAGAATTTAGTATAGCATAATTAGTATCATTTTAAATATAATATTATATAAAATAAAATATATTTCAATGGAAAAAAAATGATCAATTAAATAGGTGATTATCAATTTTTAATAAGCAATGTTTTATATAAAACATTAACACATTTGTAGAATTTATATAGCATAAATTAGTATAAATTGTATATTTATAATATTTATATAAAAACACATGCATTTTGAAAGTGCATATTACATATATAACATATTACAGATTGTTTTTGTTTTTTTACAGTGACTCAAACATGTGTCTTACCTGTTTGAAGACTTCATACACTGATGCACACTCTGCTCCAGTTATTGTCTACCACAGGAAGAGGTGCACAGTTAAATCTAAAGGTCACACAAAAGGGGCCCCATGTTCCCAGGGTCAGATGATGTCACCAGGCTGAGACAAAGGGAGGTGTTGGGCAGGTGGCAGCTCGGAGGTCTCTGTGTCATTTTCATTCACCACAGGGGCGAATGGTGGCCGTGAGAAAGCAAAGGAAGATCAATACCGTTCAGCCCGAGGGGGCCGCAGCCAGCAAGCCCCCCAAAAAATTATTTACACATGTAAGAACAACAAGTCTGCCTATATGAAGGAAAGTCTTGATGAATAGCGCTGAAAAATGGCTTAGTGTCTCTCACGTCTTTGACATTTAATTTAGATTTAGAATGTAATAAAAGTGTTGGCTTAAAAAAATAAAAACAAAATAAAAAAAATTGCCCAAATCTTGCTCAAATTGCTTAAATCCTAAATAAATTAATACATACATACATACATACATACACACACGAATAAATATAATTTTATATTTGGTTTATTTACATTGGTTATTTATTCCAATGTATTTCTTTATTTGTTATTTTTAGTTTTTAACAACGGTAGCTAGATATGAAACGTTTGCTGCTTGTGGAGGAGTGTGAAAAACATCTGAAAAATTTACGTCACTTACAGTATTTTTGTTGCTGGTTAAAATGAAAAGTGAGCAGTAGAAAGATTTTATTTTTTTAGACACCTGTTTCTAAATGAAGATCTCAACACCTACACACATACACAAAACCGTAAACAAGAAAACAAACTTACTTAGTCAAAAAGAAAAAAATAAAGAAAAATCCTCCACGTCCTTCCCAAGTTCATAAAAATTCCTCCTCACATTTAATCCCCCCCAAAAAATAAATTTTTCAGGACAACATTTTATTATTGTTGCATTCACACAAAAATAAAAAGGCATGAATATTAGCTAAATATACAGTTTGTTTGTTTATTTATTTAATAGCCAATGGAAAATAAATGTGAAATTGACCAAATGCATTCACAAAACAATAGTTTTTAAGTGATTTTCAAACTCTATATATATATATTTTATATAATATTTATATATAGATTACACACCACAGTATGTGTGTTTGTGTGTATGTAGTATTATTTTTTTATTTAAAAGCCAAAATATCTATGGTCAGTTTTCTAAAATGAAATATGAAAGCCAATACCACTGCTAATTATATAAGATGTTCTCACGTATTTATCTTGTGCTCAACAGCTGAAAAAAAAAGAACCAAAATTAACCATCAATCTGTTTGCGATTCATCTTTCTGGCTCTGCACCTTCCACGTTTTGACAATGGCTGACCAATTGTCATGCTAAAGAGGTCTCTATATTTGAAAATCGCCTCTAATTATGGGTGAGGGAGCTTGAACGCATCATGATGACAGAACAACTCCCTGTAGCAAAGGGCTTGTTGCTCTGGAGTTTTATAGCGATCGGGTCGTAGCGCTATTAGCCCGCAACAATGAAGCAGCTAACAATAGAAGGTCCATTATTGCACTTGTATGTTTGAGTTGGCTGTCGAACCCTCTCACTCGCTCTGTCTCTCTCCGCGCTCTAAGTAAGAGGAGGCGAGGCGTACTGCTCACAAAGGCACAGGGCCTGGTGGGAATAAGGGGGTTGGCTGGTTAATCACTGGCCTTAAACTACAGGAAGTTGTCTATTCAATGAGCCCCTCGGGCGGCAGCGCAAACCTTTAATCAATGCTGGGATGAGCCCAGCCTGGTGCCAAAGGCTGGGACGGGAAGCTGGCGTGGTGCTTGGTTACTCACGGAAAGAGCAATTTAAACCCCCTTTTTAAAGATCTATATTTGTATGACATAAAGTATTAGCGATTTAGCGTGTCAAGTGATGCTCATACTGTACTTATAGGTTAAAGATTCAACCCCTAACGGCCAGTTCACACCAACGTCGATATTTATAGTGAAAAATACATAGTGCTAAAATCCTTTTATATTTGAAAGAATAGCAGAGTTTACACATCTAAAACTATAACGCCAGCAACACTGAGGAGTGATATCGCAGGAGTTATGCAAAATTTGTGGGGAATAAAAATAAAAAAAAATTGAAACTGTTAAACTATTTTTTCCTACCAAATATATAATTATTGAATGTTTATTAAAGTTCTAAAGAATGCGAAAGCCACGGTGTTCTTGTGTAATTAGAATATATTTAAAGGGGGTGGTTCAGTGGTGTTTTATAGGCTGATTGTGTTTATGGGGTGAGTCTTAAAGTGTTAATGCTCGTTTTTGAAAAAAAGCATTATTTTTCACCATAATTTACCTTACATTCAACACGACTCTGAGAAAAGCGAGATAATTTCCTGTTTATGCAGCCCTCTCAGAAATAGGCGATGGGTATGATTGGTTAGCTCGCCCAGGGTGTTGATGGCAAAATCGCCTTAGTGCGTGGTCTAAAGTCCGCCCCTCTCCTCAGTGGGCATTGCTCTGGTGTATTGTAAACAAAAGGAGTTCGTTAATATCGATTATCCGTTGAGCCCGATGAGAAGCCGCGGAATATTATGACGAGGGATCGTGCGAACCTGTGCAAGCATGGATTTTAATGGTAGGCCTATGTTTTTTTTTTGTTGTTGTCTCATATTTTTAGATATGCTGTTATTTGTAAATGCTAATGCTTATGTTAGCTTTTAATATACAGTTTTGTCCTGATTGAAGCTTTAATACAGTACGGCAACTGCAAGCACGTCAGTTTAAAGCTTCTCATAGCTATGTGAAAATAAGTGTTTAATTGTAACAGTTCATTGCTGGAGCTGAGCTGAATGAGAAAGAGAGAGAGAGAGAGAGATGCAGAGCGTGTGCAGAGCAGGGGGACGCGAGGAACAGTATTAAGAACCGCTGCTTTAGAACATTGATTATGAAACTTGAATCCATTAGAATCGTTAGAAGACAAAATCGCGATTCATATATTTTTACGTGCACCTCTAGTTTTCTCTTCCTCTTCTCTAAAGCAGCGCAGCATGGCCCCGCCCCCTTTGCCGCCTTTTCCCGAGGGTGGGGTTTATCTGGGATTGTGATGTCATGAACCCCGGAAGTAACTTCTTGTAATCCCTACCAGCCATTTTTGTAGGCATTAAACTGCCAGAATTTAAAAAGACGATATCTCCGTTTGCATTGAACTTTACAGATTCGTAACTGTGCAGATTTTTTTATGCTCAAACAGCAACATTACACATTAAATAATGTTAAAAAAGTGAAATCGCAATGAACCACCCCTTTAAAGTTTACAATAAAGTCTCTTAGAACATTCATCAAGTACAAATAACATCATAGGGATGCTTTCTTAGAACGTACTAAGGGGCCGTTCACACAGAACATGTCTTTGTGTCTAAAAACGTGAGACATGGTGCCATGTTGCCTTTAAATAAAACAGTTGCCATGCCAACTTGCTACCATAAACAAAAACTTGCAACACTTGCCCCACTTCCAGGGTCTTCTGATTGTTCCACTGTTTTGGAACTGACATTGATAAGCCGTGCAGCATGCTAACGTTGAGATTCTCATGTGTGAGATGCTACATGTTTACAAATGACGAAAAAGTAGCACACTGTGATAGAAAAATGCGTTCTGTGTGAATGGCCCCTAAGAAAGTTTTCTCTCAACCTCTGAGAGCGTGAAACTACGTTTTTAAAAATGATAGTTAAGGTTAGTGAGAATGTTCCTTGTTAGCTGCAGCAGGAATCACTTTCAAAACAATTTTTTTCCAACTGATGAACAATAAAAACATTGACAGCCAATCAGAATCCATCCTGCTTTGGGCCCTGTTTACACTAGTGCATTTTTTGTTTTAAAATTGTGTTCTAAAATGAAAACGATCCTCGTCTACACTGGCGTTTTCACTGCGCTGCAGAACAAACTTATTCAATCTACACTACACAACTGAAAACGCATGTCACATGACCATTCATGCAGGTGCAACCATAGATATGTATAGGTAGATTCCCTATTATTTAGATGGCGGACGCGTCTGCGTGGCTTGCAGCGGTCCAATGGGGAATCTACCTATACATATCTATGGGTACAACCAGAGGCGTCATGCCCATTCAAAGTTTTCAGATTTTTGAGCCAAGTGGATTTTGAATGCAGCTTCCAAAAGACAAAAAATAGCCGATTAATATCTAAATATATTAAATAATCACACCGGCGTGATTAGAACGTTCAGCGCATCATATCATCAGCTAAATTCAAATCTGCGTTTGCTGGCTGGCACTGAGCCAGATACAGACGCGTTTTTACAGCACTGTGCATTATAACCAATCACACACGATGCTGTTGAGCTGATGAATGCAATGACCAATCAGAGGTGTTCAAATGAGTCAGCCCGTCCAGACCCCCGCCAAACCTGGTGGCAAGCGCAAGTGCAAGAGGCCCTGAGCACGGCGCGACCGGGGAGATGGAGGAGGACTGCTCGTTGGGAGATCACACACCACTCCCTCCCCCGGAGGGCCGGGTGGAGAATCTTGTTCCATTCTGTTTTTGTTCAACCGCTGGTTCCCACTTTCCTCTGTCTCTGTGTCTCAAGAGGAGGAGAGTTGTGAACTGTGCATCACAGGGTCACTTCCCTCCTCCTCTCTCGCCAGCGGGCAACATTGGGTTGCCCAAGAGCATCTCTCCTGCCCATTCGTGGAACCAGGTAAGGGTTGTAGCACTCGAGTCCCTGCTTCATGTCGTCACACGCCGGGCTGTCACAAGCCTCAAGCCGGGACCCTGTGTTTTCTCCCGCACAAGGAGGAATCAGGTGAGTTTTACACTACACACCCAGACTCCGCCCTCTGCCGTCACTTCAGTCAAGGCTGTCGATGCCCCTGTCTTGCGTGCGGGAAAGGGGCCTGTCGCAGTCCTGCTGGTGAAGGTCGCGATAAAGACAGTCCCTCAAGCCAAAATGAGGTCGGGGTTTTACAGCCCTTAATTCATTGCACCCAAGAAAGACGGTGGGTTACGGCCAATCTTGGACCATTGATCGTGTGAAAACCATGCGCTTCCAAGCTGCCGTTCAATATGTTGATGCGAAAAGCATTTCTCGGGTGCATCATCCCCAGATTGTTTTGCAGCGATCGACAGAAGGACACGAATTTCATGTCGCAAATCCTCAGCGGCCCGGCCATTCTGCGGTCACGTTCAAGGGTCGGGCATATCAGTACAAGGTCCTGCCCTTCGGGCTGTCCCTGTCGCCTTGTGTCTTCACCAAAGTCGTGAAGGCAGCCCTTGTTCCTTGGAGAAGGGGGGGTGCGCTTTCACTATCTCGAACGACTGGTCATACTTGCTCAGTCTCGCGATTCGTTTGTGCGCCACAGGGCCTGCTATGATCGTGTTGATACAATCAGCCTAGTTGGTCTTAGGGGTAAAGGGGAAAAGAGCAAACTCGTGCCATCTACATACCGTGAGTGTTCAATCGGGCAGCCGCAAGAGCGGTTCGAGCAGCACTTCCAGGAGAGTGGAGACTCCACCCCCAGGCGGTTCAGCTGATCTGGAGACGGTTTGGAGTTGCTCAGGTAGACCTGTTTACATCTCCAGAAACCACCCACTGCCAGTTGTTCTACTCCCTAACCGAGGGAACACTCGGCACAGACGCAATGGCCCACAGCTGGCCGCGGGGCCTTCGCAAATATGCGTTTCCCCCAGTGAGCCTGCTGGCACAGGACAAGTGCCAAGATTAAGGGAGAGAGGAGCAGTTTTCAGCGGCTTCATATTGGCCCAACAGGACCTGGTTCCCGGAACTCATGCTCCTCGCGACAGCCCCTCCCTGGCTGATTCCTCTGAGGAAGGATCTGCTTTCTCAGAGATGGGGAACCCTTTGGCACCCGCGTCCAGACCTGTGGAAACTCCATGTGTGGTCCCTGGACGGGACGTGGAGGTTCTAAGTGACCTACCCCAAGAGGTAGTTGACACCATCACTTCAGCGCTGATCCGCCACGAGACGGGCCTGTGCGCTGAAGTGGAACCTGTTCGTCGAATGGTGTTCCTCCCACCAGGAGGACCCCCGGAGATGTTCGATCAGAGCCGTGCTTTCCTTCTTGCAGCAAGGGTTGGAGCGTATGCTGTCCCCCTCCATCCTCAAGGTTTATGTTGCTGCTATTTCGGCCCATCACGACCCAATAGAGGGGAGGTCGGTGGGGAAGCATGATCTGGTCGTCAGGTTTCTTAGGGGGGCCAGAAGGTTAAATCCTCCTAGGCCCCCCTCCTTACCCCCTTGGGATTTAGCATTGGTGCTAAGAGCCCTACAAACTGCCCCCTTCGAGCCTTTGGAGTCAGTCGAGTTGAAGTTTCTTTCTATGAAAACCCTACTCCTGACTGCATTGGCCTCGATCAAGAGGGTGGGGAACCTGCAGGCCTTTTCGGTCAACGAATCGTGCCTTGAGTTTGGCCTGGCTGATTCCAGTGCAACACTGAGACCCCGGCCCAGCTATGTGCCCAAGGTTCCTACCACTCCCTTCAGGGACCAGGTGGTGAACCTGCAAGCGCTGCCCCTGGAGGAGGCAGGCCCAGCCCTAGCTTTGCTCTGTCCTGTATGCGCACTGCGACAGTATGTGGATAGAACTCAGAGCTTTAGGACCTCAGAACAGCTCTTTGTCTGTTACGGTGGACAGCAGAAGGGGAAAGCTGTCTCCAAGCAGAGGATGGCCCACTGGATAGTGGATGCATCACCTTGGCTTATCATGTACAGGGTGTGCCCTGCCCACTCAGGTTGCGTGCTCACTCCACCAGGGGTGTCGCATTATCGCTGGCTCCTGGTGCCTCATTAGCAGACATTTGTAGAGCTGCTGGCTGGGCGACTCCTAACACATTCGCTAGGTTCTATAGCCTGCGTTTTGAATTGGTTTCCTCCTGTGTTCTCACCTCAAATGGGTAGTGGCACTGAGAGGCCAGGTTCAGAGTCGGCTTGCAGCGTCCTGGATGCCTAGTTCTCCAGAGAGTCCCCTGACTGGGCAGCCCTGTCGAGTCCTCCAGCACTCCGGCGGCCAGACATGGCGGAGTGTCTGGTGCCAGGCCTTTCAGCCAATGAATTCCTGAAAACTGGTGTGAGGCTAGTGCCCATATGAATGGCCCTGTTGGGATCCCATATGTGTATTACACAGTACAATTACTAGGGCCTTGTTTCCCCTGGCAGACTGCGTTCTGCCGTCTCAAAATGATGTAGCCCTGAGCCATCTCAGAGACTTCCATGTGCAGTAGGTGCCCCTCAGGGTTACTCCACGTGAGTAAATGTCACTTAACCCTCTCTGGGAGGAGGTGACTCTGCAGTGTGTCCTCTTCCAAATGGAAGGGCATGCTTTCCCAGTGTTATCCAAGTCCTACTGTTGGGATGCGAGGAACAACTGTAGTCGACCTTCCTGTGTAGAGCCGCGTCTATCGTCTGCAGTATTGGAAGGGATTCCGAGGCTACCACAGGGCAATGAAGGGGGCCAAGCCAACTGTGGCGTTTGAAGTGGCGTTTTGGTAGGGATCCCAATTCGTCGTTCATCACCGATGTGACGTCGAGAGTGACGACTGAAAGGGAACCTCTCGGTTACGTATGTAAACCCTCGTTCCCTGAAGGAGGGAACAAAGACGTCACGTCCCGTCGCCACAGCCCCTGTACCACCGCTGAGCTGAAAGGTCACCAGCTTATGAAAATTCAAATAAAAATCCAATAGGTACCCAAAAATTAAAATTCAGTCAAAATGTAACGCCCTCATGTAGCTTCCAAAGCTACCCGACTGACCTTTCTTCAGGAAGCACAAAAGGCCGATGATGTGAAGAATTTTTCAACTGTTCTTGTAATGAAAGTTGTTGTTTTGAACCCCATTGAATTTAGCTGTATAGACAAACAACATGCAGATGAGTAAATTGACAAACGTCTCAGGTTACTTATGTAACCATGGTTCCATGAGTAGGGAACGAGACACTGCGTCCTCTAGGGGTCGCTATGGGGAACGCCTCGTCGTGACCCGTGTCTGAAGCATACATTTGAAAAAAACACCAACTCGTTGGCCAGCGACATCCATGACGTCACTACCGGTGCGACTAAAATATAAATAGGCGCCGGGAGCTACACATCATTCACTTCTTCGTATGAAGCTTGCGTCCGCAGCATGGCAAAAAACCTAGAGGACGCAGTGTCCTCCTCCTACTCAGGGAGCCATGGTTACATAAGTAACCCGAGACATTCCCTTTCAAGGGAACTCACACTGCGTCCTCTAGTGGTCACTATGGGGAACGGTATACCCACGCCACCATGCTGAGGGGAGTGCAAGCCAGAACCATGGCGAGCACTAAGTACCAACTCTACCATATTGCTATGGGAGTCGCCCCTGGGACGTTTAGACGGCTGTCAGTGACATGATTCCCTACGGCCAAAGGCCTAAGCTAAATACCCCAAAAAACTTACCAGTTAGGGCCAGAACTCCTGGGCCCGGAGAAGAGCTCAAGGCTTGGAATCAGGAATAGACTCCTTTAAGGGAATACGACCAAGAGCATAGAATCATACTAAGTCTTGGCCTGTCACAAAGGGGCTACCGCACGTTTCTCTTTGTATGTGGAAGGAACTGTACAGAAGGACCCTTAGTAGCAACACCCGTGAAGTAGGTATCCAGAGGATACATAGGAGGAGTGGTGCCCAAGGCGGAACCGGGGTTTTAAACCACTCAAAAAGAGCACGAAGTCTTTGCGCGTAGCTCTTACCATACAGGATTTTAGAAAAGTGGGCAAAGCATAATGTGCACACTTACCACTTATGTGGATTGTAGAAAAGTGAGCAAAGCATAACGTGCACACACTTACCAGCTATGTGGATTCTAGAAAGAAAAAGGGGCAAAGCATAACGTGCACACACTTGAATACCGTTTTAGGGTTTCTCGTGGCACCCTGAAAGAGCAGCCCATATATAGAAATAGCGTATCCCCAAACTCTATGTCTAAGGCTATAATGCTGGAGTGACTAGCAGTAAATATGTAGCTGAGGGAGCAAACACCCAGCTCTCAAACAAGAGGGGAGCTCGACCTACCGCATGTCCCAATGCTGGAACAGCTAGCAATAATTCACTTAGCTGAGGGAGCAACACACCCAATTCTCAATTCGAGAAGGGGGCTCGACTTGCAGCATGTTCCAAAGCTGGAACAGATAGCAATAATTTACTTAGCTGAGGGAACAACACACCCAGCTCTAAAATGAGAGTGAGGCTCGGACCTACAGCATGTTCCAATACTGGAACTTCCAGCAGTAAGTTACCTAGCTGAGGGAGCACAAACCCAGCTCTCCCGAGAGGGGGCTCGACCTGCACAATGATTGTAAAATCAGAAGGGTAAGCTTACTGCAAGCTAGCCAAAAAACTCAGCGTATCAGAGAGGTGGAGGAAGGGCCTAGTTCGCCTGATGCTGTTGGTTCCAGGTGCTCTGGAAAAACAGGGAACTCAACTTCTCATGTGAGAGGAGAAATCTGAATTCAGAGGAAATAACGTTGCTCATTCCAGGTAACCTTTTGAAAAAAGGGGAGCACTGCTCAAACAACCACAAGGACAGCCCATGGAGCGAGGAACTCCTCAGAGAGGATTAACGCTCGAAAGAAAGCACCATACTCACAATAACCCTCACTGGGGGGAGGGGGGAGCGAGGCGTCCAGAGTGTGTCGAACAGACAGAGACACACTGTTGGTGGAGCCCAAGGAGGACCCGGGGGGGTCTAGCCAACTCGAAAAAGGGAAACCAGGGTCATACGCGTAACCCTTAAAATACCGGATTTTCGAAAAGGTGGGCAAAGAATAACGTGCACAGCTTACACTTAGGGTGATTTTAGAAAAGGGTGGGCAAAGATAAACGGCCCACTTACCCATTATGTGGATTTTGAGGAAAAAGTTGCGCCAAGCTTAACGTGCTGCACTTATGTAGAGTTTTCAAAGCATCGTTACGATAAACCGGAAGTTACATGGGCCAAACGGAGAGGCAAGGCTCAAATAAACCCTAAAAGAAGCAGGAGGGGACGGAGAGCAACTGAACGAGACAGCATTTTACACAGGAAGGTTTCTCGTTAATCGCCCCTATGCCTCCGCTCGATGCCTCAGCAAGAGGGGATATGCTGGTGATTGGGAAACCCCTCAGGGCGACCCAGATGCGGTAGACTAGTCAGGGTAGCATGAAAGCGTAACCACAGCCTGGACTTCCAGGAAATTTTTGCAGTGATGCGCGGGGGGCCTGATGATCACGAAGGTTCCCGCAGAAGCCTGTGTTATGGCCGTATGATCCAGGAATTATGAAGCCGAAAACCGGCTTTACTTATCGTCTGGACAAATATCGATGATTGAAATACGCACTGCAAGTCGAGCACCCAGTTTCTAAATCCAGCAGAAGGGGTGCTCACCGAGGACCTACCCTAGAAAAAGGACGAAAACACACAGGTCCCGGAAAACACTGCAAAGAAAACTAGCAGAAAGGTATTTTTAACGCACAACCGTATTTAGATCATATATATTCATAATGTACATATATTTAGAGATGGATCGTACTCACCCACCATGGTTCCCGCGTCGGAGCTATGTCCGAAGAAGCCTCTAGACCGGACCATCAGTAAGATGGTCACTATGACGCCATAGAACCAACCAAACATGATAGGTCCAGCATAGGAGACTGTAATGCAGGAAAATTCCCACTTAACCTCGGTCAGGTGGAGAGATGGTGGTTACAGGGGAATTAGGAAATGAAGATAAGGGCAGATGTAAGACCCCCGAAGGAAATGAGTAGATACTGAGGTATCACTCTGATCCGGACAAAAGCACTGACGCCCTGTCTGGATCACATCCCTTAGGTCTTTTACTCACCTTCCTTTGACCCGCAATACTTCCTACCCCTACCCGCGGGCAGGGGAAGAACGCGAGCCGCGACACTAGCCTTCTGAGCAAGTCTCTGATCCTCAAAACCGAGACGGGCTAGGACCTGGACTTCTATCCCGGTCTTTCAACCAGTCAGCCTCACGTTGTTTCATAATAATCCCTCTAATTCAGCCCTCTACTGATATGCTTGGAGCATCACCATTGTGTGCAATGAAGCGACAGCCCGACCTTCTGCTGCTGCGTATGCCCTGGCATCCAGGGGAGATGTCAAGGAGGGGAGTCTTAGAGGAAGTCTCACCCATAGAGAGATAGCTGGCTAGCGTCTCTCTATAGGGGCATCTTCTCATAACCGCTTTTGCGCATCGCCTCGATGTTGGCATAACTTGTATGCTGGAATCGATGGATGCGTGAGGGAAAAAAAAAACACGGCCTCTTCCATTCCTTCTCAATCTTTATATGAAAAACAGGACGAAAGGAAGGCTCACCTGAGCTGGAGGGTTATGGCCCGAAAAATAACGTACATCAAGATACCTCGCGACGTCACTTTCTTCGCCCATTTCCACGGCAAGCCAAGCCTCGCCGTGGCGCGATCCATAACTTTCAAAAGCTCATCATACGCAGGGCAGGAGGATTGGGAAGGCTCAGCCTCAGCTTCTTTGCCCTCCTCAGACATTTCCTGCTTTTTCTGGGCTGATCCCAGCAGAGCAATGGACCCTGAATAGACAATGTTAAGGAAATAACCTCATCCTACCAGCGGGGCTACTCGCGTGCACCGCCGATGAGTGCGAGAGGGAAAGCTCTCTTTAAACTCATCTGCCAGATCCACCTGCGATCCCAACGAGCTCATTCCCTTCCGTGCCTCAACAGCGGCGGGTCCTGAACCGCGGGAAGCAGATGGCTGCCCATCTTTCCTCGAAAAGAGAGACAAACGAGAGCGGAGTTTTTTTGGTTGTTTGTTTTTGGTTTTGTTTGTTTGTTTTCCTTGGAACGCTCGCAGTGCACGCTGATTGCCCCCTCGGAGACATCGCATGCGTGTTCTTTGACCAAACAAACAACGCATAGATCGTGTGTGTCATCGGATGTTAAACGTCAACACGGATGCACACATCCTTAAATGCTTTGCTAGTGCTCGCCATAATGAGATAAATAGAGATCGCTCTTACCACAGAAATGCACACTTCAAACAAAACAGTCAATGAAGACGAAGAAGGGAATGATGTGTAGCTACTATCATTATAGTATAGTCGCACGTTAGTGACGTCATGGCTGTCGCCGGCCAACGTGTTGGTGTTTTTTCAATGTATGCTTCAGACACGGGTCACGACGAGGCGTTCCCCATAGTGACCCCTAGAGGACGCAGTTCGAAGTTCCCATGAAAGGGAAATAACTATTCATTTAAGTTTACGCTACACATGGCTCTTTGTCAAAGGCTTTGAATAATTATGGCTGTCGGTGACCCTGTCTTCAGACCACATAAAGAAACCGAAGAAGTCTTAAAAGCAAAACAACAAAATGAAACAGACTCTGCCACTCTTGTTCTGTGGGATGAGAGAAAAGATGTTTCTGACATTACTGTTCCCCCAAATGCCCGTTTGGAGCCCCTTTTAGTGTTGGTAAAGATCATTTGAGCAAGCATTTTTTGAAAGTCCTGCTGGGTGAAACGGTTTTATTCTCGCATTAAAAAATTACAAGCATGTGGGGGTACTGGGCTTAAATCCAAAAGCTTTTCCATAAAGGCTATAAATACATTCCATACATTTTCTGCGGTAAACATGTAAAATGCACATGTATAATTTGACCTGGTATATATAGAAGATCATACAGTACATGAGTCTGGAAAGACCACCAGCTGAAGTCTAATAGGGGACCCTTGTGTACTGCAGACCTAACCCTAGAGTACATTTATTAATAAATATAAATATTATGCAGTTACTCACTGTGGATTATATAATCAACAATAAATTAAAAGAAGAACAAAAGGAGTATTTAATTAGTGTGAAATAGTGCAGGATCTTTAAGGTTTATGACTTTTCACCGTAAAACATCTTTAAATATATATTTTTTTAACTACAAATTTGAGTATGATTTTAATGCTCAGATGTTCCTGTTGTCTCTGACCTTTACACCTCCCTTCCACCTAACTAAATTCTGTTTTGCTAACGTTCCGTTAAGTTATTAAACAGCTATTTCTGAATGTTCTCTGAAAGTTAAAAAAAATAAAAATAAAAATCTTGGTTAAGAAAATATTACAGAAAAAACTAATGGGTGTATATTAATTAATTTTATGCAAAACATTAAGGGAAAACCATACTATGAGTTCCTTGAAAAATGTTCTGGAAACCGTAGTATACGTTTAAAGACCTGGGAAGAACATCCAACTCAACTATTGCAGAAAATCCATGAACACCGAAACACAAGAGCCATTTATTATACATATACCAACATATGTGCACATATGTACTAACAGTGGATGATATAATCCTCATTAACGAATTAGTGCAGAATGCAGAATACTTATGATAGTTTTTTCATTTTACATACAACTTCCTTCTTAAATTAAAACCAAAAGATCCATTAGTATTAAAAAATTTTACTTTCTTTGCCATTTTATGATAGGAAGGAAGAGAACGTTGGAGAGGCGGGAAGGTGGGACAGGGAAACGTTTTACGAGCCAGGGATTCGAACTCGGGAAGCCCAAGGCCAACTGGCACTGTGGCAAATACAACAGAGGAAGTACGTTTAGCTGGAACGCAAAAAACTATGGTAATCGTATCGCCCATTTCCTCCAGACGATCCAGCGTTTAGGGAGAGTAGAAATGCTATTTTTTTAAACCGGGTCTCAGAGTGGATAAATCTGAAAACGACAGCCTTGCGTTTTCGTGTGTACAGCCAATCCATATATTTTGTGAAACGATGATGTCATCACGCCACGTCTCGACCCTAGTCAGACACCGCTACATCAACGTAACGCAACAAAAACAATGACTACAAAACACTGAACAACGTATTTTTTATTAATTAACAACATTTCCACCACAGATTATAAATGGATTGTTCATGTTCGTTGTTATACTGCGCGCAAGGGGTGTCGTTATGCGCATAGTCCAGTCTTTCTCCCTTTTTAGGTATATTTGTGGCAGATTTACAGCAACCACATATGGGTTCTCTGGCATCATTATGGACTCATCGTTTTGTACGGTTTTGTGTGGGACGCAGATATTTCTTGAGTAGAGGGGGGAAAAAAAAGATTCTCTTGTAGTTTTGGAGGTGAAGTCGGGGCTGGAGAGGATGGACCAGATACAAAGACGCGCCAGCATACATCCAAGACTTCATCAGGAAACGAGCATGCGCTAGCTTACTTATGTCGACATCCTGAGTGAGACATGTCTATCACACAAGGTGCACCCCGAGAGTGACACGATTGACGGTACTTACAATACAGTTAGGGTACGGAAGGAGTAGAGAGCGACCCTGGCCTCCACGTAATTACAGTACCCTTTTTTTCGTCAAGCAACAACCACGTAAAAACACGACACGAAGAGGAAGAGACACAGATGTTGAGGAACTATGGCAGACGTGCGCGCCAAAAAGAAGGTTTTATTTAAAAAGAGGAAAACGCATGAGACTGAGAAATATCAACGGGTCCCTAAGGATTCAGACCCTTTTATGTCTCAGAGTATTGTAGTAGCAGCACCCTGTTTGATATATGACAGAATGAGTTCTTTTGGGGGACGAATGGGAGAACCCAGAACGGCGGTCACAAGTTTTCATCACCTGGGATTTTTGGGGCTCCTCTGCCATTATCATTGCAAGATCCTATCCAGTTCTGTAGGTTGGATGGTAAACGTGGGAGGACATCCATTTTTCGGGTCTCTCCAGAGCTGTCAATTGGGTTTAAGATCAGGGACGGCACTGGGGACATTCAAGAACAGTCACAGAGTTGTTGTGAAGCACTCCTTCGTTATTTTAGCTGTGTGGTAATTGTCTTGTTGGAAGGTAAACTTTTGGCCCAGTCTGAGGTCCTGAGCAATCTGGAGAAGGTTTTCGTCCCGGATATCCCTTGTATTGGCAGCATCATTCTTTTACTCGATCTGAACAGTCGTCTGTCCTGCAGCTGAAAAAACCCAACAGGCATGATGCTGCCCACACATGCCACTGTTGGGGGGCTGTATGGACAGTGTGAGCAGTGACTGGTGTTCCTCCACACATACCGGTAGAATTAAGGCCAAAATTTCTATCGTGTCTATCGACAGAGAATTATTATCACCATCTTGGAGCCTTAGTCGTTTTTAGCCAACTTTGCACTGAGGGAGGGCTTCAGTCAGGGCCAATCGACCATAAGCCCAATGGTGGACGGGTTGCAGTGAGGTTGACTTTCTACAAACCCTTTCTCCACTCCAGACTGCATTCTGGAGCTCAGTCCACAGTGATCTTTGGTCTTCTTACCTGCTCTCACCAAGGATCTTCTCCACCCGATAGCTCCAGTTTGGCCGGACGGCCAAGATCTAGGGGGTTTGGTACCCAAAGGCTCAAGATTTAAGGATTATGGATGCCACTGTGCTATTAGGAACCTTAAGTGCAGCAGAATTTTTGTAACCTTGGCCAGATCTGTGACTTGCCACAATTCTGCCTGAATTCTTCAGGCAGTTCCTTTGACCTCATTTGATTCTCATTTGCTCTGACATGCACTGTGAGCTGTAAGGTGTTATATAGACATGTGTGTGGCTTTCCTATTCAAGTCCAATCAGTATAATCAAACACGGCTGGACTCAAATGAAGGTTTAGAACCATCTCAAGGATGATCAGAAGAAATGGACAGCACCTGAGTTAAATAGATGAGTGTCACAGCAAAGTGTCTGAATACTCAGGACCATGTGATATTCTTCAGTTTAAGTTTTGTAATAATCGCAAACTCGTCACAATTATTGTTTTTCTGTCAATAGGGTGTTGGGGTGTACAGAATGAGGAAAAAAAAAAGTAACCCCTAAATGATTTAGCAAATGGCGCAAATAACAAAGACTGAAAATTAAGGGTGGTCTGAAGAATTGTCCGTAACCTGTGTTCATCTGTCCAGTTTTCAAAAACAAATTTTCTTGTGATAGTCAAACGATACAGAGTACTGGGAAACATTCAATTTATCATTTTGCAAACAGTATTGGCATGTTACTTTTGAATTATCTGTGAATGTTCTGTAAAAAGTAGTCTTAGTGTGTAGTTAGAGGATCCAACTTAACATTTCAGAAAAATAAAACAGCCAAGAAAACAATGACTACAGTAAGACTTTTTGTGCTAAAGTTTGAGACTTTCAAGACTAGATAACTTGGTGGGTTCTCTTGACTGTCATACTGTCTCATATTTTTTATATTTTCCTAATATCATTTTATTTTATTTTTTAAGGAAATTTATACATTCCATCCTATATCATGTGGAAAAATGTTCCTGCCTTAATTTTTTTTATAAAAAAATAAATAAAAAAATCTAAACACATATCTCCTCCTGACTAACCCCTGCCATAATGGGTGGTATGAGACGAGAGGGCCCAGAGGCCTGAGAGCCCACAGAACAGGAAGTAAGTTTCGGGACGACTGGGTCAATTGGCCCCGGAGCCTCTGAGCGAGCGCATGAAAGCAGGCAGCCATGAGAGGCAATGACCCAGAGCGAGATCTGTGCAGTACATCTGAGGGCTGCTGGGAACAGCGAGTGTTCAGCTTTTCAGGATTCACCATATAAAGCTCATAAAACCCTGAATCTGAAGGGTTTTAGTTGGCTTGTTTTATACTGTATATACAAACCCGATTCCAAAAAAGTTGGGACACTGTACAAATTGTGAATAAAAACCGAATGCAATGATGTGGAAGATTCAAATTTCAGTATTTTATTCAGAATACAACATATCAAATGTTTAAAATGAGAAAATGTATAATTTTAAGGGAAAAAAAGTTGATTTTAAATTTCATGGCATCAACACATCTCAAAAAAGTTGGGACAAGGCCATGTTTACCACTGTGTGGCATCCCCTCTTCTTTTTATAACAGTCTGCAAACGTCTGGGGACTGAGGACACAAGTTGCTCAAGTTTAGGAATAGGAATGTTGTCCCATTCTTGTCTAATACAGGCTTCTAGTTGCTGAACTGTCTTAGGTCTTCTTTGTCGCATCTTCCTCTTTATGATGCGCCAAATGTTTTCTATGGGTGAAAGATCTGGACTGCGGTCTGGCCATTTCAGTACCCGGGTCCTTCTATGCAGCCATGATGTTGTAACTGATGCAGTATTTGGTCTGGCATTGTCATGTTGGAAAATGCAAGGTCTTCCCTGAAAGAGACGACGTCTGGATGGGAGCATATGTTGTTCTAGAACTTGGATTTACCTTTCAGCATTGATGGTGCCTTTCTAGATTTGTAAGCTGCCCATGCCACACGCACTGATGCAACCCCATACCATCAAGAGATGCAGGCTTCTGAACTGAGTGCTGATATTAACTTGGGTTGTCCTTGTCCTCTTTATTCCGGATGACATGGCGTCCCAGTTTTCCAAAAAGAACTTAATTTTTGATTCGTCTGACCACAGAACAGTTTTCCACTTTGCCCCACAGTCCATTTTAAATGAGCCTTGGCCCAGAGAAAACGCCTGCGCTTCTGGTTCATGTTTAGATATGGCTTCTTTTTTTGACCTATAGAGTTTTAGCTGGCAATGGCGAATGGCACTGTGGATTGTGTTCACCGACAGTGTTTTCTGGATGTATTCCTGAGCCCATGTTGTGATTTTTATTACAGTAGCATTCCTGTATGTGATTCAGTGCCGTCTACGAGGCCCGGAGATCACGGGCATCCAGTATGGTTTTCCGGCCTTGACCCTTACGCACAGAGATTGTTCCAGATTCTCTGAATCTTTGGATGATATTATGCACTGTAGATGATGATAACTTCAAACTCTTTGCAATTTTTCTCTGAGAAACTCCTTTCTGATATTGCTCTACTATTTTTCGTCGCAGCATTGGGGGAATTGGTGATCCTCTGCCCATCTTGACTTCTGAGAGACACTGCCACTCTGAGAGGCTCTTTTTATACCCAATCATGTTGCCAATTTACCTAATAAGTTGCAAATTGGTCCTCTAGCTGTTCCTTATATATACATTTAACTTTTCCGGCCTCTTATTGCTACCTGTCCCAACTTTTTTGGAATGTGTAGCTCTCATGAAATCCAAAATGAGCCAATATTTGGCATGACATTTCAAAATGTCTCACTTTCAACATTTGATATGTTATCTATATTCTATTGTGAATAAAATATAAGTTTATGAGATTTGTAAATTATTCCATTCCTTTTTTACTCACAATTTGTACAGTGTCCCAACTTTTTTGGAATTGGGTTTGTATATATGGATGGTTATGTGTGTATTTACGTGAGCTTATAAAGATATGCAATAAATACTGGTACATTTAGCACATGCTGAACACTCTTCACACTGTCTTGGGGCCACAATGTGCTTTGCTGGTGAAGCCAAATATTGAGCTTCAGCACAGAGAGAATTCTGTTCACACTCTGGCAGCTGGCAGAGTATAACCATAGTTGGATCATCCGATCGCTCTGATTATAAGTCTGCCATTGACTGTCTATAGGCCTTGTTACACTGCATTGAATTGTTGGTGTAAAGTAGAAGATGGCACTGATATCCTCCTCAGCCCACTGGACTGATTTTGTACCGAGAGAGCAGAATGTGTAAAGCTACTGTGGTCTTCACTACTAAGACAATGTCTGGATTGGATGTTAAAAGAAGTACTTTTTTTACTTTAGTGTGTAAATTCAAGAAAATATTTGGTTTAATATCTAATCCAGCTGCATTAATCATTTTAATAAGTGAACTACTCCGTTGCAGACATGGATTTCCAATTATTTCACTGCACTACAGATCATTTTAATTGAATGTAAGGCGAAATTAACCAATAAAATTAAATCATTTTTGCAATTCATCAGAATAATTGACAGCACCCAAATTTTGATCCATAAACTGGTTAGTTAGCTGTAATTAATGTCTAAATATCATTAAAGCTGGTCATGACCAGGGCATGTGATTTAATCAGTCGGTCTTGTTATTGTGCAAGATGTCTTGTTTATTTTGTGGTACAGACTTTCAGTTTCAGTAAGTGTCTGTGTTGTTGTTTTTTTCTTCAAGTAACTGATTCACAGAAACTAGGAGGAAAATAGTGAGACATATGAAACTAAATACAGTAAAATTAATTAAATGAACAACACAAACAATTAATATTAATCAGTTTGGGTAAAAAACATTAATCAGAGTTAAATACTAGCATTCTGCATGTTTAAGACTATACTTCTTACTAATTTAAATAGCATATGATATGAAACAGTACAAAAGTGCTATTTTGGTCGTTGTAACATGATATCAAATAATTCAAGAAGGATCTGATGAAAAGTTAATATTAGTTCACTCTCAGAAGAAAGGTATAAAGCTGTCACTGCGCGGTAACTTAAGGTACAAAAGCTAAATGGTAGGCTACTAATATGTACTTTTAAAATAATAATATGAACCATTTGGGGGTAAATAGGGTAAAAAGATGTACCTTTTAGCATTTGTACCCTATGGTACCACCCCAGTGACAGCTTTGTACCTTTTTTGAGTATGTCAACCTTGAAAAGGAAGGTAGTGCAACAATACACCTACTTTAACATAAATAGTAGGCTAAGATTAGCATGCCATTTTGAATATATTCACCCCTTGTTACTAACTGGGAGTCTTGAACTGTTAACTGTTGGTTAAAGTTTTATCAGAACACATATAGAACAAATTTGAAGAAAACTACACATGTAGCAAAGCCAGTGGATGTATGCTAAGCTAACTGAGCCTGTGGCTAAAGCAGGTCGTTTTCTAGTATACATGAGTCAGGTACGAAATGAAGCTCTGCCACAGGCTAAGCTGTCACTCAGACCTGAGGTTAAAATGGAAAGATCTCCTACCCAATTAAGGCAAGGACAACAGCGAGTGGATTCGATGCGTTATGTCATGCCTCCCAGACGGAGAATTACGGCAATGTTATCTAAAGAGCAAATATGATTCATTCAGAGCCCTTCAACTATTGTTGTATACTGCACAAGACACTGTGTACCGGCCAATACGCTCCCTTGCAAACATTTATAAAGGTAACTATAGGCCTATAGTTTACACTCAAAATACCATAGTGGTTATTGTTACTATAGATATTACCACTAAGAAGAAAATTACCCCATGATTTACTCACCCTCAAGCCATCCAACAAATGCAATCTAAGTTATTTTACAAAATGTCCTGGCTCTTCCAAGCTTTATAATGGCAGTGAATGGGGGTTGAGATTTTGAAGCCCAAAAAAGTGCATCCATCCATCATAAAAAGAGCTCCACACCTGTTCCAGGGGGTTTAGAAAGGCCTTTTGAAGCGAATCGATGTGTTTGTGCAAGAAAAATATCCATATTTAAAACTTTATAAACAGTACTTTTTAGCTTCCTAACTGTCATATACGCAGAGGCGGACAAAGTACACAACTCCATTACTTGAGTGAAAGTACAGATACTGCTGGTCAAATATTACTCCATTACTTGAGTAAAAGTTGTAAAGACAGATTTTAAGTAAAAGTACAGAAGTAATTGCTTTTATAAGTACTTAAGTAGCAAAAGTAAATTTCCTTTTTTGTGTCAATGCACTGTTTTATTATTGTTTTATGTAATACTTGCAATACCTCTGAAGCAACTTACAATACATTACACCTACTGAATACACTGACTAGCTTGTAGTATCTTTGGAATAAAGAGCTTTTAGAATGTTAAAACCTATGGGGAAAAAAACAAAACAAACAAAAAAAGTATTTTTAACACCCCTACCCACCCCACAAAAGCAGGATGGTAGTGATCTCACACAACTCTGGACACATCTATGTGTAACCATTCATCCACATTTTACCGAGTGGACAGTGAAATTGCTGTAAATACAGAGTGATAAGGAAAAAAAAAATTCAAACCTGCTTTAAAACCCAGCAACACAATTTTAGCTGTATAACTTTACAACAGCAACTGCTTTAACAAAAAAGCAAAACAGCAAGACTTATTTGACATCAAACCAAAAATTAAAAAAATGCTGTCTTATCACTCTCGTGTCCTTTGAGTCACCCACGAAAGTATATGCCTGCTCTTCAAGTCCACACCTATTGGGTTTTATTAGGATACCAAACATTCTTTCTGTGCTATTATAGGAAATCTTTTTCACCTACAAACAATTTAGCAATCAGACAATATTGTGTCTATATAAACCACATAGTAATTTCTTCTTATTGATTTTTGTAAATACACATTTGCGCTGGTCAGTGCTTCAAAAAATGCTGGGAAATCTCTTCATGTAGCCCTACAAGAGTGTTTACTGATAAACTGTCTGAAAAAAAGATAGTTTTTAGAGAAGAAAAAAATCACCCACTTACTTTCAAAGCTGCTAACGACTTTCTGCTTCGAGGATCTTGATAGAAATGTAGTGGTGTGAAAAGTACAATATTTGTCTTTCAATTGTAGTGAAGTTAAAGTCATAAGTTTACAGAAATAATAATACTCAAGTAAAGTACAGATAATCAAAAAGTGTACTTAAGTACAATACTCAAGTAAATGTACTTAGTTACTGTCCGCCTCTGCATATATGTGTTCACGAGAGAGTGGCGTTCCAGCGGTGACGTAGCATAAGCTCCGGTGCGAAGTGACGAACGCGGAATGCACAGGAGAAAACAAACACAAGTCACTAATTGATTTGTAAAGAAAAATGTAACACTAGAGATTATATAAGCCGAGAAGTTTTCTTTGCTGTAAACTAACTTGGTTCACCAGACTAGAATCATTTCTCATCGAGCTTCACGCACGCCTACTTCATCCGCTGGAATGCCACTCTCGGTAATTATAAAAAAACATAATTAAATAATTAATAACAAAACTTATTTTTTCAGTTTATTTATTTCAGTATTTATGTATTTCAGTTTAATTTATAAAAACAATACTTTTTTTGTAATTATACAAAAAATGAACAATAAAGTTACTTTTTTTAAAAATACCTTAGTGTCGTCTGTGAATTTAACTGCCTGTACTGTAATTGGCCCGGTGGTGGTTTATTTTATTTAATAAAATATATCATATTTTTTTATAATTGTGTGTCCTTTATTATTAATTATAAACATAAATTTTTTTTGTTTCATTATAATTGTTTGGTTTCATTATTTGATTGTTTTTAATTAGTCGTTTTTTTTTTATAATTAAATTTAATTATTTTTATATAATGCACTTTTACATAAAACAATACAAATTTTATGAAAAAAAGTATAAAACAATAAAAGTCTATTATTAGATAAAACGTTTTCTATTGGCAAAACAATATTCAGTTTTACTGAGAACCGTGGTTACCATTTGCTGTTAGGCTTTCAAAAGCCTAAGTGTGTATAGTGTATACAGTATATTCTGCATAATTTACTATGATTAAAGCAAGAGTTAATTTAAGAACACTCTAATACTTCAAAACATTCTGCAAGAAACTGCTCTGACTGTGTCGCGTTACAAAAGGCAAGAAATCCGTTGTGCACAAAGCAAGCGAAATGCATATACAAGAGGACAGTTGCAGAGAGGCAAGGTTGGAGCCACACTGCAGTGTGCTTGAGTGAGCATGTAGGCCATGCGCGGCCGCTGATGCATCGCTCACCCCCTGGAGCAAGAGGGGGGAGTTTGTACATACAAGTCAAACAAGCCTCCCTGCATTCATGTGACATGCTCTGCCCCAGAGAAAGATAATGCTGGTTCCACAGTAAATAAAGTCATATTCAAGAAGACAGGTTCGGTTTTGTTGGATTAATAGTTCGTTATTTCTGAAATAATTTCAGTCTGGGTAATTTTGTCATGCATGAAATGAAACGAGTTATACAAGGCGCCAGTTTGCGTCCAATGGTGGACGGACTTTAAGGTAACCTGTTTAAAATATTCATTATTACAGAAATGACACATTTGACCTTTAAAATCGACTGCAATGGAAGGCAAAGAACTGTGGATGCAAAAACGATTTGCGTAAAAGAAAACGTTGAGGAGGCAAATTCTTATCCATCAATCAGACGTCGCAATGTTAAGGACTGTGTTTCTGGATTAACATACATCAGAAAGGCCAATTACCCTCAATATCTTAAGCTTAAGACGAGAGGCCTGAGGTAGTTTTGAATTCAGAGGGACGTGGGTGTAATTATACAGTATGATCCCTCTCACTTGAATGGCTTCCCGCAAAATCGAAACCTGTGAGGGAGTCGTGGATCAATCCAAGCTTTGGATTAAGAGTTCTCTGATAGCCCCCTGTCGAGATCAGGTTTAGAGAAGTATCTTACGGTTCACCTATTAATCGTCTCCTTTCCGCAGTCATCCTAATTTTATTTGTGAGCCTGTGCTGGTCTTCAAATGAGCTTATCCAACGCCTCAGACAAGCTAGCACCTTCCCTTCCGTGATATGACTAACCCTGAGGCAACCAGGAAGGTGGAGGTGTGAAATTATCTTTAAATAAAAGTGCAAGAGCTTGCGCCTACTGTACTTTATGCTTTATGGTAATCTCTGGTGTAATTTATGAATCAATTTATTGTCGGGGCACTTCCTTCTTTTTGGTACTTTCCACAAAAATGGTATGCTTTGGTGTCTGATTACTTTTTTTTAAAAGAATTAGAGGTACAATTCTCATGTCTTTGTTGTTAAAACTAATAGATATTTAACTGATATCTAACATAAAATTAGCGTAGCTTGAAAAGTAGCAAGTCTTAATTTTACAGTAATTTTTCTTTCATTTTTAGGAATTATATTTGTACCTGTTTCTACACACTAGCATTGGATCCCAAACTTGCATACTTTATATACTTTTTAGATGCACATCTCTGTTACTTGCAACCCTGTTACTGTTCTGACCTATTTGTTTAAATAAATAAACATCATTTGTTTGTATTTGGATAATTATTTAATGTTTATCGATACTAAATCACAGTTTTAACATTTATTTAAAATGTCTCAAATTGTGGTAACAGGGTTGCAAAAGCATAGCTAATATTTAGTTTGTACAATGGCATAATTTCAATATTTTCAACCCTTTTACTTAAATTATTGTAAAAAAAAAAAAAAAAAATTTCTTGGAATTATAATTTATTGGCTTTATAATTTTATCAGTTACTGCAAACCAACATTGGATCCCAAACTCACTTAGTTTAGGCTAAATTTGAAACCCTGTTATGTTCTGGCATGTTCTATTTTAAGTAAATAAATACATTTTGTTTATTATTTATCTTTACAAAATCACCAAATCAGAGTTTAAACTGTATTTAAAATATATTTTTCAAATTGTGGTAACAGGGTTGCAAAAGCTCATATAAAAATAATAGCAAAAATAAAACAACACATTTACTTGGTGAAAGTCTTAAACTCATCAAATGATTGTATCCTCCTCTTAAAGTGGGGATTTTGGCAAAACTTTTTTCTTTCATTTACATGAATTATAATTTTATCATTTACTACAAACCAGCATTGAATGCCAAACTAGCTTAGTTTAGGCTAAATCTGCAACTCTGTTACTTGAAATCTTGCTACTGTTCTGGCATTATGTTGTTGTTGTTGTTTTTTTTTAAATAAATAGATACATGTGTTTTTTTATGTTTAACCCTGTTACTGTTATGGCATGTTTTATTTAAGATTTATTGCTACAAAATTACAAAATCAGTTTTAAACTGTATTTAAAATATCTGTCTCAAACTGAGGTAACAGGGTTGAAACTCTCATAACATGAATAGCAGATAAACATAAAACAACACGTATAATATTTAGTTAGGCTTAATAAGAGCTTTAAACACATCAAATGCCTGTTATATCCCCTTCTGAGGATTTTGGCCTGAGGTCTTGACCTTCTTGACCTTATTCAACAATTAAAATATGTCATAATTTAAAAACTCTCATATAGAATGAACAGAAAATAAAAGTGAATGACTCAATGAGAATAAGTATCTCCTTTTAATGAGCACTTTAAATTAATTTGGTACCCTGTTGGTAGAAAGGGTCAGTTTAATCTGTTAGAGAATCAGGCTTGTTTGTGTCTTTGTGAGTGTGATGTGTCATTCCAGGCAACAATTTGTGAAGCAAGACACATACTTGAACTCTTCAAACCGAACGTCCTGTGTTTCTCACAAGCGGCCAGCTAAAAGAATGGTCTGTACCTCTCTGTTTCATCTCTGTTTTGTTATGAACGAAATAGTGACTTCTACACCCAGTTAACGACTGTTTCCCAGCAGTAGCCGCATGACACTACCTTCTTAACCACGGCCTCAACGGTTTTAACCACTTCCACATCCTCTCTGCGTGCTCTGCCTCCCCCCAGCCTTCGTGTTTCGGATGGCGCCTGCTAGCACAATGCAGCTGCCAGGACTGATAGCATCGTGCTGGGTAAAAATCGCTGCCAGCGTTTATGCTAGGTAGGCTTGCGCTTCACGTGCTAGAACGCATTTGGGGGGTTTGTCGAGTTTCAATAATAGCAGACAGGCGACAAACCGTGATGAGGACTTGAAAATCATCTGGTTGTCTTCTTAAACATCTAGCACTGGTGGAAGTGAGCGCTAACATTAAAGAGAACTGTGTTTGTTTCATAGGGAAAAAGAAGCCCAGAAGCCCTCACAGAAACGGCTAACAACACCTAAACAACCATTTTCATGAAACACGGACGTAAAATGAGCTAGCGAATCAACACCACCTCCGTTTACCCATGAACACCCTGCAGTTATCTCAGTGATTTACAGCTACTAGCCTATACTTTCATTGTCATGCAAAGCATACATTTCTTCATCATGCATTTCTGAGTAAGCATGTTTGGAAAGATGACTAAGTTCCACTTTACTGTAATTAATGATTCACCATCTTAGTCTGAGAGTGTACACAAAGCGAGAATGAAACACTGATATTTTTCACCAGAATCTGAATTCTCTTTCTTACTGGAGACGTTTGTATAAGCATCATATGGATTATTTAAAATGCACACATATTCCATGTTAAGTATAAGTTAAAGCTCAATTGGCATAATTTGTGGCATATTGTTGATTGCTATGAATTATTGCTTTCTTTAGGAAAAAACAAACAAACAACAGAAGCCACTTACAATAGAAGTCAATAGGGCCAAGGATTTAAATACAGAAATGCGAAGCTTATAATTTTACAAAAGCAATTACATTAATGCTTACGCTGAAACTTGTGTATTAAATGAGCTTTCACAGTCGTTTTTTAGGTTTTAGGCATTATGGTGTCATGGCAGCGAACTAAACAAATATATTTTTACACAAAAAACATTTTTTATAATAATATAATGTTAACAAACACATATTGTTTACATGCTGTGGCTGTACTATTGGAACAATAAGTATTTTAATGCTTATAGATTTGGCCCCAATTACTTATGTATCACTGTAACACAGATTTTGCTTTTTAAATGTATTATTATTATTATTTTTAATAAAAAAGGAAAGACAAGTCCATTTTTGTGGTAATCAATATTACACCATGAATGCTGTCGAATCCATATGATTACTTTAAGTAATAAGGCTGTGCTACATTGTGGAAAGTGAAGGCTAATGGCTGTTACTTCTACAAAGTGGTTACCATATAATACAAATATTATGACATTTTTATTACAACTCTATTTTATTAGACAAATTTATTAAATGCAATCTTTCTGCTAGAAGCTATAGTCCCTGACATACAAACTAAGGTTAACAGTTTTACACTTTACATGCTGTGCAGTTACCATATTGCGTATTTTTGATTTTAGAGTGCGTGGCTATTTGTAACTTAAATGTGTGAGACTTCCTGTGTCAGTCACTTCCAGTTATTTTAATATATATAGGGCAAACTGGTATTTCTTATCATATTTTAATTCATTATCATAATCATAAACACACTGGTTTGTCGCACAAATAGTTTTACCGTTTACCGTTTTTTTAAATGTTTAAAAAAGTTTTCTTGGTTGTGCAAACATTAAGAGAAGATTCCATTTTATCATTTTACAAACATTATGGAAACGTTACTTTTGAATATTCTCAAATATTCTGAAACAAGTAGAAACATTAAATTAAATTAAATTAAACATTAAAACATTACTAAAACGTTCCATGAATGACGTAAAAATAACGTTTTGTGTTAACATCTTGAGAACATTATTAAAGACCAGATAATTTTACACAAACATTCTATTAATGTTACAGGAATAATGTTGTTCGTAACTTTGAGAGAACCTTGCAAAAACGTTTTGATAACGTTCTCTGTTAGCTGGGTAATATGTCTCGCACTATTAAAGGAAATAAAAACAAAATAAGCTTCCGTGTTATAAACAAAATAAGGTGACTGGAATGCTACATTTACCAAAAAGCATCTAGAACCTAAGTTACATATTTTATACTTACATACATTGTCAGATTCACTTAAATATCACTTAAAATGTACATATAAACATTATGCATCATGCTTGACACTGAGTACTGTATGCAACTTTCTGCAGCACATGTGATTTCAATTTCTTCAGGGCGCATGAGACTGAAATACTACATTACTCTGAATATCTCAACTTCCCTTTATTGCCTCCGCTCTTTCTCCATTTTCTTTCTGTGGTGTTTCCTAAAGACCACAGATTCTATTTTTGCCCTCCCGTTTACTTTCATATATTTTAAATGTAGGCGCCCAGAGCCCCTCCCTGTCAAAGACCCAGCCCTGGTTAGCAAACCGGAGGCTGTGACACAGTGCTTCCATTCTTCAGGGGAGCTGTGTGTGTGTGTGTGTGTGTGTGTGTGTGTACTGGTTTATATATCCTGGTGGGGACCTGACTACACACAGACTCATGGGGACTCGTGTCACGGTGGGGACCTAAATTGTGGTCCCCACGGGTACAAAGGCTTATAAATTAGCTTAACAGAATTAAGTTTTTTGAAAATCTAAAAATGCAGAAAGTTTCCTGTAAGGGGTAGGTTTAGGGGTAGGGTTGGTGTAGGGCAATAGAAGATACGGTTTGTACAGTATAAAAACCATTACGCCTATGGAGAGTCCCCACAAGGATAGCTGACCAGACGTGTGTGTGTGTGTGTGTGTGTGTCGCGACCCCTCCCTAACCCAAACCCCAAAACCAACACTGACTGTATACAGGGTACGCTGTCATTTCCTGTCAAGGGAGCCTGTCGTTCATTTGGTTAGGGTTGGGATTTGTGATCTTTCTTCAATATTGATGTGGATCTGAAGCAAATGAGTTCCATCATTAAATTACTTGTACTGTGTGATTAATTATACAGAATGAGGGAAGCTGGGCTCTTTTTGTTTTTAGTTTTGATCAGCCACTTAATTTATTCACCTAATGGTGGAGACGCAATGAAAATTCACGAAAGGGAGTCTTTGATGGTCAGGTCATTAAAAGTGCATTTACTTGTATTCTGTCCAAATCGACATCTTTATTAATTGTTCTGAATTTGTTAAACACTATCAGATCGAATAATGCTCCACCAAACCGCTTTAGCTGCAGGTGTTATTTGCTAAATATTGCATTGATCGCCAACTTTTCATCTCTGATTAACAAGAGAGTTTGTTGCTCACACTTGAAAGTTTGTAAGTTCACACATTTGTAAGTGTTGGCATTACATTTGGTGACTATTGTAGCTTAATATATATAAAAAAAGGAATTTCAAGGAATTTTCAGGAAAGAGTTTCAGATATGAAAGAGATTTCCATTAAATTATATTTAGTAAAAGCATTTTTTATTATTTATAATAACCCATATACTATATATAATTATATTAATATAATAACTATAATAAAAATTTATTTAATTTTATATTATATATTGTTCAGATTACTAACGGGTTGTTCTGAACTTAGACTAAACTACATCAAACTTTATATTAATAATTATAGTGTATATTAGTTATCTATATATATATATGTACAGTGGGTACGGAAATTATTCAGACCCCCTTAAATTTTTCACCTTTTGTTATATTGCAGCCATTTGCTAAAATCATTTAAGTAAAAATTTTTTCCTCATTAAATGTACACACAGCACCCCATATTGACAGAAAACACAGAATTGTTGACATTTTGCAGATTTATTAAAAAGAAAAACTGAAATATCACATGTCCTAAGTATTCAGACCCTTTGTGACACTCATATATTTAACTCAGTGCTGTCCATTTCTTCTGATCATCCTTGAGATGGTTCTAATCACCTTCATTTGAGTCCAGCTGTTTTTGATTATACTGATTGGACTTGATTAGGAAAGCACACACCTGTCTATATAAGACCTTACAGCTCACAGTACATGTCTGTGCAAATGTGAATCATGAGGTCAAAGGAACTGCCTAAAGTCTCAGAGACAGAATTGTGGCAAGGCAACAGATCTGGCCAAGGTTACAAAAACGTCAACAATTCTGTGTTTTTTCTGTCAATATGGGGTACTGTTGTACATTAATGAGGAAAAAAATTAACTTAAAATGATTTAGCAAAATGGCTGCAATATAACAATTAGTGTGAAAAATTTAAGGGGTCTGAATACTTTCCGTACCCACTGTATATATATATACCGGGACCTGTTCAGATTGAGGTTGTCTGACTGATAAACTAAACCACCAATCAAGACTTTATATTTAAGAATTCGTATCTATTATATATATATATATATATATATTCTTATTTATTTAAAGTATAATATAATTGCAACATATACATACACAACACACACACACACACCACATATATATCTATTTATTATTATTTATGAATGCATATTTTTTTAATTAATAGTTTATGTATACATGTTAAGCTAGTTATTTTTTTTATATGTGTGTGATGTGTAGATTTCCCTTTAGTTTTTTTTTTTATAGGATTATTAATGAAGTTTTTTTTTTATTGTTTGTTTGTTTGTTTGTTTTTTGTAGTGGCCCTACAGTGTGTGTGTGTGTGTGTGTGTGTGTGTGTGTGTGTGTGTGTGTGTCTGACTAACTGTAAGTGTTGTCAGGTGAGGATATGATGACATCATGACAGTAAGTCACGACTATCACTGTTTCCTCATATTTCTTAGACTGTCATCGTTTCACACCAGAACTTTTTGTTTGCACAGAGGGGGGCACGAGATGCAAAATGGCAAAAGAAAATGACAACATGGACTTGAGTCACATAGCGCTCCATACATGGGAAGTAATTGCAAAACAATTGTTGAGACGAAGACTATCTGTATGAGCACTATTTCGAACGGCTCTCAGCTTGTGGTGAAATCAATTAAAACTCATGCTGTTTATTACCAATTGACTGAAATTAAGTGTTTTTGCAGTCGGAATGCAAGTCGATTCAATTTTTGGGGAATGAATATGTGAAATGAGGCATTACTTTTACAACCATCTGATGTGAAAGAGGCATCTGGCTCCTTCAGAAAAGAGATTTAACCAGAGTAATGCTCTGCTATTTATCTACTCCTCCACGTTCACCATTAACATTATGCTAATAGGACGACTCAGTAGCTCGTTACACACTCCTCGTGAAAATCCGTGCTGCGAAATCCATATGATTCGTCGAGTTCCTATTCTCCGGATTGCCTGCTCACTCTCGGACATATAGATCTGCTTTGAGGTTCTTATCTGGCTCTTCCAGCTCCCAGCGTAATGTGTTCACTTACCAACTCCACACATTCGTTCTTAAAGGGGGGGAAAGACAGAAAAGAAGGACTGACACTACAGTCTTAACTTCACAGTCAGCTCAGAGAAGAGCACACAGTTCTAAGCCGCCCCTGTTGCTACCTGCAAGGTGGAGATATTAGAGCTCGGTGTAGGACAGATGCAAAGATCTGAGCAGCGCTAGCTAACTTGCATCTGTCATGCTTTTTTCCGTACATTTAAAACAGAGGGAACATCCTGGTCTTGATTTGAAACCAAAGAGAGATGTATTTTGCAAATGTTGGTTATTGTGATAGAAGGATTTAGTTTCATTCAGTGCCTCGACAAAAGATGAATAACCTTCTGAATGCTTAGAGTCTGAATCTAAATTAAACATTTGTGGCTGTTAGTGCACTTCTGTTAGCTTTGGGACTGTTGATATACTAATGTACTCCTAAAAGTTGACAAAAAGCTGGGAAAATATCTGAAAAATTCTAATGATTCAGCCTGCACTCAGTGGCGTGTACAAATCTTTTGTCCAATCAAATGCTCTCTAGATTTAAAAGGTGCCTCCCCCAATAGAGTGCAACAGTTGGGATCTAGAAGTAATAATCCATTTAGTTTTCTCCATATGCAAACTGATTTTTAACAAGAACCTAAACCACTAAAGACAGACCAACTGTGAGCTACAAGGTTGTTAATCAATCATCAATCCACATTACTTCAACCTATTTTTTTTAATAATCATGAAATAGTGAGATTCGTGGTGAAAAACTACATTACCCATAATTCTGCAGAGAAATCTTCACTAATCAGAGAATCGAAATAAGCCAATTATGCCAAAAGAATTCTTTAGCTCCGCCCACTCCCATGAAGCACTGCAAATGAAGTCAATCTCCCTATGCTCTCAAACTACTCTGTTGTTTTTAATTTGATTGTCATTCGCAATGCCTCATGGGATTGTAGTTTTTCCCTCAATAAAGCGTTAAATACACAGTCTTGTCTTTTTTAGTTTTCGAATACTTTTTTGCTTCAGATCAAAGTTTGTAATGTGATTCACCTCTTAGCTGGTTGATTTGGTTCTTGATTTGGTTCATGACTTATATCTCTTTGACGAAGACTTGAAAAATCTGTATGGGAAAAAATACTTCCAGAGCCAAGACTGTGTGCACTAATGCATTTTATATCGCACGCTGCTCACTTACATTAGCAAATAGCACACTACCGTACTTTTTGTATATATGGTAGAAATGGTAAGTGTAGTATGCTAATTTGAAATCAACCTAGAGTATTCTCATTTCGAAGGCTGCGCCATCTGGGTGTTGCATTTTTTGGTCACATACATCATCGGAGATGTCTCGTTTAAAAAAGTAACAATTATGAAATTGTCTATTATTCTTTGTGAGGCATAAATTACTGTAATTTCTTTCTTACTTTGGCATGTAATGTTACTTTTCTGAATTGATAGTGCACACGGCTGATAAATGCAACCTCCGAAGGATGCAGCCTTCGAAATGAGACACAGCCTATTTGCTACTTGCTAATGCTAGCAAAAAAGCACAACCACTTTGATAAGTCTCGCCTCTTGCAAGTTTAAATAGGAAATACATCAACACAGTAAACAAACTTCTCGAGTTTAAGAATAAAAGGAATCAAAAGACCTGGTAAGCATCTTCAAACATTTTTACTTGCAAAACTGAAATAATCTAGGTAAGAAAAAAAAAATAAAACATTCTTAACACTATAAACATTCCAGGTGGTGCCATTATGGCTCTGGCAGGCTGAATCTATAAGGAGATCCTGACTTGATTTCATATGCACTTTCATGTGGCTTGCCATTTAATTATACATTAGTTTAGGGCCTCGGAATGAGACCCCGTCACTTCACAGGTACAAACAGTTGAATTATTGAGCAGCGTACAGACTGGAAATGCAGCAGCGTAGCTGTTTCGGTGCAAAAATGGGAAAGACTGCAGGGTGATGTATCCCTTTATCCTTACACTCCCAGAGTTCCTCTCAGCTCTTTGAGTCAACTGAGCTGCTTTTCTATCACATTCAGCTCTGGACGAGTGCGATTAAACTTGGTCAGACAGCCTCGCGTGGATTTTTGTCGTTAGCATTTTGGTCTTGTTCTGTGTTGCCTAAATATCCACAAATGTTCAAAGCACTGAAGCAGAGACTTCGAAAATGCAAGACAAAGCATTTTGACAGATCAATGAGAGTAGAGCTTGAAGTGGCTAAATGTGCATATATACTGACACTAGCGGAATGAGGTTTAATTCAGTTGCACAGGACTGTGTGAGCACTTAACTAAACCTAAATACTAAATATATCCTATTAGATACAAACAAAAAGCAAATGCAAAAAGCATTGACGTGGAATTAAAGGATCTGAAATGTGGAATGTAAATGTAAAATTTAAAGCTGAAGTGTGTAATTTTTGATGTGTAATACTCTATCCAAGCTTAATATGTAGAGACAACTAAGTGAGCCCATTTTAGGTGGATTCTGCTGAAAAATGTAAACACAAAAGTGTTTTCAAAACAGCATAGCAACAGTGGCTCAACCAATGGCATGAGTTTGGGGCGTGGCTTTTTGTTTGCAGACCAATAACCTGTTTGAAAACAGTCATTACTTTTGCAATAGTAGAGCAGAAATTGCATACCTTTACATTTAGAATTTTTAAATTGGAATTTTAAATTTAAATTCGAATTTCCATTTTAACCCTTTAAATTTGAAAATTAAATTTTCCGTTTTGGAATTGTATCCAATTTAAATATATATTCCCGTTTTAAAAGTCGCCATGCATTACATCCATTAGAGGCATCATCCATTGGTGCGCTCAAACTATTTGAATTAAAAAATTTTAAATTAAAAAAAATCTGATTTTAAAAGGTTTGCTTGCATTATGTCCATCAGAGACTTTGTCCACTGGAAAAGTACACTCTTAAAAAATCATTTAAATTGAAAAATGAAATTTTCATCTCTTAAAATGGAATTGTATCAAATTTAAATGTAAAATTCTAAGTTGAAAGGTTTGCATGCATTATATCCATCAGAGACATTGTTTCATGGGAGAATACACTCTTAAAACATTCACTCAGTTCACTGAAGACATTTTTTGAATGCAGCCACCCAGGATGCATCACTCTCTTTAATTTACACCTTCAGGGCTTCAGATGTGAGATATACAGCTGATTGGTTGATGTGACTCAAGTGATAGCAGGAAAGAGGGGAGGGGAGGGGGGGGGAGCAGGAGACAGAAATAGAGGGGTGTAACAGAAGCTGGCAGACGGAGTGATTTTTGAAGCAGGATACGCATGAGTGGGCTGGTTAAGTTGATATCTACTGGGGTTGGTGGGTGAGGGGCGTGTGTGTGCCAGGCGGGAGGGCCTCATGCCGATGACAGGTGAAGCCTATTACTACAGCTGAGACCTCGCAGCTGACCTGGATCTACTCTGGATCCTCTCTGCAGAGCACATGCCATGTTCCCAGGATTACTACGGCCCCTTGGAGACAACAGTTTGCAGCTCATTCTTAAAGTGCAATAGCAAATTGAAGTGTGCACGGTCAACCCAGAGCTTAGTTTTAAGATGTTGCAATCATTAATAAAACTACAACTTATTAAGTCAAAAAGTCAGCCTGAAGCTTTGCATCAAGTAGGTCAGCTTTGAAATGCTTAAAGACTGAGAACTGGAACGTGACACCTTCTTGCACACATTTCTCTCAAGTACAGCTCAGTGTGACATAAATGAGCCCGTGAACACCTTTCTATCGTTGATGTAAGTGCTTTTGAGGGTTTATCCCATTCAACCGTACCTGTCCTCTGACTGTATGACTATTACAGATTTAACCTTCTTGGAAATCTTCAAGGCTTCGCCAAAAGGCAGAGACAGAAAGACACCACCAAAAGTTTTGCAAAGCAACCCAACATTCTCTTGATTAAACTCTTAAATCAGACTGTACGAGCCTGTTCAAGGCCGTTGCAGTCACCATTATATTCAGACCAGTAACCACACATCAATTACATTTTTTAGTAATATGTTAAGTTGCAACATCACTTTGTATTGGGCCTAACCTTCTTAGAAATCTTCGGGGCTTCTCGGTGAGGCATCAAGAGATTAAATGAGGCAACCAAAAATTCAGCGAAAGAAACCCAATCTTACGACTGGTTTTGCAAGGTTTTGCAAAGTATCTTAAAAATATTATTATATATTTGAAGCCATTGTAAACAGGGTACCACTAAATGTTCTGCAAAACAACCTAAACTTGCAATTGGTTTTGTATGGTTTTAAAGGGTCACTTGAATACTGTCTCAGAAATATGATTGTATACCCAAAGTCATTGCAAATTGCCAATATAGATGGTACATGCAAATGTGACCTTAAACCAAATTAAATGATGTAGTAGCCTACTGGTCAAGTTGCAACATCATTTTGCATTGTGCCCAACTTTCCTGCAGATCTTCTGGTCTTCTCTGCAAGGCATCAAGAGATCAAAGAAGACCACCAAAAGTTCTGTAAAGCAACCCAAACTTACAACTGGTTTTGCAGGTTAGTCTCTAGAATACTGTCTCAAAAATATGATTGTCCAAAGCTGTTGTAAATTGCCTATATATAGGGTATGTACAAATGTGACCTTAAATCAATTGAAATATGTAGCAAGAGATTGAAGAAGACCCCCAAAATTCTGCAGAGGAACTCAATCTTCGACTGGTTTTGCAAGATTTTAAAGGGTCTCTTGAATACTGACTCAAATGATTGTATGTTCGAAGCTGCTGTAAATTGTCAATTTACACCTTGTACTGGCCGTTTACATCGTATTTCAACAAGTGTAAATGTAACCCTTATTAAAGCTAAATTATGAAGCAATTAGCCCTCTTATGACATCAGTTTGCACTGCCCTGTTGAAAAACAGCATATGCTGGTTAGGTATGTTTTGAAGCATGGCAGCTGGTTTCATATGGTCCTTAGTTGGTCATGAGCTGGTTTAAGCTGGTCCTGAGCCGGTTATAAATTGGTTATGATCTTATTTAAGCTAGTCAGGTGATGGTCCTAAGCAATTAGCTCCAGTTCATGACCTTCTTGGAGATCTTCTGAACTTCTTCACAAAAACAGGGTCGAATGCAATAAAATTGCAATGAAATGTACTGCATAAGTCTGTAATTCGAAGGTGGGCCTAAATTGTCTATATCTTCCACTCCGTCCTGCTTTCCCGTCAACATACCCACCTGATATTGCATTGCTGTGTGTGTGAACCACCGATCTTCTACAAAGCAAACCAACCTGGTTTTGCAAAACAGTTCCTGTGCTCACTTGCGCTAAATGCTGATTGGACGACCCCTGTTGGAAGCTTCTGTTAAAGTTTTTGTATGAATTGTTAGATGATTGAAAATCTGGTGAACTGCCTGAGACATTGCAGAGTTACATGTGCTCTGTCTTGCCGTTTTTTTTTTTCGTTGGCCCTGAATTTGGGAACACCTTGCGCCTCCACACTCTGCGAATGATGGTTTTCGGTTCCCACGTGTGAATCATCATTTGCTGTCTTTATGAAACCTGACTGACCAAAATGACAAGCGAAACCTTCAGCTCCACTTCGTCATCCATCAGTCCCACCGAAATAATTACTGTGGCTGCCTGAGACCCAAATCGAGGGGTCGAATCTAATAACCTCCATTAACTCCTCAGATATCTCATACGGCGAGTGCAGCGTAATGAGGTTAGGCCTCCTTCAGCAACAGATAATGCTCGGTCTCAAGGCATATTGCGCTCACACACCAGGCTGCTTTTAGAGCCCAGGCCGTTTTTCTGGAGAAATGGCATTCTTTGAAGGTGTCCACAGGCGAACCCGGGTGGATATTATCAGCATCTCTCAGCTGAACCGTGATGCCTGCCAGGGTCCTCAGCGCGCTTGACCGGCAGGCTGTCGCTCTGAGCAGTAGGGTTTTTCTTTCCCCTTGTTTTGGCACGGAGGCCGGGGCAGATGCCACACTCTTCCCTCGGGGCTTTGTGTGCGTATGTGTGGATGTATGTTTGGGATGAAACCTGTGGCTGCAGTGTCGTAAGGCAGAGAAGACAAGCATTAAATAGCCAATCTATGGCATCGTGGAGGCAATAGCGAGGTCTTCGCAACAGATGGATGGAAACGCTGACAGTGTAGCAAACCTCCGTGGAGTAGATGTAGGGAACACGGCACACTCAGAACTGGATTAAAGCAGATAAGTGTGCATGGAAACAGTGCCATTTTTCTTTCCTAATCTCCGATTTCAAATGAAACTGCCAATGTAGCACAATTTTGTACGTTTTTTTTTGTGTGTGTGTGTGCAACACGTACTCGAATCTTGAGGTTTGCTAGGGATGTTCTGATTTTGACTCATAATTTTGACTCTTAAAAGTGATCGCATCCATATTCGTAGGTGTTGGAGCGGAAAGTGTGGTTCATTGCCACATATTTTTTGCCGTTCGGATAGACTGATACATCAATATCAACATGGAGAGACGGTTTCTAAGATGTCAATATGTTTTATGTATAAACAACTCTGTGCGTTTGACTTACATTTCATTGCTATTAAGGTTTGCTGATAATTAATTTCAGCCATATGAACAGCACAAATGAATTTACTTTGATTAACCCCACCTGGATTTTATTAATAAATTTGTAGCTAAAAAGGTCTGTCTCAGCCAAAGTTTATGGATCATTTGCTTCTGTCTTTAGAGGGTTCATAAAGATTTTTGTCTCGAAAGTTTGTTTTATATGCTGACAGTATTGTTAGTATTGTACATGTAAATGTAGTGTATTTATAGACTTCTAGATACATATGGCATGACGTCTGTGCTGCAGCGCAATATAAAGCAATTCATACATGCATTGCCACTGCAGATACTTTACACACACACTCGCCTTTGAACTGATTCAACATTAATATTCATAAATATGTGCATTTTTTAAATGTGGTAATCACACAATGGGGAAAGTAGAAAATTATTATTGTGCTTTCAAAAAAAGTCTAAAAATTAAGCAAGAAATATTTTTTAAAGCCTACGCGGGCAAGGCTGTTTTACGTCCTTGCATCAGAGCTAAGGCTAAAATTAGACCTAAATCATCATGCATTAACGGTTCTCTGAATCCTCTTTGCTCTCTACAATTTATGCTAAGCATTGCAAAATGTCAGGCTAAATTTAGGGGTGGAACAAAGATAAGATTTTGCTCATTTATGATGAGCCGAACGCTTTACTGCTGATCTTCTTTATTTTGAATTCTGTTTGTTGATTTGTTGCCCCCTCCAAATTCTCACACACACACCTGCAGCAGGATATTGTGACACATAACTGACAAGCCCTTATTGGGTGAATGAAAATGAAAGCAAGAAGGCCTTCTGAGTATGTCTGACCGGAGATTAATGGTTAAATATTTCCTTAATAAATTTGAACAAGCCTGTGCTTTGACATGATCCATGACTATCAACTGGAAATAGTGCGAACTATCCTCAGGCAGCCATTTTAAATGTGGCATTACTACAGAAATGCCACAGTCAACAGCTCTTTTCGCATCTTATATAACTGAGTCACAATAATTTTTTTTTTTATTTACTCATTTAACAAAATCATCAATGCTCTCGTTTACAGAAAATTGCCTTTTAGTATCCAAAGGGTTTCAAACTAATCTTGATGAATCATGTTACAACAGAGGTCCAGATGCAAGTAGCTTTAGATATTGAATATATACTTGCCTCTTTTTAAAATGTATTTTTTTCCATAGGAACTTCATCTAGGATCCACAAAGTGTATTTTTTTCTCTAGAGCTCACATATATACACTGTAAAAAAAATTCTGTAAAAAGTAAGCTGCCGTTTTTTTACCGTAAAAAATACAGTAGCAACATTGTAGGTTTTACGGTTTTAACTTAAATTTACAGTTAAATACCGTAATTTCATTAACTGAAATAATGTTAATATATCAAACTATTGAAGTACTGAAATCTGTTTTGTACCTTTGTAATACACTTATAGCCAACAAATGCAGGTGGTGATGAGAAAGTCACAATGATGAACCAAAGCCCATCACAAGTAGCTTTTAAATAATAGCTTATATGGAAGGTGCACAGTGTCATTCACAGAAACACTAAACACCATCATGGTAACAACACGTGAAACTGAAATAATGCATTAAACATTCATTTAACAACATTAGGTTATTACAACCCTAATATACAAAACTGATGAGAAAAAATTAAGAAGAAACATAGTTATTTCAACAAAAAAAAAAAAATTTGAAATTTGAAATGTAATGCAGGGAATTCTGGGAATGTCAATTTACGGTTATTAACTGTAAATTAAACAGTATTTTTCACTTCCAAAAATGGTATAATACCGTAAAATTACATGTAATGTCCAAAACAGTTTTTCACCAAATATAGTAGGGGATTAACGTTACCCATTTAACAGGTTTTTACTGTAGCATTTTACCGTTATTTTTACAGGTAAGTAAATTCTTGCGTAAGACACAAACAATGACTGAAATAGAAGCAAAATCACATTTTCAGGACTGGGCATGAATATGATTATGGCTATCTAATATGCCTAGATGAGAAAAAATAGCTTAATGCCATAATAGCACATAAATAAAAATTTAAAATGTGTTGTGTGTGATAAATAACTAATAGTTACAATTTATTAATTATAAGTTACTTAAAAATAACGATAATCTATACACAATCTACACAAACACACACACATATATACATTTTGTCTATTCATTAGCAGCCTTGACAAAGAGTTAATTTTGGACTTTGCCTGCAACCTTTACAGTATGTGATCTGTTTAATTGTTTATACACTGTTGCAATGTTAAAGAGCCTTAAATCTTGAAAGGAAATGCAATGCAAAGCTAAGTTTCAGTAAACATCTCCATAGCAGGAATGCTTTTGACACCACATGCTACAGCGGCTACCAAAGCTAACCAACCAACATGAGAAACACGCAATTCTGAGAGTGAAAGAAAAAAAAAAGACGCTGATGATCAGTCTGCCAGTAGCAGGTGCGGCTCGATTCAAATGCCTGTCAAAGCTAATGTATGCTAATCAGCTGTTGGATTTGCCTTTTTTGGCTGTCACACGTAATGAAAGACAAGAATATGTCATCAGAGACATTTTTTTCCCCTCTTGCAGAATTATCAAAGCATGAAGGTGGTGGTGGGCCATTCAGATGAGGAAGAGAGAGAGAAGAGGCATCACAAAAAATCAGAAAACAACTGCCCAGCCCACGTGGTGGATCATGACAGCAGTCAAGTGAATAACTCAAGAAGGGGAAGCTTTGCAGAATATTGATTTAATGCTGCATTCATGCAGGGAGCATGCTCACCCGCATTACGCACGCTCTAATACTCCCCAGCATACCTTGGGCCTTTGGTTTTCCGAGCCACTCGGAGAAAAAAGAGGCTGGAACATTCCTCTCGCATGAGCATTTAAGCACAATTCAAATCAGTGTCTCCGAATCGAAGCATGAACTGAATCAATCAAAATCCAAAGAATAGTGTCTCCTATGGTGAAACGCCATGTGATTAGCGCTCATTTTGTGGAAAATAGGGTGTAACTGAGTAAACAAGATGGCTTTATGAAGCATCCCGATGAATTGTTGGGCAATACTGTGTTTAATGGCATGTGGAACATTTAATCAATTAAAATAACTCAGGGAGTGAAGGATATATGTGAATGGAAGTGGCTTACAGGTGCTGAAATGCACAAACAAACAGGTATCTTATGAAGAATGTGTCAGTCTTGAGAATAAAGGAACACTGAATATTATTTAAATTGCATTTAAAGCCATCTGATGCATTTTTGACTCATAAATAAATAATTCAATAAATAATGAAATAATGAAATAAAATGAAAATTAACCATTCAGGATGTGTTACAACGAAATGACCATAAGGTGATTTACTTTTTTCTTTCTTTCTTTCTTTTTTTTCCTTTTTTCTTAAGGTTTTTATTGCATTCGTTTAACATTTCCTTACAGGTGGATGAAATCGCATATAATAAATATTAACAACTGAGTACATTAAAAGGTGATCTACTTTTGACTCTTCATAATTTTATAGCCTATAACTGTACGGATTCATTTGATACATAAAGTAAAATTTTTGAGTGAAAATGGCACCCCAGTATTATCAAAAATGATCTTCTATTGCAAACATAACATAATTTATTATATAATATTTGGAGCAGATTTAAATTAAGTTTGCTTTACATATGAAAATACATTATATTTGAAAGACAATCTATGAACGAGTTATCTGTTAAGCTTTAGTTTTAAAACAATTTTAGCGCAACACCTAGTTTCGTTTATTATATTTAAATTTTAAAAAATTTAAAGTTGTTTTGAATGAAAAGAAACGTCCTTCATTAGATGATTAGAAGTAGGCTATTTACCAATAAAATTATGTCCATGCAAACATCAATTACTATAGCCTATAGAATATTTCGTTTATATGATTTAGCTATTTCTATTGATTTAGTCTAAATCTATCACAGATATAATACGTTAAAATGTAATTGCTTAACATATTTGAATAGCAACTACTTTATTTGAATATCAAGTCTGTGTGATGCTATATTTAAAATGCATTAAACCAGCATGATTGCTATCATCAATGCAAACGACGATCAATAAGTAATCAATAAATGAAACTACTTATGCTGATTCTTACTGGCGCAATGTTTGTTCCAGCAGCTTTATAGACGTTTTGACCTCAGACATCAGAAGACATTCCCCATTTTTCTTCTCACACATTCTTGCGCCCCGAAATCAGCGAGGAGGAGCGTCTGTCCCTCCGCTTGCGCCCAATGGAACAAAGAGCAGCGTTATCAATGTGCACGCGTTCAGCCAATAGGAGCGCTCCGCTTCTGATGACGCGACGCGACGCGACGCGGCGGCTCTGGTCTCTTCCCACTGCGCAGCAAGCGAGACGCGCAAAAGCACCAGAAGTTAAACGCAAAGGTAACGCGGCACACGTAACAGCAAGCAGAGGTTTTTTTTTTTTTTTCGGAACCGATCTGAGTACCGCGAATGCAAGAGGAACCGTCTCGAGCAGAATGAATGGTTGGTATCGATATTACTTTTTTATTATTATTATTCTACGAAAAACACTTTGCAAGTCGTGTTAGATGTTTATCGTAGTTTTTGAATAACATATCACTCAGTGTTTTTAATCAGATTTTGTTTGGATCTTTACTGGGTTCTGCATAACAAACGTTTTAAAGCTAATCTATATATATATATAGCGATATAACCTTTTTAGATATATATATTATAGGACTATGTTATAGTAGGCTAGGCTACTATCGATTTTGTGTATTCTTACGTTATTTTTACATTTGAGTTGATTCATTTCACTGCTCGTCTTTTTTATGAAATAGCCTACATCTTTTATGTTATAGCCTAAACATTTTCGACCTGATCTAGTCCAGCGTAAACCTATTGACCCGTTCAAGAATTGTATTATTTCAGAAAATTGTATATTTTCAAAATAATCTCGATTTTATTTTAATATTCTAAGGAGATGTATTATCATCCCATGTGAAAATCTGATGCCATTTGTCTGATTTTGTGTAGAATTTTGGCGCGTGCTGTAAAGTTGTGACAGCCTGTGACCTGTGTCAAACAGTTGTGTGTTTGTTTTTCTTCATTAATCATATGCAGACTTCCATATGCATGTTTAAAGGCGGCTCATAAATATAGATAATGCTAGTATTAATATTAATTTCACATCTTGAGAGCTGGGAAACCTGAGTTTAGAAAAAAGAGGCTTATTTAGATCGCAATGCATTGCAATGAGACCTTGCAAGGCTGTTTGATGTCTGAGGGTCTTCAGATGTTTTTAATTAGGACCTGTAAAAAAAAAATCAGTCTGTCCTGTTCTCCGGGGCGATGCTTTGAAAAAATTTTTTTTTTAATAAATAAACAAAAAAGCCAGGAGAACACAGAAAGTCACTTCAGTGGAGGATCGGCTAATCAAATTTTTATAGCATTTTCTCATTTTTCCCTCCCTCTCTACCCTCCCTCCCTCCCTCGCTTTCTTGATCCCGGTGAACGAGTTTCTCTTTGTCTGCTTCTTTGGTAACCACACCTCCCCCCAAAACGCAGCCGGCTCAGACACCTGAAGGCTAGACATAATGATCAACGCAGTCCCCATGAGTCTGGATGCCTGCCATTTGTTTTCGCTCTTTTTTTACACTACTTTGTCTCTTCTTCTTTTTTTTCCCCCTTGCATCTCTTGCCCTGCACAATCAAGGGGCCAGCGCTCAATGTTGGGGACCAGTATGCAGTATATGAGGGGCCAACTCTTCTGCAATGTATGGACCACGGAGAAAGAAGTCTGGCACACATGCAAGGAGAAGCATGAACAGCAGTGTCTCCTTGTGTGTGTGTGTGTGTGTAAGCGGGAGTCTTTATTCAACCGTGCTGTTCAAAATTGCAAATCAAGTCTCTTTTTTTTTTTGCCATGCAAGACCTGTATTCAGTGCATGTTTTGCTTTCGTAAAGAGCAAGGTTGGCTTATTAAGATCCAGATACTGTTGGTTTTCTTTAATCTGTGGATTAGACGGAGCGTTGGATTCTCAGCTTGTTTAAGTGCTTTGTCTGTGTAAGATTAGGTTTACCGCATGTGAAATTACGTACAGTGAGGCGTAATAATCCAAGAATGATTGTGCGATGAGGAAAGCTGAAAGGATGCAGTTGTGGGTTGATAAAACACCCTTTTGTACAATACCATGAACAGTGCATTATAATTTTAGAGGAATTATGTGTTGAAAACTATTACAGTTGACAAAAAAAATGTAAACTAACAAAATTAATAAAAAAGGGACAAAAAGCACAATTAATATTAATGTTTGTTTGATTTCAGTGTAGGATTCAATATGGCAATTTAAAGTGTAAGTGCAAAAAAACAATCTTTGTTCATTTTAGTAGTATTTTTAAAATTATAGTTATCCTTACCACACCCAAATCTCTCTTACATTTGAATTACGTTAGTGTCTGATTCAGCAGAATGAGTGTCCCAAAAAAAGTCGCCATTTTGTCTCTAGCTAGTGCACTTTGATTTGCTCGACGTGCAATATTTTGGATGTAGCCTGCTTGTGTTTTCTCACACAGCTCAGAACCGACATGTTGGGAGTACAATGGCACTAAGTAGACGGCAGATCCTTTCTTTCTCGCTCTCCTCCTCTGCCATAAGCCTTTGAAGGGGTGTAATAAAAGGTTCAATAGAAGCAACAAGCTGTTTTTTTCTCTCCTCTCACGCGCTCTTTAGGCATTCTACCTGCGCATGAATAGGAGGCCACTGAGACTCTCTGACAGAGGAAGAGTGTTTATTGAGGGCTAAAGGGCTCAATACAATCAGACAGCCTCACGTAGAGAACTGCGCGGCTTGGGCGAGAGGCCATGGGCGTGTGTTCTCCCTAGTGTCACACCCATTGACTCCGTTTTGAGTGAACGTTTTTGGGCTGCCAAGAGGAACATTGTATAGAAACGCACACTGTGGATATAGATATCAAGTAGGTTTTTAGTAGATATATTTTTGATCATTGCAAAGACTTAAAATTAAAGGTTCTGTAGTGGCATTTATGGTTCGCATAAAGGTTCCATTCCACAAAAGGTTCTTTAGATTGTTAAAATGTTCTTCACACTACGAAAAAACGGTTCTTTTAAGAACTGTTCAGTGAAAGGTTCTTTGGGGAGCCCAAAATGGCATCTCTTTGAAAGCTTTATTTTTTAGAGTATAAATGTAATTAATTATTCAAGAAGAGATTGATAAACGCTTTTGACTTTAGTACCATCAACACAGATGAATTCTGGGAGTGATTCGCTATTTTAATGAGTAGTTTTGATTTTCAGTTGCAGTTTTAGTTTGTAATCCTTCACACAGTTGCTTGCTTAAAAAAAGGAGAAAAGAAAGAGGAACTGATTGATTTTGAATGTTTTTTTTTTTTTTAGTACTTTAAGAAAAGAAACAATATTAAAGCACTGAATATTGGTGTGGACATGTCCCTGTCGATGACTAAGGTGTATCAAGGAATAATTTGCTCCAAAATTATTCGTTCCAAATTTTTAGAAATATTATCTATTCACACTGAAGGTTCAAATTTTTGGGTGATCTATCTCAATTTTAAGATGGCACTTTCCTGACATGTCAAACAGCATCAGTAAAATGGGTTTATAAAGAAATTCGGATTACACCTATACATATCCCTCCTAAAAATGTCATATTTATGATGAATATCATCTTATGTAGCAGTTTTCAATTCAGTATGTATAGAAATACTATCCATTATGTCAGCTAAGCTTAAACTACGCAGCCCAGCATTAAAGGAAAATATGTAATAATATTTATGCTTGCTGAATTATAGGGTGGAATTTGAATGGGGGGGGTTCTTGACTTATCTTCTTGCGCTCAGTGTGAAAACGCGTCGCCGGGTAGAGGTTAATTGTTTTTAGATCTTTATGTGTCAAGAGAAAATGGAGAAACTGGTGCATAATTGAGCTCCTGGTCGTTTGAGTGATTATGGATTAACGCGCCTCTCCAAAGGAGAAAGAAAGCGAGGGAAAGAGCGAAAAGAAAGGACGTAAAGACCCATGTTGTGAGCTGCAACCACAGGGGTTGTCTGGTCTTTTCAGAGCGAGAGGGAGTGGAGGCTTGTTTAGTCAGTGGCCCTTGGGGGCTTGACCTTTGACCTGTGCCATGCCCCTCTGTGCTCCAGCTGTAGGTCGGTTCTCCACAGTTTTCATCGCACAAACACACTCCAGAGGGCTGGGGGTAATGTTGCGTGATGCCTTTTTATTTTTTATTTGTACGAGGTGTGGCTGAGACTAAAAGGGTTGCGAGGGTGGGAGGAAGAACCTACTTTTCTTGTAGTGTTTGTTAAAACAGCCTTGAAGTTCATGGAAGGCACATGTAAAGATAATTCAGTGTTGTAATATTCATGAATGCATTAATCAGGAGGTTGTCATGTATAATTATTACAGTGTTTGATAATGCCAGAGCAAATCACCTCAGGCAGTGGTGATTGCTGCCTGATGCTATTAATGTTCTTTAATAAAATGCCCGTGTGGGCCGAACCATCAGCGCAGCCCGGTAGTTAAGTGCTGTAAGGTTAATGAAGCAATTTACATATGTTCTGCCGCCATCTGGACGCAGTAAGAGACAGCTGCTTGCTCTTATTTCATACTGTGTTTTGGGAGCTAACCCGCAGAAATGTCATTCCAGTACATGGAGAGAGCTTGTTGAACACTTTTGACTTTTGTCCCGTCAACACGGATGCATTCTGGGAGAGATTTGCTATGCTAATGAGAAGTTTTGCTTCTCAGTTGCAGTTTTCGTTTTGTAATCCCCTACACAGTAGCTGACTTTAAAAAAAAAAAAAAGGAAAAAAGAGGTACTGATTTGTTTTTAATACATTTTTGAGTAGTGTGCATGCTAATAGTTCTTTAATTTTTTGCTTTAGCATGTGGTATCAGTTGTACATAAGGTTGGTTGTTATTATTAGGTGTGAGCAAAACCTGATTTTAATTATTTTTTTAAAGTCTGAGCTCATTGTACATGGTGTGTATGTGTTCAGATAAGTCTTTAATGGTTTTATAAGTCATCAACCACTGATTAAATGACTGAAATTTAACCAAAGTAGCAGCATGACTACAACTGGAGATATGACTTACCATAAACTAGAGATCTAGGTCACCAGTTTTAAACCAGAAGCTCTTTCACTTAGTGGTCCTTTACTTTTTTTTAGCTGGCAGACCACTTAAAATAGTAAAATAAGAATTGCAGACCCCCTAACACGCTAACTACCTTAAAACAATTATGTATAGTTTTAAATTATCCTTCATTTTCACCTTTATGCTGACATTCTCTCATTTTTACTCATCAATAATGTTGCTAGATGGTCATTTTGTCCGTATTTCTTTAACTGGATGACTTCTTTTAGCTAATGAACCAAAATGCTAAGCTAAAAAGTTTGCTAGCTTAAGCTAAGAAGTTACTTACGTATAACTGTCAGGAGTGAAACAAACAAAAAATATTTATCACAATTTTCAGTCAGTTCACATTATCAGTCACTTAATTCAGGGTTGGTACTTTTCGGCAATTATAATGATTTATTTAATCTATTTTTATTTTTAAAGTCCTTTACCGATGTCACCAATTTGAGAACTAGACATACGAAAACCTTTGAAAGTATGCTGTATCTTGTAGGCCAGCATTTTAAATAAACAGCTTTATACCAATTGCAGTCGTTATCAGTAGGGTCTCTCGTTCTACGGGCCTCCTCATATACAGATAATTTCACACCACTTCCTCCGAGGACTGGACAAAGAACAGCCACTCTGCAATCGATAACCAAGCGAGAGAACGACCGAGGGCTGTTAAAGATTTGCAGTTTGGATCCGAAGTAGGTAGACACAACCAGGATTCCCTCCGATGGCTGAAAGCAAATAACTGTACTGAGCTATCCGTAAAATTGCAGAGATGGACCGTGAAAGGCAAAACTGTGGAGTTGGTGGATTCCTGCTGGCTCCGCTTCAGGCTAGGTAGACTTAAGCGACAAGCATCGAGGGCTCGCCGGTGAAACCTGACAGCATTTTCCGACAGGCCAAGAGAAAGGGTGGAATTAATTTGCTGTCGCCTCTGTGTGCCGCTTGATTCTTCAAGCCTCTCTCAATCCAAGCGATTAAAAAAATGATCCTGCTCAAAAACGACATTGTTAGATTTAGCAGACGTGTTTGTTCCAGTTAGGAGATCGTGCAAAAAGGAAGATAGGAATTAACTCTCATTGTCAGAAGCTCAATCCAAGATGAAAGCTGTCGAATGCGCAGTTTTTACAAATTCAGCATTTGTCTGGTTTTGTGGCTCTATCAAAGCAGAATAGCACCAGGGAGCCTTTATTTGCCATCAGTTGTGCTGCAATGCAAAAGATATAGTATTTTATTGTTCGGCTGTTCCTCATTTCAATTTGAGACTCTGTTGTGTGATCCATTCAGTCCAATTCTAGGGGCCAGTCCAACTTTCAAGTTGCAGTTGATTCATTTAATGTCTTTGAACCCTATTCATGTGTTTGCAAAGTGAGCTAAAGACCTGCGAGCAGTAAACTTCAAAGCACTTCCATATTGTACTTATTATAAGAAGTGCATCCAAGCATTAGTGGCTCTCATATCCAAAGCATTTATCCCCACCTAGCAGAAAGGAAGCTTAAATTGGCAAGCCATTGGCATCAACACTCTGTGCAACCCTTCCACAATGAATAAACCACCAGAAGGTTACTTTGTGTTATCTGTATGGTGGCACAGCCAAATTCTTGGAGGATGTCTTGCTGAGATCCTTCGCCTTCCATTAGCCCTCCCCCGGACTTCAATGGGGAAAGAACGTTCAGTGTGTTGTCACACTTTTGTATGGCCTTTGCGCCCTCGCCATCGGAGGAGCGCGAGAGCAAGGAGCTAATAGCCCACGGCCGCGCCCTGGCGCCGTCGGAGTGCCAGCAGCCGCGTATCCGCGCCGCGCCGGAGTGCGCCGGCCCGCCGGGTGGCAGGGACGACACAGCAACCGGACCACCGCAGCCGCACCCGCCCCGACCCGTTGTTGCTATCTCGTATACGCGTGGGCTGAGCCCAGACGACCGGAGGAGAGGCCCTCTACGATGCGCGAGAGCCAGGCGAGCAGCGCGACCGCGTGGAGCCACGGTGATGAGAGGAGAGCAGGACGAGCGCGGCGTGGTGTAGTGGTTCCCTTTTATAAAACATTGTGTGGCTGGGGAAATTTGGCGTGGACTATTGTGTCAAACGCCCTCCTAGTACGTTGGGACATTGCCTTCGTTGTTAGCCTTTCAGACTCACTTAGTGGTGCTGGCATCAAACATTGACTTGGTCATTGAACATAGTCACATCACTGTATGTCAACTTCTGTACCGAGCATTCACTGCTTTGTCCAACTACATTTTATAATGGCAAAGGGTGATTGTAAATGGCCCTATGCACCTCGAAGAGCCTTGTGATAAACAAGTCATGAAAAAAATAATAAATAGGAATATATATCACTTTACAGGAGTTGTGATAAAAGGAAACCAAAGAGGAGATGTTTTAAAATCAGTATATATGTAGGTTTTTAAAAATGCTTTGCAGAGCTTCATATGTCAAAGAATAAGAATGTATAGTCCAATCGGAATTATCAATCAGGTTTATCCAGGAATGCTGAGGTTGTGGCGATCAAGCACAATCATACGAGTGTAATCCTTCAGTCCAAACAGTTTCTATCAGCTCTGATACTCATGTCTACAAGTGGAGCTGACGATGTCTCTTGAGTTGTGGAACAGTGCTTTTTTTTTTGTGGATTTTAAAACCTACAGTACACGTCCCCTACTGTGTGAACGCAAATACTCGAGACTAGGGCAAAGGACTTTGTTACTCTTAGCATTGCCCACAAGGGGAGAGGTGTGAGCCAGCTTTATCAAGAAGTTTCTTCTTCACACATCTATGTTTAATCTAGTATCTGGACATGTCTTTCTAGCGACAGTCGAATGGTTTCTGGCCTACTCGCTGTTGGGATTTTGCCTGTGTGAAGGCACAAGTCTCCATGAAGAAACGGATTACATGAGGTTAATGTCCTTTAAGATTCCGATCTTTCTCCACCGCCAGGGTCACCCACCACTATAATGATAACACCAAACCCATAAATGCTTCCCAGCATTGGCCAAGAAGGTAGTAGACCCTAATGGACATCCAACCGAGTGACGTAGGTAGGGGGTGAAAAAAAAAGAGGAGGACATCAAGAGAGGTGTTCGACAAGTCCGGCGAAGACGCTATTAATAACGGCAAAGGAAATCGGCAAGTTGTAAGAGGGGGTAAGAGGGCCAAACACCCCCCATCGTCAGCAATTAACCATTTGTGAGAGCGACAGAAAAATGCTCACGCCCCATCCAATTACATTGTGTTCATGTTGCAAGAAGCTGTTGTCACTCAGAAATAGAGAGGTCAGGAGCGATTACGTACAGTGATGAGTCTTGAGGCGAGTAGTCGCCATGATGTACTGAGAGACGTAGGCAGAGGACGTTTAGTTACCTCTCAAGGAGAGTACAGTCAAGGTGCCGTGTACAAACCCCAGAGCAATAGACATGTACAGAGTTTGTATGCATGCTTGCTGAGTATGTGGTCGGGCGCCGCCAACGTGCTAGGGGCTATTGTAGCGGACCAAAGTTGGGTATGTTTCAAAAGTATATGTAGGGCGAACATAAGTTGTGTGATGCTGCTAATGAGAATTTTTGCTACACATTAAAAACAGAAGCTCTGTGTTTATTTTCGATGGTTTTTAATTAGTTTAGAGGAGAGTAGTTGTTTAATCTGACTTCGATCTTTCCCTACGATAAATTGGTAACATAAACATGGTCATTTAAAATATAAGCAAGGACCATAAAACGGACTATTTAAATTATAAAAAACCGGGACATCACTGTTTCTTACGACCATGGGGTCTCGACGCTGATACAGGGTGGAAAGCAGGGGAACGGGTGCAACGGGAGAGGCGGTAAGCATTACTTAATAGGGTAATCTGCATGCCTTATAAAGGATATTATGCACATACGTAAGAGAAAACACCGCTTACAATGCTTGGTGTTTTTTGAGGTGGATAATAGAAAGTGGATTGTTCACTGTATCGCAATTATTGCGGCTATAACTATCTAGCAGTTATTTGTCTCTTTCTTGGAGCGGCTATGTACCATGACGTGTCGCTCATATCCAAGACACCCTTTCTGAAAGCCCCTCTGTATTGCGAGTTGAGACAAGAACTGAAGGAATGGTGAGGGGAGGAGATTGAAAATGACGAGACAGGACTCCCGCGAGCTCTCCTATCTAACTTTTCCACCTTGTGCTCACTTTCTCGGTTTGTACCGAGCGTGTACCGGAGCCCTGCACGATCGGTAGGGTGATGGGGGGGCGCCGGATAGGAGGAGGAGTGGTTCGGGAGGTGAAACACAAGGAGCACATGGTCGCACTGCTTGGGGTCGGGCTGTGCAGGGCGACGGACTGGAGCCCGGGTGTAGTGGGGCTGGTGGGGGGAATGGCAATTAAAATAGGCTCTGGTGGTACGGTGCGGACCATTCCACCGACTGTAGGAGGGGAATAGGGGAGGAGGACAAGCATTGAGTGTTCAAACATATAGTCAGCCTCAAAAGAGCTGTGGAAGCTCTATGTTTGTCGTTCATTGTGCAATATTTGCCTAACCCTTTATCTGTGCAGCTGTGGCCTAAAAAAAGAGAAGGAGAGCGTGTTGAATAGCCGCACAGCTGCTGGTGATTTGATGAGCGTCTATTACCACTACAGAGTCATCCTCCTGTGCTGAAGTCACCTCTCCACACAGTGTAATATAGAGCAGGACAGGGCCAGATCAGGGCAAATGTTTGATTTGTCAGAAGGGCAGACTGTGGATGACTCCTGTTCAGGGCACGAAACACACCAGCTAGGTAAGATTGTCGACAGTCAGACAAGATGAGGCAGGGGGAACCCTTTTTACGTCTCGCGGGTGCTGCGGGAAAGATAACGAAAAGTATTTTAATGTAATGATTGGAATCCACGACCTCGTCTCATCTTGTCAAATTGAGTTTTTTAAATGAAATGCGCTGCCTTCTGCTTTCGTCTGACTTTAGACAGTTCCATCTGGTGAAACGATTTCCTTATCCTTCTTCCTTCCCCCCTCTGTATTTCATAGGTTATCAAGGCGCCAGAAACAGCGCTAGAGCGAAGGAAGCTGTTAAAAGATGCAGCGCTGGGAGTCTTTTCAAGCCTGGTTCTTCTGGCGACTTGGCAGAGCTCAACCACGGAAGTCAGAGCGCTACGGGCCAAAGACGACCGATAAAGGTAACAAAATGCACATTCTGTGTCCTCAAATGGGTCCTCGGCAGAGTCTGCAGACGTGCATGCGCGTGTGTATGAGTGTTGGGCAGTTTGCCATGTGATCCAGGTGCAGAACACGTCGTTTCATCTCCGGCTCATCCTGCATGCTCAGGCGTCAGTTCCTTGACTGATTATCTGTGCCTTCATCTAACCTCGTCATGTTAAACCGACATCTGAGACTCCCTGTATTCTACTCACTGCAATTACCTCACCGCAAGGCAATATGACTGCTATTATGAGTGAGTCTGGAACAATATGTCATCTTTAGGGTTAAGAGATGCAACGCAAGAATTTAATTTTGAAATATATAGCTATTCCAAAACATTGCTGACGATGAAGATGTCTGGCATTATGTAAAAGTTAGTTTTCAGATAGTCTAAAAGAGTGACAATTAAACATGAGCATGCAGTGATTTGTAGTTGCAGCAAGGAACAGTTTAAAGGGATACTTCACCCAAAAATGAAAATTCTGTCATTAATTACTCACCCTCATGTCGTTCCAAACCTGTAAGACCTTTGTTCATGTTCATGCACAAATTAAGATATTATTTTGTTTTCTTTGCGCACAAAAAGTGTTCTCATACGCATAGCTTCATAACATTACGGTTGAACCACTGATGTCACATGGACAATTTTAATGATGTCCTTGCTATCTTTCTGGGCCTTGAACATGCCAGTTGTGTTTCAGTTTATGCAGGGTCAGAAAGCTCATCAAAAATATCTTAATTAGTGTTCCGAAGAAGTGAACAAAGGTCTCACGGGTTTGTAACAAACATGAGGGAGAGTAATTAATGACAGAATTTTTTATTTTTGGTTGAACTATCCCTTTAACCAAATCACTTATTGTTCTTTATGTCGTTCCAAAACAGTGTTTTTTTTAATGTTGACTGCAAAATAAAAATGTATGAATATTCTTTATAGTGAACATGTCTTTTGAACTCCAAAAAGGACAAAAAAATACCATAACAAATCATAAAAGTGATCCATACGACTTATGCTATATAGCCATATGATTCAAAAATTTTAATTCACTGAAACTCTTGTCGCTGGTTGGAGGTATTGACACCAAACAGGATATAGTGTACAAAATTACTTTTACAGTGCTTTTATGGTGTGTTTTTGTCCTTTTTTGAAGAGCAGGAATTTTAGCAGACAGTTCCGTTATGAAGAAGAGCGTTGCAAAATAACAGCATGTTGGTTCTGGAACGACATGAAGGTGAGTAAATACTGACAGAATTTTGTTTTTCTGTGCACTACTCGTTTAAATGTTGCTTGTGTGCATGTTTTTTACAGCGCTGCCCAAAAAGATCAGAGTTACCGATCAGCCGTTTCGTTTAAAGTGTTTGCTTTCCTCTAGGGCCAAAAATGTTGCATTGTGCTGCCAGTTAGTGTTCCCAAGACGAACTCTCAGCCACTTAGTCTGAGAGCATTCTTTATCCATACTAAGAGCTTGAGTAAATTATCTCTAGTTGTCAAGTGGTCAGACAGACTGGTCCTGTAGGATTATAGGTAACACAGATATAAAAGCTGGATGGCCGGAAGGCTATAATTTTTCCTTCCTTTTCTATCCTCCATTGGACCCACCCTCTCTCGCGCTCGTCCCTTGTAAAAGTCTCAGCAGACTTTGCCGGGAGAATAGTTAAAGACACTGGGTGTCTCTTTTTCCAGCGGTAACCATTAGACGAAGTGTTCCTCTATTTTGGAGTAGCTGGGTGGCCGAGCACCTTGGTTTGAAGGGCGAGCCACCAAACACGCACACGCAAGCAAGTGTTTTAAAGTAAGAGGAACTAGCTTGCTGGATTCCTCTCCAGCTGTTGTCTTCCTGGATGTGATTCACTCAGCCGTTTGATTCCTTTTCTCTCGCACCTCAGGCGAGATATCCCTCTCCTGCTGGGTTAACAACGCACCTCCGGCCTTTGACTACTGTTGCGTGGCAGGTGAATCCAACTCAAAGCTCCTTCGTAAAATGATGAGCGTAGATGCGGTGCTGGAGGAAGACCGGGGGTGTGGGCCTTGTCATGAAACCACTAGTGAGAATCTCATAACTCTGCATATATAGAATTGTCTTGCAATCGCCGCGCTAGACATAAATTTCTACCCTTATTTGTCACAAGGGGAGTTCTGCTGCCGTCACACTTCTCATGCGGGAGAAGCCCCCAATAGGTCCATCACCCTAGTCTACCGAAACGAACCCAGCCGAGGGGAGGTCGGTGATAGCATGCTAGGAAGGTGGATATTTTGCAAAGGCTAACAGGGTGGGGGATATCGTGCGGAGAGGTGCATTACATGGCATATTAACAGACATGGCCCTCAGAGCATTCATAAAATCACACTGCGGAGGGACAGCTAACGTTGTCCTGTGGTAATTGGCACAAGCTTGGTGGGATTTAGAACTGTCAAGGAGGATTTTGGGGACGGTTGAATAAAGTGGCAGAGCGCATCACCTTTGTTTTTTAGAAGAAGCACACAATGTTGAGGCCAGTTGTAGATTAACATCTATACGTACTGGGTCAAGCCGAGCTAAATCTAGATATGCTAGACTGTCTAAACAAAGTGTGACTGGTACAAATTTAGTCAAACTAAATAGATTATATTAACATCTTTAAAGACAATTTATTGCTTTAGTCTGACTAAAATCGAACTGTGCATGTTAATGTGCATGAGAACAGTTTAAACAAGAAATGAAAATTGAGAAGTGAGGAATGCAAACCACACTCAAACACCTGCTTTCCTAGCTAGCAGGGAACGTTCTCATAACTTTCATTAATGTTTTAATATATATGTTAAGGTTAGTAGTAAGGTTAGTATAATGTTGTAAGAAAAGTTTTTGTAACCTTTAAATAATGCTGTAATCACAACAAGAAAACTGGGCATTTCAGCGTTTTTAGAATTTTTTTTTTCAAAACGATGTTCCGCCAATGTTTTTATCATCTAAACTTGTTACCTGGTTTAGCACCACTTGTCGAAGTGTTCCTGTAGCTCAACTGGCTAGCATGGCGTGAGCAACGACAAGGTCATATGGCCAAATGTTTATCTTAAATGCACTGCAAGTCACTTTGGATAAAAATGTCAGCCATAAATGTACACACCATAGCACACATGCTAACCACTAGGCTGCGTTTTACAAAAAATTTGTATATTTTTGTAAGTGGGAGGGATGGTTTACCTGCTACTTTACAGCATGCTAAATAAGCATGTTTCCCGGGCCTGTGCTAATTAGGTAGCTGGGCTGCAGTACCTGAGCGATAGTTAGAAATCTGGACAGCTTTACTACCTCCGAGAGCAGTGCCAGGGCCACAGGCACTTGACCAGAAAGAGATTATCTGGGCTTGCTTTCCTCCCTGCCTGCCAATCTACAGCACAGCCAGCCATTTCACTTATCACCGGAGGTTAAAAACCACTGGCGAACCACATTGTGTCTTTATCTTGGTAGTTCGTACTGTAGTGTTTGAAATGATCATAGCATTTCAGGGAAACCTGGATGGAATCTGAGAACGGTATTCCTACTAGGTTCACAAACCGCTTGAAATCCTTGGCTCCGTGGAGGCTTGTTTTGGACACAATGGTGTTCAGTACATTCCCGACTTGTTTCTTTCATAACGTGCTGAACCTTCGGATGGACTGAAAGCTCTTTAGAGCCCAGGGTTTGCGAGGGGACAAAAGACTCTTCACATGACTGTTTAATAGAAAGACCTGAAAAATCTCCTCAAACGGCGTCCTTTCTATAGCAACTTCATGTACATTCATACCCTCGCTTGTACACAAGGAAACTGCCATGTATTTTTGAACTGGATATTGATATTCTCCACATAAATAAAGCACTAGGTCAAGTTGTCTAGTCCAAACAAGCAATGTTGTAATCCAAAATTGATAAAACGAGCAATGCTACAACAGGCCCTCCTCGCCCGTAATGCATTTCGAGAGATAAATGGTCTCAAAGAGATAAAGTCGGTAACCATGAGCCAAAGCGGTATAAAATGTGCTCATCACACTCAATTTGCCTAGCAAATTTGTAGCCGTTAATGCTGCTGTGGGAAAATATATTGAGTTACTTACCACCTTGTGTCTTTGCTGCCCAGGAGCTGCTCACGCGAGTTCAGGGTCATTACCCTCGCTGTCAATGACAAATGGAGCTTGATAGCATCTGCGCTTAGCTACAATGGAAACAGATTAATACCGCGGGGTGAAACTTTGCATATTACGAGGGGGAAGGAGGGGGCGCTCGCACCCTCTTCTGTTTTCTTTCGGCGTCCCATGTTTTGCAGCCCGAATAGTTGTTGCTCTCAAATGAGCTCGTTTTAATAGATCATTTGAAGATTTAGAAGGGAAACGGTTTGTTTGGATGTGCTAAGAAGATGAATGCTTCTAAGACAAAAGATGAATCATTAAAGTAGGAAAAAACAAGCCTATGTTCTCCCGCTACCCTGCACTTTGCCTCCTGCTTCGTGACTGTCCCTGATATTGTCATTGTAAATTACAGACTATCAGGGGCCACGGAGCATCTTGTTTTAGGAGACAGTCTTTTATTACAGCGTCTCCGAATTTATGACGCCCTTTCATCTTAAAACGTACCTCTGGATGCTCCTGCTTACAACCCATAACATTTTCTACCTCAAAGGTGTTTACGTTTGCGTGTAGGCCTGTGCATTTCTTAGATGCTTTTATCTAAAGTGACTTAAATTCATTGTGTATTGTTTTTCAGTATGTTTACCAGTGTGTTCCCTGGGAATTGAACCCACGACCTTGGCACACAAAAGAATGTTTACAAATAGCAATTGCTACCTTGCAGATGTTTTTTTCCTAGGCCTGAGAATGTTTACACATTAATCGTATAACCCTATTTTTTAGTTTTGAGCCAGCCTCTCAGATTTCCGTAGGTTTGTTTTAGCTAAAACTAAAGATGGTAGTAATTTTATCTTGGAAAATGTCATTGTAAATGCTGGAATTGTCTATGTTCGATATAAGGTTTGGGTGTGTAATGGCCGGTTTTCACTGAGGCGAATTTGTACTCGGTATAAAACTTGAAGCGCAAATGAGGGAGGTAACTGCAGTTATGTCGACGTATTTTCAAGTCGATGGCACACCCAGAGGATGGAGACAATTAAAACATCTAAAGCCTTGTTTAGACGGCTAATCTGGGTGGTCCAGAGCTTGGGCGACAAGTTACGACTGGTTAGCGCCACAATAAAGTCTAGAAAAAAATGAATCCGTATGTATGGAGGCTGGTCTGTAGAAGTCATGCCACTGTGGAGATATTTGAGGTTTTAAACATTGAATTAAAAGATAGAAATCGGCTCAGTTTCATGCAGACATTGATATTATTAAATTAAATGTATTTCTAGTCCTATGTGCACTGTAAGACTTCAGAGCAGTTTGTGGGTGGTCCTCGTTTAGGTTTCTGGCTTGTGTATATATTAGCTTGTGGAAGACAACAATTGCGAGCCGCATGAAGTTTCCAAAATAAAAATGTTCATCAATTTGTCAAGTAGAAGAAAGTGTGGAAAATGAAGCCGGACGATTTAACATTGTGCAATTCAGTGCATCACATGAGTGTTGGAGTTGTAGGCATCTGTGAACAAATTAAACAAATCTTTATTCAAATTGATTTGGGGGATTTCAGTGTGTCTGGAGAGCAGAATTAGATTCTCAAATGTTTCTCCTATACAGTGATGAGATTAAAGTACCAGCAATGGAGACTTACATTGTCTTTCATTTTTATCAATTTAAAACTAAAAGACTCCTCTGGAGTTTCAGAAAAGATCTCAACAATGTGACAAACTGTGTTCAGATTTGTCAAGGAACCAAAGTTTGCTGTCAAAATTCAAGAGATCCAGAGAAGTCAGAACATTTGTAATCAATTTATTAATTGAAAATGATCCAAACTAACTGATATTATAGAGCTCATTGAACTTGTCTCATATGTGTCTTTTTTATTTCCTCTAAGGATTTTAAGAAGAAACATCTGAGACAGAGTGGAAACATTGGAAATTATGTCTCCTGAGCTCTAAAGAGAAAGATCTGAGTGATAAAATTTTCCTCTCAGAAAATTTTTCAAGGTCAACTTTTGGTTAAATTTTCTGGTCATTTATGCTAAAATACAATACAAAATACATGACCTTTGAGATCGCAACAACAAGAGATAATAGGCCTATTTTATTGTTGTAGACAGATTTTATGGCAAAATACAGCATCGTTTGACTAGATACACAAACTTTGACATCATGACAACGAAAAATGAAAAACGCTAATTTTTTACAATTAGAAAACATGCAATATATCCATTCAGACTCCTCCTTTCTACATCTTCGCCTTTAATTTGTCTCCAACTAAATTGCTATTTTTGCCTTCAGTGTTTGATGTAGTTTCAGCTCTTGTCTCCCAGGTGCTCTTTGTGTCCGACAGCACCGTAGAGACTTGTGCGTTCTACGTGTTGTCAGTTTCCTTGGTTCCTCTCTTTTCATCTTCTGTCACTGCTCCATGTGAGATTGGGCGTCACAGTGTTCTCACATGTACCTGGCCTTTGAGATATCAAAGGTTGACTGCCATCTGTCCTAGCAGGCTCACACAGACGCGTGAGACAGTGAGTTTCTCACTCAGGTGAAGCCGCTTGCCTCAGAGCAGCTTTATCTGTTACGCACAGAGGTAGACCGTGTTAAAGAAACACACAAGGAAACAGTTCAGCACAATGAATTGCCTTTATCTTATAGATAAATAGGCATTTGACCACCAGAGACACTGAGAAAGGCGCGTCACACACAATATTTCGATTATTGGTGAGTCAACATGAGGTTTTCGGTGTCTTTTGAAATTTTATCAATATTATGAATGTTTCATTTCAACGTGCAGCTGCAGTTTCTTCAAAAGCTGCTTGTAATTTTGAATGTGGAAAATCAGTTTGTTTGACTTGCAATTGTTTATGCAAATTTTGGTTGAATGGTTGAACTTGCAAATGATACTGAAACCACATTGATAAAAACAGATATAACTTACCACTGCTACCTATAGTGGCATTCAAATCAGAATCATGTGATTCATTGTAAGAGCTTATTTTCAAACTTCCTTTTCTATTAATCTGTGAATTATGAGACCAATGGTCCAAAGATTTATGGTCTCAAATTACATTGAAAAATTAAATTTTAATTATTTGATTTTATTAATTCGTTCATTTAATTAATTAACTTATTCATTTTCATCACATTTTTTATCTTTTGTATTTATTCATTCATTCATTCTAATTTCATTTGTAACTTTTTCATTTATTTGACTCAAATTGGTTTATTTTTTTCATTCATTCATTCATTCATTTTAATTATTTATTTTCATTTCATTTATATCTTTTATTGATTTATTTGTATCTTATTTATTCATACATTTATTTTCATTTCATTTGTATCTTCATTCATTCATTAATTTTCATTTAATAATTTTCTTTTATATGTATATATCATTCATTTTATTTGTATCTCGTATATTAATTTATTTATTTTCATTTCATTTGTATATTTTTGTATTTATTCATTAATTAATTTTCATCTAGTTTTTGTTTCATATTTATTTTTCATTCATTCATTCATTCATTTCAATATGATTTAATACATTTTATTGATTTATTTGTATCTTATTTTATTCATTTTTTGTTTCTTTCTTTCATTAATTTATTGTCATCATTTTTAACTTTATATGATTATTGGTTCATTTAATTTCATTTAGCTTGTTCATTCATTCATTCATTCATTCATTTTCATCTCATTTTTCTTTTATATTTATGTATTCATTAATTTTCATTTCATGTCTTTTTATTTATTTGTTTATTACATTTTCATCATCTTTTATATTTATTTAAAACTTTATTATTAACAAATAATATTATCTGAACAATACATCTGCATGAGAACCAAAATTGTGCGAGATATCACACCTTGTTTTCAGAGAACATATCTTTTTGTGTGAAGTTTACTTTTCTTGCCTCATTGGCAAATTGTTTAAGCATAACTCTAACAAAATGTAACAGAATTTAGTAAAGCAGAACTCCTGCCAAGAGACGGGAATCACGGGCTCCCCTCACGCTGACCCCTCCAAGTGTAGAATTTGTACACACTGTGAGTGTTTGCTAAAGGAAGTCCAGAAATCATTCAACTTCCTTCCAAAGTGCTCGGAGAAATCCTTCACGTCCTCCACGCCCTTAAACCATTTGTTAGAAAAAGAAAGATGACCCAAAATGCACCGGCTCCGCACTTTTTCCACAGATATGGAGCTTAAGTCTCCTCAGTCTATTAAAATATAATTTTCCCATACATTTGAAAGATAAGAGCGCACAACTTGGCCGTTTTGTTTCATTTTTTGCTCTCTCTCCCCGTCTCTCTCAGGTCCAGACATGAAGGAGACAGCATCTTGTCTGTGGCATCTCACAATGAGAAGAGCTTTCAGCGTGTCATGAGGTAATTACTCTCCTTGAGGGAGGGCGAAAGCTGTTTATTGTAATTATGTCAGAGAAATGAAGAAGCATGCTTGTGAGATGCTCAAACATTGTCTCAACATATTTGGGGGGAAATTTTCCTGAGTTATGTGTCTACATAATACCCCGACATCACATTCCCAGCCAGCTATCACATTCACTTGTGTTTAGACCGTCAGGGTAATGATGTGCTAACGCTTGTGAAACCACATCGTGTGTGTGTGTGTGTACTGGTTTATATATCCTGGTGGGGACTTAAACCTGACACACACAGACTCATGGGGACTCGTGTCATGGTGGGGACCTAAATTGTGGTCCCCACGGGTACAAAAACGTATAAATCATACAGAATTAAGTTTTTTGAAAATCTAAAAATGCAGAAAGTTTCCTGTGAGGGGTAGGTTTTGGGGTAGGTTTGGTGTAGGGCAATAGAATATACGGTCTGTACAGTAGAAAAACCATTACGCCTATGGAGAGTCCCCACAAGGATAGCTGACCAGGTGTGTGTGTGAGTGTGAGTGTGTGTGAGTATCGGTCTACCCTGAAGCCCATGGCCCCATACACTCGATTGTGACCGTTCCATCCACACAATAGAAAAATATCCTGCTTCTCTCCATAACAACAGCCCTGCTGAAGTGGCGGGATAAGAACATGCCATGGGAAAGAACCTCCCTTATTCTGGATCTGTTTTCCATTTACGCCGCCGGTCGGGGATCGAGGTTTTATGTGCTTACACTATCAATGTTTGGCCCATTAATTCACATCTGCAATTATAATGTCCAATTAGAGGCCATGTTGGCTCGCCTTTGTGTTATGAAGTCAGAGGGGGTTGGAAAACAGTGTAATTTTAGACTGAAAGGGGCATCGGTTTGTGTTGCGATTATTTTATGCCCGCAGGCTAACGGGTTAATAGCGAGTAGGTGATAGTAGGGTAGTAGAGATTGCTAAAAGAAATGAAGGAGGGAGTCACAACAGGAACACAGGTATTGAGGGACTGGAACGCCACATGAATGTAACGTTTGGTAGAGAAATCAGAGCTCTAACAAAGATAACCATGGTTTTACTACAGTGGTCTAACTATGATTTTTGTTGTAATATAACAAAAATAATCATGATTTCACTACAGTAACCATGGTCTATGATTTTTCTAGAAAAACAGTATTAGCTACAAAAATGACCATGGTTTTACTTCAGAATTTGTAGTAAAATCATAGTAACTACAAAAATAACCATGGTTTTACTACAGTTATCATGGTCTAGCTATGGTTTTTGTAGAAAAACTGTAGTAACTACAAAAATAACCATCGTTTTACAAAATTTGCAGTAAAACAACAAATATTGACTGTGGTTGTAACCATGGTCTAACTATGATTTCTGCAGTAAAAACACTACAAAAATAACTATAGTTTTACTAGAGTATGGTCTAACTATGGCTTTTGTAAAGGCACTATAGTAACTACAAAACTAACCATAGTTTACTACCATGGTCTAACTAATTTTTTGTAGTAAAACCATAATAACTACAAAATAACCATGGTTTTACTATAGTAACCATGGTCTAACTAAAGTTTTGTAGAAAAACCATAGTAACAACAAAAATATCATGATTTCATCACAGTAATCGTGGTCTATTGTTTTTGTAGAAAAGCTATAGTAACTACAAAAATAACCATGGTCTTATAACAGCATTTACTGTAAAACCATAATAACTACAAAAATGAACTGTGGTTTAATTACAGTATCTAAAGCTTAACTGTGGTTTGTAGTAAATCCATAGTAAATACAAAATGGACTATGGTTTTACTATAAGAGTGACTCATGTATACTGTGGAAGCAGTTAGGCATTATTTTATATTTAAAAAAATATTTTTTTCCAAAATTAAATAATTGGCTTTTATAGTCACAGCAAATTATCATTAGCACCATTATTAAACTTTGTGCCACCAAAATAGTCAAATAATATATACTACTGTACATCTTAGGATATTCAATGGGGTCCGAAAGTCTTGATTTACATTAAAAATCTGTGATTTTTTTTTTTCATTTAAAACTAGGTTTTATTTAACCCTAGTGGTTACTCTGGCTACTGGCATGTTCTGTCTCCACAGTACCTATTGTATAAATAAAAATAGCCAAAAAAGCACAAGTGTGTATATTATCTCTCATCTGAGATGTTACGATCGCAGCGGTAGGGGCTGTCAAGCTGCGCGGTGCAGGCCTCTTAGGAAACCCTCGGCAAATGGATGTTCTCTTTCAGCGCACAGCAATAAATAATCCAGAAAAATGATCGTGTCTACAGCGGAGGAGGTGGGAGACTAACGAGCCCGCTGTTACTCATACTGTCATTAGCTTCCTGCTCTCTAAGCCCCTCCCACATCTCACTTAAAGGAAATTTAAACGCGAGTAACACCGAACATGCCCCTATTGTGCCTGCTGCTCTGCTAGCTTAGCCGCTAATGTTGTATTTGTAATCTTAGCTGTGTAGAGAAACACTCTGGGTTGCTAGGTAGAGGACATGTTACAGGCATTGGTGGGCTTAATGGTTTAACAAATAGCCTGAATCTTATACAAAACTTGAATTGGACTGTTAGCATAGAAATAGCATAGCTGCTCATCTTCAAAATATTCAACCCAGTATAATTTTTTATTTTCTTTGTTCTTTTCATGTTTTTTTTCACATGACTGGTACTTTTTAAGATTTTTTAACTTTTTAGATTCAAGATAACTTTATCCCTTTATCGCACCAAAAAAGCTGTTTTAACGAAACGGCACACTCCTACAGAACAGCTGCCATATTGGACAGTTAGCATTAAGTAACATGTCTGCTAATCTTCAAGAAAAGATGTTGGTTCCATATGATTCTTCTTGTGGTTTTCTTATGTTTTTTCCACATGACTACTTATTTTTACGATTTACAGTAGCTTTTAGATTTAAGATAACTAGTGACAATATATCTGTTCCAATTAACAATGCTCTTAGAAGATAGCTTTTATCGCTTGATGCTTTATCACGTCAAAAAGGCTCATTTAGCATAACGACAGGACTTTCACTCATACAGTACATCTGCTGTATTGGACTGTTAGCATAGAAATAGCATATCTGCTAATCTTCAACATTTAGGATCCAGTATGATTCTTCTAATGCTTTTCTTCACGTTCTTTGTGTGTTTATCGCATGACCACTTTTTAATATGTACAAAAATATTTTGGTTTTAAGATAAGGAATTTTGTCTGTCCCAGTTAACATAGCTTTTGTTAGCTTTTATTGCATCAAAAAGGCTGTTTTAACATAACGACGGGAATTCCATTCCTACAGTAAAGCTGCCGCATTGGACTGTTAGCATAGAAATATCATGGTTGTTTTCAATACATTCTTCATACCTTTTTTCACAAGACTACTTTAAGATATGACATTTTAGACTTCATTTAACTACCAATAAACTGTCCCAATTAACATAACATTTTAGCAGACACCTTTTATCGCAGGTCACTTCATCACACCATTTCTTAACAAATTACTAAAAATGATGTTTTATTTGTATAGCGCCTTTCCAGTGCTGAAGGACGCTTAAAGTAAAGATACAGTTAGAAAAGAAAAACACCAATATAATAAACAAATCGATAAACACTAGTACAAGTGGAAAAAAAGACTATTTTAAAATGGCTCCTCATATTTTCCATATTTTTTGTTGCAAAATGGTGTTTATGCAAGCAACCACATGTAAAATCTGTGCCATAATGCTTCACAATTTCAATAATGTGTGAAATGGACAAAAAAAAAAAATTACTTCAGATGTCCATGATCTCACGTTTTTCACAGTTATTGAGAAGGTATCCAAGCATGCTAATATATATCCACAATGCTTTTTTTGTATGAAAACTATGCATCCTTTTGACAGGCCTGCAGGCTTCCTTTCAGTCAGTAAGCTTCAGTTGGACCATTCATCCAAACACACGCACACTGCTTTTTTTGGTCCTCAAGGGCTTTAAAAGGCTGCATGGCTGGTGTACATCAGCGCAGATATTTTTGTTTGCCTGATGTTTGAGGAAACCATGTTTTTCGGTATCACCAAAGCGTGCAATTAGAAGCGGTGGCATATGTGTGCGTGCGATGTCCTCCTCCTTCGTCCTGATAGAGGCCTCATGTGTGAAGATCTTACAGACCCAATTACTGTAATCACGATGATCAAAGAGAGGGTGTTGAAGAGAAGAGAGCGGCAGTCAAGTCAAAGTGTGGCAAAGAGTGTGTGTGTGTGTGTATCATTTGCGTGGAGGTAGGGGTGCGGTTAGCTGTTCGATTCACATCCATCATCTGTGTTTAATGTACAGATTTGTTTTCACCACTCTCAATCTCTTTCTTTTTGTGTGCATGTATATGTGTCTTTGCAGTTTCCAAAGTTGGTTCAGGAGATACACTGGATTAGGTGGGATGCCAAATCACTCCTGGCGACTGGTGAGGTGAGTTTAAATTGTCAGATGGCAAAGGGCACGTCTGCAGATATGGGTTGATAATTTGTCTTCTGGCTTAAAGAGATAGTTCACCTAAAAATGTAATTTCTGTCATCATTTACTCACCCTCAAGTTGTTTCAAACCTGTATGAGTTTCTTTCTTCTGTTGAACACAAATGAAGATATTTCAAAGAATGTTGGTAACCAAATGTTTTCTAGACTCTATTGACTTACATAGTATGGGAAAAAATACTATGGAAGTCAAAGACCACCAGTAACTGTTTGGTACCAACAAATTCTTACGGGTTTGGAACAATATGAGGATGAATAAAAGAAGACAGAATTTTCATTTTTATTCCTTTAAAGGTGCATTCAATACTTTTTCCCCTTCAAAACAAACAGAAATATTTCTAAACAAATAGTACTAGTGATTTTAAATGTCATATCAGTAGCCCAATAAAAGTCATTTATTTTACATGGAGTGGGTCATCTCATGGAGGCCACCATTTTTAGACATTTTCGTGCTGAAAACTACTAATCATATTATTGTAAACTTTTGCTTGCTGAATATATTAATCACAGTGTGAAAATTAGCCTTTCTACAGTGTTATTGGTAACTAAATGCTTTAAGTTTTTCAGCATGCTGCATCCAGACCACTAGATGTCAGTATGTCATGTTTGAAATTGCAACCAGCATAATATAAACCAAAAAATTACTGAACGCACCTTCAAAGTATTTGCTTTTTCCTCATCTTTTGAATAGACTTTTAAGATAATAGTTCTTATAATGGATCTTTTTCGGTATTTATTGAATAACATCGGTTCTCTTTTGTTGTTTCCTTTTCTTGCTTTCTCTGTCTGTCTGTTTTGCTTTCACTTGGATTAAGGCCAGATGTGCTATCTAAGACTTGTGGATACTAAATTGAATAATTTTTTGTTGGCAAGACTGTGTTTGATTAACCAGTCTTAATCTTAAATCACCAGTGACGTTTTCTATGTTAATTGTATTTTAATCACTTGTATATTAATTTAGCAACATCTATATTGTATTTTCAAGTGAAAAAGACTATTCGTCTGGAAGTAATGTGGGGCAGGGCTTGATTTAATATCAATGAAGTAATGAATGTTATTGGTCAATATTTCGGCCCCGCTCATATGGCATTGGTTACATCACCAAAAAAGCTAAATGCTTCAGCGCATTATTACATATCAACTGAAGATTATGAAATTGGTATACATTTTCAATATAAAATGGAAATGGATAATTTTTTGAGCTAATAAATAATGCACAATAACACAAAGGACATTCACTGAGAAAGTAAATACAGTCAATTTTGATTTTATGTTGTGTTTAAAGGCCTGTAAAGATTTCCAAACCATCAAAAGGTCATATAAGTTTGAGAGCACAATTCATTGTGTTGTATTTTCGGAGTAGGTGACCTGTGCTATGCCCTTCCAGCATAGAGAGGTGGGATGCACCCGCCCGCTGCTTGCCTTGTCTTCACACCGACCTCTGCGCAGACTGTCAAGTCGACTCACCATCAGGCCACCGTTTGCCTCAGTGAACATTCAACGCTGTCGGTGAGTTTGAGCTAAATAGAAAAAAACCATCGACCGTTGATTGTACCCTGCGGCCGAGCCCTACCGAGCCTTGCTTCTCCCCACCACCGGCAAAGACGAATTTCAGCATGGACTCCTGGAGACACGACGGTTTTGTCTTCCAACGCTACCGGCAGCCTGGGACGGCGGCTGAAAAGTTTGACTTTGAAAACTACAACAAAGGTCACAATCAACATTCATTGCTGTCGGTGGGTTGGACTGTTAAAGAAAGCTCACTGAACAATGAATGCAACTGTGTCCCAGATTTCCTTCTCGCAAAGTGGCATCGGAGATTAATATTAACTGACAGAGCTGGATGTACTCATTTGCTCTTCTCACTTGAGTTTGTTTGTGGCTCTTTGTGGCAAAGACGCAAGTAGACTGAGAACACCATGTCAAAGGCCCCTTTAAGGCCAATGAATGTTTCCTTTGTATAATAAATAAAGACAAGACCTATCCAAACCCAGTCTAATCCTGTGAGTCTAAAACTTATTAGCCGGAGATGTGGTATTATAGATGTTGGCAAGCGTGTTGTGCTGTGGTACTAGCACAGACTATGCAGGTTAGATTTTTTTTTTTATGCCATTGTTTACCTGCAATAATTTTATATGGGTAACAGCCATATATTTTTTTTTTAAATCGTTTTTTTTTTTTACAGAAAAAAAGAATAATTCTTAAAACTGTAACTTGAATCAAAGTTCAGCACAAGTAGCTTTTTCAAATGCTGACATAAATATATATATAGAAGGTGCACAGTTACACACAAATCAAAACACTTATCATGGTAAAACATGACACAAACAACATAAGTTGTAACATAAAACCCCAATATACATAACTTTAACAAAAACTGTTGTTTTGCATGAAGTGTCACACTAAGAAATCTTGTAATGTCAGTTTATGGTTTTTCACTGTAAATTATAAGATCTTTTTTGCTTCCAAAATTGGTACCTTTAACAGTATGTTACTGTAAAATTACATGAAATGTTAGATCTACAACAGGTTTCCATAGTCCTATATAGTAAGGAAACTTAGCGTTAACCACATGAAAAAATACTATAGTAATTTATAGTAAATACTATAGTGTTTTTAAACCATACTGTAGTAAAGTGTATTACACTGTACGCTATATATTATAGTATTTACAACTAATGCTGCAGCATACTGTAGTATTAACTATAGTGAACTGATAAACTAATAAATACTATCGTATACTTTAGTTTTTACTACAGTAAACATTGTAGTATAATATACCCTAGTTGTAGAAAACTTAGTACAGTATTGGGTAAAGTAATTTGTTTATATTACTATAGTTGTTATATTACAAACACCACTATAGATTACCACTCCAACCCCTGAATTCAAGTTATACTATAGTACTGTGTTTCAAAACACCAATTACTATAGTATTTTAGGGTTTTTACTTCAGGAACCATTTCACATTCTTTTCCAAAAACTATAAATACTTAATTTTGTTACTGTTTTTCTCATGTTTGCCACTATCCAACATTCTAGCTACAACTTTTATGGTATTTAATATATTAGGATTGTGTAAAATTCAGTTCGCTTTCATTTGTGACTACCATTTTTTACAGATTAACCCAATATCCTTATGGATGCGGAGGAACTGGGAATATGTGGCTTACATCGCTAAATAATCACAAACAAATGGCTTAAATACACATTCTTATCTACGAGAGTTCTTGGCACGGGGTTCCCCTCGCCTGTAACGAATAGGCAGATGGGGACTTATCCTGCTCTCGCGCGGCATTTCACAAACATGCAACTCCCACTTTATCAATTCTGTCCCGCGCCCAACGTCAGCTGAAAGTGTTTCTTTATCGATTCCACATCACCTTTACCCCGTGGTGCTTTGCAGAGTCTCTCCCGCTACTGGGCGACCTCGTGGTGACATTCTGACAGAACTCGACTCCTGCGCGCCATCCGACGGCGGGCGTGGTGCTGAGCTATGGGGTGGGTAAACGACAGTTTCCAAGCCACGGATTAATTACATCAGATTACGGCTCCATCATAGACCTGCTGTGTGTGATTTCTGAACCGCTGGTTTACTGTACTGTTTACCGGCCGACGGTAGGCCGGGTCAGTGCGATTATCAGCCGACGTCTAAGAGAATTGTAGATGCTGCTCGATCTAAACTTGTACATTCCTATTGCGAATGTAATTCTGATTCGGTGCCTTCATGTTGTCACATGACGGTCGCCGTGGCGCTTCTAAGCGTTCCCCGCCTTGCTGCTTGTTTCGATTCCAGTCATGAACTGTGCTATCATTCTATCAGCGGCCTTCTTGTTGGGGACCATGGAACAGTTCTAATTTGCTGCTTGCTGGTTGGTCACACGGTGTTAAGGGGTGGGGCCTTCACACTTATAGAAAAATTTGATTGGACTAAAATTTGTGGCCTGCAGGGTGAGTTACCAATGTCTGTTGTCCAGAAATTATTTATCAACTTTAATTTGCTAATGAATGAAAAATAATAAAAACTATGTAAATAGTTTATAAAAATATATGTATTTAAATTCCCACAATTTTGTGTTTACTATTAATCATTTATATTAATGGCATTTAGCTTATATATTGTATATATAGAAGAATTATATTGGTTTCTGTGACCCTTGAGTTGTGTAAAATGCATGGTTAAATAGGTCAATGACAAATACATTCAAGAAAGGAAAGCAGTAAGAAAATATGCAGAGTAAATCAATGTAAGGGTTTTAAATTTCTCAAAAAGTATAGTCAGAAATATCAATAAATAAGAAGTTCAAGCTGAATTAATTGCAGAAAATTGTTGAGAAAAACAAAAAGAAATAAAACATTTTTAAAAGTGTCTGGAGTATCTTGTTAAACTCTTTTGTAACACAATGAGATATAGGCTTACTTGTCAATATAGCCTATATGGTAACACAACATGAAATTGGAAAGAAAGAAAAAGATTTCATTTGCATTATGTTGTAAATTTTGTTTAGTTTGTTGTTGTGGATGCCAGGTCCTTGTGTTTTTTTAAAGTAGGTCTATATAATTGAATTGGACTGGTTTTATAGGCACTTTGAATATAAAATGAAAATTGGCCAATTTGTAATATAACTGGCCAAACAATAAAATCAAACATTAAGTGAAAAGAATAAAAAAAGATTGTAATGTTGCCTAATTCCTCCATTTTGCCCAGCAGGCCTGAGAGCACCACCCCAACAAACACACAACGTTTTCATAATGGTAGTATTTGATCCCCATTTGGTTACTTGTTTGGAACCAAATAAAAATGCTCTAGATTGAAACTTTTTAGGGTTTAGGCTATGTTTGGTTAAAAAAAATACTGTTTGCTGTGATGATAACCCATGAAAGCAAAATCAAAGCGTGAGACACATTTCCGAGCTTCTTTAGCTACTGTACAATTCCTGCTTCTTGTTCTCCTGGAGCCCTTGTTCCTATCATAAGCATGATGCCTTTTCTATAATAAACACAGAAATGAGAATTCGGTATTACCGTCACCTCCTTTGCTCATTGTGTGGGTATCTATAATTAAAGCCATGAGGCTTCTCAGCTCTTGTTTTCAAAGCGCCAATTCAAAGTTACAGACCTCAGCAGTATTTTGGGACAGACCGTTCTGTTTTTTTTTTTCCGAATTCTGAATGCCACTGTGGTTTCCAACCTGGCAACAGGAAATGTGAAGACTGCAGGTGTTTGAGAAGAAGAGGCTCCTGGAGAGCCAAGCATCAGACAAGAGGATTAACTCAAGTGAATATTCGCGGTTAGACATTTTGAACTGTGTACATAGGCCTACTCGACGGTTTCCTCAAATATGACACTATTTTGAGAAATACCGCAGTGCTTTTATATTTTCCTCCTGCTCAATGGCTTCCCTTTATGGAGTTGGAGGAACTGAAAATAATCGTGGCACATATCAGCGCGTAAATTACATTCAAGTTGACTAAAATATCAACCGGTTTTACGAAAATGCTTGCCCTTAGTGAAAGCTCCGCGGACATCAGAAAGTCCCTGTTCACTTTCGGCCAACATTAACATTTGTCAGGTGTTATTAGCATGTGTCAACATTTGAGTTGGAAAATGTGAAGGTTCAGCGGGGTCCTGTGAACAATGTACCAACAGCGAAATGAGTAAATAAAGAATTGGATTTAAATAGCACTGTGTGTTCTGAAGGCGAAAAGCTGTCTGGAGTTTTAGGGAGAAAAATAAACCCAGCCAACATACTGCGGGAAGTCTTACATTTATTTTAATTAGGCTATTTAGTAGGCTATTACATTTTAGTTTTAAATATTAGTTATTCCATTTTGAGATTTTTTATTTCAGCAATTATGTAGCCTATATAAAAAATTTTAATGCAATAATGTAATAAAGAGCAGAAAAAACTTTAATAGGCCTATAACCTTTCATTTTCAAATCTTTACTACAATCCTTATTTTTTATTTATATTTCCCACTGTTTGACATCCCGTTTAATGCGATAACTTTGCATCTTCCTATAATTTTTATTATTTATTTTATTATATATATATATATATAATTTTACCAAAATTATATCTTAAATCTAACAGATTCAAAATAACAGTAGGCCTTATATGTAAATGAATTAGCCTATTTTTTAAAGTAAGCCTCATAGTGGTTTTAAATCATTCATTTACGCTAAAATGTTAATAATACCACTTTATATTTGGTTTCTATGCCCTGTTTTTAAAAATATTTTATTATATTTCAAAGAATTTTGAAATCATTTTTCTCGCGTTTGAATGTGTACAGGCCACTAAAACTAAGCAGACTCTGCCATCTAGTTGGTCATATTGAGACGTCAACGGACCTGGTGAATGATAACAACCTTTATAGTTACTAATCATATCACAGAGAGCAGTTGCACAGGCTGCCTAAAATGCCTTCTTATTATTTAACGTTAATATATATATATATATATATATATATATATTATATATATTAGATATCTAATATATAGATATATTATATTGTGTGGTGTGTGTGTGTGTATATATATCTATTATATAATAAATAAAAAATAGAGAATCATCTAATCCTGTTAAGAGAAAGTACACATTTTGACACTAACTTCATGATAATTATAAAGAGTCATTTACATTATGATGTCAGGGCGTGTAAAAGTAGTTTGTCCCTTGATGATTTTTATCAGATAGCGTTGGATGGGGGTGGATGTGATTGTTGAGGGGGTGGTATACCTGATTATGACCCCATCCCGATGTCAGTCGGGTCAGTTTCCTCATTGTAGACTGTGGCAGCCTGAGGAATATTTGGTGTGTGTGTGGGGGTGTGTGTGTGTGGGTGTGTGTGTGTTTGTGTGTTGGGCCCGGGGCACCTAATGATACAGAGGGGACACTGAAGTATGTATTCTTTTTCACTCATGTTCTGATCTCTGTCCTCCTTGGTCTGTCTTTCATGTTTTGGATGGCGAGAGGCTCATATAATAGTGATTAGAGTCCAGATTGGTTGCTAATGCTCATAACTTTTGTGTGAAATTATTTCATCAAAAATAACCTTTAGAATGACCCGAGACATTTTTACTTTTAAAATGTAGACATAAAGGAGCTGTATTTTTTCTTTCTTTTATCTTTCTTTACTTATTGTATTGTATTGTATTTATTTGTTTGTAACTTAATTTCCAATTAGAAATCTCTGACAAGAGGTAGGGACACAAGCAACATGAAAAAGAAAGACAGAAATAAAATAAAATATTTACTTTAAAAATGTATAAATAATTCGGTCAGAAGATCTCTGATAAAGAAGCAGGGGAAAAAGCTAAAAATATATATATAATTAACCCATACAAAATATCTGGCGAGCTGAAAGGGACAAAAACAAATCATAAATAACAGCTTAGAAATAAAAATAAAATATAATAAAATAACTCCTTGGAAATATCTCTTAAAAATTGAATAATTCAAACATGTTTTTGAATACGAAACACATGTGTACCACAAGGTGGCAATATTTATCCGAAAAACGCATTGCTTTGCCAAGACAATGTCCATATCTTTTATAACACAATGTATCCAGTGTTATCTGTCAAAATTTGTTTAAAAAATGTATAATTAGAATTAGAATAATATAAGTACATAACAATTACTTTGTATTCAAAGTGGTATTGAATTTTAAAACTTACAGATTTATTCATATTTTACTAGAAATGTAATGTACAAAAATTGTAAATTGTCACTAACAACTTGAACCTTAACTAAAATGTCTGAATGCCAAAGAAATGTTTAAGGGAACTTTTGTTGTTGTCGTTTTTATTATTATTATGCAGTTAGTAAACAGATAAATTGCTTGCATGGTAGTTGTTTTACCAAAGCATTTACAAATGCTTATAAAGCCGACACTGCTCGCTATAGTTTTCTATATTCCATTACAACTTAAATTATGCAGTGATGAAGCTTATAAGAGAGAGCAAGAAAGAAAGATGTTTTTATGTGGTAACATCCAGCAAAGTCTCCGAACACTGAGACTCACTATATTGGAAGGTCACTGGATACTTTTGTGCATCTCACTGTCTGTTTTAACCCTCACTGTGATGTGTTTAGTGAGAAAGATGGACCTCCAGTGGAGGCAACATGCCGGTCCGGACATCTAAAGCTGCCCTTTGACCCCGCGCAGCCTTATTTAGGAGGTATAAATGACGGAGGGATGAACAAAAGAGCAATACTCATCCACCTGGCACTGTCAGAGTCTCCAGTCCGAGATCTGTTACAGCAAATGGTCAGAGCGCTAATTACAGCTGATTGACTCAAACGAACGAGTCCATTAGATGAAAATGGATAAGTGCTCAATGCTCTGATGCATTTTATATTTGTCTTTATTAATGCTTTAATTGCAAAGCTAAATTAATCATGTAAAGTCTGATAGTAAATAAATAATAACATCTCCTCATGTGGCAACCAGGATTGTTTGGTTTGATTGAATTCATGTGCTGCAATAATTTTTTGCCTCATTGATTTATGTATAAACACACAGTAGCTCAATGTAGCCTGAACAGAATTGTGTGTTGCTAAACTATACTCGTCTTAGATTCTTCGTCTATCAGACAGGTATATTCTTAATTAAAAAATCGTCTTCTGCTTGTTTACTCACAGATGTTTGATGGGCCGAGACATATATGGAGGAAGCATCTGAAATGCATGCATGACATTAAAAATGAAACGCAGCAGCTCCAAATGAAGTCCCCTGCCTCAAAAAATGCAAAATTCAGATGAGAAATATCTGACAGTACTGGAAACCGCCGACAGTGCAGGTGAAGAGGTGGTTAATATTTGACTTTCGTCCTGGGAAACAAATTCAGCAAACATTTGTTATGTTTTGCAAGCAGTAGTCATTATCGTTTTCAAAGACATGTACTGTTGCTTGTCAGTCGATGTGTTGAAACCCTCTAAAAAAATTAAGCAGTTGTATAGTAACATTAATACGTTTGAGTGTTAACTTTCTGCAAGTTATGGAAGAAATGGACTCCCAGGCTCCCTAAATTTTGTACCCGTGGATCCAGGACTTTTAAAAAAAAATATATATATATAACACATTTAACACAAGGTTGTGATTTGTAATTCTTTCACATTAAGGTTTACAGGAAGCCCGTTTCAGTCAGCCGGCACAATCAATAACACAAACTTGTCACAAAATAAAAAATAGGAAATCACTCATATTCTAGCAAGTCTCCAGAGAGAGAGAGAGAGGAAAAAAGATCTTTCAAAACAACCTGCTTTTTTCCCCTTCTTCTTCTTAATTGGGAGCACAGACTGTATTCTTTCACTTAAAAAATAGCCTATAAGCCTATAAAATATTTCATATTCAAAAAAGTTCTCTTTCCTCTCTCTCTCTCTATCACATATTTGCGATATATAATCTTATAATCACAGATAAACTATATAGATACTTAGAGATTTTATTCACAATAAGTGTTCACACTCTACCTGACTTGTAATTTCACTTTTGCTGTCACTGAAATGTTTTTTGAAATGCTGATGAAACATAAACTGTACCTAGGCTATATACAGTTACATATGTTAAATCAAATAAATAGGCTAAATATAGCCTACCCTTTTCTTTGCCCTCCTTTAAAAGAGATCAACTTTTTCCTACAAAATAATGTAGGTTGCAAAAAGCAGTAGCTATACATCAGTTATGTCAACACACAATATTCATAAAACTATAGTAAAGCAAGAACCGTCAGAATTAAAACGTTGATTAAAAAATGGTGGCGTAGCTTTAGCTGAGGGTATTTTTTTCAAGACTAAATACATTAAGTGCCAAGAAATGTGATCTTTCGGTAAACTGTAGCCTACTTTAACAACAAATTAGTAAATAATTTGTGCTGATTTGAACGTAGTCTACCAGTCAAAGGACAAAACCGAGATGGCGGATTCGGTATGTATGAAAATACAGCCCAAGTTTTTCAGCACATACTCTAAAAAAGTATGAGGAATGAAATGGTGTTTCTCTCTCTCAAAAAAAAAAGAATGTTCTTGTACTAGACATTAATTACGTATACAACGCACATTGTTTGAAACAGAAGGTAAAGCTTTTGTTGGAGCATTTTTCTTTCATCTGTTTTCCTTTTTAATCGATGGTCTGCTTTTTTTTAATGAGACATACGATATGCACGAAGTATGTTGGACTTGACAGGATCAGTCACCGGTGGCAAGTGTGCTGATACATCAAGGATACCACCTTTTACCCTGACAATTCTGCAAACTCAGGAGGCCAATTAACACCTGCACATTGAGGGCCGGGAGAAGCCTCCCTCGTGAGCAGAAGAGAGCAGCGCGTGGCTGAGAATGGAAAAGCGCGGGAAACTCGCAGGTGAAGTTCTCCTCAGGGTAATTGTGGCGGGACCTCAGGCGAGATTCGGCTGAGGTGATGCGTTTTCTCTGTCTTTCCGCCTTTGTTTGTGCTTTTTTCTCGGTTGTTTTCCCCAATGTGGTTCGAATTAAGTCACATGAATTAAATATTAAACGTACATCAGAAAATATTCATTTAAAGGTAAGATTTATGTCTAGGGATCTGTCTCAACTCAATTGATATTCTTCGGACTGATGGTTAATGCATATTCATTCATCAAAACAATCATTAAATGAAATGAGGCGTAGGTACTGAGATTTCCTTCTGTCAGACACTTTGACTTTGGTTTTAAACTAAATGAGTAAGAGCATCTGTAAGGGATAATACAGTAGTATGCATTATCAATAGCCTATATTATACCTTATCAAAATACATATATCAAAACTGCATTATCCCTACAGCTACTTATTAATAAATTCATGTAAATTAAATATTTATTATTTCCTTACTGTACAAGGCAAAATATGCATAAAATATGATATTTGCCAGATGAGTGAACAGCTCCTAGTGCTTCCTAGGACAATGGTCATTATTCAGAAATATTTGTTCAGGGAATTTGACCAAGTTTGATCAGAAAATAAAGCATATTCTAAACATTAAGATTGAAAAGAATGCTAAAACGTGGAAAAAAATAGCTATATAAGTGAGCATTACATACAGCTGTCATAATTTCAGTTTCACATTGTATAATGTAGTATATTAAGTTTATATATAATAAAACATTTAAGGTGGTGTTTAAAATGTTTTTCACTGTCTGCAGGTTCATATTAATATCCTCATCACATCACTTCAGACCGATGACAGAAATCTGAGGAAACAAAGAGACAAACCAGGACAGGTGAGACATTGTTCAGTTCGGTTGTCTTCTCTATCCTAAAATCTGACGTGGTGTGAGTTGACATGGAGGAGCCATTGTGTCCCATAAAAAGACATCTCAAGACCCTCTGCTCTTTGGATAGAATGTAAATAACATCCTGGGGAATGTACTGGGAGAACAGCATCGAGGGGTGAACACCGGCAGTCGGGGTCGCCATCCATCACGTCGACTCAGGCCTGGTGCAGTGGACAAGCTCGGCACAGGCCAAGAAACCTGAGCCACTACTAGACAAACACATGCTCCCTCCAAAATAACAATGGGCTCCAGTGACACGCTGCATGCTGTCAAAGCTTCAGCGCAGGCTCACGACACCTGACATTGTTATATTGAGCGTGTAGTGTTACCAGACCCACAGTGAGAACAGGCCAGCCTGCTCGTACGAAGGAACGAATGCCAAAGATAATCACAAGTGACAACTTTAGGAGACAATCCTGTGTTCTTTTTAGGCAGGAGCTTGCTATATGGAAACTTAGAAGAGTAACAAATAGGGACAATGAGAGCAATGTCAGATTGAGTGACAGGACACTATAAAGATGGTAATAATGTTACAAAAGATTTTAGTTTCAAATAGATTCTGTTCTTTTGAACATAATTGTATAAATAAAATAATTGTAAATAAAAAAGGTGACACTTTAGTATAGGGACAAATCCCTTAAAATAAAGCGTGACCAAAAAAGAAAAAAAGATTATTAGGATCAATTTTACAATAATTATTTTATTATTATTTATTATTTTGGTGTTTCTACTTCAAAATTTCATGTTTAATTTAATGTGTACCTTGCCATTTCTTTGTCATAATTTTTTTAATTAACTAGTTATTTCTAAATGAAAATTGTGGCAATGTCATTTTTTTCAGTGTATTCGTCACAGAATCCTAAAAAATGGTTTTCACAAATATATAAAAGAAATATTAAATCAGCGTATTAGAATAATTTCTGAAGGATCATGTGACACTGAAGACTGCAGTAATAATGCTGAAAATTCAGCCTTGCCATCACAGGAATAAATTGCATTTTAATATATTACAATAGAAGACAGTTTGTTTGTAAATTGAAATAATATTTCACAATATTACTGTTTTTACTGTAGTTTTGACCAAATAAACGTACCCTTGGTCATCAGCCATTACTCCAGTCTTCATTGTCACATGATCCTTTAGAAATTATTTTGATTTATTAACAATATGCTGATTTATATCAATGTTGGAAACTGTTGTGCTGCTTATTGTTTTGATAACTGAGATACTTTTTCAATTAAAGTATTTGTTTTTTGTTCAATTCTTTTGGCCAAGGAACTTTTTGCTCATTAATTACAAGACTGCAGCTAGATGCTGATGTAAATGTGTGGCTCCGGTGCCACATCCATACCCACACAGTAACACATGAGCACTTCAGCCAGACCCTGTGGGCATTTCCGAAGCCATTCCTGTAGATTTTCCTGTTCATCCACCCCCATCATACTTCAGTGTGTGTGTCTGTTTTGGGGGATGTGGGGAAAGGTTCTTTAGTGTCCCTCAGTGCTAAGCCGCTGAAGTCCTCACAGCTGCACCGTGAGACTGTAGATTTACAGGTGCCACTGACCCTTTCATCAGAGGAAGTCGACTCGGCCAGCTGTTTCTCTCTCTTTCCAGTAGAGGCCAAGAATCTTTGATGAGTCTTAGTTAAGGGCACAACTTACTACTAACCGAATTCTCTGAACTTATGCAGCTAGTGAAAGTGTTTCCTGTTTCAATCATCAACACAACTATTCCGGAAGATCCAATTAACCCACCTAGCTTAATTTTAAAGCATGTTATTATGTTAATAAATGAGAACAATGAATAAAATGTGAAAGACAACGGTCACGTTCGCTACTGTGAGGGAGCGAGAAACGAGGAGACCAGGAGTACATCAACAAGGAGATTTTAATAATATAATCCAACACAAGGGAACCAGGAAAACACAGGTAGCTGATGAGGTTGACATAAACAGACATTCACAAAACAAGGAACACAGTCTGACATTACTCCCCCTTCCCGGAAGGCGCATCCCGCGCCGTACAACATCCAACGGGGAGGGGGGGTGGGCACTCTGGAGGCCTCTAGGAGCAGCTAAACTCGGGAACATGAGCCCTCTTTGGGCTGGATTCGGGGGCTGGAGCCAACACTGGAGCGAGATCCGGGGCTGTAAGTCCAACACTTGGAAGGAGGCAGCGCTCTCTGGGGCCTGGATGCCGACACTAGAGCGGCTCTGAGGCTAGGCGCACTCGGGCGAGGAAGAGGGCCCTGAGCCGTCCATTTCTCCATGGCCGGCAGGCTTAACTTCGGAACAGCCGGCGGGCTGGTTCTGGATTGGGGATGGACGCTCTTCAGACACCGGAGGATCCCTTCCCTCCAGCTCAGTCCTGTGGTGTCTGGGAGGTCCACAGGGCCATAGCAATTGGCCTACCAGAACAGAGAGTTGAGCGTGGCGTCATCCCTGCTGTTTTAGCTGCGTCTTGCTGAACTCCCACGCATACTCTTTGGTGCTAGGGCGATGAACCGAGCGCTAGTTCCCACTCACCGTGGGGGGAAACAAACAGGAAGCAAAAAACTTTTTAAAAAAAAAGGAAAACAAACAAGGGGAGAGGGGGCGCCGCTTGCTGTTCTGGTCCGGTATTCTGTAACGTTCGCTACTGTGAGGGAGCGCGGAGCGAGGAACGAGGAGTCCAGGAGTACATCAACAAGGAGATTTTAATAATATAATCCAACACAAGGGAACACATGTAGCTGATGAGGTTGACATAAACAGACATTCACAAAGCAAGAAACGGAGTCTGACATTAACGAGTTTCAGCTAATCAATTATTTGAAGAAAAAAAAGTTATTTTCAAAGAATGTGCCGCGCTCCTGGAATGCCCGTGTTTCTGAAATACCACAGGTAAAAGCCTGGACCTGAACGTGACAAACTTTGCAAGAAAAAAAAATTTATTCAGACATTTCATGCATTTTGTTATTCTTTTAGTTTTTTGTTGACTGATTATCTTTAGACACAAACTAAAAAATATTTTAGAATGATGAAAATTTGACAATTTTGAATGGATGATTATTATAAAGTTATATTATGCTCAATATTTAATAGATAGATAAGTATTTAAAAAATGTGAAACAATTATTTCCAGCCAGAAGACACCACATTTTCCATATATACATTTTGAACAGATTATTGTTAAAAAGTTATATATACTGTAGTTATTTTATTCTTATAATGCTCATTTTTATCACTAAATATAAATGCATATTAAAAATTTATTAACACTTTTTTTTTAATTAGAAACTAGATCACATTTTCCATATAAATGTTAATAGTCCAAATAAAATAGTCCAAATTCAAAATATTTCATTAAACATTAAAAAATGTATTCCTAATACAGTAATATTATATATATATATATATAAACAGTATATGATATAGTTTATATGTATATATAGATATATATATATATATATATATTACAATGAATACCCTATTCATATATATCTTTACTATAGAAATTGTTCCCAAATGTTCCTCTAATTAATTCATTATTCATTATTCATTAAACATTGTAGTTTGAGTTTCCTTTTGAGAGCATTAATGAGACCTAAATGAGCCAGTGGGAAAATATGGGCTGTAGGTCTTAAAATACTAAATACTAAAATTCAGATTAATAACAGAAAAACAGCAATAATTGCTATTTTGAACAAAAATAAAATACATGCACCTACTAGCATCTATTCCAGCATCTTTATCCCAGAGACTCTTCTCAAGAGTAATGTGTGTGAAGACCAAGAAGATGAACTCGGCTCAGTGAGATGGACAGTTACACATTTATATATTTCCATCCCATCTCAATGGCAAAGTAATTAATCTGAGATTGCGCTTCACTCCAAAAGACATGTAGTACAATGATCAGCTCGTATTGATTGACCCCTAGAGGACGATGGAGAGTTGATTGGCATCCGTCGCCATCAGAAAACATGTTCTGAACAGCCATGTGGGGAAATTGCTTGTTCCTCTTCATCCTTTCAATGGGATCAAGGTCCACTAACCCCATGTCTGTTTAGGAAAATTAATCTGTTGAATATAAGAAAAGGCTATTAATGCAATGGGCTTTGGTTTAGAATGGGGCCACATTTATTGATCAGAGGTCAAATTCTTCTTTTAGAATAGTGTCAAGTGCCATCGGTCTGCTTTATACACGCATAGATGAAATTGTGGTCTGTCTAAATAGACTGATAACCATAAGCAATATGATACAATATTGAGGGAACAATCACAATTCATCACGCCTTTGGCAATCAATAGGAGTTGATAATGAAAATTTTTCTTGAATATTTCTAGTTTCCTTTCAGTCGGTCACTCTCAACGTCACATTGGTGACCGACGAATTGGGGATCTCGCTTCGAGAGACCAATCTACTTCGAGTGTAAACTAAACGAGCCAATGCACATTGGCATGCGATTATTGCATCCAGCTGCTGCTGATCACAGCGTGAGTATAAGTAGGCAGCAGGTGCAGCGCATATTCAGCTTTTCGCTTCGGAGCCGAGCGATCACATCGTTCCGCACCTGACTACTCTACTGAGAGAAGAAGACTGTGTTCAGCGCGCTCTTGGAGAGCTCTTCGTGCTGGCGGAACGGCGCTTCAGCTGTGGTGGTTCCCGTGTCGAGGTTTGCACACACAGATCAGGCTGCACCCCCTGTTTGGGTTGCAAATGATCATCTCCCCTGTGCGCCTCGGCACGCTAAAAGAGCTTTTTCCCCTAAAAGAGCAATTTCGGGTGCGTCTTTCTAAAGACGACGTTGCTCGGCAAACTTGACGTTACGTCTTTATAAAGACGATGTGGGTCTTGCTATAGACAACGTATCACCCGGGCAATTCTGGATGCGGTCGATACCTGGCGCTGGGTGATGGTCACGAACGCTGCCTCACGTGCCTGGGCATGTAATACACTGAGGTGGCGTTTGTGGATGAGTCATCTTCCCGGTGGGTGTATGACCATCTCGGAGTTGCGGACCGGACTCCGCAAGGGGGCAGAGTGCCCGTGCCACCGCCTAGATCTTGGGTTCCCTCTGGTGGCAGCCGGGGGTGTGTTTTTTCTGGCGGTGGGCGGACTGGTCTTATGTTCACGTTGAGGAATTCCCCTCCGGGGATGCCCCAGCCAGCTGGCACTTCGAAACCAGTGGAGCTCTTGAAAGAGCAGGCTGGACCCTCCCGGGGAGTACTACCTGTTTTTTTCCGAGGCTCCCCCCGACGATCGGATTTCGATTGCCACATCGGAGGGTGAGCCAGAGCTTTCTGGCGCGGAAGGATTCGGCTTTTCGCTGCTCTCCTCCGGGACCGTACATGCTGGGAATCGGATCCAGACATAATGAGTATGCTTTCCCTGGCCACCGTAGGGGTAGGGCGCGATTGAAGACTTTCATCACCGTTTCCCGAGCCGTCAAGTTGCACAAAAAAAAAGATTGGTAAAAAAAAAAAAATCCGGGGGCCGTCCGCGCTGGTTCTCAGCGCCCCGCCTCGGTGCTTTTCTTCCCGGAAGTGCATGAGGGGCTCACCAGGTCTTGGACGGCAACCTTTTTACTGCCAGAAACTGATTTGTTGGATCCTCCTCCCTCACCACCCTCGATTGTGGGGCAGTCAGGGGGTTACAAGGGACCCCCCGGTGGAGCGGTCGGTTGCGATGCAATTGTTTCCTAATACCGTCTCCAACGGGCAGGGAGAACCGTGCCTCCTCTCCTGGGTCTGTAGGTACTCGGCTGGCCAGCTATGCCTATACGACCGGTGGAGAAGCTACCTCCGCCTTACACGCTACAGTGTAATTGCAAGTGCACCAGGCCAAGGCACAGAGGGACTTGCACGAGGGTGGTCACGACCTGTAAGTTCAGAGAGAACTCCGCACCGCGGCGGGCCTCGCGCTATGAGCGACGAAGGTTACGGTGCGGTCTTTGGGTCTTGCGATGTCCACTATGGTGGTCCAGGCGCGCCAATTCTGGCTGTGACTGGCTGACTTGCGCGAGACGGACAAGACACGATTCATGAACACCCCCGTGTCCCAGGCCGGCCTTTCGGCGACACGGTGGAGAACGTGCCCAGCAGTTCTCCGCTGACCAGAGCAGATGAGGCCATCAGTCATCCGCCGGTGGCAGCGCCTCAGCCCGCTTGTCGCCGAGGGCGGCCCCCTGCCACCACCGAAACAAGAGCAGCGCTCCTGCGGCCTCCTGCAAAGCTGTGCCGTGGAGCCGGTCGCCGGGCAGCCGCCCCGCCCGTCCAGGCCCCCCGCCAAACCTGGTGGCAAGCGATAGAGCAAGAGGCCCGGAGACGGGCGAACCAGAGGTGGAGGGACGTGCTCTTCAGGAGATGGTAAGCACCCCACTCCCTCCCCCGGAGGAGGGCCGGGCGAGAATCTTTTTCCACCAAGACCTCGGTCGGTGTTACCCAAATTCTCGACAAAGAGCAATTCCTCTATTTTTTTGGGTCCCCAGAGGGGACGGGGGTTGTGGATGATCTAGTGCGTATCACACTCACCCTCCTCTCTTGCTAGTGAGCAGCAGTGGGCGGATCGGGATGACGAACCAACGGACTACCCACGCACATTCTGCTCAAACGCAGGTCAGTGTTACCCACTCAGACCCCGCCTCGGACCGGCAGAGAGACGCCCGGGCCGGGTCCCTGCGATCTTTCGGGCTGCCCCACTGCGGGTACGCCTGTAGTCCGTTGATGCCCTTGCGCGGCGTCTGGGAGCCTGGCTTGAGCTACCCAGCTCGTCTCGATGGCTCCTTCGAACCCTCAGGCTCGGCTATGCGATTCAGTTCCCCCGGCACCCTCCCAAGTTCAGGGGCGTCCACTTTACGTCAGTGAAAGCAGCAGATGCCCCTGTCTTGCGTGCAGAGATCGCAGTCCTACTGGTGAAGGACGCGATAGAGCTGGTTCCTCCAGCTGATATGAGGTCGGGTTTTACAGCCCTTACTTTATTGTACCAAAGAAAGGCGGTGGGTTGAGACCTATCTTGGACCTGCGCGTCGTGAACCGGGCCCTTCACCGGCTCCCGTTCAAGATGCTCACGCAGAAATGCACTTCAGGTGTATCCGTCCCCAAGACTCGTTCGCAGCGATCGACCTGAAGGACGCGTACTTCCATGTTTCGATCCTTCCGCGCCACAGGCCATTCCTTCGGTTTGCGTTCGAGGGGCGGGCATATCAGTACAAGGTCCTGCCTTCGGGCTGTCCCTGTTGCCCCGTTTCTTCACGTAAGTTGCGGAGGTACCCCTTGTTCCACTGAGAGGCAGGCATTCGCATCCTCAACTACCTCGACGATTGGCTCGTACTCGCCCAGTCTCAGGATCAGTTGTGCGAGCACAGGGACTTGGTGCTTTCACACCTCAGCCTGTTGGGCCTTCAGGTCAACTGGGAAAAGAGCAAACTCTCCCTGATGGAGAGGATCTCTTTTCTCGGTGTGGAGTTGTACTCGGTCGAACAGACAGCACGCCTCACGCAGGAACGTGCTCAGTCGGTGTTGAACTGCTTGAATACATTCAAGATCAGGATGGCGGTCCCACTGAAATTGTTTCAGAGGCTCCTGGGGCATATGGCAGCCGCTGTCACGCCTCTCGGGTTGCTTCATATGAGACCGCTGCAGCATTGGCTCCATGGCAGAGTCCCGAGGTGGGCTTGGCAACGCGGCACTTTCCGGGTCCATGTTACACCGGCCTGCCGCCAAACCTTTACCCTGTGGTCAGACCTTGCGTTCCTCTGGGCAGTAGTGCCCCTGGAGCAGGTCTCCAGGCCTGCTGGGTTGCACAGATGCCTCAACCACCGGCTGGGGGGCCACGGACAACGGGCTTGCAGTGTCAGGGGTTTGGACGGGGCCCCCGACTGCACTGGCACATCAACTGACTCGAGTTGCTGGCAGTGCACCTTGCACTGAGCCGTCTCAAAGGGCGCTTACGAGCAAGCATGTACTGGTCCGCACGGACAATACAGCGGCCGTTGTGTACATCAACCGACAAGGTGGTCTGCGCTCACGTCGCATGTCACAACTCACCCGCCAACTCCTCCTCTGAAGTCAGAAGCATCTGAGATCGCTTCGTGCCATTCACATTCCTGGTCTGCACAACCGGGCAGCCGACGAGCTGTCACGAGCTGTGCGCCCGGGAGAATGGCGACTCCATCCCCAGACGGTCCTGCTGGTTTGGGGACGTTTCGGAGCCGCTTAGGTGGACCTGTTTGCCTCTCCAGAATCCTCTCACTGCCAGTTGTTCTTCGCCATGACCGACGGAACACTCGGCACGGACGTCTGGCACACAGCTGGCCGCGGGGCCGTCGCAAGTATGCGTTTCCCCCAGTGAGCCTTCTGGCACAGTTGCTGTGCAAGGTCAGTGAGGACGAGGAGCAGGTCCTGCTGGTAGCACCCTATTGGCCTACCCCGACCTGGTTCCCGGAACTAATGCTCCTCGCGACAGCCCCTCCCTGGCCGATTCCTCTGAGAAAGGATTTACTGACTCAGAGACGGGGCACCCTTTGGCACCCACGTCCAGACCTCTGGAAACTTCATGTCTGGTCCCTGGACGGGACGCGGAGGTTCTAGGTGGCCTACCCCAAGGGGTAGTTGACCCCATCACTTCAGCGAGAGCACCGTCTACGAGACGCGCCTACGCTTTGAGGTGGAACCTGTTCGTCGAGTGGTGTTCTTCTCATTGAGAAGACCCCCGGAGATGCCTGATCGGAGTTGTGCTTTCCTTCTTGCAGCAGGGGCTGGAGCGAAGGCTGTTTCCCTCCACCCTTAAAGTCTATGTCGCTACGATTGCTGCTAACCACGACCCCGTAGAAGGGAGGTCGTTGGGGAAGCATGACTTGGTCGTCAGATTCCTTAGGGGGGCGAGAAGGTTAAATCCTCCACGGCCCCCCTCTATACCCTCTTGGGACCTGAGTCTGGTGCTCACGGCACTACAGCAGTCCCCGTTTGAGCCTTTACAGGCAGTGGAGCTGAAGTTCCTCTCAATGAAGACTTTGCTCCTGCTGGCATTGGCCTCTATCAAGAGGGTAGGGGACCTGCACGCATTTTCGGTCAACGATTCGTGCCTAGAGTTCGGGCCGGCTGATTAGCTGAGGCCCCGGCCCGTCTACGTGCCCAAGGTTCCCGCTACTCCCTTCAGGGATCAGGTGGTGAACCTCCAAGCGCTGCCCTCGGAGGAGGCAGACCCAGCCCTAGCTTTGCTCTGTCCCGTCCGAGCCTTAAGGTGCTGCGTAGACCGGACGCAAAGCTTCAGGACCTCAGACCAGCTCTTTGTCTGTCACGGAGGCCGGCAGAAGGGAATGCTGTCTCAAAGCAGAGGATGGCCCACTGGATAGTGGATGCCATCACCCTGGCTTATCAGGCACAGGGTGTGCCCTGCCCGCTCAGGTTTCGAGCTCACTCAACTAGAGGTGTTGCATCCTCCTGGGCGCTGGCTCGTGGCGCCTCGCTGACAGATATTTGTAGGGCTGCGGGCTGGGCGACCCCTAACACATTCGCTAGATTCTATAGCCTTCGTGTGGAGCCGGTATCCTCCTGTGTTTTCACCTCAAACGGGTAGAAGCACTGAGAGGCCCCGGCTTCGTGTCGGCTTGCAAAAACCACTCCAGAGAATCCATATAGTAGACCCTGTTGAGTTCCTCCATCCCCTCGACAGCCAGACGTGGCGGAGCGTCCGGCGCCAGGCCTTCACTCGCTGAATCCTTGAGAATTGGTAGAAGGCTGGGTTCCATATGTAATACCTAAGTGGATCTCATATGTGTAAAGTCCACGGTATAGCCTTGAGCCCGTGTTTCCCCTGGCAGACTTCTGTCATTTCAAGAGGGTTCAATCACCTCCATTCTTCCATATGCACCTAAGGGATGTCCATATGTGTATTGCTTCCGAAACCTCCTTCGGGAAGGTTAGAGCTTCCGCAATGTCCCTGTCCCAAGTGGAACGGGTACATTTCCCAGTGTTATCCAGTCTTACTCATTGGGTAGTGCCATTGGAGCAGTATCTGGTCCTCTTGTGAGAAGCCCGGCCTGCGCCAAAAAATAGGTCACAGGTGGCCTCCACATGACACTGGAAGGGGCAGTACTGTGCCCTTTGGTATGATCCCACTTCGTCGTTCCTCCGACTTACGGTCGGAGTGACCGACTGAAAGGGAATGTCTTGGTTACATATGTAACCCTCGTTTTCTGAAGGAGGGAACGGAGACGTCACTTCCCGTCGCCACAGCTCCTGTACCACAGCTCCGGGTCACCGGCTCGGCTCCTCAGCAAAAACCTGAATATGCGCTGCACCTGCTGCCAACTTATACTCACGCTGTGATCAGCAGCATCTGGAGGCAATATCCATGCCAATGTGCATTGCTCGTTAGTTTCCCTCTTTACAGTAGATTGGTCCCTCTAAGCGAGATCCAATTTCGTCGGTCCTCTGACGTGACGTCTCCGTTCCCTCCTTCAGGAACTAGGGTTACATACGTAACCGAGACGTTTTTTTATGGTAAGGCATAACATCAGACTGGCTTTGTATGAGATCACCTGACTTTGAAATTGTTAAAAAGCAAAAAGATGTATCCCTCAAATGTCCATTATGTTATTAATCACAGTTCTCACAGCTTCCTTGATTCCATGTAAGCAACTTATCGACCTACTAATTTAATATCTATATATATGTATATTATAATCTTATATAAGCCATCACTGCTTTCAGATGGAAGCAGTCATTTAATACACAGAGCCATAGATCACTGAAAACTATGCAATATCGTGCAAGCTGCTTAGGGCCCTGAAACACCAGGGGGCCCCCTTGCTATCAAAGATGATTTAATTTAGTTTCAATAAGCTAAAGCATACAAACTGTATAGGAATTTTGGCCAGCGGTTTATGAAAACATGAATGACATTTCTTTTAATGCGGGGCGTGCCGCCTTAATCTAACTTAAACTGATCAGTCAAGTTATGTACTGGGAATGTGGTACAGGTCTTGGCGCGAGACAAAAAATGATTTGACGGAAAGGCGTAACAGCCTGGAATAGACAATCGCTTTCCTCCGCAAGCCATTCAGCAAGGAGTGAAACACGGACAAATGCTTTTTATTCATTCGTTCATAACCACTCATACCCCAACCCAAACAAAACGCTTGATTGATTTTCATTCATATACTCAAGAATTCCTAACTCATGAAATATTTTGCAATAAGATGTATATTTAGATTTTTTTATTTATTTATTTATTTATTTATTTTTTACCTTATTGTAATCGAAATTAGGAATTGACAAGAATTGGAATCATTAAAATTCAAACAATGCCCAAACCTACCCATACCCCACATTATTATTTTTTTTTACTGGCACCTTTCTATTCACAGTTTTAAACCCTTTCTTTTATTTTAAACCATCAATTACCCTTTTTTGCTTTTGCCCTTCTTAAAAACAACCACATAATCTTATACGTGAATATACTTTTCAAAATTATTTATAAAACAGTTGCTCCTGGCAACAGGGATAGGTGGTATGTTTGCTTAACATAGCGTCAAACATGACAATTTATGAGACTAATATCATGTTTTGCTCCAAAATCACTTTATAACATCAGTCGTGTTTAAAACAGTTAGGTTCTTATCACAGTGAGACAGAAAATATTCTTTATAATAATCTTTACTGTGATACAAGCTATGTCAAATAGCATTGCATTGCAATTGGGTGTTTATCATCTTCCATGTTTCATCAGTCAAAGTGTCTCTATCTGCATGTTATTCAGCTGTAGTGATATCTGATGCATTTGTCGATATAGGCAAGGCAAGGCAAGGCAAGTTTATTTGTATAGCACATTTCATACACAATGGTAATTCAATGTGCTTTACATAAAATAAAATAAAATAATAATTAAAAACGAATAATCAACAATAAAACAAGGAATTTGAAAATTATTTTAAAAAATTGATTTAAGAGGTTTAAAATGAATTTAAGAAAACGATTATACATATATTATAGTGCAATCAGTTCGGACATCGCGTTGTGCTCATTCAGTAAATGCACAGCTAGACGGATGAGTTTTGAGTCTGCATTTAAATGTGACTAATGTTTTAGCACATCTGATCTCTTCTGGAAGCTGATTCCAACTGCGGGTGGCATAATAACTAAAAGCACATTCCCCTTGTTTTGTGTGAACCCTTGGTATTTCTAACTGACTCGATCCTAATGTTCTGAGTGGTCTGTTAGGTTTATATTAAGTGAACATATCTGCTATGTATTTAGGTCCTAGGCCATTGCGTGATTTATAAACGAGTAAAAGTACTTTAAAATCAATCCTAAACGTATAAATGGAAGCCAGTGTAAGCACCTGAGGACTGGTGTAATATGCTCAGATTTTCTGGTTCTAGTCAGAATTCTGGCAGCAGCGTTCTGGATGAGCTGAAGCTGTCTAATGGTCTTCTTGGGAAGGCCGGTGAGGAGACCATTACAATAGTCCACCCTGCTGGTGATAAAGGCATGAACAAGTTTCTCCAAGTCTTGACTGGAAACAAAACATCGAATTCTTGCAATGTTTTTTAGATGATATTATTCTGATTTAGTTATTGCTTTGACATGACTACTGAAAATAAGGTCTGACTCTAGAATCACACCAAGATTCCTGACTTGATTTTTAGTTGTTAGACCCCTAGAGTCAAGGTATGCATGTAAAGGATTTCCTGGTTCTCACTTGTGAAACAGACATTAAAGTACACGAGTGTTAGGATTATGGTTAACCCGGCTCCATAATGCTCACATCATCTTATTTTGGGTAAAAATAGAAAAATAATACTAAAGTACTTTGTAACGCAGTAACTTACTCCTAACTTTACTCTTACTCGAGTCATATTATTTTTAGTACTAATACTTGTACTCAAGTAATTTATTCCTTAAGTAGCAATACCTTTACTCAAGTACAATTTTTTTAGTACTCTTTCCACCACTGGACAGCATTGTGAGATACTGTCTATAGTGGCGTGTAATGGGGGCTGTGATTGGTTCGCAGTTTAATCGCTTCTGCAGAGAAGGGAGACTGGCATTTGTCGCAGTTTGGAAAGATAGGGAGAAAACATGACATAATAGCACGGTGGATATCGCATTTTTGTTGTAAAATTTAAATTAATTTTCATAATGACCAGATACAATCTGATTTGATGGGATCAATTTTTTTTGTTTTGGAGCCATATATATATATATATATGATGAGTTCAGATGCAAAAGCCTCTAAATCCCGTCTGAAATTTTCTTCTAAAATGAAAATCTTTCTCAGGCTCCTATGTTTATGTTCAGTTATTTCATTTAAATGGCAATGAAAATAATCTATTCATTGCCATTAAAGTGAAATTACTGAACCTAAACATAGAAGCCTGATAAAAATGCTCATTTTAGACGAAAATTTCCGATGGCATTTAGAGGCTTTTGCATCTGAACTCTTCATAAAATATATAAAATCAGTGTACATTAAATAATAATACATTGCATATATAGTAGTATATTATATAATATATCGCGATTTCTTTGTGATATATCCATATATCAATCTATAAATCCATAGTTTTCTGTATTTTAATATTAATATAATATTATAATTAAATTATATTATATTTCGAATTATTCAATTAATTATTTAATTTAGTTATATGACTAACATTATTTTAATCTATAAAATCCCCATTAATGCTAACATATTGTAATAAGATTATATATTATAATATAGTGTTTAAAAGGTATTTAAAATATTTATCTATTAATGAATTTAATACAACACTATTAATAATTAAAATCAATATATAATATATAAAAGAAAAATGTAATTATATTATATTAAAACATATAGTCTTATTTATGCAATATTCTTAATCACTTTTTAAATCTGCCATACTTCAATCTCCAATTAAAATCAATCAAATGTAGTAATTTAAAAGTAACCATGACAGGAAACATCCAGAAATGTTATTCTTGTGATGGTAAAGAGGAGCAGAGCTCTGAGCTTTGACTTCCCTATTAAGAAAGAGAGACATATTTAATGAGTGGGAAAGCCTGCTCAAGCATTAGAAATTCAATCCTGCCCATTACTGGCGTGATGAAGCCGAGCTAATGGAGCAGGACTCCAGGTACCCTCATCTAAATGAAGAGGTGGAACTAGCAGGTTTTTCCCTTTCTGAAGTGTCTCTAATGCTTACATCTAATAGCCATTACCTCTGCTTTAAGGGGACCGAATGTGATTATGACCGTTGGAAAATAGGAAATAATTTGTCAAAGGGCTTGTACGGACAATCTGAGGACAGAATTTCAAGAGTTGGTACAAAACATAAATAGGAATCATGCTAAACACAGTTAACATTGTATTTATTATGATATTTATAATGTCTGGAAAGTTTATGGAAGAGTCTATGGAAATTCATGGTTAAGGTTTGAGAATCCTATATGGGCCATTCTACAGAATTGGTCCAAACTGCTGTCCCACAACCAAAAAACACATTTAATACACGTTTAAGTATTCAAATCTTGAATGTTTACTAAGAACCTTCTATTATCTATTGAAACCCACAATAATATTTAAAGTATTAGTAAGCTTAATATATGTATAAAAGCATAATTTATTGGGTACTTTCAATTGGGAGGTGGCTGTCCTGAACCCTAACCCCTAAATTTCAACTTATGAAAATTGTATTGAAATATTTTTCATTGTTGTTTTTAAAAGTATCTTGTTAGTTCTTTTAAAAAGTGAAGTTCAAAAAGAAAAGTATATTTTCTTTGTAAATTATGAAACTTTATATTAAAAAAATGTGTCCAGCATTTTCACGTCACTACCGAAATGTGTATGTTTTAGTCTATTGGCCGAAACTACATCCCTATATTTATGATCAGGAAATATATACGTGTCACTCTCTCTCATAGCTACATGGTGAGTAGATAGGTCTCATCATTTTGAGGTAAATGTGTTCAAAAGTCTGAAAAATCTGTGTGTAACTTTAAGGAACGTCACTACCGAACACCTTTTTTCTGCAATTAAGCACACTTTTTTTGGTAGTTATTCCATAACATTTAGTTTTTATATGTGTACCGCTGTTCAGAACTGTGCTAGCTAACCGTGCGCTGATTAGCATCCTTGAGCTAGGTTCAAAAGTATCTCAAATTGTCACTACCGAAACATTTGGTGGAGTTTCAGTTGTGACAACTTTGTTTTTTTTGGGTGTTATCCCATAAAATTATCACTACCGAAACAGTCATGACCAAAACATGTCATCACTGTTTCAGTAGTGACAAAAGGGAACACATAATCCTCATATTTGGGGGAAATAAACACAATTTGAGTACAGTTTAGTACAGCAAACTTTTGTATTTTAGTACGTTTTAGTAGTGTTATAGTATGCAAGTTAGAATTTGGTAATAAGATGTGGTTGTTACCAAAGCATTACTGTCACTACCGAAAATGTGCTGTCACTACCGAAACATGGGATGTTTTGTCAAAAATAAAGCATACTGAATTATCAGCTAAGGTGTTATGATAGTTTTTGGTTCAATGAATATTCAAACTAATGAATGCTTAACGTTGAAATCAGTATGATCAGTAAGAAAATTTGGATTCAAAATACAACAAATCTCACACATTAAATTACACTTTAAATATTGTTAAAAAATTTAATTGTTATTGATTAACTGCTGAAACAATGTAATACAATAGCTAAATATATATATATATAATATATATTGACATGTAGAATTTAAGCAAAACTTAAAGTCAACTAACCCTTCTAATTAATATTATTACTGTGTTTTCCGTTGTGACAAATTTGGGGAGAGGACCAATAGTCCAAAACGTTCTGAAAATATAATATGAGAATTAACTAGCAGCAATACTAATTGTACCTTGATATTATAGCAATCTTCCAATTAACAACTTAATCCATTTTTGGAATACTTGAGTGGTCACGGGGGGCTTTTTTGCATGCCCCCACTATCGTCGTATCATCCAACTTCTGTGGGCGGTCAGCTGTGGGACGGATGTGCAACACTGCGTGCCGGATAAAGTGGGTGAGGGGGGGGGTGGGGGGGTGCCCAAACTAAAACAGGACAAGGGAGAACCAACAAACAAATTATATAAAAATAAAAAAAATCAGTTTATAGATGCAACACTTACAACTAAACGTTGGGGGTGCGCAGCTCCGCTCTTCAGAGAGACAGTCTCCGCCTTAGATCCCTTTGGGATTCTGTAACACCAACAGCAGAAGAATCGTCTCATAAACAAGTTTTTATCTGTCACCGATGCACAGCTGCAGGGGACACCACGTGTCCGGTGCAAACAAAAGCGTGGGCATTAACCTAATTCCTCAAACAGCGCACGTACGCAACACCTTTCCGTTGGGGTGGGCAAAAATCGTAACTAAGCACGCAGCGACAAGGGGTGGGGCTGAGTGGGGGGGGATGGCAGCGCAGGACCCTCAGGATAGGACGTAACAGTTTTCAACACTTCCTCCAGCTTTGGGCCACAGAAGTGGTTTTTGCGTGTTTTTAGAGAGTGGGACTGCGGGGAGGGGTGAGACTGAAAACAAACGGACCCACTCGGACACTTTGATCTTCGTTTCCTGGCAATTATTTACGTCTGTTTCTCACGAATCTTTTTTTCGCTCTCTTGCGCTTGATTGTGGCTCGCTTCCCTCACTTTTCACCCTTGAACACAATACGATTTCTCTTTAAAAGTTTCTGGCAGGAAGCTATAAAAACACCTCAGTTGCTGCTATTATTTGAATGGAATATAAAGTAGCTCCCAGCAGAATATTGTGCTTTAGATGTTTGATAACCCACTATAAATATGTATCATACATTAATATGTAAACATGTATTATGGTTATTCCTTACATCATGGGATATTTTTGAGTAAACATGAAATAAAACTAAACAACAATAACAATTAATAATAAAAGAGTAAAATAAAAAGAATTTAATATAATATAATACATAATAATATAAATGCTAATAATAACAATACAAATACAAGTAGATATAACCATTTAAACATAAAAAAAATAATTATTATAAGTAATAATTAAATAATGATAACAAAATAAAATTTAACTACTTTAGGAATAAATAAATAATAACAATAATAATAAAAAATGACAAGTCGATGTAAAAAAATATAAAATAAAAATATGAAAATAATTAATTATTATAGTATAATTAAAATAATAAAGAAATCATTAAAAGACTAAAAAACAATACCCATATAAAATGAAAGATAAAACTACAATAAAAATAATTTAAAATAAAATAATATATGATAAGTAAAATAATGAACATAAAAAAATAAATGACAATACTAAAAAAATACAAGTGATAATAATATTAATAAAAAATAAAAATATAAATAATGTAAAATATTTGTATTATAAATATTAATTCAATAAATAATACAAATTAAATAACAATAATTGATTTTATTTAATAAGGTGTTTTAGTTTTCCTTTATTTTACATTTAGTATTTAAAGAATAAGTTTAATTAATAATTCCATAATAACAACATCTTAAAAATGATCTCCAATCTTTACGATGTGTTTTGTGTTTATTATTATTGTGTAATATTCATTTTAATATTATATAATATACAACATCCAATCAATTCCTGAAGGATGAAATACATTATTTCTACATTATTTATCCTGCTTCACTCTGAATATCGTCACATTACTAAAGTAAAATGGGTTGCAAATAGCAATTCACATTGCTATTTAAACTAAAATTGCAAGGTCAAATTAAATGGCTAAAAATCCAGTAATCTGCAAAACAACACAACGATTTGACTTTAATAAGCTGTCCGGCATCCTAAATATCATGTCAGCATAAAATTCAGTCAAACATATCCTCACATTAGCATCCAAGATGCATTGTTTATTCAAAAAATGAATTCATAACCTTCATGTTTTTTGCTGAAAAGCCATGGAGGGGTATGAAAAGAATTATAAAGGGGCAGGTCAATCGGTAGCAGGACCTCCAGAGAGGGGCCATTAATCTGAGGCCTCCCGTCGCACCCGTAGCCTGACCGGCGTGACCACAGGCCTGTTCCCTTGACCCACGCACTGCAGAGATCTGCTGAAGAGGCAGCTGCTAAAATGGCCATTTTGGAGAGAAACAGGAATAATTGTGGCCTGTGTTGCTGGAGCAAAGTAAAAAGATGTCATTTAAGACCCCCACTGCTGAGGGGCAACCCTTAACTTTCCTCTAGTCTCCAAAAGCATGGTTTTTGGGTATTGCTGAGGAGTGAGTAAGGTGCATCCAGAGCATATCTTTGTTTTACTGTGTTGTGTGTGTGTTGTGTTTTGTGTGTGTGTGTGTGTGTGTGTGTGTGTGTGTGTGTGTGTGTGTGTGTATTGCGTGGAAACCATACATACCGGTTACATATATACCATGAATGCACATCTCTGGTTAAGAGTGTCTGCCAAAAGAACAAACATAAATGTAAGTTTCTATATCATGCAATGCATTTTGAAATATTCTGGTATTTATTTTCAAGATAATTGTGGTCAATTACACAATCAAATTTTAATTTCGTAATTATTGACAGTATGAATTGTTGAAAAGATTTATAAAACATTTGTCTGAGATGCATAGATTCACCATGGTCAAAAATGTAATTAAATTATGAAGTGAAAAGATTTAATTATGATTATTTATTTCACAGCCCAGTACGTGTACACAATATGAATTTCAATACATTTTCAAATGTATACTACACACACACACTACTCCTTGGTAACATATATAAGAATTAAATATAATATCTTATACTATGCAATGCATTTTGAAATATTTTAAAGACAAAGAGATCTACTCTCTGAGACATGGCCTTGACTGACTCTATGAATTGAATCTAATGAATCTAAAAACTATAATAATATCTGTACTATAAATAATACTGCTTAAATTAATAACACATTAATTAAAAACAACAACACATTCATATAAATATGAATTTTTAAATCCAGCCATTAGATTATTAAATTATTGTTTATCAGACATTCAACCAAGAAAAAAATATTACGAAACCCGTCTACAAACATGTAATTTTGCATTATTTTAGGGTTATTTAACTAAAAGTAATTTAATGTAGAAATGAAATACATTTTAGAAATTATATTTTAAATATAATTTATAAAAAGTTATATTACAATTAAAACATGAAATATTTATATTAATATTAAAATAATTTTGTGGTTCCAACAAAATGGCTTTGCTTTCAGCATTAAGATTATTAGGATTATTGTTCAGGATATATCAACCACACTTGTTTTTTCACAACACCCACTACACATCGGCATTATTTAAAAAAAAGTCTAATGTCTAATGGCTTATAAAAATTTTGAAATATATACTTTTTTACAACTAATGAGGTTTTTAAATAAACATTATAAATATGTATTAATAATATATTTATAGTAAATTTTGTATAAAAATAGTTTTTGTCCAACAAAATGGGATCTGCATTATTGTATTATTTAAAAAAAAATTTGGATTATGTTAATAAAACATTTATATGCAATATATATATATATATATGATTGTTAAATGCAAAAACCTTCATTCTTTAGATCCAGCCTCCCAGTTTCAATCACCTGTCATCCATCAACAGATCAAATCCTCATTCATTCATTTCTTTCCGCTCTTGTTAGTGTGTTATGCCTATTCCAGCAGAAGATGGCCAGTGTTTGGGGGGGAATGAAAGATGAAAGGCATGTGGGGGCTTTGGGCGAGACGTGTTGTGTTTGGAGGGAGCAGTTGGGAGTCTGATGGCAGAACGGTCTTTGGGAATTTAAGAGTAGCTTGGAGTGCGCTTTTCCCTTTGGATGACGGCTCCAGGAAGAAAGGCTTCTCTTTTCAAAGGCTCTGGCTTTATTTATATTACACATTTTCATCGAAGGGCTCTTTCAGAGGCAGACGGCTTTTTTCAGTCGCCCAACACGGGTTTTTTTATGTTTTATCACCGACCGTATGTTTGTTTCCGGATGAGCGGCCTTTATTTCTTCACAACTGTCCGGCAAGAAACAAATATGCAGCAGAATTGGGTTCTTCTCTCACGTACACTCTTGTGAACAGTAAACACTGATTAGCTCCAGTCACAGCCCATCCGTCATTAGCCATTATTAGCTCAAGACGGCTAAATGATAAATTAGCTGTCATTCAAAGCAGCCACATCATTTAGGACTGTTTCATTGCTGACAAACAACAGTGTCATGTGACCGTCCCTCCCAACGGGACAAGAAAAAAATCAAAGCGAGGGGCGTTCACCTGTTCCCTGTCAGTTCAATGAAGTGCAGAACGAAAGGCCTGATAAGTTACTGTGCTTCAAATCACTCCTGCCCTCCGCTGTTGTCCTGCTAAGACTGATGAGCAGTAGTGTGTAATTGAACCATGTAGCACATGTCAAAACAGGAAATGAGGTCAGAGGAAATGAGTAATATGTTGAAGTCTGGTCAGGCGAGTTTGCTGGCCAATCAAGCACAGTAACACCATGGTCATTGAACCAGCTTTTGGTACCTTTGGGAGTGTGGGCAGGTGCCAAGTCTTGCTGGAAAATTAAATCAGCATCTCCATGAAGCTTGTCAACAGAAGGAAGCATGAAGTGCTCCAAACTTTATTGGTAGATTGCTGTGTTGACTGTGGACTTCAGGAAACACAGTGGACCAACACCAGCAGATGACATGGCAGCCCAAATCATCACTAACTGTGGAAACTTCACACTGGACTTCAAGCAACATGATTTATGTGGCTCTCCACTCTTCCTCCAGACTCTGGGACCTTGATTTCCAAATGAAATGCAAAATTTACTTTCATCTGAAAAGAGGACTTTGGTCCACTGTGTTTTCTGAAGTCCACAGTCAACGCAGCCATCTACCAGGACATTTTGGAGCACTTCATGCTTCCTTCTGCTGACAAGCTTTTTGAAGATGCTGATTTCATTTTCCCAGCAGGATTTGGCACCTGCCCACACTGCCAAATGCACCAAAATTTGGTTAAATGACCATGGTGTTGGTGTTGGTGTGCTTGATTGGCCAGCAAAGTGGCCTGACCTGAACCCCATAGAGAATCTATGGGTATTGTCAAGAGGAAAATGAGAAACAAGAAATCAAAAAATGCAGATGAGCTGAAGGCTGCTGTCAAAGAAACCTGGGCTTCCATTACCACCTCAGCAGTGCCACAAACTGAACACCTCCATACCACTCCGAATTGATGCAATAATTAATGCAAAAGGAGCCCCTACCAAATATTGAGTACATGTACAGTAAATTAACATACTTTCCAGAAGGCAAACAATTCACTAAAAATGTTTTTTTATTGTCGTAATGAAGTATTCTGATTTGTTGAGATGGTGAATTGGTGGGTTTTTGTTGAATGTGAGCCAATATCATCACAATTAAAGGAACCAAAGACTTAAACTACTTTAGTTTGTGTGCATTTGATTTATTTAATACACGAGTTTTACAATTTGTGTTGAATTACTGAAATAAATGAACTTTTCCACGGAAAATAGGAATCTTCTATAGGAATCTTGATCCAGTTGGTGTCCTTCACAACTGCGCAGGTCAAAGGTCAGCCTTTCTTCAGCCAATGAGGAAACCAGAATGAAAAAAAAAGTTTGCTGTACATTCAGACTGCAGAGCCTCCGAACAGCCGTTTTCCCTGGCCGTCAATTAATTAATTAGGAAAAGGTGTCATTTGTACGAGACTCTTGAGAAATCAAGGGCAAGAAAACTCTTTTTCTCTCTCTCTCTCTCTCGCCGTCATGTTGTTCTTCTTGTCAGTGCTTCATTAATTTTCTCGGGGTAAATCACGTCAAGAGTGCGCATGTGGAAGCTGTCAGGGTGTAGATGTATCTCTTCATCACCTCGGGGAGCGTGTGTCTGAAGCGGGGCCCGTGGGTAATCTTGACGGGGCGTGGACGGAGCCTTGTAAACAAGATGCTAATGTCTGATAAGAAAAGCTGATGCCTAATGACAAATTGCTAATAACGGCAGGAGACTGCTGAGAGTGAGAAAGTGTATTGATTATCCTTATTACCCAAAGCATTCGTCTCGGGAGGAGGAGGGAAATTAGCCTGCGCCTGCCCCCGATGACGGACTGATTGCTCTGGGGGCCCTGAATAGGACAAATGCGTTCGCACAAAAACACATAAAGCTCAACCCTCTGTCTGCAGGAAGATGAGAAGTGAAAATATCCCTGCGGTTTTGTTGAGAAGCCCTTGTGAAAAAGAAATGCGCTTTCATAGTGTACTTCAAATCTTTTTTTTTTTTGCAAATAATATAATGTTAATTAAATTAAATAAAATTGTACATCCGTAATTTCAAGACTGCTTTTAAAAAGTGCACATTGTAATAATGACAAAATGAAAAGGTTTACTTTGAAGTACATTTTAAATCATGTTTTAATAAGCTTTTGTTGCGCTTTAATGATGTGCACTTATTTTACTGTGTTGACGAACATACTAAAACACAAATACTTGATTATAATTTTGACTGTACTTTGTTATTCAATATTACAGTATCTGTATATTTAATTACAATATCTAGAGTAGATCGGCGGTTAAATACAGATTACTGGAATATGTTTGCAAGAAATCAATATTAAAATACTATTCATTAGCTTAATATAAAACATAAAAAAATACAATTTCCATATTTCATGTGAACTCTTTTCGTCCAAATTAATGTTTAAATATTGTTTGCATATAAATGAACTGTATCAATTTATTACAAAATACTACAACATTATCGAATACAACAAAATGCATTTGTCTAGCGATTGTTCTATATTTATACAGTATATGTGCTAATTGTTTATATATTTCGTTATAAATATGTAAAATGTATTCATCATTACAATATTTAACTTTAAAAAACTATTTTATATTTAATAATTTTTGGCCAAATTAATGTTTGTGTGTTGTTTGTCTGTGTTGGGGTGGTGGGTGGTGTGTGTGTGTGTTAAATGTATAACATTTTAATAGAAAATATATACTACACATGAACATATCTCAAAACGTTATTATGTGTAATATATACATACAATGTGATATTCTAGCCATGTTTCTATATTTTATATATGTTATCATTTTTTTGTTATTTTACTTATAACTAGTATTGTAAAATTATTTTTTAGGTAATTTTAATTCCTTATTTAATTTTGTCCATTAAAAGGGATTTGTATTATGGCATTATTTTGCATTAGTTTATATTTCATAATTTTGTGAAATATATTTAAATACCAAATTATTACAACAACAATAATTTAATATTTAATATCAAAATTATTTTTCTTAAATTAGCCATCCAACCAGGGTACCAAATTAACTTTTTAATTTACAATTACCATGGCTGGTGAATTAATAAATATTGGTCTATGTAAATTGTGAATTAAACAAATCTTTTGCCATATATTGATTATATATATTTTTGTACGTATACTTTACTTGCCAACTTAAGTATGCATATAATTTTTTATATAAAAATAATACAGCAAACGATGTAATACACCAAATGGGATTTGCTAGCCATTGTTTCTATATTTAATATAAGTCATTGTCTCCTATAATTATTTGTAATTTTTGGATATATAATATCTATATATATATATAATTCAAAAAACCTGTCCCTATAGAAATTCCAAAGAAAGGAATTTACGAAAAAATAAAATTAAAATTAAACTTAACAGTCCTACTTAAAATGGTTAAAAAACACTCTTAAACTCAACTAACTGCATTTTATATCAATTTAAACTATAATAATTGTTCATTTAATTGTAACTAACATGCAATTGTGTCCAAAAGCATTACATTACAAGTATATTCTTCATAAATATAAGTCTAAAAGTATGTTATTTCCGTAATAAGTACTCTTTTTAAAAGTATGCTAGCTATAAGTGCTTCTGCTTCAGAAGGGAAAGTGTCATTGCATCAGGAATCAAAGAGAGAGAGGGTTTGTCTTGTCTGTCTCGCCACCACATCTAAGAAAGCTTGACTTTCCTGGGTGCGTGCCACTCTTACTCATGAACCCTGCTTGGAAAATACTTCTAGTTAATGGTGACCACCCTGAGAAGTCTTGGACATAGATTCAATACATTTCAGGGGTTTTTTGCATTTGCATTAATTTTCAGTTTCGAAGTTGGTGTTCTGGTGAGACTTGGTCGCTCAACCATATCAAGTTTCCCAGGTATCTGCACGAGATGGAAAAAATAGCTTTTTTTGATGGTTAATTCCACAATTACTTTTTTTTTGTCTGAAGTGCTGACTTCTCCAGAGAGGACCGGAGAGGGCCGTCTAGGTCACCGGAGGACTGCCCATCTAAGCAGCGCAAAAAATGAGGTCACTCTTTTCTGCTGTTTCGCCAAAATCCATCCTGGGTCGAGCCGGAGACATGGGGATCCAAACCTGCTTTTGTTTCAGGGACGCACTGTGTGGAAGTAGAGATGCAAGACAAGAAAACTTCTTTTTAAGATTAAAATCATTACTTAGGACACGTTTTAGTCACTTGTTCCCAAGGCCTACATGACCGTGTCTGTTCAGAACATTTACATGTAATGTTATAATGTAACTTTATTCATTTAAAACTAAAACTAGCAGCCCTTATAAAAATTAACCTTGGTTTTACTACAAACAAAACCAAAAACCTTGGTTACTATAGTTAAACCACAAATTAGCCATGGTTTTGCTAAACTAACAATAGTTTAACCACGGTATTTGTAATAAAACTGTGGTTATGGTAATAAATACACCAAAAAGAACTTGGTTACTAAAGGTTACTAAACTTTTACTATACAGATCATGTGTTAATCCTCTAGTTATATAATATAATATAATATAATATTAGGGTTATTTATGTATTTATTAAGCATTTCAGCTGAAACTGGCATGATTACAAAATAATGTAAATGAATGCCTAATATAATGCATTAAAAGTTATTTTACTTTACTTAAGTTTAAGTTTACGTTACTTTAATTTATTACAGTTAATTCAATTATTTTGTTCAGCAAATAGTCCCTTGAACCTTGCAGTGTTGCTTCACATTAAGATGTTTTGATACGTGTTTTTATTGTAACTTGTTTTTGTTGCAACTGGCTGATATTTTTACATCTAATATAATATAATATAATATATATTATATTATATTATATTACATTACATTATATTGTATTGTATTGATTGGAATTTATTTAAGCCTTTCAACTGAAACTGGCATGATATGAGCCATGTTTACTATATATAATATAATATAATACCTTAAAAGTTACTTTATTAAGTAAATTAAGCCATGGTTTATTTTGGCAGGAAGATTAACCATGCTTTTACTATAAATAAATATTAAAAAACACGGTTACTAAAGTTGGTATTTGTAGTAAAACTGTGGTTATACAAATGGTAATCAATACGCCAAAAAACATGGTTACCACACTTTTACAATAGTAACACCATAGTTGATTTTCGCAAGGGAGTCCCTGAACCATTAAGTCACATAAGCTTTGTTTCTTTTCTATTTATTGATCTTTCTTATGTGCTTTATTCATGTTATTCAACATATTCAGTTGAGATGATCTCTCTTCCTCTGAACAGCTTCGGTTTGTTACAGCCTCAGCTGGGGTTTGGACTGTAATAATGGCGCCTAATCGATAACCATATTTGTCTTACAGTAAACGTGCTAAAATATTTATGAATTATTTGATTCCCCGCTCAAAATAAATCAAACTCGTCTGAACCGCGTCGTAGAGGTCAGCGTAATTAATAGCTTTATTGAAATCAACTGATAATGTTAACCGCGGAAGGAAAGTAGAAATGGGCGAGTGAATCAATTGGACTGCATTATCCCGCGCCGCAGCGCACTTAACGAGCCTGTTGGCGTGAAGTGGTCCGCGCATGCGCGCTGTGAGAGTCCTCCTCAGTGCACAGCTGGATCGTGAATGATGCGGCGAGACAGATGTATTGTGATGCGCTGAAGGTCAGGCCTTATTATGTGACTGCAGCTCGTGTCTGTTTAATCTCTACAGCTCCACAGCAACAATCCAATCAACCCCCACTACACACGGCCCTCATTCATCACGACAAACCACAAAAAAGAAAAAAAGATCTATTCTGTCCCTTTTGGATGGGATCTGAAGAGAAAATGGTGAAATTGCTATACTCGATTACCTACTTTTTTTTATAGTAGATAGATATAATAATTATCCAGCTATAATTAATAAAAAAATATTTCTATAGATTATAATGTATTATACTCCTTATTAGAAAGTTCACTCTAAAAATTGCTGGGTTGTTTCAACCCAGTTTTGACTAACCCAACTTTTAGGTTAAAAATTTAATTAAAAAATGTAACCCAACAGCTGGGTTAGTCCACATTTGACCCATAGTTGGGTTGAAAAAACCCAGCATTTTTTAGAGTGTTGGTTCAGGGAGAGGCAATTACTACAATTTTGATTAGGAAGGATGCAAATGGAGGCATATTCTATTATAAATGGAAATTTAGTGCTGTCAATCGATTAATCGCATCCCAAATAAAAGTTTTCGTTTACATAATATACAGTGGGGCAAAAATATGTAGTCAGCCACCAATTGTGCAAGTTCTCCCACTTACAAAGATGAGAGAGGCCTGTAATTTTCACCATAGGTATACCATAACTATGAGAGACAAAATGAGAAAAAAACATCCAGAAAATCACATTGTAGGATTTTTAAAAATTAATTGGTAAATTACTTCTCGGTAAAATAAGTATTTGGTCACCTACAAAACAAGCAAGATTTCTGGCTCTCACTGACCTGTAACTTCTTCTTTAAGAGGCCCCTCTGTCCTCCACTCGTTACCTGTATTAATGGCATCTGTTTGAACTCGTTATCAGTATAAAAGACACCTGTCCACAACCTCAAACAGTCACACTCCAAACTCCACCATGGCCAAGACCAAAGAGCTGTCAAAGGACACCAGAAACAAAATTGTAGACCTGCACCAGGCTGGGAAGACTGAATCTGCAATAGGTAAGCAGCTTGGTGTGAAGAAATCAACTGTGGGAGCAATTATTAGAAAATGGAAGACATACAAGACCACTGATAATCTCCCTCGATCTGGGTCTCCACGCAAGATCTCACCCCGTGGGGTCAAAATGGTCACAAGAATTGTGAGCAAAAATCCCAGAACCACATGGGGGACCTAGTGAATGACCTGCAGAAAGCTGGGACCAAAGTAACAAAGGCTACCATCAGTAACACACTGCGCCGCCAGGGACTCAAATCCTGCAGTGCCAGACGTGTCCCCCTGCTTAAGCCAGTACATGTCCAGGCCCATCTGAAGTTTGCTAGAGAGCATTTGGATGAAGAGGATTGGGAGAATGTCATATGAAACCAAAATAGAACTTTTTGGTTAAAACTCAACTTGTCGTGTTTGGAGGAGAAATAATGCTGAGTTGCATCCAAAGAACACCATTCCTACTGTGAAGCATGGGGGTGGAAACATCATGCTTTGGGGCTGTTTTTTCTGCAAAGGGACCAGGACGACTGTTCCGTGTAAACGAAAGAATGAATGGGCCATGTATCGTGAGATTTTGAGTGAAAACCTCCTTCCATCAGCTAGGGCATTGAAGATGAAACGTGGCTGTGTCTTTCAGCATGACAATGATCCCAAACACACCGCCCGGGCAACGAAGGAGTGGCTTCGTAAGAAGCATTTCAAGGTCCTGGAGTGGCCTAGCCAGTCTCCAGATCTCAACCCCATAGAATATCTTTGGAGGGAGTTGAAAATCCGTCTTGCCCAGCGACAAGCCCCAAAACATTACTGCTCTAGAGGAGATCTGCATGGAGGAATGGGCCAAAATGCCTGCAACAGTGTGTGAAAACCTTGTGAATACTTACAGAAAACGTTTGACCTCTGTCATTGCCAACAAAGGGTTTATAACAAAGTATTGAGATGAAATTTTGTATTGACCAAATACTTATTTTCCACCATACTTTGCAAAAAATTTTTTAAAAATCCTACAATGTGATTTTCTGAATTTTTTTTTCTCATTTTGTCTCTCATAGTTGAGTATACCTATGATTAAAATTACAGGCCTCTCTCATCTTTTTCAGTGGGAGAACTTGCACAATTGGTGCTGACTAAATACTTTTTTCCCCACTGTCTATGCGTGTACATGTCACGATTCGCTGTGGGAGGAACGATGGAGACACGGAGAAACATTAAATAGTCTTTAATACTTGAATAACCGGGGATAATCCATAACAGGAACACGGGAAACACACAACATCCAACAAGTAGACCCGACAGAGCAGAAATGCACAGACAATAACTTATAAACACAGGACAAATACCAAACACAGGTGCACAGAATGACTAATTAAACTAAACGAGGACAGGAAAATGACCAAATAAGGAAACACAAGAACCAGAAACAGGGGCAAAACAAAACCGGTCCATGCTCGTGACATATCGCCCCCCTCCCGGACAACAGAGCCCACGGTGGAGCCGACGGAGGGAGGAGCCATGGAGGAGACGGAGAGCCAACGAGCCAGGGTGGAGCTGAGGGCTCTGGCGACCAAGGCGGAGGCGGAGAGCCCGGAGTCGTGTCGGAGCCTGGACTGATGATGACAAGGTGAGCTGATGGGAGGAAGGAGCCCAATAGAGCCGGTGGGACGGAGCAACGAGAGCAGTCCGGACGGCGCATAGTCCCTGCGACATGGCAGGTCGGTGCCCGACCAAGGCAGAGCCGAGGGACGAGGGACATTTAGTTTAATTAGTCATTCTGTGCACCTGTGTTTGGTATTTGTCCTGTGTTTATAAGTTATTGTCTGTGCATTTCTCCTCTGTCGGGTCTACTTGTTGGATGTTGTGTGTTTCCCGTGTTCCTGTTGTGGATTATCCCCTGTGATTCCTGGATTAAAGACTTTTGCTTGTACTCCACGTTTCTCTCTCGTGGAAACGTGGAGTACAAGCAAAAGCAAAAGTGTTCAGGCTGGCGTCATAGAACGAGCAGAGCGCGTCGTTCGGGTAGCTGGTAAGTTCGGCGAGAGCCAGAAACAGTCTGGTATGGTCCCCGAGCGAGCGCTCCCCCTGCTCCAGCAGGAGGAGGAGGAATTTCGGGTGGAAGAAGGGATCCATATCAAGAAACACAACGGAAACAAAAACTCTGAGAGAAAACCGGAAAACAAAACGGAGGATAGACAAACGGAGGTTACTGTTTTGGGTCGGGGCTTCTGTCACGATTCGCTGTGGGAGGAACAAGAGAGTAACGTGGAGTACAAGCAAAAGTCTTTAATCCAGGAATCACAGGGGATAATCCACAACAGGAACACGGGAAACACACAACATCCAACAAGTAGACCCGACAGAGGAGAAATGCACAGACAATAACTTATAAACACAGGACAGTTACCAAACACAGGTGCACAGAATGACTAATTAAACTAAACGAGGACAGGAACATGACCAAAAAATGCAACACAGGAACAGAAACAGGGGCAAAACACAACAAAACAGGTCCATGATCCTGCAGTATTTTATTATGTCCTATAAGTATCACACACATACCATATATATTTCGAAAATATTTACATGTATTTACATGTATATATTTATTTTCATATAATTTATATTATATATAAATATATTTAACATATAAACATAACATTTTTCTAAAAATATATACATGTATGTGTGTGTATTTATAAATACATAATAAATATACACAGTACACACATTTTATGTTAACAAAAACTTTTATTTTGAATGCAATTGATCGCGATTAATCATTTGACAGCTCGAATATAGCGATTAGATGCATCTTTAGTATATATGGAAGCATAAATTTTTTGAATATTATAAGTGATACAATTCTTAACTGTAATTATTATTAATAATAATTATGGTGTATTATAATAGTATATGTATTAGTGCTATAGACTTCTATAATAATCATACAATCCTTGATATACAATCACAAATGTTTTTTGTATATAGTGTAATACATATTAGTAATATAATTACATACAATTTATAAAATATAATATATTCATAGATTCATAGTATTCTAGAATTGTGGAAATAAATATGATTTACATAATTACATGAATTATTACATAATGGTAAGTTTTTAATTTATATAATAATATTTATGCACAAATTAGTCTACCTAGAATTATAACTAATTATTATTATAGAAATATAGTCATTATTAGTAAAAAAGTGGAAGGCAAATGCTAAATTTTGATTATTAGAGTTCATATTGAGGGCTTTTTTAATATTATCGGGAATAACATGCATGATCTAATAAAAATTATATATAATATAATAATGTACCATGTAATAGAATTATAACTAATATATAATTAATTAATAAAATAATAAATAATTAAATATATACAATAACATAAAATAAATTATTAACTTATAATGTTGTTGTATATAATATAATATATATAATAGAATAATCTAATAAATATAATTTAGATAAGTACATGAATTATGGACATAATAAATTTTATATCGCAATAGCTAAACACACATAATTATTTCTAACGTTCATAACATTTTAACTATTTAAGATACAGATAGAAGCCATTTTTTATTAATTATCTGGAATAACACGCATGAAATAATAATATAATGTATCAAATGAATATAATATCTACCCTGTGTAACAGAAAATGTTCTAAATAGCCTACATTTGATTAATAATTACCAAGTCAGCTTTATTTCTATTATTCGGAATAACATAAACTGATCAATCTTTCACATTAGAACAGTAACGAGCTTTAAGCAAATACATAGGCTCAGTTTTCATTCCGTCCTGACTTTAAGAACTTATAATAGAGTCAGCTGTTTATTATACATTTAAAATAGCTTTACAAGCCACCGTGAGGATAGGCTTTCCTTAGAAGAGATATTTCAGCGTCTGTTTGCAATCAGCAGCTCAAGTCACTTAAATCATGTGATGTCATCTGGCGTTGAAAGCGCTCAACACGTGGGAGGTATTGAGGCGGGAAACATGTTGAACAAGCGCCTTCCTCGCCGTGGTCTAGGAAATGTGGGAACAGGATGGGCAGCCGACCGCCCATCAAAACACTGTGGTCAGCCGCCACTTACGCTGCAGGCAGAAAATAAAAGAAGGCCGCGGGGAACGCTCGAGGTGGCTCTGGGTTCAAAAAAAGCCTTTCGATAAGATGATTAACGCGCCACTGTTGTTGTTGAAACCATCCCAAGTCTGACCCTAAAACTTGGCCAGTCAGAGGCAATGGCTTTCTGTCTTTATTGACGCGGGTTTAGGGGTTTCTCTCCCGCCCAGCTGTGATATTAACTGAAACCGATTAAGCTGGGACCACACGGGCGGCCCTCGGACCAGGCTTTGCGATGCAGAGATGAAAAAGGGCTGGTTTTTTAGGCCGAAAGATTTACTTCATCGTTGTAAAGCACATTTAAGTGCCACCTATGTAGAAAATGATTTTGATATATATCATTTGTAGCCAATTATGGAAAGGGAGAGTTTTCGGCGACGCCATATTAATCATGACTCCCGTGCACACCGAACATAGTGTTTCTCTTGTACTCAAAAATTATATGAGAGATCAGTGGCTTGACTTTGATTTTTGTTTTTAACTACAGTATAGCAATTCTCAATGTTCCTTTTGCATGCAAGTGTAAAAGTACATGATCGTTTAATATTATTATTATTATATTACAATGATCTTATAATATAAATATAATGTAAATTTTAAATTCAAAATTTCACGAGTAATTTTATAAATACGATATGTTCTTTATAAAGTCAAAAAAAAGGTCAAATGTTCTCTATGGCCTTCTTGAAGGTGTACATTTAGTCTTTTCTAAATATGTTTTGTATTGTGTTATTAATTAAAATTATGCTAAATTTAAATAAACAATGTTGATATTGATTTTAAAGTTAATTAAGTATAAATAAAAATTATTAATTATATTTTATTATTACAAATTAATATTTAATAATTAAAATGTATTTAAAAAAATCCCGTAATGTCACAATTGTGGGAGACACTAAAGGGAATATAATTTATATTTACCAATTAATAAATTAATTACTAATAATATTACAAAAAAACAAAGTAATTACATTGGGTAATTTTAAGTTTATACATTTAATAATAGTTGATATTATTTAAATTTAATAATACTCCTATACTTTGTAGTATTTTTTTCCTATAGTATCCCCAACGTTTTCCTCATCGTGTTTGCAGCAATGTATGTTAATGCTTTTACACATATCCCATATAGATATATATATTAGTGCGGCAAATGAGTAATCGCGATTAATCAACACAATCCAAATAACAGTATTGTTTACAAAATTATATGTGTGTGTACTGTGTATATTTATTATGTATATAAATACACACACATGCATGTATATGTTTCAGAAAATTTTTATTTTTATATATTAAATATATTTATATATAATATAAATTATGAATATAAATATATACATGTCAATTCATGTAAATATTTTCAAAATATATACATGTATGTGTGTGTATTTATTTATACATAATAAATATACACATAACACACACATATATTATGCAAACAAACTTTTATTTTGGATGCTCTTAATCGTTTGACATATATTACTATATATATATATATATATGTTAGTGCTGTCAAACGATTAATTTGCAAAGATAGTGTATATGTTCGTGTATGTTTATATGTATTCTACTAATAATATTATACATACAGGTATATTTTTTAATTATTTACATGTATTTACATGTATATGTTTATATTCATGTAATTTATATTATATATAAATATTTTTAATATATAAACATAACATATTTTTTCTGAAATATATACATGCATGTGTGTGTATTTATATATACATAATAAATATACACAGCACACATACATATATGTAAACAAACACTTTTATTTTGGACGCGATTAATCACGATTAATCGTGTGACAGCACTAGTTCATATATAGAAAAATCTGAATGAAACTAGGTCCTTTTACTAATGTGTATTATGTAGAGACGGATGTCACATCACAGACTATTAGGTGAGTTTCACCCACAGCAGATGTTAAGGCTTTCACACAGCAGAAATAAACATGACAACGGGCAGTAAAAAGCATGCCGCTTATAAGTCTGCATGTTCTGTGCGTCTATGTTTAAATGAGTGGCGTAGTTTCGTCTATACTACTACGCAAACTCAAACAAACGTGAAGCTCAGTGATTTCAGCATCTGTGTCTCACTAAATGAGGACATGAACACATCTCTAGAGCCTCTCCGAGAGTCACTTCAGAGCTTTTCACCGTTTCAGTTGAAACACTTGACAACAAACATGACGAAATTTTAACATAAACATAATACTATGATGTACTTCTCAAAGTAATAATACTATTACTGATATTTTTTCATCCATGTTTTTATATCAAACATAAGGTTTTGTCGTGCAGCATCTTATTTGACAAAAAAATATACAATGCAATGTTTCGTTGGAAAGTAATTGTTATATTTTCATATGATTACATTTTTTTTTAAAAGTGGATTAAACTGCTAAGTTTTATGACTGCATTTCTTGACAATTTTAATTATATTGTATTATTAATACAATACAAAAAATAAAACTGATTTCATGGGGCCCTAAATTAAAAGGTGGCTTAAAAAAAAAAGTTGTGTTTACATTCATTCTCAAGGTCTAACAAACACGTGAAAAGCATTTCCTTCCATATTAATAGTGATACGACCCTGTCTAGGGTAAGGCCGCAACATAAACTGACGTTAACAATCAAAGATCCTTTATACATTTAATTTACAGAACCACGAGTGAAAGCACAACTTCAGAGGTGAGCAAAGGTCAAAACAACAAACAAAACACCAAGCTAGCTCCTAACAGAAGACTAAATTCCCTAACAAAAGAAAAACTAAATAAAAATACAACACGTTACCCTAACTCCCTATCTAATGAAAAACAGGAGAAAACAATATTTACAAAAGAAAATGGCACTCACCCCCTACAGCTTCCAAGTGTGGAAAAGAGTATTTACAATACTTTACAAAATATACAAAATGGAAATGAGATTGACAACAACTTAACTCAAAACCAAAATTCACACTGCACACAACAGGCAAGCTAACAGCGACAACACACTGTAGCAAACACACAATAGCACATGTGCAATGGAACAACAGGAAATCACAAGTTGATCAGAGCTCCCTCCTCAGGCACAACAGATCCTTTTATTGCTGCTCCTTGGTCCCATTAGCACCAATCAGATCTGGACATCACTTTGGTAGCATCCAATCCTGTGAAGAGGAAAGGATGACAAAAGAGAGAGAGAGAGAGAGAGAAACAGCAAAGCAAGACACATACACAATATGTCTCAAGACGTAGCACCCCCACCCATAAATGTCAAACCACGTTTTGACAAAAAAGTTAAACACCACTAAACTTCAAATTACAGGTTTTAAGGGGTTGACACAGTAGCACATCTACACATCACCCAGGATTTGCTACCAGCTTTTGGGAGAACACCATATGCCCAGCCAAATCGTTACCTAGAATAAGGTCAACACCATCAACAGGAAGTCTGGCGCATACACCAATTTGCACTTGTCCTGTAACCAATTTAGATTTCATAGAGACATTATGCAATGGAACCTCAAAACACCCTAGCCCCACACCATGAACAGGCACTTTAGTCCATGCAAATGTCTTGGTGGAAAATGGTAAGACACTATCCACTATGAGAGACTGGCCTGCTCCCGTGTCCCTCAATATGGTAATCTGCCTAGGTTTTGATTTTTTAGTGAGTGCCACTGACCCAGACAACATGAAAGGCCTGTAGAGAGAAGACCGAGTTGAGAAAGAGGAAGAATCTACGACAGGGTGAACAGATGCAACACATCTGGATTGAGCAAACTCCACAAAGGTTTGATTAGCTGATTTCCCGTGGGCTCTAAATTGCTGCCTGTAAGTCTCAGGTACCAATTCATAAGCCCTTAACACGGCAGTCTTCACAACTTCATAATCCAACCTCGGTTCAATTGGTAAAGCGGAACACATTTCCTGGGCCTTACCTACCAACCTGCACTGCAGTAACAATGCCCACCTGTCTTTGGGCCATCTCATGGTAGCTGCCACTCGCTCAAAGGTAGTGAAGTATGCGTCCACCTCAGCTTCCCTGAAAGGAGGCACCAACTTAACATCCTTACTAGCATCAAATACCGATGGAGTACTGATACCATGCACTGCTGTTGAAACTCCAGAGAGAGTAGAAGTAATATCTACTGTGGGCTGAGCAGAGGTAAAAGAGCCAAGTCTATCATGACCACGTAATCTTGCAATCTCCAGTTCTATCTCCTGCAAACGCAACAGCTGGTTCTCATAATCTTGCCTTTTTTATCTGCAATTCAAGTTCTTTTAACCTGATTGACAACCAGGGATCATTGTGAGCAACAAAAGGACTCATGTCAGCGGGAGCCTCCTCATCAGCCACCACCGATGCAACAGCCCCCTCTTTAACACCACTGTCCAGTGGCAAGATCTGAATGTCCACCAATCTATTGTACAACTCAGCCTTTAACATTTGTTTAGTAGCATTAGATGACACAGCAACACAAAATAAATCTGCAATCTGTAGCAGGTCATCTTTCCTGCACTTATTAAATATTTCCAAAGTTGGATTTTGAGTAAATGAAGATATAATCAAACTCCATTACTAACCTACTTCCACAACAAATGAAAATATCAAAATCAAACACAATGACTCAGGCCTAATCAAATGATTAAGTTTTACAGGATCCCGGACGAGCCCCCAATTGTTACGACCCTGTCTAGGGTAAGGCCGCAACATAAACTGACGTTAACAATCAAAGATCCTTTATACATTTATTTACAGAACCACGAGTGAAAGCACAACTTCAGGGGTGAGCAAAGGCCAAACAACAAACAAAACATCAAGCTAGCTCCTAACAGAAGACTAAATTCCTTAAAAAAAGAAAAACTAAATAAAAATACAACACGTTACCCTAACTCCCTTTCTAATGAAAAACAGGAGAAAACAATATTTACATAAGAAAATGGCACTCGCCCCCTACAGCTTCCAAGTGTGGAAAAGAGTATTTACAATACTTTACAAAATATACAAAATGGAAATGAGATTGACAACAACTTATCAACTCAAAACCAAAATTCACACTGCACACAACAGGCAGATCAACAGGCAAGCTAACAGCGACAACACACTGTAGCAAACACACAATAGCACATGTGCAATGGAACAACAGGAAATCACAAGTTGATCAGAGCTCCCTCCTCAGGCACAACAGATCCTTTTATTGCTGTTCCTTGGTCCCATTAGCACCAATCAGATCTGGTAAGATCACTTTGGTAGTATCCAATCCTGTGAAAGAAAGGATGACAAAAGAGAAAGAAAGAGAGAGAGAGAAACAGCAAAGCAAGACACATACACAATATGTCTCAAGACGTAACAATAGTAAATGAATATTGTGATAAATATTGATATAGTATGATATGGAAAAAAATATTGTCATAATATTTCTGGCCATATCGCCCAGCCCTAATTTGAAAATTTGTCATGAAAAGTACTGAAAAAAGAGGATAAGAAAAAATAAAATAAAATACAGATTCAGTAATTAAAATTGCACATATTACATATAAACAAGTCTAAATAAAATGAAAACAGAAACATAAAATTAAAAAATGTTTATTTGTGCCTTAATGGAATAAAGCTCTGTGCACTGTGTTAGAAAGGCTAATGGGCTAGTTTTAGTTTTTTTGGAGTGGGTTTTGAGTAAGCTTTGGGCTGGAAATTTTTCTTGGACCTGACAACCCTGAACACATCAACATTCAGCCGCTAATGGCTGACGTATGATCACGAGTCAAAAGCAAATAGAAATGACAATCACTGCTGCTATATTGTATCTTGTCTACACTGGATACAGAATATAGATGTGCATTCGCTCTCTGACACAGTTCCTCTCGCCCCCCTCAAGTTTGTCATTAATACAATGGAGTGAAAGAGTTGTTCGCTTTGACCGTTTGTTTAACACAGAAGGTTTCCCAGCGTACGCACAATTGAAGTTTAGTTTTAAATGACAACCCCCGGCTTGCTGTCGAATATTGTCTGACATGTTTTGTTTTGTAAATGAGGCACAGTGTCATGGAGAGTCACAAAGAAATATTTGTTGAAAGATGAAGTGGTCCTATATCTGTTCACCCAAAAATGAAAATTAGCTCATTACTTACTCACCCTCAAGCCATCCTAGGCATATATGACTTCCTTCTAAATTCAGCTGAATCCAGTCGGAGTTATATTAAAATTGACTTTGATCTTCCAAGCTGTTTACTGGCAGTCAGCAGGTGTTGCAGTGCTTCAGTCCAAAAGAAGTTAAATAAAGCGCATCCATCCATAATAAATTATTCTTCTTTACAAATCCTCGTTTTGTACTTCTAATTCGTGACCGTTGTTTTGTTTTGATCTCTCCCCTGCGCTTCCGCGTTCGTCACTTCTGAGCAGCGCATGCGCAACGCCGACCTCCATACATCATCCGTCCAGAGCTGCTTCCGTGTACAACAGTGAGCGCAAGCTAGATTAAATTGATTATTAAGTTTTAAATATGGTTATTTTTCTTACAAAAAAGCATCGATTAGCTACAGGAGGCCTTTGTTCACCCCCCATTTTTTTATGGATGGGCACTTTTTATTTCACTTCTTTGGACTTATTCACGGGGCAACATCCGTTGACTGCAATGATATCGCTTGGAATATCAAAGACCATTTTTAATATAACTCCGACTGGATTCGTCTGAAAGATGAAAGTCATATACATCTGTTTTCAATACAAATTGAAAAAGGTTAGAGAAAAACGTACTGCGCCATGGTACAACAGTAATACCCATTCTCTCAAGAAAGAAACTCATAGTCTTGAGCGCAAATGGAGAAAAACTAACTTGGAAGTTTTTAGAATTGCGTGGAAAAACAGTATGTCCAGCTATAGACAGGCTCTAAAAGCTGCCAGGGCCGAGCATATCCATAAACTCATAGAAAATAACCAAAACAATCCAAGGTTTTTATTTAGCACAGTGGCTAGATTAACAAATAACCAGACGCCACCCGATCTAAATATTCCCTCACAGTTTAATAGTAATGACTTTATGAATTTCTTCACTGATAAAATAAATAACATCAGAAATACAGCAACAAATGTAGATTCTACAGCGTATAATACTTCAGCTTCATTCATCGCACCAAAAGTTAAATTGCAGTGCTTTGCAACTATAGGACAGGAAGAGCTAAATAAACTTATCACTGCATCTAAACCAACAACGTGTCTGTTAGATCCTGTACCCACTAATTACTAAAAGAGTTGTTACCTGTAGCAGAAGAACCGCTTCTCAATATTATTAACTCGTCGTTGTCTTTAGGTCACGTCCCAAAACCATTCAAGCTGGCGGTTATTAAGCCTCTTATTAAGAAACCACAACTAGATCCTAGTGAACTGGCAAATTACAGACCCATCTCAAATCTTCCTTTTATGTCTAAAATTTTAGAAAAAGTTGTGTCTGTGCAATTGTGCTCCTTCCTGCAAAAAAAATTATCTTTATGAAGAATTTCAGTAAGGTTTCAGTAATGGCCCCACCATTAGCACAGAAACTGCACTTGTTAAAATTACAAATTACTTGCTTCTTGCGTCAGACCAAGGCTGTGTCTCATTGCTATAGTTTTACTTGATCTTAGTGCTGCTTTCGACACTATAGATCATGACATACTCGTAGATAGATTACAAAACTATACAGGTATTCAAGGGCAGGCTTTAAGATGGTTTAGATCCTACCTGTCCGATCGCTACCACTTTGTTCATTTAAATGGGGAGTCATCTCAATTATCACCAGTAAAATATGGAGTGCCACAAGGATCTGTCCTAGGTCCTCTGCTATTTTCAATATACATGTTGCCCCTTGGTAATATTATTAGAAAATACGGGATTAGTTTCCATTGTTATGCTGATGATACTCAACTATATATCTCAAAAAGATCAGATGAAACTTTTAAATTATCTAAGCTAACGGAGTGTGTTGAAAATGTAAAAGATTGCATGACCAATAATTTTCTCCTATTAAATTTGGATAAGACAGAGATATTACTTATTGGACCAAAAGACAGTACACAGAATATCTTGGATTACAATTTTCTACAGTCAAAAATCTGGGTGTTATATTAGATAGCAACTTGTCTTTTGAAAATCATATTTCCCATGTTACTAAAACAGCATTCTTCCATCTTAGAAACATTGCCAAGTTACGAAACATGTTACCTGTTTCTGATGCAGAAAAGCTAGTTCATCATTCATGACCTCTAGACTGGACTACTGTACTGCTAGTTGGTTGTCCTGCATCTTCAGTAAACAAGCTACATGTAGTCCAAAATGCAGCGGCTAGAGTCCTTACCAGGTCAAGAAAATATGATCATATTACCCCAATTTTAAAGTCTCTGCACTGGCTACCTATTAAGTTCCGTATCAGTTACAAAATATTATTACTTACCTATAAGGCCCTTAATGGGTTAGCTCCTGCGTACCTAACTAGTCTTCTACCACGCTACAATCCATCACGCTCCCTAAGGTCGCAAAACTCTGGACTTTTGGTAGTACCTAGGATAGCAAAGTCCACTAAATGAGGTAGAGCTTTTTCGCATTTGGCTCCTAAACTCTGGAATAGTCTTTCTGATAATGTTCGGGGTTCAGACACAGTTTCTCTGTTTAAATCTAGATTAAAGACACATCTCTTTGGCCAAGAATTCAAATAATGCATCTCATAATCTTGTACTGCAGTTATATCTGATCAAATGCACATTATTATTCTTTAGCTTTGGGTTAAACAAATCAATTTTGCTTGGTTGTCTCTATTTGTGTCTCTGTTTCTGCTGGGATTGACATCCCGTGGTAACTAGGATTTTACACAAGCTTCAGTCTGGATCCAGAAACACCTGAGAAGAGATGATGCAACCCCCCAGAGGACCTCAGATGATGCCAACCCACCCACCAACATACAGAACTACCACATTTTGCAACAAGTTTGATTGCATCATATAATAATTGCTGTTAATAGTGTTCATCGTCTGTTTGATTACGTCTTTAATTGATTTTTCTGTACATTTCTGCCATATGTACATTAACTGACAGTCACCACTGATAAGCTACCACTAAATATTGTAGAAAATTAATTTTGCTGTAAAGTTGCTTTGCAACAATTTGTATCGTGAAAAGCGCTGTACAACTAAATAACCTTGACTTGAACACCTAGGAGGACTGAGGGGAGTAATTTAATTGGTCTAATTTCATTTTTGGGTTGAACTAACCCCTTTAAAAGCAAACCAGTTTTTCTCCTGAGATAGTTTCAGAATGAGGGTTGAAAATAATAATTTTTGCTAATATATGACTGTGTTTCTGTGAATAAAACTTTATTAACATTACAAATGAACCTCAAGGAGCATATTAAAATAATATAAAATCCATGTCATGACCCCTTTAATTTAAACATTTACATATTTAAACATTATTAAAATATAAATATTAATTAAATAGCCTTCCTGAAGGGGTGGAGACTGGACTGATTTGTATCGTTGTATTTGCATATGTAGTGATCGAGCTCTGCACGCAAGTGTAACGCCAACAAATGTTTACAAACACAAGCTTCTTTCCTGCTTCTGGTTGCTACGCGACACTTTCTGGCCTATCTGCTTCCTCCCTCCGGACTATGGCTCATTTCCGTACGACGGTGCAAAAATAGCCGAGCCCTCTGCACCCGTCCATGTTGTTTCTTCCTCTCTGCGCTCCACGACATCGATCAAGCCTGTTCCTGGGCTTCCTATCTCTTCCTGCGGCTGACAGAAACGAAGAACCAGTCGGCTTTTGACCTTGTTTGATTTTTACCCGCCGTTTCACCTGTTGAGGCGATGATTTCTTCATAGAAACCTTTCTCTTCTATACTGTGTACTAGACGTGTTCCTTCATGTTCGCTTGAGGGAAACATGACACCCTAAATATACCGTATAAGAATATCTGCCTCAGCACTCCACATTAAATAAGTCCATGGTGGCCTCCTTTGCAATTTCAAGCCTTTATTTTGAATCCGGCTCCTGCCAAGTCTGTCTTGTTGTCTCTAAATGTGTTAGTCCTCGCTTCTGATTAATGTCGCTCTCCTCCGCAAGATGATGTTTGAAACATGGTAATCAAGACATAATCCCCAAATCCCTGTGTGGTCAACACGACCGAATCTGGACTTTCTCATCGGCCTTTTTTCACGAAGCCTCTTGGAAACGAGGGGAGGCATGGAGCGGAGCCATGCCAGGTTCTGCAAACTGTGGCATATGCACTTTTTCCCAAGCCACAGCTCAACCGGTGCAGATTAATTTCCACTTTTGTATTTTTGCAGAAGGAGAAGGTAATAAACTCCAGCGACCGGTTTCAGTATAGACGAAACCATGCAAAATATACACGTCTTTGTTATTGTAAGTGGCAGTGTTTTGCTAAGCAAATTGTCCGTGAAGGTTCTTGATCATCCATCTGATTCATTGTTATTATCTAAATTTAGAATTTGCATTCAAAGGACTTCGAAGGAGAAATATACTTTCAAACATTTGCACGACGTTAGCCTTTTTTACAAGGTGCACATCTCCTCTAAGGAAGCTCAAATATCTCTGGTGAACAGAGTTGTTTGCCTTGTTGGTTTGCTCCGCAAATATTTCCTGAGGAAAACAGACCGGTTTAAATTCCCTCCAAACTCCTTTTCCCGTAAAACTCAACTTGAGCCGACAATAAAAAAATCTCAAGCTGAATTTTAGTATGACACTACAGAAGCAGTTAGAAATGTAGCGGTGTGTGATATAAAAATATTATGGAACTTACAACATTAATACACTTCAGTTCAAAATATATAATGAAAGTGTTATATTTTACAAGTCTCTCTGCAATTCAGGTTGCAATTGTAGTCTGGATTCGGTATACTTGATTAAATGTTTGATTTAATGTATATTTAAGTATTTGGCATCTAGTGTACATATGCCTTTTTTTATATATTATTTTTTTGTATTATTGGTACAAAAAATTACCTCCTCCTTCTTCCTTCTTCTTCCACCATGTTAGATTTTTAATTGAATTTACATATGAATAAAAAATCAAATAGTGGAAAATTAATATGATAATAATAATATTAATAATCATAATAATATACTAATAATCCAGTTAGTAATTAAGAATAATATAAACAAATCAACGATTAAAGTAAGTTCGTTAAATATTGTCCTTAATTTTTTTGAAATAATGTTATTATTTATAAATATAATTATATATCACTTCAAAGTAATATTTCTATTTACTTTTCTTTCATTTTTTAATATTATTTGTATTTTTGTTTATATTATTTTAATATTATTGTGCTATTACACATTATTCTTATTATTCCACATTTAGATTTTTTTGTATTAATTTCTTAATGTAAAAATCTAAATAGTGGAATAATATAATAATAATAATAAGAGATCACTAAAAATTAATATTTCTTTAGTTGTCCCTTAATTTTTAAAATACATTATTATTTTTTAATTTGCTTATTTATTTATTTATTATTGACATATTTTTCTTTCATTTAATATTATTGGCTATACACCTTTTATTATTAATTTTCTGTTTGTTTTGTTGTTGAACGGAACATTATAATAATACTATGATAATGATATGATAATGATTATAATAATAGAATCAACATAAAATATTATTCTTTATTATTTGTCTTCATTTTTTAATATATTTTCTTATTTAATTTATATTTCAATAATTTGCCACCATTACACAACCCCATTATTATATTATTATTATTATATTAATTATGTAAAAGTCAAAAAGGTATAATAAAAATTATACTAACCTAATAAATTATTGTAAGAAATTAAAACAAATAATAAAGAATATGACTTTTAATGTTGATTCAAATGAATCTGTATTTAAATATTAAAAACAATCTGTCAAATACATATTGAATGAAAATGTCCACTTATCATGCAAACAGCTTGAGCAGTCAGGTCAAATGTTCTCTGTGGACGGAGCACTGATATAAGTCCTGGGACGTCAGAAGTAAGGAGGATAAGAGGAGGTTTTGAAGGGGTGGAGACCAGACTGCGATGGCATCTTGCTCTCAGAAGATACATCAATGTCTTTCCAAGCTCCAGAGAGCGGACATGCTGACTTGTTTTATGTGGGAAGGGCTTGGCTGGCCGGAGGGGGCTTGCGGTCTGATTGTAAAACATGGAAGAGGAACATGTTAAACGTATTGATACAGTCATGTCAGGAAATCCCATGACCCACCACCTCCTTAGTTTCCGCTCCAGTTTCCATTAGCGTAGGCCATTATAGTCTGTCTGGGTTTGCCTCGCTTGGAAAAACCAGCGTGTCACAGCCAGGTGACTTCGGAAACAAAAATCCTCATTAAAATCAAAAGAGGAAAATATGTCATTCTTTAAAAACAAATTCTCTAGTTCTAATATAGCTCTGCATATTAGATCAAAGGGGACAAATTCTCTTTCAGAGCAGGATGCTGCTATATAGTCCCCATCAATCTAAAGAGGTCTGACTGGAGACTATAGAGCCTTGATGAGACGGAGAGAACCTGAAAGAAAGCACTTTAAGCGGTGTACCTGTGCTTCAGGAGTCTGCTAGAGTCAAGGTAAAGGGCCCATTACTGCGCTGCCTATTTCTTGGACGTCAGTTGATATCATAGCCTTTGAAGGATGATTCAATTTCTGCCCACTAGATCTGTTTTCCCAATTTCTGCCCTGATTTCTGGTGAGATTTGGCTACACAAAAAGTTACTTGGATCCAACAAAGAATTTCATCTGTGATATTCTCAGAATTAAACATACAGTACGGGGGACCAAAAGTCTTAAACCACTAGTAAAATGCATTGAATTTGCATTTTTATTGTAATATTTTGATTGCATAAATTAAATATATTTATTTTATTGTTTATTCTCTCTCTCTTTCTTTGTGTGTGTGTGTGTGTGTGTGTGTGTGTGTGTGTCTGTCTGTCCACACACACACACACATTAAGTGTTATTTTAATTATACTGTTAATTTTGTATTTATTTTATTTAGTGTATATATTTATATTATAAACCCACCTATTCAAATGAACATCAGGGATCCAAAAATCGGAGACTAATACCAGTGAAAGCTAAAATATGCTTTTAATTTAATGTTATAATATTTTTAATACTATATATTATACTACATTATAATTTAATTGATATATTTAATTGCTCATTTATAAATGCATTATTAAGTATTTTAGTACTCTAAGAAACAAACTATGTAAGGGACAAACGAATCTTGACCACTAGTAAATGCCTGAATTTTATTTTTAATGTATTATTTAAATATCTTTATTTAGGATATTTTATTCTCTCTTTTTCTTTGTTGTGTGTATATGTACATTCTTGTTGTTATCTTAATTATACATTCATTTTGGTATTTATTTATTCATTGTATCTATTTATATTATAACACGCGACCTATTAATCAAAACTGTGTATAATTAAATATTGCACGGTATTAATATTTTTTTTATTTTTTGTTTATTTTAAGAAATACGGGATCGCAAAATTGAGATCACCAGAGGAACCTTTTAATTGCTTTTTCATTTAATACTTTATATATTTTCTATATATTTTTCAATTAATATATGTAGCAACACCGCAGCATGTACGTATATTTAAGCTGACATTTCCAAAAAAAAATATATGACATAAATTACTACTAATCTAAAAATGCTTAATTAACGTTTTAGTTTTATTATGATTTCTCAGAATAAACATACATGGTCCAATCCTGAGACCACCAGTGAAAAAAAAAAAAAACAAAAAAAAAAATGCTTTCATTTAGCATTTTTCATTTGCAACAGTTAGAATATTTTTTTATTATTTTTTATATAGGCTATAATTCTTGACAACATAAAAATGTGAGTGAAAAGTTTAACTGAAAAAAATTTACAAATAAATAAAGAAAGAAATATCAGGATGATAACTGAACATCAGATTTCTTTGTTTTACCGTTTTAAATCTCTCAAACTCAGCACTAAGCATCTGTAACACTGCCATATCATGTGATCACAGGAGGTTTGCGTATGCAGTCAAAGATTTTAAGGGGAGGATATCGGTGTGACCCTCGGGGGCCATGTACAGCTGAACAGGCTGTACCTTTTCCTGTTTGGAGCCATTTATCTTGTCCAGTGTTATCGGATGCGTCTGTGACGTTTTACTACATTCTTATAAATCTAACACACAAACCAAGTTACAGCCTTCTACTGCATACAATATACCAAACTACTCGAGCAACCGAAAGCAGCATCAGCTCTCCCCAAAACTAGTTTCCAATGACACCAGCTTTGATGGATAGGTTCCCATTGGTGTCCCGTGGGTTACGGAGGGGGAAGAGCCGGCCCCGGTCTGCTTAGATCTCTCAGCAGAGAGCCCAACACAATGGAGGACAACCCTCGTGTCTACGCTATGGTCTGTACGAGTGCATGTGGCATTCGCAGGAAGCCAAGACTACAGGGTGTGGGGCCACGCTCTCTGCAAAGATCCGATTTCCACATTCTTCCCTTCTGCCACACCTAACTCCTTAATTGTCTGGCCACAGACAAAGTATTTTGAGACCACACCATCGCGAGCCAGTTCTGGATGTTTCGTTTGGGCCAGAACCAGAAGGTTTGGTCGAGATCGGCCGGGGTTTGCGTGCAGCCCTTCTCAGGCGGAGGGAAAGCAAATGGGATTATTCGGGAATTCGTGGCAGCGACTGAGAAGAACGTTGATGCTAAAAACACGGCATTATTCCGACATTGATATCAGTGCATTGTGTAAGATCGTCTTTTGATATCAAATTCAAATCAATGCATTGGTTACATCAGATAAAAAGATTGTAGATGTCACCGCATACATCTTGCATGAGGAAGCCTTGGCAGCTTTCCGATTGCTTTCCTTTCATGTCTTTTTTTCCCCGCTCCGCTTGTTTCTGATCAATAAAGGTCTATTTTCTCCCACACAAGGTTTCCCATTCAATACATCTGCCAGGGGTTTTAAAAACATAGAAGCATGATCCATTTATTATTGGCCGTTACCGTGATCGATCTTCCTAGATTCCTGCCATTGAGAACAAGTTTTTTTTATTTTGTTTATACGCCTGCCATTGGTGGACGGCAAGTCAATCAAATCTTGCAAGGCGTGCAATTGGCCAGCACACATGCCAATGAGAGCGTGTTTGCATTTAGACTGGTTTTAGTGTCTTTATTTGTCGTTGATGCACATTTTACCACTATGTTATTCAGCTGAGGTACGTCTGACAGGACTGTGAATAATGGGATTGAATATTTCATCAGGTATAATATGCTGACCCAAACCAACAGGTCAATAATACTTATGTGTCAGAACGGCTGATTTGAATGTGAGTCAATAGCGCACAAATATGCCGTGTGGCTTTTGGGACCTCCTACGCTCTATCAGTAGGTTGTCTTTGCGATTGGCAAGTTTCAACATATTTCAATGAATCATTTTGTATAAATATACAACTGATAAACTACTTTGCATTGCTGCTGTTTTCATAATATACATTAGACACTACAATTTTGCATAAATAGCCTTTATACATATAAAGACAAGAAAACGCATGTGTTATTGCTGACTGAAGTATCTACATTCACTACTAGGGTAAAATGTGTAATGTTAGCATGCAAATACGGAAGACAATTAGCAAGTTAAGTCTGTTTCCAGTTCAGTAAAACTTTATTTCTTGTGACTTTATATGTCATATTTACAACTTTTTTTTGGAATTACAACTTTATTTCCAATAATTTTGACATATATAGTATCATTCAAAAGTCTGGAGCCAGTACTGTATTTATGTTTATTTGATTGATCAGATTTGACAGTTAAGACATTTAAGATTTCTTTTTCAAATAAATGGAGTTCTTCAAACTTTCTATTCATCAAAGAATCCTGAAAAAAAAAAGTATTACGGTTTCCACAAAAATATTAAGCAGCACAACTGTTTTCAACATTGATAATAGAAGTAAATGTTTCTTGAACAGCAAATCAGCATATTAGAATGATTTCTGAAGGATCATGTGACACTGAAGACTGGAGTAATTGTGCTGAAAATTCAGCTTTGATCACAGGAATAAATAACATTTTAAAATATATTCAAAAAGAAACCAGTTAATTTAGATTATAAGAATATTTCACAATATTACTGTTTTACAGTATTTTTAAATAAATGCAACCTTGGTGAATGAAAGAGACTTCTTTTAAAATCATAAAAAAAGTCTCACTGACCTCAAACTATTGCACAGTAGTGCAAAAAACATTTTTAATCACTCGCATACCTCAATCCAAATAAAAGCTATTTCAAACTATGAATTTTTTTTGTGCTCTATTTTTTTTACACATTATTAAAAAATGGGAGAAAGTATTAAAAAATAAATAAGTTCTAAATTGCAAGTTACAAAACAGCAAAAGTTTGTCATTGCAGTTTTTCCTGAAAGAACACATCGTATGATGCATACATACTTGTACACATTTAAGAATATTTATTAAATTCATCTGATTATGTAATTCACTTTACAATAAATTTGTTGGGCTTTTAAAATTAAGCCCTATACAACTTCTCATGATTAATTAAATCTGAAAAATACATCTGAAATATAAGTCTCATTACCCTATTTTCTTCTACCCTCAGGTCTTGACGTCACTTGCAAATAGGTGTATTGATTCAATGAAAATATTCAGAAGCATGCATCTCCTGAATGTGCTTAGCAGAAGGTTCCTGGCGGTCAGCAGAAAGAATCGGGAGCGTTTTGTCCCTGTGATAAATGGAGCGCTCTGACAGGTCACTTCTCCCCCCTCAACCCTCCCCGAACGCCACAATTTGTTCCCCACAGAGGGCGGGAGACGAATCTCTGCGGGTGACAGATTTATTGGTATCCACATGAGGCAAAACATCTCAAAGTCCCTGTAAAGGCCCCGGACCACTGCGGAGAGAGATTGAACCCCCATTTATATCCAGTTGGATTCCAGGAAAATATTTCATGTTTCGTCAGCGTCACCCCGAAGATCTGGAAACCTGGATTTCGTGAGGAACAACATTTATTTTCACACACTACAGCGACTAACACATTTCAAAAGACTATTAAAGGAAAACATTTTAATTTGCTGAAAATGTACTCACCCTCAGGCCCTTGAAAATGTAAGTGAGTTTGTTTCTTCATCAGAACAGATTTGGAGAAATTCAGCATTACATCACTCGCTCACCAATGGATGCTGTCCAGAATGAGAGTCCAAACAGCTGATAAAAACATCACAATAATCCACAAGTAATCCACACGACTCTAGTCCATCAATTAATGTCTTCGGATGTGAAAAGCTGCATGTTTATAAGAAACAAATCCATTATTAAGGCTTTTTAACTTTAAACCTTCTGTCCAAAATATGAGTCCATAATCCATAATAACACTTCCTCTAGTGAAAAAGTCCATTTCCTGTTGTCCTCTCACATCAAAATCCACCACATATTGTTTTGTAAATTGTTTTTGGCTGTTTTGTAATCAGTGCTTGCATATTTCTCTCCTGATTCAGACGATACAAGTTATTCACTGGAGAAAGAAATATTATGGATAAAGGACTTGTTTTCTAATCTGAAGCAACGGTTTTGAGTTTAAAGTGATAGTTCACCCAAAAATGAATATTTTGTCATTAATCACTTACTCACATGTCGTTCCAAACCCATAAAAGCTTCGTTTGTCTTCGGAAAACAATTGAAGATATTTTGGATGACAATCGGGAGGTTTGTGACTGTCACATTGACTGCCAAGTAAACTACACTGTCAAGGTCCAGAAAAATATGAAAGACATCGTCAAAATAGTCCATCTGCCAGGGTTGAACCTTAATTTTATGAAGCTATGAGAATACTTTTTGTCCGCAAAGAAAACAAAAAATAACGACTTTATTTAACAATTCTTCTCCTCTGCGTCTCTCCGCATAGCGCTATTCTACTCCAGAATAGCGTACGCTGCTTGCGTTCAGTGGTTATTCTCCAAAATGGTGCTACAGAGATGCGGAGAGACAAAGAGAAGAAGAATTGGTGAATAAAGTCGTTATTTTTGTTTTCTTTGCGTTCAAAAAATATTCTCGTCACTTCATAACGTTACGGTTGAACCACTGATGGCAGATGGACTATTCTGACGATGTCTTTCATACTTTTCTGGACCTTGACAGTGTAATTTACTTGGCAGTCAATCGGACAGTCACAAGCCTCCCGGTTTTCATCAAAAATATCTTAAATTGTGTTCTGAAGACCAACGAAGCTTTTAGGGGTTTGGAACGACATGGGGGTAAGTGATTAATGACAAAATATTCATTTTGGGGTGGAGTATCCCTTTAAAAATGTCTTGATGGATTTGTTATTACAAACATGCAGATTTTCACCTCACAAGATGTTAACTGATGGACTGGAGTGGTGTGGATTACTGTGATGTTTTTATCCGCTCTTTAGACTCTCATTCTGACGGCACCCATTCACTTCATCCATTGGTGAGCAAGTGATGTAATGCTTAATATCTCCAAATCTGTTCAGCTGTAGAAGCTCATCTGCATCTTGGATGACCTGAGGGTGAGTACATTTTCAGCAAATTTTCACTTTTGTGAGAACTTTCCCTTTAAAATATTCACGCCTCCATAACATGTCAACAGCACAGTTTTTCTGATGTGGAGAAACATATGTGTAGGATTTCTGGGTGTCTGCAGGAGCTGGAAGTGATTTTTATTGGGCACTGGTGCACAAAACATGAATCAGGGGCCGTTTTGTGTGTCCGACAGCCCACTTCTGAGTTCACAGGTGTCCCGGCCACAGAATCCACCTCAGAGAATGGCTCTAATTAATGGTAGTGCAGCGTTCTTGGAGAGAAAGGACATGGGTGGTCCACCTCACGTTACCTCAATCTGTTCCCACCAGCCACACTGCTCCGAAAATATACAACATTTTGGACCAGGTTACCCGAGTCTGCCAAGCACCCTTTAAGCCCAATTTACATTCAGGACCCCTGAAATACTCAGTCCAAACTTCCGTCAAACCAAGACTTCTTCGTGGAGACCACATCTCAATCTGCTGTCAGGAACTGAATCTGAGGGAGGGGAAAATGTGATTGTTTTCTTCACAGGCCCAAATTGAAGACGCATGTTTGATTCGGGAAACCTTCCAGATCTAGACGTACGGGTCGGCTGCCAAACAGGAAGAAGAGGTTGTAGAGAGAAGGAAGAAATAAGAGTGATCTTCGATGCAATGCTTTGCCTTCTTGAGCCAAAACAAATACAATCTCATGGACCTTAATGACATGATGTCAATAATGCGGCTCTTCAAAATGAAGACTTGAGAACATGATACGCTTTACTTTAAATAAGCATTTGAGGTTTCTGTCGGAGCCAATTGGAAAATGTCTATTTTTTGTTTACAAGTACATATTCCACGGCACGTTATGTTTGAAAAGAGATTCAGATCATTTAATCTGCTTGTAATGTATGTGATTAGACTCTCAGAAAAAAAGGGACAAAAGCTGTCACTGTGGCAGTACATTTCAAAAGGTGTACTCACAAATGTGTACTTTCTTGTATGTGTCTCCTTTTCTTAAAAAAATTTAAAAGCCACGTTACAGTGAGGCATTTACAATGGAAGTGAATAAGGCCAATTCGTAAAAGTTAAAATACTCAATACACAGTTGTACTTCTTAATATTTTTGCAGATTCTCAGATGAATAGAAAGTTCAAATGAACAGCATTTATTTGAAATAGAAATCGTTTGTGACATTATAAATGTCTTGACTGTCACTTTTGATCAATTTAATTGGCAGATGTGACAATTACAAGAAATATAGTTACAGTTATAAGTAAATAAAGTGCAAATGCGCATCAAAGAATTGTATAGGAATTATGAGATTGTAATTGTAACTTTACAATTACATGAAATATTGTTGAAATTATAAGATAAAAGTGAAATATAGTCACAATTACAGGAAATAAAGCCACAATTGAAAATGTAATAGCTTAATACTTAAAACTTAATAGCTCTGTAATCAGGGGCGCCGCTAGCAATTTTGGGCCCTATGAAAGAATATGAGGTTGGGCCCCCTACCGCACCAAACATACACTATATTGCCCAAAGTATTGGAAAAACTAAAAAAAAACTCATCGCCAAACACCAATGACTTGTACATATGCGTACAATCATTTTAGACACTTCCAAAACTGTGGCAACAAAGATGGAAATACAATTTTTAAATACATTAATTATGTTTCCATCTTTGATGCCACAGTTTTGGAAGTGCCTGTTTCTGTTCTAAAGAAGGGGGTGTCCCAATACTTTTGTCCATTGAGTGTATGTACAAGTCATTGGTGTTTGGTGATGAGTTTTTGGCTCAAGGTCTGCATTTAAAGTCACACCAGAGGTGTTCAGCTGGGATTAGGACTTGGCTTTCTGCAGACCAGTCAAGTTCTTCCACACTGACTTTTTTTTTTAAACCTTGCCATATACACAGAGGCATTGTTGTGTTAGAATAGAAAATGGTCCTGTTCAAACTATTGGTATAAAATTAGAAGCACACAACCTAGAATAGCATTATATGGTTGATATGAGAAATGAGAAATTACTAAAGTAGTCAAACCTGTTCATTAGAAGGGGGTGTCCCAATACTTTTGGCAATATAGTGTACAAGCCAGCCTAGCTATTCAAAATCTTTGTCTGCAATTTAATAATATTGACCTATTACTTTTGCTATTTCTTTTGACCATTAGGTATCAGTAACAATTCATTCAGAACCTGTTTTATGGACATAGACTTTCTGTACCACACTTCACTAGGGCAAACAAAAAAATCCTAAAATAATAAATAGGATACCCCATAACACCAGCATTTCCAGCAGTATCCAACATTTCTCAATCATGATCTTACTCAGCTAAATGTGACTAGCTTAACAGCTGTATTCCTTGTTTGCTAGCTACCTATCCACATAACCCAACAAAAATTTGGGTTAAAATCCTTTAACCCAAAATCCTTTAGCTTCATACACTGTAGATAATTGTGACCCTGCCTGTGGAAACCCAGCTAAAGTATTTTTTTAAACAGTGAATGTGTAATTCACTCAATTACGTATTATTTTCAACGTGTTTATTGCTAAGTTTAGTGTGGCAAAATAGAAGCGCAGCCGTAATTCGCGTGCAGTGTATCTGGTTGCCATGACAACCTCACGGCGCTTCCTGCTGCTGCTCTATGTAACCAGATTGTGAATTTGTAGATTTTCTATAGCAAAACTGAAATGTGTTTAAAAGTGCGACTGACCAAATCGTCCGGCTCGGTTTGCCCCCCTCAAACTCGAAGACATCTCTAATTTGACAGTTTACCATCTGATCTCACTCGTGACTCTAGGCTACGTAGGACGGGAGGAAACCATGCAGTGAATGAGGGGAGATGATTTTGCTGGAAATGCAGAAATAAGCCGTAATTTTGTTTTATTTGTAACTCTTTGGTAGATACATTTATAATTTCTATTAGATTACTACTACTACTGTTACTACTAATAAAACAGATCTCTGGGCCCTAAAAGTGTGTGGGCCCTTAGAATCGTCCATATGCATGCTTACATGATTTTAGCATGAAAAATTGGTTACTAACCTTTTCTGTGTGACTTTATGCAATATTACAACTGTGCTGCCATGACAGTGGCATAAACCCTAAAAATACTTTAAACAGCTTTACAGCTCAAAAATTACATGAGTTTTAACAACGTTTAAATGTAAATGCTTTTATAAAATCATAATCCTCACATTCGTGACCATGGACCACAAAACCAGTAATAAGTGTACATTTTTCGAAAATGAGATTTATATATTATCTGAAAGCTGAATAAATAAGCTTTCAATTGATGTGTGGTTTGTTAGGATAGGACAATATTTGGCCGAGATACAACTGAAAATCTGGAATCTGAGGGTGCAAAAAAATAAAAATACTGAGAAAATCGCCTTTAAAGTTGTCCAAATGAAGTTCTTAGCAATGCATATTACTAATCAAAAATTAAGTTTTTATATATTTACGGTAGGAAATTTACAAAATATCTTCATGGAACATGACCTTTTCTTAATATCCTAATGATTTTTGGCATAAAAGAAAAATCTATAATTTTGACCCATACAATATTTTTTTGGCTATTGCTACCCAACAAAAAAAAAAATTTCTACCCAGAGACTTATCCTCTTTAAGACTGGTTTTGTGCTCCAGGGGTCACATATGCTTGTAGGGCCTCCAAAAATTGGTCTAATTCACTTCCATTGTATAAAGTGTTTTTCTTTGGGATGTTAAAAATTTTTTGTCGTAATCAACACTATGCCACAAATGCTGTCAACTTGAACCCGGAATAGTCCTGGAACTGTTTTTGAACCCATTAGGAAACAAAATGTTGTACTTCCCTGCAGTGCACAAACACTTCCATTCATAACTTACAGCTGTTAACACCTCTAGTAATGAGCAAAAGGCTCTGCCCCGAGACAAACACCAGACATTATGATGTCTCTCAACATCTCCCCTGCGTCTCAGAGGTTTACAGTAAGCGCTGTGATGCAAATCTCCCAGGACTCTCCCGTCCCAAAAAACCTCCCAGCCAGAGACATGTTATTCTAATGGGTTAATGATCGGCTCTCAAGTTAGAGTGCCATTAAACGCAGGGCAAACTGTATCTCTTTCTATCTAACACACACACGCACTCAATTTACCCTGGGAATAGTGTCGAGGGCTAATTGATGTAGATTCTTCCCTATCAAAACGGCCCACCACCATAAATGCCATTCCAGTCTGTCGCGCTGTTCAAACAGTGGCCCTGTGTTAATGGTTAGGTAGAAGTATTTGCTCTGCATTAGTCGGTACCTGAGCCGGCACAATAGCGACCCTTGATGATAGAGGAAGCAGACAAAAAGAGGATGACTAAATGGGTCTGAGTGCTACACAATGTCTTGTCCCTCAGGAAAAGGTCAGCAAACATTTCAGCAGGTTAGACACCAATCATTCCTTGATGGCAAGATTGAGATTACGGCTTACTTTTGCTTTAATTTACTAATATGGTACAAGACGTACTCTAATATATACAATTATGTAATAAAATGCCATTTTATTTCGCTCTCGACAAATGTGACGCTTCTACAATGGTCTGTCACTAACTAGGGAACTTTTGAGGATATTTGGCTTAATGGAGACTTAAATGGATCAAACAAAATCTGGACTGGAGCATGCAAGAAAATGGAATTACTTTTTTTTTAATCGAAGATGCGATGACCAAATTATAACAGTATAATAAATACTGTGTTCGGTGTTGAATGGAGTCACTAATACAATGAAATTAAACAAATTAAATAATAATTAAATAATTAAACTAAATAGGAAAATAACATTTTTAGCACAGAAAACATGATTGGTTTCAAATAAAATCATCTAATAAATAAAGATAAAATAAAAACTAAATATATATTAACTTACACCAAATTGAGTTCATGAAGTGCCAGTTGCTTCCTTACATTGGAAGATTTTGCTTACATCCAGGACCGGAACTATCCATTTTATAAACTCTTTTTAAAAGCAGTTTATATGTGCCTTAATAGATTCTCAATTCAATCAACATGAAGTGCTAACAAGGAACCAAATAATGCACATGTTGCGTCCAACTCCTGAAGCCTCATAAGAGGGCAGGTCTTGCCACCTTCCCTGCCTGATGTATTGATCCAGAGTTGTTATGTGCAATTAGCTTTTATTAGACCTTACAGTTGACACAAGCAGATATCATTGAAAATGACAGAATGGATTTACAATATTGGCAGGGTGATAATTGCCCTTCCAGGGCTGCGTAAGTCCTTGGGAGGCAACAAAAAAGGAATATCTTAATGTTTCCCTGATGTGAATGGAGCAGACTTAAGAGGCTTCTAGTAGCTTCCTATCAGTTCTGAGTCATTAGCGGAGTGCTGGATCGGGCTATTGTGAGGGTGTGAGATGAGGCTTTCGTGCACCGTCGGCTCGGGTTTTCCGTTCTGCTCTGCTAGGCGAGGGGTGGGTGTATGGAGGCCTATTGCCCCGCACAGGGGTCAGGTAGAGGCGACTGGGCGGCCTGTCAGTGGAGCTCATTCAGCTATGATTTAAAACAAACATGCTGGTGTTCAGCAAACTGAAAAGGATTTGGCCTGTTGAGTTTGAGGGCGTATGAATAAATAACATTTAAAAGCTTTATTTTTAATTAAAATATGTTTTAAAATAAATGTTTTTTGTATATTGATATTTTTTATATTCTATATTATATTCTCTGCTTTTTGCATAAATATTTATTTTATTTTTGCCTTTTTGTAATTGGAAAATAGAGAGAGGACAGAAAATTATGGGGGAGCATGACTGAAAATGTGAGCCCGATTCGAACCTGAATTTTCCACATGAGCACCAAAGCTCAATGTGTCTACTCAAAATGCCTTTAAATGTAAAAAATTATTCAGATATTTGCCATGTCAAATGTAAACCACAAACAAAACATGAATTGTACCTAAATAAGTATGAAAAAATAAGCTGACTGGGTCAGTGACGCAATTTTTAAAAATGCAATTTATTAAAAATTGTGAAAACTAAATATTAACAAAAATGTGAGCCTGATTCAAACCTGGATTTCCCATATGAGCACAAAAGCACAATGTGTCAGCTCAAAAAGATTTCAAATGTAAAAATTATTAAAATATTTGCCATGTCAAACATACACCACAAACAAAACATTAACAGAGCCTAAATAAATATGAAAAAAATAGGTAACCCCATTTTTAGCGCATAAAATCTAAAGACACTATTTTTTCTATTTTTTATTTTCTAGCAGTAAAAGAAAAAGTACAAATATAATTTAAAAAGTGAAAACAATTTTTACACAAAGTTTCATTAAAATGTTCTTTATTTAATTCTAATTAGTGCAAATTATTTGCTGAATTCACGATAGGAAATGTAAGCCCGATATGAACCCTAATTTCCAAAAGGAGCACCAAAGCTCAATGTGTCAGCTCAAAATGCCTTCAGATGTTAATATTATTATAATGTGCACAATGTCAAACATAAACCACACACAAAACACGAATAAAGCGTAAATACATAAAGAAAAAATAGGTAATCACATTTTTAGCTCTTAAAATCTAAAGACTTTTGATTGATTTTAAATAAGCTGGGTAAATAACATTTGGATGTACTTTATTTAATTTATATTTTTATATTGTTTATTTTAAAATATATATTTTATTTTTGGCCACTTGCCACTGTTATCAAAAAGAAAAATAGAGAGAGGACCAAAAATGTGAACCCTGATTCAAACCCGGATTTCCCACATGAGCACCAAAGCTCAATGTGTCAGCTCAAAATGCCTTCAAATGTGTAACTAATCAAAATATTTGTTATAATTTCCACTTCCACACTTAACCTCATTCATTTTCTCATCTGCTCAGTGTCATACAATCCTCATCATCTGCTTTTGACTTCATATTCACAACCACAGTGTTGCACATTTAAGACATCTGTCACTTCTGATTCCACTCAAGAATCAGGATCAAACCCGATGTTGTGGTTTAGAAAGTGTCCAACCGTTTTGTTTCCAGCCCCACATGTTCTTTGTTTTGGTTTCGTGGCGACCACAAACACCTGACAGAACCGCGAACGCTATTGTTTCACGAAGCTCTTGAAAATAGAAGCATATAGGAAGCAATGAACAATGACTGTTGCTTGACCCGATAATGGATCTAGCAGCTTGTTTTCTCTTTTTTTCTCGTCCTCCGCCAGAAAAGACGAGGAGAGAAACCCAAGAAAACATATGGTGTTTAATTAAACGTGGACAGGATGGATCCGATCGGATGGGAGCTGGGAACACGCGAGCTGCGGCTGCTACAGTGCAGGAATGCTAATGCAAACACGTCAGGTAGAAACACGAAACAAACATGATAAGCGGACCATATGACTCAGAAATGCCGTGGCACAAATCCCAGCCCTTTCCCAGGCTCCGGGCGCTGTTTACTCTCCCAACAATGCCCGACAACACTCGCTCTCATCTCGGTCGTCCCCTTTTTCTTACTATTCATTGATGACGGCCACTGAAGGTCAACAAAACATGGTTTTCGCACAACCCAGATTCCCCAAGCTCGTCTCGCTCATCTTATACTACACAAAACAAAGAGTTAGCGCTGTCACAGCCAGGAAATATCCACTGGATCTGAGCGTCCCACACCCTTTGGCTTTTTTTCCATCGTCCCCATGTAGGTGCATTTGAAGCGGAGGCCTGAGAACAGCTCGTTGTGTATTATGCCTCAAATGTTGACATTATATCACACACAAGGTTTTCAGATAATCAGATTATTTTGAGAATTACGTATTGAAAGGGGTTTGGATAGAGCAGCGCATCAAGCAATAATCTAGCAGTTGCCAAGCTTTGTTGTCACTTACAGAGGAAAACAAAAGGAAATAGTTTTCACTTGCAATCATGTCAAATTCTGACCTTGAAGTACAATAGATTAATTAAACCATAATCATGCTAGATTCGCACATTTCCGTTCTGATTTCAGGAGGCGATTTTGAAGTGTGTTAAACAGAACTCTTGGTTGCTAAAAACAAGATAGAATTGTTGAAAGTTTTGAATGACATTTGTCCCAATTTGGTGGAAATCTACACTTTTCTGTGTAGATTGTGTTTGGGCCTGATTGTGACCTCAACGCACATCCAATGATACTGCCACCGATTCTTATCAGAAAAAGAGATGCGCCCCACCTTGTGTTTATCGAATTATATAACCACATCATTTTGGACAGTGATTTTGATAGTACAATAAAACTGAAACTGCCGTCATAAAAACATAAGCCAGTGCTAGATGCCTAGCAAGCCCTGAAATTGTTTGTTATTCAGTTTACAGAAACAATTTTTTCTAACCTCTTTAATTTTAAGTTATATGAAGTTGCTGTTATTCATTATGTTAATATTATAATTTTTATCATGACTCTGATTTAGTTGTTTGTCGGACGCGACTGGGACAGGACACTCATCAACCCCCCCCCTGTACTTTATGCTTTTAAGTTCATACTATGATCTATGTATCATATACAATAAGTATATTCTTATATATATTATCTATACCACTATATATATATATAGATATTATATATATAGAGATACTGTATATAATTCTTATATATTTCTTTAAAAAAAATTTATTTATGTCGTCATTTAGTGATGATGTTATTATTCTGACTAATTAGAAGATGTGTGTATTCAGGTTACCAAAACAATTTTTCTTTTCTTTAATTTTAAGAATTTATAATTATTATGATCTGCCTTGATTTAGAGGTAGCGAGAGAGATGAGAGAGGAGGCTAAACATACATATATGTTGTATGCAGCTATAGAAATATATCAACAATATAAATATTTATTATGTAATTATTAAACATTATTATTAACATTAATTCATTTAAATATTTATTAAGGAAATTTACCAAGACACATTCTTTAATATCAGATTATGAATATATTATACAATACAGGATTTAACTAATAGTAAATTCATTAAATATGTATTGATACTTCAAATTATATATCACACTAATATATACATATCTTGTCCTATGACATGTGATTTTTCATAGAAACTAATTATGCGTATTTAAACATTTATAAGAAAAAAACTAAAGATAAATCTTGTGTCTGTCTGTCTATCTATCCAATAATAGACTACATAGAAGAATGACAATTTTTGCAAGTCACCACAATAATTTCAGCTGATATAAACATGTCTCTTGGCATGTAGACGAGTTGAATAGATTACTGAGCGTGGCTGGCAGTCAGAGTGCAGGATCTCGCTTTCATTAGCTCCTGAAGCCCTCTCCTCCACGATTGAAACCTTGACCTCAGCCATGTTACACTTAACCATGTTTTATTCTGCTGTAAAGACCTCTGTGTTTAGTGTAGGGGTCCATCCAGCATCGTAAAACACGGCTGAAGGAGGAAAAAAAGGAGTGGGGACAGGGGTTAAGTTGACAAATCCCCCAGCTTTGAGCCTCGGCGGGCCGGTAATCTCTCTGGTAAGCAAAGAGCTCTCAGGTACCCCTTGTGTTATCAGCGCACGTCCACTTATGGTAGTCAAGACGGCCTCACTCTGTGGTCTTCTCTCTTGTAGCTGCTGTGGGCCAGTGACATGAGGGTCATTAGGTCCCCGCGCTTCAGTCAACAGGCCTGTGTTTGCCAGGCCACTTGTCCCGAGACTCTTTATCTTTTGTCGCCAAATTTAGATGGCATTGTTGCCCCTCACCTTGCATGAAATTGCTATTTTGTGTGGAGCGCTGTAGATCAAGTGAAAGAGAGAGGGACAGAAAGACAGAATAATTAAAAACCTCAAACATTTCAAACATCTGTCTAAAAGATCTCTCTCTCTCTCTCTCTTCTATATATATATATACACATACACACTCACATTATATATATAATTAATTAATTTAAGCCTTTGTACAAACATCTATAGTGGATAATAGATAGATAGATAGATAGATAGATAGATAGATAGATATGATATTTTAGTAAATGTTTAGATTAGTAATAATTTAACTTAACACATTATGTGAATATAAATAATAAATATACTATATTATAAAATATATTAATATTGTTTGAGTGGAGGCCCAAATTTGTCGATTTCAATAAATAAATAAAATACATTTAGGCCTCTGTACAAACACCTATAGTATAAATCATATATATTTGGATTTTGTTTGCATTTCCATTGATATGCATCTGTGAGTAGATGAGGGCCTGTCTGTCACTACATCTTGGAACATCTCCAGGGAATCAAAATTTCTTATCCTACTGAGCACGCGTGTCCATCCTGATACTCACACGTCCCATAAAACAAGCTCACTCTGTGTGCAAGTGTTTGGTAGAAGTAGTTCAAAGTTTGCAGCCCGGTATCAACCTGTTGTGTTCTTTTGATCTGGTGTTTTACCATCTGTCTTATTTCCATTCAGTCATTGCTGTGGACGGCGGTTCGAACTCTCTTGTCCACCGGTTAATCATTCCTTCAGTACTATCTGTCCGCTTTGGCTTATCTATCTGTGTGTCACTTTATAACTGGCTGTTATCAATCTGTCCAACTCCACGTGATCTAGGCAAACCTATCAACCTCAGAGGTTTTGAATATTGTTGAGTAGGTGAGATATAACTGCAGGTTTAGTGCAGGTCATGGTGAGGGGGGAGGGGGGGTAAGGGGTGAGTGGTGTGTGTGAAAGTAAAGGGAGAGATGTCAGGCGGCCGCTTTCCTCAAAAACACCTCACTTTTCTTCACGGATGCTTATTGAGGAAGCTTCAAAGGTTTGAAGGAATGGAAGTGTTGTATGGGATGTAGTAGCTCAGGTGGATCACCTGATGGTGTTTTGGTTCTACAATGTCCACTAGTTTTGAGAGTGAACTGGGACAACGTGACTCCAGTAAAGACTTGGGTAAGTGGTTAACTTTGTTCTGTTTGCTCTGTTAAAAATTGCATTATTCATTAGTCCTCATTGTAATATTCAACAGACTTGAACAGGATATGAGCAGTCTGCGTCGAGTTGTTTGTATACTGTAGCGCAAGATTATGGCCAGATGTGGAGAGCTGGCCTGTTGACGACTTTTTTGTCCTTTCTGAACGTCTTTATTACTGGCTTTATCGCCGTCTTGGGTTATTAAGACTTTATTTAGTTTTTAAACCAGGATGCAGTGCGTTTTATAACCAGTGGAATGACATAAACAGCATTTTAGGCTTTTTATTGCGCTGTTTTGTTACCGATAAGCCGCCTGAGTAGCGGAATGTATTAATGGTCATTTGTAACAATTGAAAAACTATTATAGAGGTAGTATAGCCTATTATTATAGAACACATTTAATATGACATAATATAAATGGAAAATATTTAACATTACATAAACATATTTAGATTTTTCATGAAATGTTTGAGATTATTATTGAAAGGCAGTAATGTCGACGTGAAGGGAAGGAAACTAAAGACGTGCTTTAACCATAGACTGTCTAAAAAGGTTTTAACCTGTGTAACAATCTGTGTGGATTCGTGGTGATTTTCTTCCGTATGAATGTAAATATTGCGTCTGTATGTGCCAGCTGTTTTCGTTATATGTTGCCGACGTTTGTTATCATATTACAGGTTTTGTCTAACGGGTTTTTATGATTTTATTACAGTGTATTATTACCATTATATCATCACACAACTCACATTTAGGCAATGTGCATTAAAACGCATTTTATCGACAGATTCCTTGCCTGTATCTTCCCCCCCCCCCACAGAATTTGTAGAAATAATTTTTTACATTACATAATGGAGCATCAAAATATAAAAGGACAAAATATTTTTGTATTTTCAAAATTAATTAATTTATAATATATATAAAATAGCCTAAAACAAATTGCAAAACTATTTTCACTGTGCACCTTTAACACACAACACAAGGCATTTCCTAATTTCATTCCTTTTTTTTGCTCTCTTTTTCCATTAATTCAACATTCATTTCCATAAAATCCCATAGAGCATTTCAAGAGCATGTTGATGCCACAAAATAAATTTATCGCAAATAAATGTCAAACATCAATTTTAGAGCACATCTTGTGTAATTTTCTCGTGCTTCCCACCACCCTCCCTACTCAGAAATATTTTTCTAATACACACAAACACTTTGCCCTCCGGTATATCACCACATACCTCCCGGTGCTCCCGTTAACGGCGCTGCGTGTCTCGTAATGTTCAATTAGTTTAGTTTGTCGGTGTTTGAAGGTGAAGGCGCTGATTCTCTGGCTCGATTCTGATTGGACAAACGCGTGACGCCAACGCAGCGCTGATTGGCTGACGCGGTGTCAGTGCGGCGTAAACAAAGCAGCGAGGAGCCGTTTGAACTTCACAGATAGAGCGACGCAGAGCGCGCGGAGGAGGGGCTCGCGCGAAGTTCCTGACAGCACGCGCACTCCGGTTTAAAGAGCAGCATCTTAGTCGCTGCAAAGACCACCCTAATGAACTTACACCGCGTGTGAACAACTCCTAAAAGAAAGGCAGGCGTCTTGTAGGTGCACACACACACACACACACACGGGATGTGTTTCGGACGTTTGGACGGTGTTTTTGAGAGGCTCTGGTGTTCCTCGCGCGCAGGCGGAGAGGCGCGTGCTCATCATCGGCTCAGCAGAGCTGTCATGCTGCCTAAAGTCGATTCAGAATCTCTGGGACTCGCTCGATCGCATGGGGAACAGGGGCACATGCCTAGACATATGCAAGGTAAGCGGCATACGTGTCAGAGTAACGCTTTCATTCATGCACGCAATATTAAACCTCTCATTGTCAGATATTTTACACTCAGTGACCTTTTATGAACACCGCATGCCACAAATATAACTTGCACTCGTTCTGTCACTGAAACTTGAAGAATGAGAAAATCATTTGCTACAAAATGACCTAAACAGAAGTTTAGGTTTGCAAACAAAATATTTGCGTCTACATTTACTATAATTGACTCGTGCTTAAACATGCACTGGGTGGGCGCGTAAAGATACATTAGGAAACAAAGTGCAATAGCAGAGCGTGAATTATTTTGAGCTGTGTGAACTCTTATAAACTCAACATGATCTGCATCACCTGCCAGTGAATTTGGTCTTAGTATATACAACAGGAGGGGGAAACGAAACCACAATAATGACTATGACAGAGCGCAGATTTACGCCAAACATAAATCTGCTGGTCCAAAATAGTTAAGCCGACATGAGCTGCACTTTTTTAAATAAAGGTTCCAGTCAGTACAAAATTGTTTTATAAAACCATCTATGCACTGGATAAAATCTGAAGAACCAACTCAAAATAGGCTATAACTTTTGAATATCCAAAGAACCATAGAGCAACTCCGCGACAAATGGTGAGGCTGCTGATAAGGATAGGTTCTTTTGTGATTATTTTTTATTTTTTTTAAAGAACATACATTTACAGTCGTAGAAATCGAATTGTATCGCCACGCGTTGCGAGCATTTAAGTAACTATTATAATCGAGGAATATATTTAAACTGAAGGGAGAAGTAGGCTATAGAGAGATTCCAATTCATACACGAGAGAACTTCAGCTCGTGGAATGTTGTGTAGTTTGGTACGAGCTTTTTTTAAAAACAAGAATGTCTTTTTAAATTCAAAGATTTCAATTTATGTGCATTCTAGCTGTTTTACGCTGCTCGAGCACAAGGCAGAAAACAATTACAAGCCGTTATAAAGAACGATTATTTGTTTCAAATCAAGGAACGGCATTTTTTAGTCAATTTTCAAATGTAAATAAAAAAGAGAATTATCGACGAACTGAAAACCCTTCAGAAGTAATGCTTTTAGAATTATTCTACTACAATGATACAAAAAATGTGAGCATTTTTAAACACTTGTTGCGTTCTGTTAAAAAAAAGAATACATTTTGCACAACTAACTAAATGGGAACATTAGAATAGTGAGCAGGCTAATAATAAACGAAAATCCGAACATGTTATATTTTATAGCTTAACGTTTTGCTTCACAAAAGATTTGTCTGTTTCTTTTTCCAATAGAACACAAATCCAATTCGAATGTCCCTTTTCTTCACATGCTGTTCCAAAATACCTCGTTTTAAGTAAAAGTTGATGGTTCTATTTAGAACTCTGAAACGGCATCACTTCATCAATGTTAATGCTAATTAAAAGACGAAGATGAAATAAAAAATATAGTTCATTTACAGAGAAAAGATTTGTCTCAAATATAAGCTACAAAAGACACATGCCACAGTGTACTCGAGTATTTACATGTTGTTTTGCTTTTCTTCGCCTCGTGGCTAAACGTTCCACTCCAGCGCGAGACAGCAGCCTCTCTCGCGCTCCCATACCAATTTACGAGCCTTCGTGAATATTAACCAGATCGAAACTGAAGTTTTGCCCTGTCTGCGACCATCCTCCTCACCCGACTCGAAGCTTCTGCTGTCTCTTAGAGACCCAGGACTGCATATACTTCCAGAAAATCCACTCTTAAGGCGAAGATTTTGTAAAGCTCACAATTGGTGATTCCTCGACTTCTGTTATAGACTTGTTTGCAAAACTGCAGGGCGTGCAGGCTACACGTATAAGGTTTCGAATAGACAGTTAACATAAACTATGGGTTTTACACGCTTAAATATAAAGATTGTTGAATTGTTAATCAAAGAATCGTTCAGCAACCCTTTCGTTTGGTTTTGAGCTTCTGTATGGTTTTCAAACAGAGATTCAAACAGTTCTTGGTGTTTTAGGTTCTTCGGTTGAGTGTCACATTAAAAATATTCTCCTAAAACATCAGACTGCCAAACCATTTTTTTGCCATAATTACAAAAACATCTAAAACTCTCTAATGTAAATTGTTACTCATATTTTGATTGTGATTTTCAGCACCCCAGTTTAAAATGATGGACTACTCCTACGACGAAGACTTGGACGAAATGTGTCCAGTGTGCGGAGACAAGGTGTCCGGATATCACTACGGGTTACTGACCTGTGAGAGCTGTAAGGTGTGTAACATCAGATGTTTTTAACCTCTCTACTGGTGGGTCGTGACCTAAAATTGGGTCTCAGGTCTGTCCTGATGATTAGGCGAAAATGCAACTATGCAACTAACTATATAATTATGGACTGTTAGAATAGAAAATAAATAGCATTTTCTGTTTTTAAAAGAAAGAAGAAAATGTTTTCCACACCTTTGGTCATTGACCTCAAAGGCTGTGCATCCGCTCAAGTGGTATTTGGGAGAAAATTAATCTGCCAATTGGCAAAATGTATAGGTTACGTAATGTCATCCTTGAAAAACATATAATATTCTGATTTTAAGGCACTTAAGACACTTGACATCCAAAGCCGTTTAAGAACAACTAATCTAAAAAAATCTTGTGCTTTTGTTATTTCTTTTTTTATTTGTGGAGTTGTTTATGACCGGCTGTGTGTTTAGTAAATGAAGAAATAACTGTTTTCGTCATTGTCCAATTGAAATCTAGTGGTGTGTTTATTTCCGGAAACCGGTTTTGGAGTTCAGTCACACATGATAGTTCGTAAACCAAATGGACAGTTTAGAAAATCCAGTGTCTTTGTCTCTCTCTCTCTCACACACACATTCCGACTCACATTGTTTTTTTCCCCCCAAAGGGTGTATATGGTGGTGGATTTTCTTCTTTAATTGTTAACAGATCTCTGTAGCACAACATGAGAAAATGATTTGCCATTTAAAACCGCCGTTTTGAGTTAGGACGATATTTAAATATCAATATTATACTTTAAATGTCTTTTAAAATTCTGTTTTTAGAATTTGAATGTGCTATAGGCAACCAGTATTTGCTGTTTCTTATATATTTAATTTCAATTTTGACTAGTTTTAATGATATAGTCTACATTCAAGGTTAAGCACTTTATGAACTCGCATGTTTTACTGTTTGTGTGTGTGTGTGTGTGTGGTGGTTTGTGTGTTTATTTGATTCTGGCCTAGTATTGTTCCTTTTAGTTTTAAATGGGCCTGTCTCCCTACGGTGTTGATCAAGAATAAGTTAATACCATTCCTCATTTGATTCTCTCCTGCCCTGAAAATGAATTCAGAACAGTTGCAGGTTGAATCTTGTAATCCTACGGCAGTAAATTATGGATATAATTTATTGGATTTTTTCAGTTGCTTTTTTGCCTCTGCCGTATGAATAATAGGATCAGAGAAGTTCAACGGGAATTTATTTGGAAGAAATTTTGATATTTGTACGCCCCTGTTTGGATGTTCAATTAAAAAACAGAACAAAATTTGTTAAAAGTAAACTCCAACTTTCAGACCAAATGACTCCAAATCCAACTTTTTAATGGCTTGCAGAGCCTCTGGTCATAATTACTTTTAGAGGAGCTCACAGAAACACGTAAAACATGTAGTATTAGTATGTCACAGCACTAAAAGCGGATCTTTATATTAGCGAGGATATCAAGCGGGTCACCTAAAGTGATCGCGTCTGTATTTCGTCCACTCTCTAGTCGGCTTCTCACATTTTTCAATCTGTTTCTTTCCAGCCTGCGTTTCTGTTTGTTCATGTCAAGTGTGCGTGTGGGTGCACATGTCAGTTTTTGTGTGGGTGTGTGTGTTTGTGTTTATCCAAGTGAGCGTCGACTGCTGAGGGAGCGTTTCTCTGCCCGTGGCTCTACTTTTATATGTGTCTACTTGTGTGGCAGTGTGTGTAACACCTCTTTTTTTTCTGTGTGAATGGATTCAAGTGTTTTTTTTTTGGACGTGTGTGTGGGTTGTCTGTGGCTGAATAGCACATTAACAAACACCGGAGGTCAAAAGTTTGACATCTTCATTCACCTCACTCTGCAGGGCTTCTTCAAGCGCACGGTGCAGAACAACAAGCGCTACACATGTATAGAGAACCAGAGCTGTCAAATAGACAAGACCCAGCGGAAACGCTGCCCCTACTGTCGCTTCCAGAAGTGCCTCACTGTCGGCATGAAACTGGAGGGTAAGAAGTCTTTTTAGTTCATCTGTGCATTTCTTCCTGTAACTGAACACAGCTTTAGCTCTTTAAAGAGCAATTCTGTTATCGTTTACGCACCTGAATATCGTTACAAACCCGTAGGACTTTCATTCCTCTGAGGAACACAAAAGGAGACGTTTTGAAGAATGTTCAAGCTGCTCTTTTCCATGCAATAAAAGTGAACAACATCTGTCAAAAAAGTAGAAAATGTTAGAAAATGATTGAAATAAAAGTCATTATTTACTTTTTAGAGCTTGACAGCTTTTGTCCCTATTGTATGGAAACACGCAGCGTGAACATTCGTCAAAACGTCTCTTTTTAGGTTCCACAGAAAAGAAGTGAAACAACACAAAAACAATATTTTTGAGTGAACTATCTCTTCAAATCCCATCTAAGAATTCTACACACTTACTGCATGATTCTTTCCTCTTAGTATGTAGATCTACGACTGTTAATTGTTTAACTGCTGGAGGGCAGAATTTCTAGCGGTGTCGTTTTATAGCTAGCTGGCTTTGATTTGCTGCCGCATGCTACCAACAGGATACGAGGCCCTCCAGCGCCCTGTCAGACCCGTCCAAAGAGATGAGCGCTCGCTAATACTCCCCACAGGCTTATTCTGATAGTTCGTACTCCCAAGGAAAGCTGCAGAGATGGAAAATGTTAACCAAAATGGTGTTTTGAATACAAACCACAGCAGTAAGTTTCATGCATATTGCTTGAAAACAGAATTACTGCTAAAGAAATTATAGTTATTCGTATGAAACATAAGTGCGCAATTTTGTCATAAAACTTATCACAATTTATAAGAATTGGAATGTTGTTTTAAAATTTGAAATAAAAATAAAAAAATAAATACATAATGTACAGCTGGCTTATTATTCAATGGTCCCGAACCCTATGAATTTTAATGATCGACCTGCAATCCATCACTTATTTTTGCATTACATTGATGGCAACTTATAAAAATAAATAAATAATAATAATAACTGTATAGCTTACATATTAGTCAGGGCTCCAGGGTCCCATACATTTTAATGATGAATCTGCAATCCATTATTTTTTGTCATAACGTTGGTGGCAATTTGAATAAAAAGACTAATAATATAATACTATAATGATCTATTAGTCAAAAGTTCCAGGCCCCATGAATTTTAATGATGAACATGCAACCCATCACTTATGATATCATTTTGTCATAAAGTTAAGGATAATTTTAAGAATTTGAAGTTGTTTTTATATTTTTTAAAAAACAAAAAAAAACAATATAAAAATTATAATAGTGAAGGACCTGCATTAGTGATGGATTGCAGATTTAATTTTATCATAAAATGTATGCCAATTTTAGGAATTTATAGAAATTTAAGATTTTAACTTTTTATTTTATTTTTATAATAGTAGTAGTAGTAGTCATAATAATAATATATACTTTGCCTATTTGTTGGGGGTCCCAGGCCCCATGAATTGTAGTGATGGGCCTATCGGAAATAAATGCTTCAGTTTAAATCTTTTTTTGTGTATTATCAGAAGCTTTCAGCAAACAGATTTTAGCGCAACACTCACCATAATTGAACAAGTAGCAAAACAAAACATCCATATCAGTGTGACACAGACAAGTGGCCTTCCATGTCTCCATGGAAGCTCTATTATCAATACAGATAAGGAAAGCCTGCTGTTTTAAAGTTCTGGAAAAAGCACAGGAGAGCATGTTATGTCTTTCTGAGGAAGCCTGTAATTATCTTCTTTTATACAGTATATTAGTGGCTCAGTTACAGATTAAGAAAAAGAATCCAATCTTTTTTTTACCTCTGTATAATTAGTACGGTGTTGAGGAAGGGAAAAGGAAGCTACTTAGACCAGCCCCGTGCATTTATTCATTCCATCCGAGTCCAATGTTGTGCACAGCGGAGCGTAAAATAGTTTAGATTTCATCAAACGTCTGTTATCCATATTAAGGACCTTGATGAATCTGACGATCTGGCACAGATCTTCCGTGGATATTCAAAACATTCTCCACACTTTGCATTGCGCACTTTGTCATTTTTGGGGGCTGATACGCGTTTGCCGTCTCCCGGCCGCTGGCGGTGGCGGCAGCAAGCTGTCCCATTACTTATGCATAGGTATCATAGCTATTCATGTGTGCGCATGGAACGGCGCGCCTTCAGAGTAGAGCTCCGGCAGACATGACAAACTGTGTGTCAGGAGCCGGCCAGGGGAGGCATTCATATGCCTGTGATAGGACAGGGATTCTCAGCCAAGCAACGCTTAATATTCCTGTATATTAAACACACATAAATCAGACAATAAGCAGCGCTCGAATCTGCCCAGACGGGCCCCGTTTACACAGACGCAGAACACGCACAAACAAACAACATCTATGGACGGCCAATTCAAGTAAATTAGATCAGGCAACTGCTTTTATTACCGAGGCAATTGCTTTCCGCAAGCCATTTGAGTAACTCACAAATTGGTTTTATAAGTCATGTACACACACAGACACAGGCTACAAACACATACAGAATAGATACACAGTTTACAAATTGGACTGTGTTCAGAATAGAATACTAGCCTACTACACAATAAACACGGTATACTAGCTACTATTTTAAAAAATCGGTAAGTGAAACGGTATGCATTATTCCAAAATAAACATTTCCAAAATCACGTTTAATAACGTAAATGAAAGTTTGTTTTGCATTTTTATAAATTTTTTTGTATGCACTTTCGGCAACCCAATCAAAAAATATTTAAATATTTCAAGCTCATTCGTCACACTAGGAATCGAAAGTTGAGGGCATTGCATTGTGGGATATACAGTACGCTATTCTGTGTAGTGTGCTTTTTTGTAAATGTAGTAATTCATTTTATGTATACAGAAAATGTAAACTGTGCAAGTATGCATACTATATAGTGCAAAAATAGTAGAAGTAGTATGGTAGCATGCTATTTGAAACATAGCCAGAAATGCACTGAGGGTAATTCTACGTATTCAGAAAATTTGCATAGTATGCATACTACATTATATACTGCAACAGTAATAAGTGTAGGATTGGTAGTATACCATTTCAAATAAAAACAAGAAATGCACAAAATGTCATTCTATGCATACAAGAAATTAGCATACTGTGCATGGTATACGCATGCATACTGTATACAGCAACAATAGTAGTAGTATAATATTTCAAACGGCCTTAAGTGCACGTAAGGTTATGCATAGAAAAAATGTGCATACTGTGCATTCTATATACTGCAACAATAGTAGTAATCCTGAAAATTTTAATACTGTACATGGTATGCATACTATATTCTTCATCAGTATTAGGATAAGTTTGGTAGTGTGAGATTCTGAATACACCCAGAAATACACACACAATGCAAATGTAGTAGGCGATTCTTTGCATACAGACAGATTGCATACTATGCCTAAGTATACATACTGTATACTACAACCAGTGTGTACTAAAACAATACTACTACTAACACAGCCAGAAATGCACACACGAAACCCCTCATCTTATGCCAAAAAATCTGTATGACATGCATGTAAATAACCTTGTTTAATTAGACGCTGTGAGAAAAAAAATCTTATCAGAAGACAAAAAGGAAGAGGGGGATGGTGTCAGACAGAGTGTGCAAGCGTGTTTGCGCACGGATGGGGGCATGCATTCATGATCTGAGTTGCACGTCTAATTGTGATTTCCCATAAGGGCCAACTATTAGTTTCCAGCTCATTAATTACCCTGTTGCTCAGGAATCATTAATAGTTAAACTTACCACAGTTTTTCTGATTGGATAAATTTTTAACAACCACATTAAGGGCCAAAAACACACACACACACACACACACACAACATCTCCCACTAAGTTGCTCAGGAATAATTTTTGACTGTTACGAGAGCTGTCAGCGGGATCGCTGTGGTAACACTTTGCCTCCCTCTCTCGCCGGATCAATCAGATCATACACGTAGTGACAACCACACACACACAAACACTCACCGCTGTGACAAGGACCATTAAAATCACTCCCAAGGCAGCTGTTGGACCGAGGGTTTTCTTTTAATTGTTTTATTTTTTTTAAGATCTACCATTTGTGAGATATTAAGGCCTAACGAGCGGCGGTCAACGCGAACGCATCTACAAACGCATGCTTTATGCATATGCTGCTGTGTGTTTAACGTGCTGCTGGAACCTCCAGCCATCCACCTGCCGACAACGTGGAGCATAAAAAATAAATAATTAAGCATAAATAATTAACATGGGACCCAGCAGACGAAAGTGGAGTCTACGGCCCTGTGGCGGGGATCAGAGTCGCTTCCGGACAATGGCACTCTCTTCATTTATTTGCCATAATGATGATCTCGTCCACTTGACTTTGTCTTGCTTCAGTTTAATATTGAATCATTAGCACCGTTTCTCTCTAAATTGTGTCCTCTGGCTCGATTATACTGAGTTTGCTCTAGGTCTGCCTTTGAAAATAACAGGGCACATGGGTAGCAACACAAACTAACACCACTGAATGTAAAATTCACACATTCAATTTACACTAATTGCTTGTAGCAAATAAATAACCGGCCTATAAAAGTGTGTGGCCAGTCTTCTCTGCTGTGGTGTATATCAATTGAAACTGTGTACCAAACTTCAAAAAGAGTCTATTTCACTATTTAAAGGTGAAGTGTGTGAAGTTTTTGATATTAAAATACTTTTGTTTTTGTATACTTAACAAAGTAACTATAAGCAAGTTGTCAGTTACTCCTTTGAAATGTCTAAACATTCTGGTGCAAACATTCTATCTATCTATCTATCTACTATTGGCGCATATAAGTGCCCTGAATTTTCAAAGTCTTTGTCAAGTTTCTCTTGATACAACTGATTTTCTTGATACAATTGACAGTTAATAGTTATTAAAATTTTACTTCTTTAAATTAAAATTTGAATTCCAGTTCTGCATCCTGTTTACAACCTAAATTCAAACTCAACTGAAATACAGGAATATAATGTTTTTAAATGTTATTCTCAATTCTGTTCTGAATAACCCACAACCTGCAGGGAAAAAGTCCTTACTTCTGCAATTCTGTTTGGTGACACTAGTGGCACAGAAATTACACACTTCACTATTTTAGCTTTCTTTCTAAAAAAGACTGTTCTGTGATTTCCTAATGAACTGATACCTAACTCATTTTGTGTTTTGGCTTTTATAAGCTGTGAGGGCCGATCGAATGAGAGGAGGTCGCAACAAGTTCGGCCCCATGTACAAACGAGACCGGGCACTCAAGCAACAGAAAAAAGCCTTGATCCGGGCCAACGGACTCAAGCTGGAGGCCATGACACAAGTCATGCAAACCGTCCCAGCGGACCTCACCATTACCTCTGCCATTCAGAACATTCATTCAGCCTCCAAGGGGCTTCCACTGAGCCACCACCATCATCACCACCACCATCACACACACACACACACAGCTCCTCCAGCGCAGGACCTGCACCTGCCGACTTTGACGCAGTCCTTCGGTCACCTCGCCGGTCAGCATGGCTATGCCGCCGCACGTCGGAGGACTGCAGGGCTACCAGGCATATGGCCACTTCCAGAGCCGCACCATCAAGTCAGAATATCCCGACCCCTACACAAGCTCGCCGGAGTCCCTCATGGGCTACCCGTATGTAGAAGCCTACGCGGGCGGGTCACCGCCCACCTTCCCTCACCTGGTGGTGGAGCTGCTCAAGTGCGAGCCGGACGAGCCACAGGTGCAAGCGAAGATCCTAGCGTACCTCCAGCAGGAGCAGGCCAGCCGAGGCAAGCACGAGAAACTCAACACTTTTGGCCTCATGTGCAAGATGGCCGACCAGACACTGTTCTCCATTGTAGAATGGGCCAGGAGCAGCATCTTCTTCCGGGAACTGAAGGTACGTGATGCTTTCGTTGGTTTGGTGTTGGGTGGTCAAAACGTCAAGTGATTTAAAAGCATTTTACATTGAGTTGGGAATCAGTTGGGATGTCTGTTGGCCTACAATTCAGTATAATTCTCAGAAAATACCGAATTAAGGTGTTTTACGAATAGTACTGAAAATATACTGACCCTCAGCCCATCCATGATGTACATGAGTTTGTTTCTTCATTTTCTTCATCAGAATAGATTTGGAGAAATTCAGCATTACATCACTTGCTAACCAATGGATGCTCTGCAGTGAATGAGTGGCATCAGAATGACGAGTCAAACAGCTGATAAAAACATCCCAGTAATCCACACATCTTCAGTCCATTAATTAATATCTTGTGAAGCAAAAAGCTGCACATTTGTAAGAAGCAGAGAATCCATTGGTGGGCAAGTGAAAGGGATACTCCACCCCAAAATGAAAATTTTGTCATTAATCACTTACCCCCATGTCGTTCCAAATCCGTAAAAGCTTTTTTCGTCTTTGGAACACAATTTAAGATATTTTGGATGAAAACCAGGAGGCTTGTAACTGTCCCATTGACTGCCAAGTAAACTACCTGTCAAGGGCCAGAAAAATATGAAAGACATAGTTCAAAAAGTCATCTGCCCATCAGTGTAATTGAATTTTATGAAGCGACGAGAAAACTTGGTACGCAAAGAAACCAAAAATAACGGCATTATTCAACAATTCGTCTCCTCCGCGTCACACGTGAAAGCAAACTGCGTATACTGTTCCACTTGTATGTGTCAGCCGCACCACACGTATACGTTTTCTACGTTTATTTACGCTTTGATCTGAACGAAAACAACGTATCCGTGTGGTGCGACTGACACAGAACAGCATACGCAGTTTGCGTTCAGTGGATACTCTCCAAAATGGCGCTACGGTGATGCGGAGGAGACGAATTGTTGAATATAAAGGCGTTTGTTTGTTGTGTTGAGTACAAAAGTCTTGTCGACGCTTCATGAAAGTTCTATGCACACTGAGGAATGACTATTTGCCCGATTATTTTCTGACTGACAGGGTAATGTAAAGTCCGAAACGAAGAAGCTGTGACAGGTTTGGACGACATGGGTAAGTGATTAATGACAAATAGATCATTTTGGGGGTGGATAAACCTGAAGTAATGAGCAATTTCCCAATCGATCCGAGAAGAAACAAACTCATCTACATTTGGATGGCCTGAGAGTGAGTACATTCCTATGCTTTAACAACGGGTGGATACTGAATGGATGCCAGTGGAAAAAAGTGATTCCAACAATGTAGTTCTTCTGTTTTGTCATAATTATAGTTGTAGTGTGGACTTCTCCACACTGGAGTTGTAGTGTATTCTCATAGAATTAGAACAATTATTAAAACTATAGTTTAAATTGGTGTGAACGGGCTTTTACTCATCAAGTACACTTAGAATAACAGAATAATGTGATGTTTTGATGAATCTCACCTATAATGTTTCCCAGCATACTCAACACTACAGTACACTAGTCGAACTATTAATATGAATGAGACAAATGTTGCCATTTGACTGGACAGTTAATTAGTTCACAGTTTTCCATAAATAATGACAGAGTCTCAAGGCTATATGTATTTTCGGGACGGCCTGAAAAATACATTATGTATTTGTGTGAGTATTTCAAATGATGTATTGACACACAGTGATCTATAATTGACGGTTTACTACACCAGCTCAGAGACCAGTCAGGTGTCGTTCATTTTTTATTTTCGCTTGTTTTAACTTTTTTTTCCCACAATACACATCTGTCTGACAGAAATATTGATGGGATTGAGAAGACTGTGAGGGTTTTAGTAACTCGTGCATGTCTGCCTCTGTGAAAGATTTTGGTTGTGAGCATGCTGTATTTTACCCGCCCGTGACATGTTTTGATATGCCACTGGGAAATCTGACAGCACCCAATTCAAATCATTCATTTTGTGCTGTTAGCGCTACAGGCACCTTATTGTTTTCCTCTCATCACATTCAATAGCTCATGAGTTGTACTAGAATTAATTTATACTGAGGATTGACCTACAGTATATATCTGGATATATATCTCCTAGTATATATCTCTATTTTGATATCTGGATACGCAAATGTTTTTTCTACATATTTTTCTGGTCAGAAATTAATTATTATTCAGTTTTCATGTCTTTGTTATAAAGCTGAATGTTACGCTTTTCACTGTGCTCTTACTTATAGAGCTTTATTATTTGTTCTCGCGCTCTTTAGCTCAAGCATTGTATTCCCACTTTTGTGTGGATTAGCATTTGTGTATGGCTAATTGCTGTCTGTATCATTTACCTTTAATTGTGTTTGCACTTCACCTTTCGCCGTGGTGGAGTAGTTTCCCCTTGATGTTATGACTACTTTCTCGCCCTGGCTAATTGTTTACACAATAGTTGTTAAAAGAGGCAAGGGTGTAGCTGTCGAATTTGACATTAGCAGTCGTAGCGTGTCGTTGAAGTTGTAATTAGCGCAGCTCTCATGTGCGCTCGCTAAATCATACATTGAAGCACTAACGGAAAAACCACAAACAAAAAAGGTAGCACTAGAAAGTCTGAACCCACTCCTGACTCTAATTAGCAAACACTCGGCTATTGTTACCCACGGAGCTTTGTGATGCTGATGGAGGTTTATCCCACGTAACATTGTGGTTTAACAAGCTTCATCTATCGAGAGCTCAAGACAAGAGCTATATATTCAGGTTTAATGGCATAGAAATGCAGTAAATGCTGCCGATGTTGCCGTGAAAGGCTTCTCCTCACATTTATTCATATTTCTTAGAATTTAGTGAGTTGTAAATTTCTCAAAAGGTGCTATGGACTAACATACAACAATAATTGAAATCAACAGTTTTATTAGCAGTGCTACGCTAGCAGTTTATATAGCGGCACCTGTGTAAACAACCACTGCTAGCATATGCTAGCATACACACCTGCTTGTAGAGAGCTCATAGATGTATAGTATGTAACCCAAAACCACCTTAGACATCAATTAATGCTTTATCTACTAGATTAATGCGAAAAAAATCATTTGCGAATGTTTTGCGAGCGAGCTAATGAGAAAGCGGTGGGGAGCATATAATAAACACAGGAAATACAAGTGAATATAAGGCTTGTCTGGGAGGGTGGTGAGATGGCTATAAATATATCTACATTTACAGCGCTATTATTAGCCTCGTAAGAACAAAATAATTTCTCTCGTAATAGAGCCGGGTGTGAAACGTCTGCCAAATGTTTAAAGATTTAGTTTCCATAAGTTAGACTTCGGTTACAGCTCTCATAAATATTTGGTCATGATGGGATCTCTGAAGAGAGCTCACTATTGTGTTCAGACTCATGAAAAAAATGAGAGGAACATTCCGATGGCCATTTCTCACACTTGGGCGACGGTGAAGCTGTAAAATTTGGGAAAAGAGGAAGACGTGAAAAATTAGCTTAGCTACCAATCGACCCCAGACATGACACATTTTGCAGCAAAAAAACTGTTTTAAGATACTTTTAACTCTATTAACCCTTTTAACCATTTAAATTAAAACAGTTTATTGGACCTTCAGGCAAAATATTTAAAACATCTAAAAAGTTTTTTTTTTAAATCATATTTAATGCATCAGGCTTTTATGGCTCATACAGTATGATATAGAAGTTTATGAAAAAAATAGATGACATTTTGGTAGCTTGTAATGCAGATTTTTATAACAGTATAGCAGACTACTTACATATAAATATCAGTATCATTATCTAATTAACATAATATGTCTTGTAGAGGATTTTCAATGCCGGTGTTCTTATCAAAGAAAAACAAAACAAAAAAAAAACTCTGTATTTTTTATTAAGGATATTAAAACAATAATGCAAGTGCAATGTGTTGATGTACTATGTTCTGACTCAGTAACTTGTCACAGAAAAAAGTGTACACACAAAATTGACACATGACCTGTAAGGAGGGGAAATAACACTATCGAGTCTAAGAAGCATATCATCTTGGCGTTTTGTACGCAGTTTTGATCATTTAGAGACCCTAGAAATTAGCATATAAAAATTTGACAAACAGTAGGCTTCACAGGGTTAATGAAAACAATGGCTTGTAAAATTGTCAAAACGTATTGTGTCACCCAGATTGTGGTTATAATAAACAATGGTTTTTCCACACAGACAGAAGCTACTTTAATTATGTTGATAATTTAGAGACCATAGAAATTTGTATATCAAATATGATACAGTAGACTTTATAGGGTTAATAAACAAAACTTGAAATGCTTGCCGTATGCATCATAGCGTGTGTGTGTGTGTTTGAAGGTGCGTGCCAGCAGCATCCTTGTCGTCTGGCTGGTTTGTCATGCTTAGGGTGGGAGTCATGTTTAGCGGGTGGGGGGGAAACAGATGCAGGCTTCCCAGTGTTTGCACTGACAATATGATCTGGTATGAGGCCCGTGTGCGTGCTTGTCCTCCCCTGGCTCTGTCGTTAGCTGCCCGGCCCATAACATGGAGAGTGATTCACATCCATAGAGAGATCACCTTTTCATTGTGGACGGCGGGCTATTGTTGAACGGATAGGATGCGTGCACTTGGCTTTTCCTCAGCACACAATGGCATTAAAACGCACAGATTCACCACAGGCTTAATCGTTCTAGTGAGGATTCCTGCAGCTTTTCTGTCCCCGACACAATGTACTTGGGTAAACGTAATCACCGCTGATATTGTGCCACAAATGTACTGTCTTAAATTTAGTCCTCCGAGCTGATAAAAGTCAACCGTGCAAAACTTACAATACCCTGACATGTGGCGCCAATATTTATTTTTATTCTTTCACGGCTGCTCAGGGACTGTTAGCCACTTTTTTTTTGCTCTCTCCCTCGTTTTTCTCTCTCTCTCAACAGTGAATTGAATGACAATACCAGGCATGCCATTAAGTAAAGCAGCACTGTATTAGGGCCTTGTTCTCCAACCTGCACCCAGCTGTGAGACTCGTGCTTATTGAAAAAGCAGCTGTGAGGAGAGAGAGGACAGGAGATAGGGGACGGTCTGTGGCTGCCCGTCACTCCCTGTGGCACTTTTAGTGTTACAGTGTCTAGAGGGTCACCATTCATTCACGCTATGTGTGACGCCACTTGTATGCATTATTTTTTTTATTTGTATGTTTAATTATGGAATGTATAATTATATAAACATTTACAAAATTGTGTATTGTGTAATATAATATATTTAAAAATTTTATGGAAAAAAAATATATTTAAACGTGAGCGTATAAAACTAGTAAAACCATTTAAATATAAGTAATTTTTCAAGGATTTCTGCTTTAGAAAATCCCATACTGTGTGTTAGTACATCATATTCATTGCCAAAAGCAGTAGCGTAGGAGACTATTATTAGTATTCTCTTATTATTATGTGGGCAGTGCCTCGGAAAAAGTGTTTGGACAGTTAAATCACACTTTTAAAAAAACAATGAAATTCACTGCATTAAAGCAAAAAAATATATACTAACCATAAAATATCAAAACAAGTGGCATCTGCAAGCAAATAATAATAATAACTTTTTTTTTTAAATGTCGTGCAGGTTTCTCTGTGTGAATATTTTTGCATAAAAAGTGCTGCACTCTGTTTCTTTAAAATAACTGCATCGTGGTTTGATTTTTGTTAAATAATGCAAATGAAATTTTCATTTTAGGTGAACTTCACTACTGTTCAAAAGTTTTGGGTTGGTAAGATTTTTTTTTTTTTGAAAGAAAAACTTTCAAACTACTTTTGTTCCACGAAGATGCATTAAAATATTCAAAAGTGAATTTATAATATTACCAAAAAAAATCTACTTCAAACAAATGCTGTGTTTTGAACTTCTATTCATCAGAGAATCCAAAAAAAAAAAAAGTATCACAGTTTCCACAAAAAAAGCTGCAAGAAAACTGTTTTAACATTTATAATAAGAAGAAATGTTTTTTTGAGCACCAAATCATCATATTAGAAATGATTTCTGAAGGATCATGTGACAACTGAAGACTGGAGTAATGATGCTGAAAATTCAGCTGTGCATTAAAGGACATCAGTTATATTAAAAAAAATATTCACGGAACTGAAATCACTATTTTAAAGCCTAATATAATGTCACAAAATTACGGTTACAGTATTTTGATTAAATAAATGGAGCCGTCTTTCAAAACTGTAGTGAAGATCCAAACACCATTGCGGTATTATTTCAGATCTAATTATTTTCACCTCCATTAATAGTTTTATGCTACGCATACCTGTTCTATCATTTTTCGGTTTCTGTTCCATAAGGGCAGTCCAATTTCACAGGTTTAAGGTCAGAGACTGTTAATTTCCTGAGACGCTGCATTCTGCATCTGCAGAAATTAACCAAAGGCGTCTGCGGTCCTGATATGGTGAACTGTGACGCGATTTATATATCTACCCCCACAACGACCAGCGTTTCCATCTCCACCATATATAGTTACACGATGCTCATGCAGAGACCTGGCCCCTCGACGCAGCGTTATCTCCTAATAGCCCTCCATCCGTCGCAATCGAATCTGGTACCCACGGAATGCTGAGGGCTGCAACCAGCGTACACTTCCGACCAACAGCCATCGCATGATTTGTAACCAGGTGGTTTACATTATGCCCTTCGTGGGGTCGTGGGCCGTAAGTTCGAACCGTTTAGTTACGAGACACGAAGAATTGGCATCGGCACCAAGTGGGCACCGGGGGTGCGTGGTGAAGGGACGGCGGCGGGGGACAACAATGAGTGGGAGAGTTAAGGGCCCTGGACCGGACCAAGCTTCCAGCCGTTGATATCTGGTGTCCATTATCCCAGGGCTGGGGCAGCGTAGGCTTTCACAAGATATAGTATTTCATTGGACGCAGCAGATTCTCCGGTACCCTGAATTTGGTCCGAAGGACTAGATGATATCACACTTGCGTCTGGAATTGTGGACGATAGCAGTACTCCCCTAATGCGTGCTTCGTGCGTATACGGTTTGACGTGATCGGTACGATATGTCCGCTTCTGTTCCTGCTTCTTATTCCTTCCCGTGGCTCTTTTATTTCTCTGGCCTGTGTCGCGGTTTCAGTGGTAAACATCAATGTATCGTGTTTGCATTCAGAATGAGATCTGGAGTTGGAGAGCGAGTAGAGAGGTGGACTGAGACGACGGAAGAAACGCTCGCCACCTCTCCCCACAAAGGCCTCTTTTCATTCATAAATAATGCACAATTGGACAAAAACTCCATGTCTTGTCATGAATTCTGGAAGAATGCGGTGTTTTGGCACTTCATAAATATTGCAGCGCTGAAGTTCAAGTCTTTGCCCCCTGAAGATGCCAGGAAAATTAATAATAACGCCGACGTTCAAGGTGGATCACTGGTAGGGGGACGTGAAGAGATGAATGTAAACATTTATTAATTTATACATGTTTAATCATTACAATGGTTATAATTACAAGCTCATTATTTTGAGTCCATCAATCAATAGTCGCACATTCATGCGATTTACTTCAGCAGCAGATGCTGGACAAGAACCGTCTGCGTAGACAGGAAGAGACAGTCTGACGTTTGAAGTGGCCAATCACTGATGAAGCCCATTTCTGCCTCAGAGTTAAAGAATATAAAGGTGAATGTGACTTCAGATTTTATTTGAAACATTTTCTATTCATTACTTTGATGCAAAAACAGACCTAAAAATAGCATTCAAAAGGGCTGATTATTTTTTATAATTGTTTATTTTTTATGTAGTTAATGTATTATTTATTATGATGTAATTTATTTATTATTTATTTTATTTAGTATATTTATCCTTACGATAAAAATATTATTTTCTTTCAAAGAGAGAGAGAGATAGACAGATACTGTTTCCCCCACCACAAATATGCAAAAATTTGTATTTATTTATTTAGTTTTGAAATAAATTATTTTTTATTCAGTAAGATAAATTATCAATAAAAAGTTTGCCTTTACTAAGCAAAACCTACCTATAAGTACAAACAATAGCACCAAAGTGCTGAATATTTTTATTATTATTTTATTATTTCGCGAGGTTTAATTTATTATTATATTTATTTATTGATGTGTAGTTAATTTAATTTATTATTTATTTAATTTTTATTTCATATTAATTTCTTATAAAAGAGAGAGAGAGAGATACTGTTTCACTCAAATATGCATGCATTTGTAAAGAAATTCATATTTTTAATTAGTAAGGATAATTTATGAATGAAAAGATGCATTTATTATTTATTGCTTTAAACAAAAAACTTAAAAGTAAAGAAAATAGCATATCAAAAGTTCTGGATATTTCTCAAAAATCTAAGAAAAAGAGCAAAAAATACTGTTCTGTTCAAAGATAAACTATTGTTTAAAAGTTTAAGGTCAGTAAGTTGTTGTTTTGTGGTACTAAATTTTTTTTTAGTAAGGATTAATTAAATTGATCAAAAGTGACAACAGTGACATTAATAATGTAACAAAAAATCTAATTCAAATAAATCCTGTTCTTTTGAACTTTCTATTTAATGTATTAAATGCAGCACTAGTGTTTTCAACACTGATAAATAATTATAAATGATGATGATAAGAAATGTTTCTTTTGCACTAAATCAGCATATTAGAATGATATCTGAAGGATCATGTGACACTGACGACTGGAGTAATGATGCTGAAAATTCAAGAATTAATTAGTTAAAACAGTTATTTTAAATGTCAATCATATTTCACAATATTACTGTTTTCAGTGCATTTTAAATCGAATATGACACTTATTTCAAAATCATTAAATCTGTTTATGTAGGGTAGTGTATCTCGTTTACTGACTTAAAAATCATTTAAAACAAAAATATGTATGCTGTGCCGAGATTTTATGACGTTTCGCAAATCTTTCCTATAGTTCTTCTTCAAAAGTGCTCATTGTAGCAGTCTGGTACCTTGTAAACATGACTGATATATGCTCATGCTGACTCCCTAAAGCTGCGTATAAATCAACCAATCAGATCGCAGCTCTTAAAACACGGCATCCACAGCTCTCTTTCACGGGGCATTGCATACAGAGCTTCCTATATGGCAGCTGAGGTCAGCGTCGCTCTTTCTTTCTCCCTGAAAAATGCGTCCTGCACCCTCAAGGCCTAACCGGGCGAAGGAAGGAAGTGCGTACACTTGTTAAAAGGAGAGATTTAGGGTCCGAACTCCCCTCAGGGCCTGTGGGAGACTCCAGGGAGGGGTTTAGAGCGGACGGAGAAGAGTCTGTTCATCCACTTGTTGCTTTAATGAGGGATAAAAGCCTGTCATGAACATCTAGGTCCTGCCCAGGAGCTGATGGACTCGTACCGCTACTTCCATTCCTCGGAAATGGGGAAAAAAGACAGAAATATGTTCACTTTTCTTTATCTTTGGCATTTGTAAGCACTTTGCACTCCGGAAAGGGACGAATGTTTGATATTATCTTGTGGCGATTAAGGTAAAAGCCTTTTTTATTGGCCGCACTGGATGCTTGTTAACACCAGGATGTAGAGTGAAGCCCCAAAATACCCCAATCAGACCGAGCCGACGGCAGACAAACTGCTCCGAAGAGGCTGATTTAAGCGAACAAATCAACTCAATCAACATTTTCACCCCTTATGTACTAGTCGAAAAGTAAAAACGGCTGCACATTTGCCCTCATAACAGTAAATAGTTGCTTTATACCAAAATAGCGTCTCGTACAAGAGCCTTAATATCAGCCTTGCATTTAAACGGCACAATATCAGCATTCATGAGATGTCGCTTTAAAAAGTGCTTTGATTTAGTAGATGGAATTGCTATAAATCACCATTTACAAACAAACAAACAAAAAAACACTTTTATTTTACAAAATATATGTGTAATTATATGATATTGAAATATGTGAAATAGTTGTAATAATTGATTACATTTATATTGGGATATTGTGTTTTTTTTAATATATGATACTATTATAATTAATCTTATTTATTTATTATATATTCACCTCAAATATCCACTCACATTTAAAATATAAACAGTGTGTGTGTGTATATATATATATATATATATGTATGTATGTATGTATGTATATATAGATATATAGATACAGTGGGGAAAAAAAGTATTAGTCAGCCACCAATTGTGCAAGTTATCACACTTAAAAAGATGAGAGAGGCCTGAAATTTTCATCATATGTATACCTCAACTTTGAGAGACAAAATGAGAAAAAAAAATCCAGAAAATCACATTGTAGGATTTTTAAAGAATTTATTTGCAAATTATGGTGGAAAATAAGTATTTGGTCAATAACAAAATTTCATCTCAATACTTTGTTAAAATACCCTTTGTTGGCAATGACAGAGGTCAAACGTGTTCTCTGTAAGTCTTCACATGGTTTTCACACACTGTTGCTGGTATTTTCCTCCATGCAGATCTCCTCTAGAGGAGTAATGTTTTGGGCGGTCGCTGGTCAACACGGATTTTCAACTCCCTCCAAAGATTTCTATGGGGTTGAGATCTGGAGACTGGCTAGGTCACTCCAGGACCTTGAAATGCTTCTTACGAAGCCACTCCTTCGTTGCCCGGGCGGTGTGTTTGGGATCATTGTCATGCTGAAAGACCCAGCCACGTTTCATCTTCAATGCCCTTGCTGATGGAAGGAGGTTTTCACTCAAAATCTCACTATACATGGCCCCATTCATTCTTTCGTTTACCTGGATCATTCGTCCTGGTCCCTTTGCAGAAAAACAGCCCCAAAGCAGGATGTTTCCACCCCCATGCTTCACAGAAGGTATGGTGTTCTTTGGATGCAACTCAGCATTCTTTCTCCTCCAATCACGACAAGTTGAGTTTTTACCAAAATATTCTATTTTGGTTTCATCTGACCATATGACATTCTCCCAATCCTCTTCTGGATCATCCAAATGCTCTCTAGCAAACTTCAGACGGGCCTGGACATGTACTGGCTTAAGCAGGGGGACACGTCTGGCACTGCAGGATTTGAGTCCCTGGCGGCGCAGTGTGTTACTGACGGTAGTTTTTGTTACTTTGGTCCCAGCTCTCTGGAGGTCATTCACTAGGTCCCCCCCGTGTGGTTCTGGGATTTTTGCTCACAGTTCTTGTGATAATTTTGACCCCACGGGGTGAGATCTTGCGTGGAGCCTCAGATCGAGGGAGATTATCAGTGGTTTTGTATGTCTTCCATTTTTTAATAATTGCTCCCACAGTTGATTTCTTCACACCAAGCCGCTTACCTATTGCAGATTCAGTCTTCCCAGCCTGGTGCAGGTCTACAATTTTGTTTCTGGTGTCCTTTGCCAGCTCTTTGGTCTTGGCCATGGTGGAGTTTTGGAGTGTGACTGTTTGAGGTTGTTGACAGGTGTCTTTTATACTGATAACAAGTTCAAACAGATACCATTAATACAGGTAACGAGTGGAGGACAGAGGAGCCTCTTAAAGAAGAAGTTACAGGTCTGTGAGAGCCAGAAATCTTGCTTGTTGTAGGTGACCAAATACTTATTTTACCGAGGAATTTACCATTTTTTTTTTTTTATTCTTAAGATCCTACAATGGTGATTTTCTGGATTTTTTATTCTCATTTTGTCTCTCATAGTTGAGGTATACCTATGATGAAAATTACAGGCCTCTCTCAATCTTTTTAAGTGGGAGAACTGGCACAATTGGTGGCTGACTAAATACTATTTTGCCCCACTGTATACAATTTATATCGCAATGGAATGCATTGATACTCAAATATTTGGAATACATAAATATTATTATATTACAAAGTATTTGATGTTGCTTTTATTATATTTAGAAAACATTTAGAATATTTTAGAATATATACCGTCTTTGTCCCAAATATAAGACTAGACCCTGATTATAAGACGACCCCCCTTTTTCCAGATGTATCTTTTGGAAAAAGGCTTTTTAAAAAAACAAATCTTGTTTTTTCTCACTAAAACACATTTTGTCTTCAATTATTACTATTTAAATTTTTGTTTTGAAAGTACGGTAAAAACTGGTAAAATGTACCAACAATCACATTTTAAAAATATACACCTTAAAAACAAAAACAAAAAAGCAGGTAGCCCATCTGAATTAGGACATTTAGGCTATCCATCTAATAGTAGCCTACCAAAATCTTTTTAACAGTAGAAGTTAAATCTTACTTTAGTCTTCAAATCTGGGTACTGTCTTTTTAAAATCACAAAGGGAGTTTGGTCTTATCAGGCTAACGTGACAGTCACGACTGGTGCAGCTGTAAGGTTTTTTTTTTCTTTTGTTTTTACTCGCGATCTTTTACAACACGGGCAGTACATTAGGTATTTCATGGCACACTCGTTTTATGCGTATTTTTGGCGCCACCTATTGTTGTGGGTGTATTATTGACATGTCAAAGTCTAGACCCCGTATATAAGATGACTGCATTTTTTCAGATGAATTTCCAAGAATAAAACATCGGCTTTATATTCGGGTCAATACTGTAAAATATCCGTTGCGCATATCTATTATATATATATAATTTTGTATATATATATTAGTATATATTAATGTTTGTACATTATAGCTGGGCATAAAAGTGTTTGCTTTTTTTATGTTGATTTTTTTTTTTTTTATCAAGCTCCCCAAATGTCACTCAGGCTTTAGCCTTTTCCCCTCTATAATTATTCTCTTCAACCTCGTATACCTCCCAAATTTAATTTGCACAGCAGCTGTAGTTTTGCACCTGTTTTACGTAATGGGCTTGAAACGAATCCATAGAACACAAGCGCCAACTGAAAGTGTAAAACTTTTTACGTGCGCATTACAAACGAGCATTTGTTTAATTGGTTCGGATCTGCTGTTGTCTGTCCTTCAGTGTTTAATTAACTTGTAGTAATCAGCGCAGGCATGAGGTTTCTAGTGTCCGCTCTCAGCCTCGCTCTGTCAGCAGTTGTCTACGACGTCTATTTTTGCTTCTTATTTACAGCTGTCTATTCCAGACGTGCTGAAAGGTCCCAAAGACAATAGATAAGGCCTGCGGTCAGAAAGACAGGGAGCGTGCAGGCTTGGCTTACGCTTATATTTAACTGGACTGTGTCAATGGATTTGCTCCTGATGAACGGCATGTGTGATTCAGCTGGAGAACGTTAGACGCCGTTGCGAAGAATTGTTCACCAAGGCGTCAGAAAAAGACAAAGCCACCTGTTCATTAAACCGGCTTATATCTTTTATTTCTGCCTCACAGTTTAGGTTCGTTTGGCATCGTCTTGGCACTTTTAAACGTTTCCAAACGTATTACATCAATGAGCGTAACTTTCAGAATAGTTTTCGTAATTACATTCTTTCTTTATCCTGACCCCCTGACGAAGATGAAAGGAAGCTTTCACCATTTCTGAACTACAGGAGAGGAAAATATTTCAAATTCGCACCAGGCCAACACTCAAGTAACTGACGTGTTGACAGCGGTTTTAAAACTAGCAAGCGTTGTGTTACAATGGTGCAATGCCAAAAATGGCACTATAGGGACATAATTGCTAAGACAGTAATGTTTCTGTCAGATTGTGTGAGCAGGCCTTTGAATTCTCTCTATACCTGTTTGCAAGGCTCAGTGAAGGATGGTGGTCTGCAGCTGCACGCGTCTGACATTTTTGCACGAGACCCATCTAGTGTTATCCAGTTCACTTTTTGTTAGGCTTAATACCAGTGTGTCACTCATTACAAAGGTTTTGGCTCAAAATCAAGTCATAATAGTTATTTGATTAGGAAAAATTATTTATACACTATGGAATTGATGAAATGCCAGATGAAAATAATTTTGAAAAAATATATATAACATATTGGGGGAAAAAATTAAATGCAATATATACCATAATATAGATTTGGAAGCATTACAATAAATAAATAAATAAGTGTGAGATTATTATTATAGTAAATTATAATAGCAATAACTATTTTAATTATTTGTCAAATATCTATTTATATATAACTATTTTTTTTGTCTAGTGTTCAAATATATATTAAAAAATTTATGCCAATATAGCCATAAAATAAATACTGTAAGTTCAATAATAATAAAAAATAAATAATATCCAATATTATCGTATTCTATTATAGTAAACCTAATAAGAAATTATTATAGTAATTTATAATAAAAATAAAATAATAAATACATTTTAATTATTTGATTTTGATTGTCTAATTGTTCAAATAGATCTATATATAAAATACAAACATAAACATATTTGCACAAATGCATACTTTTTCTTCGCATTATTATATTATGGCAATATATATTGCATTTAGTTTCAAAAATGTATACTATGAATATTGAGTGTGTGTGTAATTCTGTAAACATAAATGACAAATATAATTACATTTAAAATGACAAAAACAAGAAAGAGTGTGCATTTATGAAATGTATTCATATAGTATAAATTCAGTTAAATTGTATTTGTTTCTTCTTTTCATTTGTATAACTTGCAAATAAACAAAAACGTTAATTTTGAAACAATAATGACCCTCTAAACATTGTTTGATATATTATACTCTAATATTACTTAATTCATCCTGTTAGTCTGGTGAATGTATGTAAATGCATACAATAGTTGAATAAATATAAATAAATACCATTTTAACACTACTTTTGTTGACTTAAAAAAAAAATATATATATATATTAGGGGTGGAACGGTTCATGGGGAAAAAACGAACCGTACGGTTCTCCACACACGGTTCGGCATGCACTAGGACCGCGGTTCAACTTAAATCTGAAAACGCATCTGTAATATGGTTTGCTATAAATAACACGTAAAACAAACTGGGTTCGGCTAATGTATGTTTCTGTTGATGGATGCGCATTCTGGCTTCCTAGTACATTACAACAACAGAGAGAGAAAAAAAAAACGTGGACAAACCATTCACTCTTGTTCAATGCGAATGCCGTATGCTGGAATATGAGCTTCCATTTATTCCATCATCATCCGGGTGCTGATAGCGCGTGCACACAGGTGAGACCTGAACAGCACACGTTGATATCTGTGTTTAAACTAAACTCATTTAAGCTTTGCCAGTTTAAACAATTAAGAGCCAGAGGACGCGAGCTTGCGCGCGCAGTGAGAAGATTTGTGCAAATATTAAGCTTTCTCTGAAGTATTGTGTTTAAATGGACAAATTCAAACAAAAATATTGTCAAAATGCCCGTCTTGGTAAGTATCCTATAGCAGCTATATAACAGTTATCTTGAATTCTCTTAAAGTGACAGCACTTTCTTAATATTAATCAAACAGCAACAACAAAGAAATCACTCACTGCTCTTGATTGAATAGCTTTTGTAACTTTAATAAAGATTCATATTTAATTTATACAGTCAAATATGCAATGTTGTTTTACATTTCATTACTTTATTCAAATTCTGTACCTAAAAACTGTTAGACCTATAAAAAAAAAACAGACTTTATTTGTATCTTTACTCTATTGTATTTATTTGTGCTGTTGCTTCTAGTTAGATTATTCTTATTTTCTTTATTTTTATTTGACAGTATAGTTTTTGCCTAAACATAGCACATACCGAACCATACCGAAACCGTGACTCTAAAACCGTGATACAAACCAAACCGTGAGTAAGTTGAACCGTTCCACCCCTAATATATATATATATAATATATAATATTATATATTATAGATAAATATGGTCCTCCTTGATGGCATTAATGCTCATTGATACATAAATTTTAGAAAGCTACTCTACTCTTAATAGGGTTTAAAATGAACGAAATGCCTGAATGTAAATATACATTGGGAGATCAGCTGTTCTTTTGGGCCTCAATAAGAGCAGATGATGCAGTTACTAATGGCGTTGCGTTAGTATTCTTACAGACGAGACCAGACAGACGCATAAAGCCACTCTGGTAGGCGACTGCATCTCCCAGCTAAATAATACAGGAGCCCCGGCCTACCTGGACCCATTTCCCAACAGAGCCAATCAAGAGTCATTTCCTGCTGTCTGTCAGCGTGTCACACAAAAGCCATAAATATTGACAGCCGTCGCCAATAAAGACACCCATAAATCGCAGAATTGAGGGGAAAATACGGCACGGGGGGAAATAAAATCAAATAAAAATACAGCGATCATTCTAAACACGAGTGAATATGTGTGTGTGCGCAGCGTACAGATGGAGAAGCGCGATCGATTCGGGTTTGACGTGGCGTGCACAACTCATTGTGGATTTGGAGAGCATTATTTTCTCACCGAGTTGTGGAAAGGGGGGTTGGGGTAAAGTAGCGTAGTGTGTGGTACTTCAGAGAGCCTTCCCTCCCATGACTGCATGTATATTAGGAGTCTAATGTTCAGCTGAATAATTGATCAGGGCTGCTGTGTTTTTTTGATAATTAGTTGATAGCTTCTTAGCTTTAAGCCCTCCGATCCATTGGAAGAGACTTGTTTTTTGTACACTTTTTTTTATGTGGATTGTTTGAAACAACTGCTCAGATGGACTCGATAAATGGCCTAAGGTTTGGATAAGTTTTGTTTTGTTTCGTTCTCATAACCTAATTCCATCTTTCCGTTCTCTCCGGATTGTGCTGTTGCTCAAGAGACTTATTAGAGTTTTGCAAAGCATGCAGAGTAAAAAAACGCTTACGGTTTTATTGAATATCACTTCATTAATGAAAGGCTGCCACTTTACTGCTCATGAATGAATTAAATTAATTAGTCTTTAATCATAGCATCTAGAAGTAACCGAAAACCATTCAGGAAAGTACATAAGAACATATACGGTATATGCACTTTGCAGTGCTTTATTAATTACTATAGTGTTCTAGCCAAGTATGTGGCAATATAGCTTTATATTGATGAAGAACAGACTGTAAGAACCTGTTTCAGTTTCATTCTGAAAAGATACACAGTAAGTGTCCTTGAAGTAGAAATATAACTGCTGGCAGCTGAACACGGCACAGCAGGTGTGGATTTCTTCTTTTTTGAGAAATTTTGGATTTATATATTTATTTAATTTACTCTCCCTCATGTCCCCATGCCCTTACGATTTTCTTTCTTCTGTTGAACACAAAATTAGACATTTTGAAGAATCTTAGCTGCTTTTTTCCATAATGAAAGCATTTTCATATGGTCCATACGGCTATTGCTCTATATTATTACTCTTTTGAAGTCATATAATAGCTTTTCTTGTGGGAAACACATTGAAAATGAATTGTGATTCACTAAAAATCTTGCCCTCCACCTCAGCTTAAGAGAAACACAAGATTGTGGTGTTTATTAGGACATTTTAGGAGTATTAAAGCACTTTTATGCCCTTCTTGGGACTTAATGGCCTTGGTGTCAATATTCTTGCATTGTATAGAAAAGAGCTACTCTTCAAAACATATTCTTTTGTGTTCCTCAAAAGAAAGACAGTCATACTGGTTTGTAACAACATTAGGGCGAGTAAATTATGATAAAATTTTAAACGATTCAAACGATTATTGCGATTAATCGCATCCAAAATAAAAGTTTTTGTTTACATAATATATAAGTGTGTACTGTGTATATTTATTATGTATATATAAATACAAACACATACATGTATATATTTAAGAAAAATTTTATATTTGTATATTAAATATATTTATATACAATATAAAATATAATAATATAAATATAAATGAGATGCTTACGCTTGATTGTTGTATTGTTTGTAGCAAACCCAAATCGCTTACAATCATGTGTGGGGGGGGGTGAATATAAATATATAGATGTAAATATATGTAAATATTTTCAATATATATACTGTATGTTTGTGTATTTATGTATACATAATAAATTTACACAGTACACACACATATATTATGTCAACAAAAACTTTTATTTTGGATGCGATTAATCGCGATTTAATCGTTTGACAGCACTACTACACACACAACACACACACACACCACACCCATATAATATATATCTATATATATATAAAAAAAACGTGATGGAAAATGGAAAAACCCATAGGGTTGAGCACTATTAGAAGCAGCATTTATAGTCTCATTCATCTCTGTGATGTCCTGAGATGTCTGACATGTCCCACTAAACTCTGCTGAATGCCGATGTGTGTTGGTTTATTGTGGCATGACATGATGAGGGGCTGCTGAGGGGCTCCGATCAAACTCTGGGTGTTTCACAGGTCAAGAGTCATACTCGGGAGAGTTAATGCGGTCACCGTGGGAACTGATCAATCTCTATTCCCCGTTTTGATCGATCAAACACCCCTACTCCAGCCCCAGCATCAGCCAGCCACTCCATCGAGTTGCTCGGTGTCCACTTGCTAGCCTTGGACGAGTCCCAAACCTGCTCACCTGCGCACTAACACATGAATTATGGGCATCTGTTTATCCCCCCTCACAGAGACACTCGGAGAAAGAATACCATGAGGTCTTCACAGATTTAGCTACTACAAGGAATGCAAATGTTTTCCCAAAGATATTTTATGACATCTCAATTTACATTGCTGTCAGGCACACAGTGAAAGCCTACATAATCTATGTGTCCCATGGACACGACATCACTGGGACAAGATTACAGCATGGATAGTTCGCATTGCTGAGAGTCAGTTTCTGCATCCAGCCTTTCTTAGACTGCTGCAACACACCACACGCAACATATCTTTTGAACATCTTGAGCACATTTTAATAATGTTGCACCTAAAAATGTACACAGTTTTGAAAATACACATTTCGGATTTAAATATTTAATTTACTCTCCCTCAAGTCATTCCAAGCCCTTGTGATTTACTTTCTTCCATTGAACACGAAATGAGAAATTTTGAAGAATCTTCCATAATGAAAGCATTTTTTGGCCATTTGCCATAAAAGTGGTGCATACGGCTATTGCTCTATATTACTAACTCTTTTCAAGTCATATAATAGCTTTTATTGTAAAAAATATTGAAAAACGAAAAATCTTGCCCTCGCAACCTAAAGTAATAGTTCACCCAAAAATGTCATTCTGTCATTAATTACTCACCCTCATGTTGTTCCAAACCAGTGAGACCTTTGTTCATCTTCGGAACAAAATTTAAGATATTTTTGAAGGAATTCTGAGAGCTCTCTGACCCTCCCAGAGACAGCAAGGATCCTAACATGATCAAGGCTCAGAAACGTAGCAAGGACATTGTTAAAATAATCCATGTGACATCAGTGGTTCAACCGTAATTTTACGAAGCTACGAATACTTTTTGTGCGCAAAGAAAACAAGAAAACGTAAACAACGTATCCGCATACAAAATGAAAATTGGCCTAGGGTGGAGGAGATGAATTGTTGAATAAAGTTATTTTTTTTGTTTGTTTTCTTTCCGCACAAAACGTATTACGGTTAAAAATTACGGTTGAACCACTGATGTCCCATGGATTATTTTAATGATGTCCTTACTACGTTTCTGAGCCTTGATCGTGGTAATATCCTTGCTGTCTATGGGAGGATCAGAGAGCTATCGGAATTCATCAAAAACATCTTAATTTGTGTTCCGAGGATGAACGAAGGTCTTACAGGTTTGGAACGACATGAAGGTGAATAATTAATGACAGAATTTTCATTTTTGAGTGAACTATCCCTTTAAGAGAAGCTCAATAATTGTGGAGTTTATTTGGAAACTTTAGGACTATTAAAGCACTTTTATGCCCTTCCTGGATTCTTTCATTGTATAGAAAAGAGCTGCTGTTAAAAACGTCTCCTTTTGTGTTCCTCAAAATAAAGACAGTCATACAGGTTTGAAACAGAGTAAAGTATGATACCATTTTAATTTGTAGGTAAACTGTATCTTTAAAACACACCAGTTACTGGAATATGGTCAGCCGTTTGTCTCAATTATAGATCATTAATACACATTAGTACAAATTAAAACTCCCACAACACTCTTTCACTAGGCTCTTTTCCATATGAAGCAACATCGGACTCTAAAATAAGTCCTGAGAGAGAGAGTGAGATGCCAGGCAGCTCCCTCAGAGGAGCACGGGTATGAAGCAATGTGGCCGCAGCGGCTGGTGGCCACCTGCTCAAAGTCCCAGCGTGCTTATCAGACCCCCTGACAACAAGAGAGCAAGAGAGCAAACAGAGGCCCTGCCATGACAAACAAGCCGGGAGATTTCCACAAGATCAGTGAAAAGCGAGGCCAAATAAACCAGGCCCTTCAGTCTCGAGCATCCAAAGCACATCAAATCAGCTCCCACGGGACGGCAAAAGAGGAAGCCAGAATGTGACACCTCAGCACAAATTGTTAGCACTTCCTCTGGGGATTCGGGGACACTTAGATTATTTCCCATGAGTGTAACGGTACATTTATAGGTTTCCAAAAACTATTAGTGTTGATAAAGAGATGAGGCACTCAACTTTTGTTACCATTTTTGCTACGGACGTTATTGATACCTTAAACTGTGTGGTTTGCTGTTGAGAGATTTATATAGTAATAGTAATATTACGTTTTCTTGGGGCGTTGCGTCATAACAATCAGTGTTGGGGAAATGCATTACAAGTAACATGAGTTATGTAATCAATTACTTTTTTTGAGTAACTTGTAAAGTAACACATTACCTTTAAATCTACAATGAAATATCGGAGTTACTTTTTCAAATAAGTAATGCCAGTTACTTTGTATTCCCATTAAATCACTGACAGCTGTCCTGTCCCTGTGTTGAGAGAAATTGGGAGTAAGTGCAGAGACACTTCCTTTAGCCTGAGGCTTATTCATTTCACTTTTGGTGTGAAAGGGCCTTTACAGTTGCCAAATAATACAAGCTTTGGGTTTTTGTTATTAAAAATAAATAAGCAAGCCCAGCTTAGGTGAAAAAAGTAATGCCAAAGGAACATAATGCATTACTTTCCATAAAAAGTAACTATGTACCGTAATTAGTTACTTTTTATGGAGTAACGGAATATTGTAATGCATTACTTTTTAAAGTAACTTTCCCCAACATTGCAATGCGAAATGTATAAAGCATCGCTTACACTTTCAAACCAAGCAGCTTTTTGTTGGTCAACATGGTGAATTTGCACGAGTGAAATCTGATATTTTTCACCCTGAAATGAAACTCTTGATTCCTATTAGAATGACAGGATTTTGGACGTGAAATTTCGCTGAGCGATGGTAAACGTAACCAGATTTAGCGATCGGACTTGCTAAAGTTAAACAGAAATTAAACAGAAGAAAAAAAAAATAGGGACCTTATTCTTATATACTCATGAAAAATGTCTTGTTTGGATTGGACCAGTAAACAACCACCCAAAACACCTTAGCAGCACCTTAAAAACCTCTTCATGTAATTATCTATTTTGCTCATTTTTTTCTTATATAAACTGCTGTAAAAAATCACCAACAGAAGGGAAACAGCCAACATCCAACATCAAATACTATTTGTCAACCTGGCAGAAAGGAAGTGCGTGTAGCAGCGTGTGAACAGATGTCCACAGAAGACAACTCCAAGCTCACCGCCTGACAGCACCATTGAAGTGCACTTCAAACCTCACCTGTAGTTTCACCGACCAGCAACACTGATCCACATCCAAGAGGTCAAAAGATTTCGGATGGGATTTATTTTCTTTCTACCCCTCATATCTTTTTTTTCTCCCTTCCTCGTGTTTATGCAAATTTGATTGTGGACCGCACACTCACAGCCTGCCTTTAGTTGTAAATAAATCATTCGTCTCATTCTGTTCATTAATGGGCACTCAAGGAGATTCTATTAATCTGTTCATTAGGGCACTTCAAAAACAACAAAAACATACTTATTAAAAGCAGTTCCAGCTGCGTAAGCTCGTTACTCGCGCCTTAACAATGCTTGTGGCACTCCACCAAAACCGTGTGGGATAAAAAAAAAAAGCTTGTATTTGGCAATTTGGAGTGTATTCTATTATCACCGATCAACCCTTTCAGGCAATGATGAATAAATATTACTTTTGGATATGCAACGAGACATATTTGCACATCATTTACATTAAAAATGAAAAATTTGCAAATAATCATGGTACATTCATTTGGCAATATCCTTAATGCCGTTCAACGTGCCGTTGAGGCAGACAGGGTCTTAGGGTCTTTTTTAGGAGAAGGATGGGGGCTCAGCAATTGATCGCTACATTGATCTAGCAATGCCTGAATGACCGTAAAAAATTAAATTGGTTTCTTGGAGGATATGCATTTTTTATCATAAGAGAAAAAGTAAAAGCTCTGATTTTGAACATTTGGAAGCACCGCACATGAATAAACGCAAAAATCTGAGTTTTAGCTGTTGCACACCTTATATTTCTGAGGGATGCAAGAGGAATTTGTGTATTGTGAGATTTCAGTGTAGATCAACAGATTTGATGTTTAATCGCTTGTTATTCAGTCAAACAAAAGCTCAGATTCCTAATTGAATGCTTCTGGACTGAAATCAGTAAGCGTGTTTTTATTTGGCTGACCTCCAGGTATTTTTCCAGCACCTTACACCACCAGCTCATCTAGATAAACATTAACACCCGATTGCCATTTTATTTTTAGCTTGTCATGATTATACAGCTGAATTTACAATCTGTGAGTCTGCCTGAGTTTATTCCTGTGATCCATGCAGGAAAAAAAATACTAATCACATCAACTGTATGACAGTGTAAAACATTCAAATATAGCATATTTTCCAGGGTTGCTGGGTGATATATACATATTATAATTTTAATACACATTAGCACAATGCATTTCTGTCTAAACTGTTTGTAAAAAAATAAATAAAAAGTGAATGATCTTGTGTTTCATGAATGATAAACACAAAATTGTCGAAATGATAAACCCACAATTGTTAAAATGATAAACCCAAAATTGTCAAAATGATAAACCCAAATTATCAAAACGACAAACCCAAAATCGTCAAAATGATCAACACACAATTGTTAAAATGATTAAGTCAAAATGATCAAAATGATAAACCCAATCCTGAATGATAAACCCAAAATTGTCAAGATTTTCGTACAATGTAATTGATAGATACTGTATATTTTAACAGTGATGCTATTTTCTTTGAAAATTGTTTGTAAAATCATTCCTTCATAAATTGGCAAATTCAATTAGGAATAGTTTGAATATTACTTAAAAATAGTAAAAGTAGTTTTACGAAACAAATTAATTCTACTAATTTCACGAACAAGATCCCATAAACATAAACTTTCATACATATTTGATAGCCATTGTATATTGTAACAATAAAGGCACTATTTTTTATGTAAATAGTGCGTCAAAACTTTTTTTTTTTCAGTAAATTGTCCTATTATCAGAGTTAGCAGTATTTAAAAATAGCACAAATAGTTTTACAATCAGTTTACACAATTCATTCTGCTCATGTTTGGCTAATGAGGCCCAAGAAATGAAAACTTTTGTAAGTATTTGAGTGTCAGTTGTGTAAATCATACTTTCTGTGCAAATTGTAAAAACATTCCGTCTTAAATTGTTGCATTCAAATTCAGTTTTAAGAATAGTAAATAAAATGAACAATATTTGTACAATTTTACACAGAAATTTGTTCTACTATTTTTTTTGTGTGTGTGTGTGGGGTGGAAAGAGGCCCAATAAACACCAACCTTTGTAGGTATTTGAGATTGTTAGGAAAAAAAACATTACTACATTTTTGTATTCAATTCCATGTTAAAATTTAGAAAAATACGTAATTAGTAAACATTTTCTACAAATTTACACAGAAAAGTGCGAATGCTGATCACATTTGATAGCCACTGTGTATCAAACCTACAAAGTCACTACCTCCAGTGTTAGAGGACATAGCTTGCCTGTCATAAGTGCACTTCAGAGCCAAGTTACACATAGCTGTGACAGTGCAAAGGGAAGTGAGCTGACATGGAAACAGCGGTGTCAGACGCACTTTAAAAGGTCAGAGATGCCTTCTCTGCCCATCTGACGTGTTTCTGGCAGCGGCCCCGGTCTGCAGTGTCTTCCCCTGCTTTGACTCATAGCACCCTCGTCCCTGTTTGATGACCCCAAAGCGCCAGGCATCAGAGGCTCATGTGGGAGCAAGGCCTTTGATGAGAACGCCTGTCAAAAAACAGACTAAATGACAGGTTTCTTTGTAGAATGGGCATTTTTGCTTTCATGAATTGAAACATGAGACGTGTTAACAATGCCAAATGCATATATTTGCTTCTTGCAGCCCTAGTATTTCAAACCTGGAGATTTTATGAAATTAGGCCATACAGTATCGATTGTACAGTAAAAGAGTTGATATAAGTGATGCAATGATACCAAACAAGAAGAGATTTGATTGGTTTTCTGTGGCTTTTGCTTCGCCGGATTTGGAAATCCATTCTTTCAATTGATTTCGTAGCATTTGTTATGACTATGAGAGCAGCACAAACAAGAACCGCAAGCAGTCAAAACAATCCGAACCAGATATCGATGGAGCCTCCCAAGATAGCAAGAGGCATTTCATTCACGTTATCTTTGCCTTGAGAAACCACAAGTATTATTTTCACGGCTCGCTGTTCTCATGAGAATTCATAATCATTACATTTCTGTATTTTCATCTCCCTTTTGTAAACGTTTCTCATGGGTGAATTGAGAATCAACATGTAGCCATTTGAGGAATAGTCAGACGGGAACTCGTTTTCACGAATTTTCCTCATTCTTGCCGACATCGGACTCAAAGTGATCTTTTCACCTCGTACGTTTAATAATTGACCAAGAGAGCCATGAGAACCCAAGAAGGGTGACAATGAATGCGTTGTTGAAGCCATTTAACTCCTGTGTGAGAGTGTTTCAACTGCGCAACGCTAAACATGCTACTTAATCACAAGGGATAAATGAAGCTGTATCGCTTGACAAACAGATTAATTAACAGCGGGTGAAAAACAGTGACATTTGGTGAAGTTCACACGAGAACGACCTCTTGCGACCTAAAGACCAATATTGATTTCCTACTGACTACTAACACACAGACACAAGTGTCGAAGGTTGAAATAACACTCAAATGACTGAACAACTTTTGTGACTGAAAAATCAAAAAGAAACAACCTTTGTAAGCCTTTTTAATTCCATAAAGTGGCATATTTTGCATATTAAATGAGAAACAAAAATGTACAACAGAACTTGATGTTAAATTGATTTTATCCATCTGAGATTGATCGATTGTGAAAAGTTGTTTCCAAACTACTGGTCAAAATTTTGGAATAATTAAAAAATATATATATTTTTTAAAGAAGTCTCTTATGCACACCAAGGCTGTATTTGTTTGATTAAAATACAGTATAAACAGTAAATATTGTGAAATGTTATTACAATTTAAAATAACTTTTTAATAACTCTAAATATGCTAAAAATATTGATTCAGATAAGGACAGTTGCTACAGGACGACACAATTTACCCAAAAAGGTTTGAAAAACTTAAAGGAATAGTTTACCCAAAAATGACAATTCTGTCATTAATTACTCACCCTCATGTCGAACCAAACCCATAAGACCTTTGTTTTCATCTTCGGAACACAAATTTAGATATTTGTGATGAAATCCGAAAGCCTTTTTTTTTTTTTTCTGACCCTGCATAGACAGCAATGCATCTATCATGTTCAAGGTCCAGAAAGATAGTAAGGACATCTTAAAATAGTCCTTGTGACATCAGTGGTTCAACCATAATTATATGAAGCTACGAGAATACTTTTTGTGCGCAAAGAAAACAAAAATAACAACACTATTCAACTGGGGCAGTCTCCGCCACATTCATGAGAGTACCACGATGCATGCTCTCTGATTTCGTCAAACGTATCTTAATTTGTGTTCTGAAGATGACGAAGGTCTTATGGGTTTGGAACGACATGATGGTGAGTAATTAATGACAATTTTCATTTTTGGGTGAACTATCCCTTTAAACATTTTCAAAGATTATCCAGTTAATCAAGGTTAAATTCAAAACTTTGAACCATTCTGAACATTCCCACCTACTTGAAAAAGTTCTAATTTACCCAAATTACTACTTCTTACACATTTGTTGGTCTCTCCTCAGGTTGATGACCAAATGAAGCTTCTCCAGAACTGTTGGAGTGAACTCCTCATCCTGGACCACATTTTCCGGCAGGTGATGCACGCCAAAGAGGGCTCCATCCTCCTGGTCACGGGGCAACAGGTGAGCGTCCGCTGCAGTCTCCTCCATGCCTCCCCGTAGATCTCATCAGGCCTTTTTGCCAGTGTGGATCAACATCCTTTAAAGTGCTATCGACTGCCCCGGCCACTCCATTAAAAATAGATTACGCTTAGGTATAAACTAATGTGGCCAGAATAATCAATTGTAGACTTCTTATCAAGTGCGTGGTCAACGAATAAATAAAATGGTTAATTAAGCATGCACGAGTCATCGTGGTGAAGAAGGGATGAGAGACACAGAGAGACAGACAGGGAGGGAAAGCAGAAGATATGTATGATTTTTACCTCAGTCGTCTCTGAGGAACATCGCTGGACGGACGCCTCAGGCTCAGCTGAAGTTTTCTGCACACGAGGACCTTTAATTCTGTCTTCGGCTCCAGCACTTGCACACACACTTCCAGAAGATGTTTAAACTGCTTATAAATAAATATGCTTCTGTCCGCCTGTCAGTAAGGCTTGAGTTTAATTTTTAATTCTATGTTTTTCCCTCCACCCTCTCTCCTCAACAAAGTGATCTCTAACTGTAGTGACAGCTCAAACACAGGGACTCGTGAGCAGGAGAACTTTTCCAAAGAGTTCACAGCTTATCAGAGGATTATGTATCGAAACAGAAGAGAATAGATAGAGAATAGACGACATAGATACAGAGAGGTGACTTTTCGTGGCCGTGGTCTAGCGGTTAACACACATGCTCTGGTAAATCATACAGCGAGCGATGTGAGTGCAAATCCAGCTCCTGACGTGATTTCCACCAAGTCATCTAAAGGACAGAGAAAACCCAAATTACAGTAGACATCTTTATTGTCTCAAGAACATAGTTTCTTCTAGACCGTTATGAGATTAAATAAACAAACTCATATGCTCTGGTAAATTATACAGCCATCAACACGAGTTCGAATCCGGCTCCTGACGCAATTTCCACCAAGTCAACTAAAGGAAAAAGAAAACCCAAACTAAATATTTTTAATGTCTCAAAAACATCTCAGTTGTTTCTTCTAGACAATAATGAGATTAAATGATGAACAAACTCATACGCTCTGGTCAATCATACAGCCATCAACGCGATTTCGAATCCGGCTCCTGGCGTGATTTTCACCAGGTCATATAAAGGAAAGAGAAAATGCAAATTAGACATCTTTAATGTCTCAAAACATCTCAGTTATTTCTTCTTGACCATAATGAGATTAAATGATGAACAAACTCATATGCTCTGGCAATTTATACAGCCATCAATGTGGGTTCGAATCTGGCTCCTGACGTGATTTCCACCAAGTCAACTAAAGGACAGAGAAAACACAAATTAAGCTTATTTGATGTCTCAAAATCATCTCAAAAGTTTTTCAGTATTACTCAAGCATTTCTTATCAAACTCTCCCAATATCAAATTATCTGAATTATATATACATAATTTTACAGCTCTATACTTTTTCCTATGTCATCATTTGAGACAAAGTTGATACTTAAAAGAAACACAACTGAGAACTCCACTTTCACAGCTTTTGGTGTCGAGTCTATTTGAGGTCAGAAATTGATTTGTTTGGTTAGTGTCAAAGTGGTTTCTAGCCTCCTGAGCCATGAAAGAGCAACCTCTTGAGCAATAAAATCTGAGAACGTTTGTTAGATATCACATCTGGAGATCTGTGAGAGCTCACAGCGCTCGCTATCTTTGATTTGTCTGGATTGCGAGTGCTCTGCGTAGCGTGCCTCTATGTTTGATTAGCGAGGTCTGGCGGAGGGTTGGGGGCGGGGTGGAGGAGGGCCAGACCTTGTTTGCATATTTTGCCTAATGAACAGCTGGTGCTGAAAAAAAGCCTTTGGGGAGAGAGAAGGCAAAGACTCAAACAGTTCATTACGTCCTATTATTCCAGAGCAGACTACTGACAGCCCGGCCACACAACACACTCGCGCATGAACACGGACTTATGCATAACAAACAAATGCTCTGCCAGTTATTAAAGCAATATTGTCATTCAATAATTCAGTGTAGTATAACTTCAGACTGCTGTGTAGTGCATGTGTGTGTGTTGATTGTTATTTGTTTGTTGTTTATATGTTGTTTTTGGTTTTTATTTGTATTTTTATGTTTATTATTGATTTTTTTTTTTTTTTTTTTGTTGTTTATTTTATTTCCCTAACTCCCATTTGTTTGGATATTGTATGTTGTGTGTGTTTATTTTTTGTATGATATTTATTTTCCTTTTCATCCTTTTATTTTTCCTCGCTTTATAGTATAATTTATTATATATATATATATAATATGAATACATTAAAATGTCTTTACTCCAAAACACTGTCAGTGACTGTCAACTGAACTGCCCACCATCTCTCATCTTGTTTGAGGACGTGTCATTGTTTCTCCCTAGTGTTGGTATGGCAGCAAAGCACTGTGGGGGATCAGTCCTGAAGTGCTGCGACACATGACACTACATGGGCGGCTTTCCAATATGTCACAGACCTACATCTCCCCCTCCACCCTGTCTTTTGCTCTATCTGTCTGTCTGTCTCTCATTCTGAATGTCTCAGGCCTTTAGAAGAATCCAAATCATCATAATGGTATTCATTCAGGTCTCAGTATTTTGTCAAGATCAAGCATTCACTGATATTCACGATGTTAGAATGAATTGGGGAATATCGCTAAAAACAGTTCGCGACAAGTGTTGCTCAGTCGTCATTATGGAACAAAAATGTCAAAAATAACATTTTAGGGACAATTTTCAGTAGTGTATAATTTTAAAATACTTATATTGATATAAATATGCATCATTTTCAAAATTTTATTTAGATTAGTATTAATGTTTGTTAAATATTTTCAGTATTTTGCTTTATTATTTGTATTTTTTAAGGGTAATCCCACTACTTTTAATTTAAGTGGTTACTAATGCTTGAGGCACATGGTCAGTTGGTCAAATCCCAGTTAATTGACATCTTCAGCAGCTTCATATGGGCCTCGAAGAGATCCACAAATACAGCCGGTGAGAAATGAGCAATTCTCCAGCCAGGACTTTAAAAAATTCCACTCATCATATTTACACAATAAATAAATTCCAATCCCGCCCGTGTTTTTAATTGCAAATCCAGCTCAGAGGGAGCTCTCCTTACGCTTAGGAGGCCCGTAGTCTACCTTATCCAGAAACCCTGGCGCAGTCAATTATGGTAATGAATTGTCAATAAATATAAAAATTTAATATGGCCTGCTTACAGTGAGTGGCAGCTAAGAACTTGCCTCCAAGACAAATTTGCTGTTGCTGCAGATATTAAGTGCACCTGAAAGGGGAGGAGAGGGCCACGGGGGTCCCGCGCAGGGTTCGGCCCGGTAGCCTGGGGGACCTCCAGGGGCCCCCGCTCACTCGCGCCTCTCCAATCCCCACCGCCCTCGTCTGGTGCGGGGCGCTGGGTTCCGAGGGTCTGGGCACCAGGGATGGAGAAACGTGCAGCTCTTCCCCGCTCGGTTTGATGCTGATTATCATTCAGACCTCGGCCCAGCGCACTGTCCCTGCTGTGCGGAGAGGAGCCTGGGAAGGAGAGAAATGGAGAGAGGCATATAAAATGTAGAGCTGCCAGAACTGGTTACATGCTTACTTCAGACGGCACTGAAAATCTCGAAAGGTGGTGCCAAGTGCCGTCTGGCTGATTGAACTTTTAAACTGAAAGGACTCTGATTGAAGAAATTTAATTTTCAATGAATAAGGAACAAGGCCTAAACTTTTCTTAAAATACTCCTAGCAACTCTTGTTGTTCCAAAGCAAATATGAGCACATCTTCTCAAAATAAACTTCGTATTTCTGTTCCAAAATTTAAGACGTAACTCAATAATTAGCACAGATTGGTTTAAACAATGGCACGCGCTTTATCAACCAATGGAAGATGGGAAGAGTGTTCTTTCAGACCTCAAATTATTTATGCAATCCTGCTCCTTGTACCTCTCTATACCTGAGATGTTTCAGACCTTCAGAGATCTGGCGTGTTGCTTGTGGTAATACCTTTATTGTTTGTGTGTGTGAACTCTCTCGCCCTTTCTCTTCAGGTGGATTACGGCCTAATTGCCTCCCAAGCCGGTGCCACACTCAACAATCTCCTGAGTCACGCGCAGGAGCTGGTGAGCAAACTACGATCCCTCCAGCTGGACCAGAGGGAGTTTGTCTGCCTCAAGTTCCTGGTGCTGTTCAGCTTGGGTGAGTACAGAGAAAGGGGTGGAGGGGTGGAGAGTAGTGGGCTTCGGCCTCTGTGCATTATCCAAATCTCACTTGCTTGCTCCCAAGGTTCTTGAGGGACCTTGAGATAAGCCACAAGACCGCATTCACTTCCCCCTGTACGATAAGACCATCATTATGAATGCCACCGTCTCTCCTTTACCAGTGATGCCAGAATAGGTCGGTCAAAACTGTTATTCTCAGAAAATCGTGTAGCTCAAAGATCTCGTTCTCTTTTTGTCAGTCTTCATAAATTCATAAATCAATATGCAATATGCATTTTTTTAAACAATAATATATTTTCTGGGGAAAATTGCTGCAAAATAGAATTTTTTAGTTGTGGTTTGAAGAGTGCAGTCAAGAACAGTTTCCAGATTTTTGGAATTTCCAAAATTCTAAGTTTCTGACGTGCACATCAACCTGCCATGTTCTATTCTCCGAGTGAATTTTTTGATCAATTTATGGTTCCATTTTTTTATGTGAATCTTGGTATTTCCATCTAGCAAATTTTTTTTTGCGTAAATTTGCATAAAATATGTGAATGAAAACCTAGCTAACGACAATATCCTCACGCAGACCTTTCAGATATATTTGCATTACACTGGCTCATTCATAAGGGGTGGTATGTAAGATATTTTATGTTACATCAGGCAAGTGGCCGCATGATAAGCGGGGGTGGGGAAGGGGGGGGAATAATTACGCAGGAGAATCATTTAATCCAGTCATAAAAACAGAATTCACAGTTTAGTGCTGAATGTCACGGAATTTGTCAAATTTTGAATGAATTAATTAAAAGTAGGTCATTACACTTAAATTAAATCACGATATGGACTAGTATCTGTAAATATTAAGCCGCAAAAGTCGATTTAAATATGAATCCTGCATGTTCTGCCTGTCTCTGTTAATGAATGGCGCAGACGCACGGTTTCATTTACTACACACACACTGAAGCGCTGATTTCAGCGTCTGCCATCTCACTAAATGAGGACGTAACTGCTCTGAGAGTCACTTCATGAGCATTTTAGCATTTGATTTGAGTAAAACTAGCGTCATATCATAAACACACAGAAATGTAAAGGTATTCACGACAACCCGTCAAAATAAAAGTCTGGTTTGATTTGAAGACATTGTGCCTATAACTATTTTTCAGTAGAATGTACATAGCCTACTACTACTACTACTAAAATGAAACAAACATTATTTTTTAAGGAATATTCACAAAAAACATTTCTTCCATGTTTTAATTTTAATGTTAAACCCTTTGTTTGCCAAAAAATAAAGTTTGCCTAATTTTCAATAATTAAAAGATAAATGATCAATTAAATTAATATTTTATGCCTTCATTTGATAACCAGAAAAATGTAAATACACAACACAGAATTTCTGAGGGGGAAAAAAATCATAAGGCTATTGTAAGAATAAATTTGAATTAAGTTGTTTTTATGCATTCAAATAGTTAGACATGCTAAAACACAGAATTTGGTATTTTAATAAATCGATGTGAAAATGTATAAGTTTAATGAATTTAATTAATTAGACATGCTTTTTAATTAATAAAATTTAATTTAACTATTAAAAAGGAGTCAAGAAAAATTAAAATGGAAAAAACGGAATTTGGAAAAAAATAAAACGGAATTTAGGAAAAAATCTAATGGATTTCATAGGGCCCTAACTAATCCCTCAGCCTTGCCGCGCCCCACAGTTTGGTAACCACTGCTTTATTCTTTTAAATTGATACATTAATCGTGTTTATTATATATATTTTTATTAAAGTGGAAATCAGTTTAATAATGTAAACTTGAATGACTGCTTCACTTCCACTTTAAAGGATATTTGTGTTGTTTATTATTTATTTTTATTACTATTTATAATTTTTGTGCAATTATAGGTTGTGTTTACATGTTTTTGTACTGCAAAAAATGTATTGCAAAATAGATGTTTAATTCATAAAGTACAAGGTGTTGATTTCAAAATGCAAATACTTTTTTGCATTTTGTGTTTTTCAGTTGAATAAAAGACGATTTTTCCCTATATATTTCATCATTGAGGATTTCGGTCTCTTCTAGTTCTCGTGAACCAGTCTCGTGTCTCGGCATAGGCGCTCATACCCCTACTAGTAATGACTGTTACAAGACACCAATAATCAATGAAATCTGATGTATGGTCTTGACGCTGCCATGTTTGGATTTTTATTTTTGGGTGAATAATTATTATATTATAAGTAAAAAAATAAATGTAAATAAAAATAAATGTGATATTAAAACAGAAAACATTAGATTAGTGCATTTAAGTGCTACTTAAGCTACACAAGTTCTAGCTATACTTCCAACTTGGAAACTTACAAAACCAAGGTTGCATTTTTTTTCTCTATTGGAGTTAAGAAAATCAGGAGGTCATTTGCTCCTAGAGATTTGCGTGCCGAGTGAATTCAGTTTTGCTTTTAGCTATCAGTAACCTTCAGTGCTTCTCTTCTGTTAGCCTACTAGCTTTACATTGAAATGATCGGAGGTTCCATTGCTTACAGGTCAAGGCAGCTCTTGTAGCCAATTCACAATAGCTGCAGGTCTCCACCATAAAAGACCAGCATCAAAAAATAGGACTGGCCGTCTGTTTGGCCTCATAAGAACATGGAATATTAATGCCGACCATCCGCTTCTGCATCAGAACATCAGTCACAATTGTTCCGTCCTGTGGTTCCGGAAAAGAGAATATGATGTGTGTAGGGCGTAGGTGCTTTGATCCCATCCATTCCGTTTGCTGCGTCCCTGAACTACCTGAAACTACGAAGCAGGACATAAGCCTTTATGTCCAGCTCCCCCATCACACCTTGAGAAGGTTCCTCACATCTTCCCAAGACCAAAGACCAGTGTTGAAAACTCCAGACCTCTCAACCTTGCTGTGTTTATGTTGATCGGCTTTGTGTAGCGGAGGTTTTTTGGTTGAAGTTTGGGGGGAATCTGGTGTAAATAATTTGGCGGAAACATCATCCATAATAAAACTCTCACCTGAGGGGAGTGTAGCGCCCCAGGCACTGCCCCGGTCTAGCAGCTCGCCCCACCCATGCTGTGTGCCAGGCCCAGAGAGACCAAGAGACTAAGAGAACTAAGCCTGGAGCTCAAAGATGGCTCCGATTAATAGTATCCTGTGGGTGAAGGGTGGCCAGGGCTCTGTGTACATACAAGTGCACGGATGAGAAAAACACTTTGCCAGTTGCTATTGAGAAGCCAGTCAGAGGTTAAGTAAATGAAGCATGAAAATCCCGTGCTTTATGAAAACTATTGGAATTATGGGAACTTATCTTCTGTCTGTCTCGACCTGTTGCTCATTCCTTTTTGAATGGAGATTCCACAAAGAAAAATGCTACAACTTTAGCTACAGCATTACTTATTAAACATTAGCAATTACGTTCATAATTAAGGTGCGTTCTTGCATTACAGCAAATGTTTGCGCCATTAAACCAAATGTTTTATGATTAAAAAGTCAAAACAAAAACTAAGCAAAAATTTGCACACCAAAAAGTTCCACTTTTTATTGTCAGTAGTGTAGCGATGAATGAAGTCAAACAGAAGTCACCTTCAAACCAAGCATTTTTATGATGGTCAACACAGCAAATTCACGTGATCAACATGAACCTGTTGCAAAATCTGTGTTGGGAAATCTTTTGCCCTCACACGAAATTCCTAATTGCATGGATTTCTATTCAGAGGACTGGATTTCACCCATGAAAAATGGCCAAACAACAGTAAAAGTGACCACACCTTACATGAACAAAATTCATGATTGCTTTGCCGCGACAGTTACATTGATTGATTGATTGATTTTATTTTATATGATTTGTAAATTTAATATCTTTTTTATAAAATAGTAATAAATGTAAAAATTAGACATATCTTACAAAAATATAAATTTTAAATCATATATTATATAATATATATATTATCTATATCTATATATATATGTGTGTTCATACCAAACATTGTTTATGAAGTCTGTCTTTTTTGAATGAATCCTAAAACAGAATCAGTTATCATGGTAAATGTGCTGGTAAACCCAAGGCCACACACACAAGGTCAACATTTGGAGGCCATGACATTAAAACATCAAATCCAGTGCATCAGCCCTCTTACACTCATTAAATGCAGTGTCTCCGTATTGCATTTACAAATGAAGCCTGTTAACGGAAATCAAAATCGCATTTACCCATGCCGTTCCACTCCCCACCGCTTTAAGTTAGTGTCTGTTCGCTCTCAACATGGCCAAACCATCGCAATTTGTCACTGTCGGGGGAGCCCAGGGGGCTCTTTGTAAAGATAAGTGTCAATAAAGAGGAGGAGAGACATGAGTTGACCCGGGAGCAGTCACTTGTCTCCTCAATCCCTCCGGCTTGTCGAGAGGACCGATGGCACTCAGCCGATCACTTCTCACGCTTTTCTGCCAGTCGAAGCGTCTCTATCTTTCCCACTGTCAGTCTCAGTGTGTTGAATAAGTGCTTTGGCTCTATCAGGAGCTGAAGGCTTTATCAATGGTTAAATAATTACGACCAAGACATTGATTTCCTCGACAACAGGAAAGGCGCTGAAGGGTGAACGATGTTCTTGTGGAGTTTAAAGGGGGTAGAAACGATTAAAGTGGACAGTTCTGAGAAGATGCCAACATTTCAGTTGGAGCCGCCTCTGTGATTGTCTCGACCCTCCATAAACATCTCAAGAACGTCTTGAGACATGTTTTACTAACTGTTTTTAACTAGAAATGCCATGCTAAAATGGTGGTAGCCACTGAAAAATAGTTAGAAATTGATATAGTAATCAAAAAACCGACTCATGAACTCTAGCAGTCAACCAAGGTCATGGGAAAAATTTAGGTCAAAAAGAGAGAAGGGTTACCAAAAAAAGAGAGAAATTTCTGTCATTGTTTACTCACTTTCACGTTGTTCTAAACTGAGACTTTCTTTATTCTGCAGAACACAAAAGAGGACATTTTGGAAAAACGCTCAAGTGTTTTTTTGCCCATACAATGAAAGTAAATAGGTTCCCAGATTGTTGTTTTAAGCCTGTGTTATACTTTCCGCGTGCACAATTTGGATGCGTACACAGACATCGCAGACACGGACTGCTTGTATTTGTACTACCGAAAGTGTACACTGGTGGTCCGCTCGGCAGACGTGTTCCACACATGCGCAGTAGATCGGCTTGAACAGTAAATAAACATGTAAACAGTAAACAAACAATTGCCCAAACTATGGGCAATTTCCCTTCACGAATTATTGCACATCTCTGTCTTTATATTGTTTTATCGACGGATTGTACACAGGGTTGCCAGGCTTTCACAAGAAAACCCGCCCAATCGCTACTCAAAACTAGCCCAAAACTAGCCCAATCGCATTTCGAGGGGTTCTCCAGTTAAAAAAAATCGCATTCCGGGGGGATAAAATACACGTTTTTTGGCTGGGTTCCCCTGCTAAAATTCGCATTCCAGGGGATAAATATCATGTTATTGGAGTCGCTTAAACCCACAGACTTGAAAAACAACCTGCGGCAACAGTGTTAAAGTAGCCCGCGGACTTGGCAACACTGATTGTAGAGGTGCGGGTATCAACGGACTTCTTCACACAGCCTGCGCATGCGCAATAGCCTACTGACTACTTGTCTGCGTACTTGTCCGCGCGGTCACAAAAAATGAGAGGCAGGCGGATGTCCGCTCTGAGCCTCCGCGTACACCCTCTGATGACGATTTTTACGTCACGCGGACCCTAGCGGACTCGCGCACGCGGAAAGTATAACAGGCTTTAGACACCATTCACTTTTATTGTATGGACCGTTAAAACATCAAAATATCTTCTTTTGTGGTCACAAAAGAAAGGAAGTCACGTTTTGAAGAATATGAGAATATGAATATGATTTTTTGGGTAAACTATGAGTGATTTTGGGTGGACGAACAGTATTAATCTTTACCCAGATATTTTGTTTCAGATTTTTTTAATAACTCTTTTAAATTTAGTCAATATTTCATATCATATTGATTAATTCCAGCCAGTTTTACTTTTATGCAGTCACCAAGTACCACTGCATGGCAATTTTTGTCCAACATTTTTGGACAAAATCCATTTGTTTCAATCGGAATCCACACAATCAGGAATTTCACGTAAGGATGAAGGAATTCCCAATGCCGATTTCGCAAATTTTGAAAGTGACTTCTGTGCTTTGTCCATTTCGACACTATTGACAATGGACCTTTTTTACCGTGAATTTTGATAATGTGCTCCTTAAATGCCAGATAGTGGGCAAAATAGGATTAGTTGACGAGAAATTACACCTAATACTCAAAAACGTTATATATTAACAAATGTAACCAAAATATGCAAACTGACCTTGTCGCATTTTCATCAGCTATTTTTAAATTAAAATTATAGACGTAATTCGCATGTCGACACCTCGTCATTATCATCAAAATGTAGATGACACTGGTATAACATTTTTCCGCTCATGGCATCAACACTTGACTATGAGATGGGATGCATCTCAAGTCCCTGAGGCTTGGCTGTGGGGTCTTTTCCAAACACCTCTGAACAACACTGCATACAGTCACGGCACGCAGCCGTTTCCCCTTTACTCTCGCTTTAAAGGAGCAAAAAAGGCAGTTCCCACATAGGTAAGCTCTAATTAAGCCGGCCCATCTTGTTTCCTTGATCTGAATCGATATGTCTACCCTTGTGCGAAGAGAGGGGAGATCAGTAATGCATGCGCAAAGGCTCATAACAGGTGCAAATATTCATTTCCTGAAACAGACCAAATAATTTGGAAGTCGGTTGGGATTGATTAACATTCGAGGGCTGGGACGGTTCAATATTTACGCCTTGGAGACCCCTGGCCGGGGCCAAATAATGGTGCATAAAACTGCAGCTATGTCTTAATTAAATGCAAGATAATAGGGGCAGGTTTTTCTTGTGAGCCAAGCAGTTTGGCACTGACGGGTTGTAAGTCATGTGGAAGATGTGAGGCCCAGCTCTAATCAATACACATATAAAGCAAGCGCATGTGTGTGCGGACACCCTTTGAAAACACATTGACGCGGCGATGCACATGTAGGAATTTATTTTCCATGATTTGTGACAATGCGCGGCAGCTCTTCCCCGCTCACTCAACACGTTCGCTTGTTGTTGTCACCAAACATGCTCATTTAGATTTCGCTCAAAAGTGCAAAACCTTCCAATCAGTCCTGAGTGCTCTGATATTTTACAAATCTGGTGGAGAAGAGGAAGTGGGCCCGTGCAATGACCCTAATATTTTAAGGGTTATTTCTTTTGCCCGCTGTCCTTTCATTCCACGAGACAGAAATCAAAAGCCTCACTTCTGGCGCTTCGGCGAGAGGCTCTCTTTGAAACGGCAACCTCATTAGGAGCCTTAAGAGGCTTTCAGACTTTATCAGGCTTTAAAAGCCGCTGATATCTGTGGACACGGCGCAACGCGGCAACGGGCTCGTGCTTTTAAAGGGGAGAGAAAGGAAGGCACTTTACCTTTAGCCCCACTAGCTTTTGTCATGCATTCAGTCAGTTTGCCGAATTCCGGCCATTCCGCTCCGATTTCGACACTTTGCTTGTGTGTCGTGGCTGCAATTTGTTTTTATCTCTTTGCTTTTTGTTCTTTATCTGTTACTACACATTACTTTATGATTAGCTTTAAATTGCAAACAACTTTAAGTGTGATTGGCGATCGTTAGCCATTAGCATCGTTATCTGAATGTCTACAAACGCTTCAGATAAGTTACATGGGCAAGAATCTACATCTATGGATTTACTCTTGATAAAGGCGAGATGAACTCTGTGTATAACCCTTGACAGATAGAGGTTTTGTTTTGTGATTTTAGCGTTAAACTTGAAGCTCAATTCTATCATCTAATTTTGACCCGAATCACAAATCACTGGCACTGAAATATTATCAGGCCAAGACTTTTTATTCCACAGTTTCTGCTGAATGGATTTAAGTATGGTAAAACATGGTGAATGGTACTAAGAGTACTACACTGTACAATAGTGTTTTAGTGCCCACATTAAAAATAAACAAATGTAAAATTTGACAATAAATATTTAGAGAAAAATCGTATGATAGGCCTTTAGTTGTTAGATATCTAATATGCTTGGATATATAGTTGAATTAATAAAGTAAAAATTACAAGAATAAAACCATATTATGACATTAAAATGGTATTTTTTAAAGGAAAAAAACAGTATAATTTAGTATCATTTATATAATATTATCATTTTTTTTATATTTTGAATTATCTTCATTTCCATTTTCATGTAAATGTTAGTATGTTTTAGTAATTTAATGTGCTTTTGTCATTTGTACTAGTTTTTTAATATGTCTGTTTAGCTTTAATTTATATCTATTTGAGTTTTAGTTAGTCATCTTAGTACTTCAGCTTATTTTATTTCACTTAGTTCACAAGGCAACATTACAATTTAATTTGTATAATTCCATTTAATTTGAATAAAAGGTTACGTTTTTCCATCTTGTTTATATCATATCTGTTTTTTTAATAGTTTTAGTTTTAGTTAACAATAGCAACACTGGTATAAGTAACTGAAAGCATATGATCATATTAAGCATTTTCCAATTGCAATTCCATGTTTAAAACTACATGTGAGCCTGGACGTTACCAGCAAAACCTCACTGAATCCAGAACACGATTGCATCTGGCACTAAAAAAACCCATCTCAGGTGAACCACGCATCTGTGAAATGTTTGTAAAAGTTTTCCCCACGTTCAAAAAGCACAGAGCGGCTGGAGTTGCCTTCGACAAAAGCTGTGGATGAAGTGATTGAGAATACACTGAGCTATAGGTACTTGTTTTCCTTCTCCGTCTCACAACTCTTCCTCTGTCCCGTCGGATTCCTCTCTTCCTCTGCCTCTGCCAGAGCCTTATTACAAGCTGTCAGTTTATTGTAAAACATTAGGAAAGCAGAGGGACACTTGCTGTAACTGTCTTATCGATCTGGGGGATAGATTCTGTGATTTAACGCCCAAGCCTCCCATATTTCCACATTTTCAGCCTCCTATTAAAGCCTGTGCTTTCCTTTAGCTATTGATGTATCAACATTAACTGTTACAAGCAACTACAGAAAATCAATGACCAACTTTTATTACCGGCTGCATAACACGCTAGCTGGCTCACGCTCCAGTACTTAGCATGCTCCGCTCATGTCAGGTGTTTCCTAAGTGATATCTGCACTGGAAATATCAATCATACGAGCTCCGGCTCCTTTCTGCCTGTTTGTGCAGATACTTGCCCCAGAACGGAGCGCTTGGGTGCCATTTTTATGATACCTGGCCTGCGATGCTACAAGATTCACCGCTAACAACAACTATTAATATCCGTAACGTTCCGGACTTTTGCATTCGATTTGGTAACCGCACCTTTAGCGATCATTCACAGCTTTAACTAGCAATACACATATTAATTTCCAAGTATAATGAGCTTGCATGCTATAAAATAATAATAGCTCGCCGTTTCTGTCTATCACATGAATCGAAAGGGATGCATTTGAAAAGGAACGGCGTGGCAAAGACAGATCACCCTTAAAGATTTATGAGACCTGTGGTCCTGCCGGGACAAACATATACAGGCTTGGTTTTTCCGATCAATGAGCTGAAGTTCATTATTCTCTCTCACCACGGCCGTGCTTTGCGTTTTTGTGCATTGTAAAGGGGCCTTGTTGTTGTTGCCTGTGCATATCTGAGGTTTTTCTCCTGTTTCTTCTTTCTTACGTGACTTGAGGTCTCACTAGCTTGTCTACGGGTGCAGTGCTAACTTATTCCATGCCAATTAAATTCTGCAATTTCTCTTGGCCTGCGAAGAGAGCCCGCTAGCCCAGGACCTTCAATCCGGCCAGGGAGACGCAAGCTGCCGCGGATGTGATAGGATGTATCTATTGATCAGGGAGCCGCCAGGTCTTATTTAAACATTGCACACAAACACAGATAAGGGCATTACACAAGCTCTAACATAAACTCCCCCTGTCATTTCTCAATCGATTTCATAGAAAGAGTTCTGTGCCGTGAACATCTATAAAAGTGACCCGGTCACAGCAGAAGGAAAACACTCAGCCCCCATGAGCACTCGGGTCAAACATACACCACACAGCTGAGCAGACGTGCCCCTTGAAAACAGTACTGTCTGAATGGTTTGTAAGCTGTTTGTGTATAAATAAATATTTTGATTTATATATATTTGCTTTAAATTCTATCATTTTCAGTTTCAGATGCTAATACTGTAGGTATTGGTACAATGGCATACAATTATAAAAAGGCAAAAAAAAATCTGTAAAATCTGTACAGTAAACCTGTAAATCTATATTACAAATTCAAATAGGTTATGTATAATAAATTTAATATAAATAAAGAAAAAAATATTCATAATATGTACAAAAACAGTGAATTATTACCAGTTCCGTGAAAAGGCGTTTTTGACCCCCCTTCCCTTCCTGTGTATTTTATTGACTTATTATTATATATAGATTTTTTTTTTATACATTTTTGTCATTATTTGCACACTTAAAGATTCAGATCAATATTCACACAGTTTTCTTAATATTACACAAAAGACTACTGACCAAGTAAATACCAAAAGCGTTTGTAACTGATGATTTCATTTGAGTAAGGCAAAAATCCTGGTCCAAAACTAACCTGGCCCTACGTGAAAATGAATTGACCCCTTCTGTAAATCATGAAAGAACTGTGATTAACCACCTTATTTTAGAAAGCTGAGTCAAATTTCACTAGCCACACCCAGGCCTAATTACTGCCAGACCTGTTGAATCAAGAAATCAATTAAATAGAACCTGTCTGACAAAGTGAAGCAGGCTTAAAGAGCAACACATCATGCCGCAATATAAAGAAATTCAAGAACAGATAAGAAACAAAACAGTTGACATGTATCACTCTGGAAAGGATTATAAAGCCATTTCAAAGGCTTTGGGACTCCAGCGAACCACTGGTTCAGAGCAATTTCTACAAAATGAAGGAAAAATCTGGAACAGGTGCCGGGAACTTCCCCAGGATGTGGCTGGCTACCAAAATTACTCAATAGTGCAACGAAAAAATCAACATGGAGGTCCTAAAACAGAACCCAGAACAACATCTAAAACGACCTGCAGCCTCACTTGCCCAGTTAAGTTTGATACAAGTGTTCATGATTCAACAATAAGAAAGAGACTGGGCAAAAAACGTCATCCATGGGAGAGTTCCTAGGCAAAAGTCACTGCTGACCAAAAAGAACACAGAGGCTTGTCTCACATTTGCCAAAAAAATATCTTGATTTTCCCCAAGAATTTTGGGCCAATATTCTGTGGACTGATGAGACAAAAGTAGAATTTTTTGGAAGGTGTGTGTCCTGTTACATCTGGTGTAAAACCAACACAGTATTTCATTAAAAGAACATCATACCAACAGTCAAAATGGTGGTGGTAGTGTGATGATCTGGAGCTGCTTTGCAGCTTCAGGAACTGGACAACTTGCCATAATTGATGGAACCATGAACTCTGCCCCTATCAGAAAATCCTGAAGGAGAATGTCCGGCTATCAGTTTGTGACCTCAGGCTCAAGCGCACTTGGATTATGCAGCATTGTGATCCCAAACACACCAGCAAGTCCACCTCTGAATGGCAAGAAAAAACAAAATAGAAGGTTTTGGAGTGGCCAAGTCCAAGTCTGGGCTAACATCGATTGAGATGCTTAACAGTATATGCATGATCGACAAACCCTCCAATGTGGCTGAATTAAAACAATTCTGCATAGATGAGTGGACCAAAATTCTTCCACTGCGCTGTAACAGACTCATTGCAAGTTTATCGCAAACGCTTGATTGCAGTTGTTTCTGCAAAGGGTGGCACAACCAGTTATACATTTAGGGGGCAATTACTTTTTCACGAAATGCCAGGCAGGTTTTTACCAGGCAGTCTTTTTTTCCCTTAATAAATGAAATCATTATTTCAAAACTGCATTTTGCATTTACTCAGGTTAACTTTGTGTAATATTACAATTTGCTTGATGATCTGAATCATTCAAGTATGACAAATATGCAAAAAATTAAAAAACTGGACGGGGGCAAAAACTTTTTCACAGCACTGTATATTATATAAGTTTACAATCAGTGTTGGGGTAACGCATTACAAGCAATCCAAGTTATGTAATATAATTACGTTTTCAAGTAACTAGTAAAGTAACGCATTACCGTGTCCAGTGATCATCCACGGGGCACGAGAGAGCAGCTATGCCCTAAAACCGTCCCCTGTAACCGGAGCCCGCTGTTAAACGTGACGGCACAAATGAGCCGACAGGTGCTGCTACCATGTCTCTTGTTCTCCTTTTCATCCACCTCTCCTTCCTCCCCCCATCATTGTATTTAAAGCAACAAAGCAGTGGAATGCCTGCACCGCCTTCTGATTGGAAAAAATGCCCCATCATCAGTCTTCCTGTAACATAAACCTGTGCGAATGGCGTGGGGCTGGACGGGTGTCACACTACAGGGACAAATATAGAAATGAGAATTCATCTAAACATTGTCTCACTTGGGGGAGAAGGTTTAACAAGAATGGCAGGAGAGACGTGAGGTCACTAAGAGACGTGGGCAAGGGCCGTGTGTTGTCTGTCAACAGTGGGAATGCTGGGAAGTGTGGCCGAGTGGGGTGTTGTCTATTCCTGGTGTTTTCCATGCTTGGAGACTTGTCGTCGGACTATTATGTGTCTGGTTGCCATTTTTATGACAGTATGGACAATGCGACTGAGTACAGGAAATGATGGAGAGGAGGAGGGGCTTAACGTGTTAGAGCATGTTTAGGGTGATGGAGTTACCTTCAAATATTTGCCCCATTCATCTAGATGTGCTATTCTTCACGTTCAACTTCAAATTGTTGTTCTACCATGACAGTAGTTGGCCTAAAAGAAAAAAAGAGACCGTAAAATAAGTAGTTTATGCAAATACTTGCTATTGTGCTGCTTAAATCACTGCTGAGAATGCAACACATATAAAACATTTTAAAATGAGCCATATAGTGCTAGATTTCCATATTTGCAAAACAAAAATCGGTATATTACGATTTTTAAATATATTTTTCATATATACAAAAATAGCCATTATAATTATTTCTTAATATTTTTCATACATATAAAATGTATTACAAGATTACATTTACATTTTACATTTAGTCATTCAGCAGACGCTATTATCCAAAGAGAATTTACAATTGGGGGATACATAAAGAGATTCTTCTTAAAGAGGCAAACAGATACAGGAAGTGTCTGTAATACCAATTTTCTAGACATTGTTCAAATAAGTACAAGCTAGAAAGAGAAGGAATAAATAAAGAGAGATACATTTTTTTTTATTATGATGAAGTCAAGTAGCTTCGAAAGAGATGAGTTTTCAGCTGTCGCTTGAAAATTGTCAGGGATTCAGCATTCCGGATAGGGGTGGGAAGATCGTTCCACCAGCCAGGAGTGGTGAACAAGAATATTCTGGAAAGTGATTTTGAGCCTCTCAATGGTACCACGAGGCGTCGCTCACTAACGGATCTCAGACTTCTGAAGGGGATGCAAATTCGTAGTAGTGAGTGGAAGTAGACAGGTGCTGAGCCTGTGGCTGTTCTACATGCAAGCATCAATGTCTTGAACTTTATACAAGCCGCAACCAGTAGCCAGTGCAAGGAGATAAAGAGAGGTGTACAATGGGCTCTTTTGGGCTCGTTGACAGACCAGGCGTGCTGGCTGCATTCTGAATAATTTAGAGGTGTGGATTGCTTGAGGGAGTCAGCCAGAAAGAGCATTGCAGTCGTCCAGCATAGAGATGACACGGGCCTGGAAAAGAAGGAGTTGCTCGCTTTGCAGCAGGCCCGTGTAGATTAAGGGCATGATCTTTTGAGTGTGCACATGCATGCAGAACGCAAGATGAGCGCGGTTCTTTGCAATGTGGTCTTGAAGGTCAGATGGTATCAAAAGTTTACACCCAGTATTTCTGCCGAAGTTGAGGGGTCCTTGTAGAGAACTAGCTTGTGGGAAAATTCATGCCACACTGTAGATTTGGAGTGGTAGGGAAGACAAGAAGCTCAGTCTTTGGCTTGTCCAGATGAATGTTGAAGTCAACAAAGACTAAAAGTGGACTGCCATCCTCCGGGAATGAGGACAGCAGCCCATCCAGCTCTTCTAGGAAGGCGGATAGAATTTGCCCAGGAGGGCGGTAAATTACCACAACCTGGAGTTTTACAGGAGCTGTTATAGTGATCACATGAGATTCAAATGAGTTGTAATTGCATAGGGGAGAGTGGGTTGAGTATATCCAATTGTTAGAAATGAGCAGACCAGTGCCCCCACCCCGGCCAACTTGACGGGGGGTATGAGAGAAAGAGAAATTGTTCGAAAGAGCAGCTGGGGTTGCCGAGTCTTCTGGACGAATCCAGGTCTCAGTCAAGCCCAATATGCTAAGTGTGGAGTTTAAAGAAAAAGAAGAAATGAAGTCTGCTTTAGAAGTCTGCTAAAGATTAGAAATTTTTTGTAGTATATTTTTGCATGGCATGTGCAGTGATCAGTTTGAACAACACCACATTATTTTGGTGCTTCTTTTTAAAACATACAATATTTATGTAGCATATATTCTGCAAATATTTTCGTCTGAGAAAATCTTTTTTCTCATATGAGAACTAAATCATTCATGTCCAGCAGTAATCTGAGCAATTTGGGAATTAAAAATATGCTTCATTTTATGTATTTAATCTCTGAGTGCTTCACACCTTGTGATGATATTTTATTACTTTTATCCTCCACAAATTAGCTTAGCTTACAAACACATCATGTAATGTTACCCTCGAGGTAAAGGAGACTGCATCTTCTAAGTGGAATGAATTAAACCAGAATTTACACTCACATCTATCAAAATACAGAAGCAGCTTTAGTATGCGTGTGAGAGAAAGACAAAAACTGAGAAAAAACACCATCGTTTGGGTCAACACATGCAGGATTACTTGGCTACTTTTTTTATCCAAAGCAAACACTGTGATGGTCAAACATGAATATAAAAAAAAAAAATGAAAAAAGTGGTCATATAAAAGGAGGAAAAATCATGCTATGGGTTAACTGTCCTTCACTCAAGAAATATACATCCCCAGGCACTGTGTTGAATTATTAATTCAAATTTGTCAAAAAAAAAGGGGGTAGAGGGGGAAAAAGAGAGAGATATTGATGGAGGCTTGGCTTTAATGACCTCATTAGGTGTGTGGTTTCCACTAAGGGCAGGATCTGGACTGCAGGTAGAGTTTTTGGGGGATACTTGACCCCTGAATGATTTTCTGTCACTTTATTATAAACAAGAAGAGATCAACGCACCTCCCCATTTCTGCACATGCAATCAACTGGCACGAAAACGTGTTGAATGCAAATATAAATATGTCAGAGGTGATCGTGAAAGATACACGATCGAAATTAAGGAGTCGAGAGAGTCTTAGAAACACGTTTGCTGTTAGAATTGATTTGCCTCTCAAAATGATGGTTTTCCAAACACTTTTTTTCCAAAAATGAAATAGATAGACAGACAGACAGACACAGATAGATAGATAGATAGATAGATAGATAGACAGACAGACACAGATAGATAGATAGATAGATAGACAGACAGACAGACAGGACAGACAGACAGACAGACAGATAGATAGGAGTAGATAGATGATAGCTAATAAGATAGATAATAGATAGATACGATGGGACAGACACCTCAAGGCCGACCAAGGTAGACAGACACGCCAGAACGGAGGTTAGCAGATAGACAAGACAGACAGACACAGATAGATAGATAGATAGATAGATAGATAGATAGATAGAGAGATAGATAGACCGCACGCCAGACGACAGACGACCGACATCAGAATACGATAGATTATAGATAGAAGATAGTAGATCGCTAGATAAGATGAGAGAAGACAGACAGACAGCACAGACACGAAGAATCAAGAGCGAAGGTAGACAGACAGCCCGATGACCGCGGAAGCCGACGCGGACAGACAGCCGGCATGGAGGATAGACAGGACAGACAGATGAAAATTGCAAACAGGAAAGAATAGATAGATAGACCAGACAGACAGGAAGAGGATCGACCAGACGAAGATAGAGAGGCAGCAGACATTTAGAAAGACAGCAGGACTTTATGGATAGATAGAGAGATAAATAGATAGCATAGGCAGGCAGGACAGACAGCATGTCCGAATAGATTTACAGATCTACCCTACCATTTCGCACATCGCAATAAACTGGCACGAACACCTTGTGAATGCAAATATAACTATGCCCCCGCAGAGAGTGATCCGTGATAAGATAAAGAGGACACGAAGGAAGGTCGAGAGAGTTCTTAGAAACCCGTTTGGTTTCAGAATTGACTTCGCCTCTACAAAAATGATGGTTTTCCAGACCACTTTTTCCGCAAATAAATGATAGATAGATAGACAGACAGAGGATAGATAGACAGACAGTGATATCGTGATATGTGGCCAAGTATGGTGACCCATTCTTGGAATTAGTGCTCTGCATTTAACATCCAAAGTGCACACACACAGCAGGTGAACACACACACACACACACAAACAACACTTACCCCCAACCCGGAGCAGTGGGCAGCATTTCATTATGCTGAGGCGCGGGGAAGCCAGTTGGGGGTTCACGGTGGCTTGCTCTAAGGCGCACTAAGTTGTGGTATTGAAGGTGGAGAGAGGCTGTACAGCTCCCCACCTACAATCATGCCGTACGCGGACTCGAACCACAACCCTTTGGGTTATGAGTACGAACTCTCTACCATTAGGCCACGGAAGATAGATAGATAGAAATGCATAGATAGATAGATATATAGACAGACAGACAGACATCAAGCGCCGAAAGGAGGACAGACAGACAGATCGATAGAAGCTACGACAGCTAGACAGGACAAATGATGAACAAGTTTACCACAGACGATAATAGATAGATAGACAGACAGCAGATATAGGAACGATAGCTCGATATAGATAGACAGACATCAAGAGCGGAAAGGTAGACAGACAGCCAGACGGAGGATAGACAGACAGACAGACAGACAGAGGATAGACAGACAGATAGATAGATAGACAGACAGACAGATGGAAAATAGTCAAACAGACAGATAGATAGATAGATAGATAGATAGATAGATAGATAGATAGACAGACAGACAGACAGACAGACAGACGGACGGAGGATAGACAGACAGACAGACAGACAGATAGATAGATAGATAGATAGATAGATAGATAGATAGAACTGTTGATGAAGCCATTTCATTTATTACCTCCAAACACAGAGAGTTTTATCATGATCATTATTGTGGGTTCAGCCCACACCCTGAACCTGCGAGCTCCTGTCAGTGATTGCGCCAAAAGATAAGCAGATGTAAATATATTTTCCCTTACCTTAAGAGCAGGCAGAGTGCCTTTCAGCTAGCATTTGTAACAAGAAACGTTTGCCCCAGCTTCTCGTGTTTATTTCATCACACCTAAGGCGTTTTATACCCTCCCCGCGTCAAGTGCGCAGCATCTAAACCATCCTTGGGCGACCGGAACGTCTCTTCTACCTGCTCAGCGCCGCTATGATGGGCCTACATTTGACTTAATATATCCCCAACTGTACCAGTCCTGTTTAATTCCCTTTCATAGCGCTCAGAGGTGACCAGGGACGAGCAGATTGAGCCCTCCACGTCCCTCCTGGCTTTACATGGCTTAGTCAGGAAGAACAAACAAGCGATGAGCTCATTGATATGCAATGTTAAGGAGAATAAAGTTTAGATGGAACACTGTTGCGATTGATTTTGCATCCAAAAGCTCTCAAAATTTCTCCGAATCACCTAAACAGAAGTAAAACGCATTGAGTAAATATTATCACCAGTGACCAGGTGGACATTGGCCACAAGCAGAGCTTCAGCATTAGATGAAAAACGGGTGTTTGGAGGTCAGCGGAGTTCATGCACCGCCCCACTTCCTGATTGGTGCGAATCTGGAAGAAGTTAATGATGAATAAAGATGAAATTTTGACATGCTTGACTGACTATATGATTACAGCATGCTGTAAAGCCAAAGGGAGGGAGATGTTTTGCCCTTTGAAACTCTTTGTATACGGTCATAAACTTTTGCAAATACACAATACTGTCCTGAATCGCCCTGCTTTTAAACAATATGTTTCTGATTAGCTTCCAACAGGAAGTCATTCATTCCACTGACATCAGCCGGCTAGAAATGTCAATGGATTCATCATTTGCCTTTCAAATTTGGTATTATGATTTAACTGCACATTGACTAAACTATTAGTGGTGAAATTCCATATCTTTGTATATCTTTATATGTAATATGCATACAAACAAATTGCAATCAATATGCCATTACTGTAGTGAGCTGATGAACAACTTTGTGTATGGTGAATGCGGTCTTGCTATATTTGTGCATCCATGTCAGTATACAAATGAACCTCACAAGGGCTTTGGGGGGTTGCCGGCATGAATTTCTTGTGGAATGATCTTTTTTTCACTTAGAAAATCCTTTCTAATTAAAAAGCATCCCAGCATATCACAAGGCGAGGGGTGGTGCTGGGGGTGTCTGCGAGTGGATATGTGGGGTCGTCTAGCATGAGCGCTAGTCAAATGAACAATGTATTCCTCAGGACCTAAGGGTTTAGAGGCAGGCTACATCCCGGCCCTAGTGCACACTAAGGCTGTTTCATGAAGGGAAAAAAAGAGAAAAAGTTGATAATTAGTCCCACAGTGGCTAAATGTTGAGATAGAAAATAAGAGTGCTTACCGTGCGATGCTTCAACCTGACTGATAACTGCTGCTTGTACGGTTTTCCTGTTTTTTTAGGTATCTGTCAGCAGGGCATGATTAAGCGTCTCTTGTCGTGGATAAATTAAACAAACACGTTAATTCTCTCCTCACAACCTGCCTCTCTTGCTTGGGGCAGAAGAGATCAAGCCATTGTCATCGATCAGTCGACTCTTTTAACCCCTCCCCGTGCTTCGAAATGTTCAAACGCGACCCCACAATAATTAGCTATTTAATTAGACTTTTTTTATTGTAATGTCTTTCTTTAATTAGTATGGAAAAATGAAAGAGCCACAACTTACTTGCAGAAATTTGGAATAAGAAACCATAGTAACTACACTTGGAAATTCAGCAAATCGGGTCATTCAGTTAAGAAAAATGATTCTGCAAGGTGGCACTCAGAACTTTTCCCAAACATTTAACATTTCTTGAAACAAAAACTGAAATACAGAATAGACAATATATAGAGACAAATACAGATAGACAGACAGATATAGACAGAACGACAGACAGATAAACAGATAGATAGATAGACAGACAGACAGGCAGACAGACAGACAGACAGACAGACAGACAGACAGACAGATAGATAGATAGATAGTAGCTACCGATAGATAGTCGATAGTAGATACGATACTGAATATAGACAGACAGACAGAAGATATGATCAGATAGATATAGCAGCGCAAGCCGAAGACTGATGTATAGATACAGATAGACAGACAGCCAGACAGACAGATAGCGAGATAGATATAGGCTGACAGACAGACAGACAGACAGACAGACAGACAGACAGATAGATAGATAGATAGATAGATAGATAGATAGATAGATAGATAGATAGATAGATAGATAGATAGACAGACAGACAGACAGATAGATAGATAGACAGGTAGACAGACAGATAGATAGATATAGGCAGACAGACAGACTAGATAGATAGATAGATAGATAGATAGATAGATAGAGAGATAGATAGATATAGTTGGACAGACAGACAGATAGATAGATAGATAGATATATAGATAGATAGACAGGCAGACAGATAGATAGACATACAGACCCCCCCCACGACAGACACAGATAGATAGACATAATACATAAAATGACAGGCAGACAGAAGGAACAGTAGATAGAGCAACTGATAGACAGCCAGACAGACTGTTCAAGTTTTTCCGCCACTCTTGCTCTGTACTTGAGAGGCTTCCTTAACATCTCACCCTCAAAAACAGCTTGACTGACAGGTCGGTGTTTGTTTACCGCTTTTCGCGAGGGCTAAAATAACCCGTCTGGAGCTGGAGATTTGTAATTGGTCATCTTCTGGTTAACCCCTCCCCCTTCCTTGTCCTGATTGTGCCTGCTGGTGTCACCCAGGGGTCAAACATCCTCACCAGCGCCATGAAGGACTCGCGGCTTGTTCTACAGACCTCATTACATTGCTGATGGAGTCACTTCCCCTACACCCCCTCTTTTTTTTGTCGGCCGAGGCAGTCTCGATTATTTTTAGGGGAAAAGAGAGCAGGCAGAGAAGTGTCAGCTGGCTCATTAGATATGGCTGGGTGGGTCCGAGTGCTTTCACAATCGTTCGGACCCCAGCAGTCTCCATTAGGAGGGACTACAGCGGGATGACCACGCTCCCGTTCAACCCTGGGTCAAAGGGATAAATAAAAGATCACATGAGGTGGCCCCTCAAAACCTGATTAAATAGAGCCACACGCCAGGGATTCATTAGAAGCTCCTGCCGCCACAGAAGCATCTGAAACACAGGAACACATGCAGCTCACCGCAACACATTAACACGCCATAAATTAAAGACATGACAAGCAAAAATCTGATGAAAAACTAAGAGGCATTTGAGATCTTGAGATCTCCCTGGAGGTCTGTTTCCCCCAAATTAATTTGCTTTCTCATCAAAATCTCCAGAGATTTTAAGCATGGAATAAAAAAATATATGTACGCTGCCATTCAGAAGTTTGGAATAATTACAGTTTCTTTATGTTTTTGAAAGAAGTCTTTTATGCCCACAAAGGCTGCGTTTATTTGATCAATAATACCACAATGCAGTGCAATATAATGGGCAATATTGTTACCATTTAAAATAACATGTAAAAATGTAATATATTCCTGTAATGCAAAACTGAATTTTCAGCATCATCATTCAGAAATCATTCTATGCTGATTTGGTGCTTTAAGAAACATTTGTTTTTATCATTGTCAATGATTAAAACAGTTGTGCTGCTTAATATTTTTGTGGAAACCATGAGACATTACAGTATAAAAAAAAATACAATTAAATGAATACTTTTAATCAGCTAGGATGCATTAAACAGACATTTTCTAATGTTAGAAAAGATTTCTGTTTTCAGTAAATGCTGTACTTTTTTGTTCATCAAAGAATCCTGAAATCCTGGTTACTGGTTTCCACATAAATATGAAGCAGCAGCAGCATCTGTTTTCATCATTGATAATAATAATAATAACTATTATTAATAACTGAACTCCAATAATAATTGAGGATCATGATGTGACACTGAAGACTGGCAGCTATAGTAATGGCTCCCGCAGGGAAAGAATAACATAATTTTACAATATATTCAAATAGAAAACAGCTATTTTAAATTGCAATAATATTTCACAGTATTACTGCATTTTCGCTCAAATAAGCACAGCCTTGGTGAGCATATGAGACTTCAAGACTGGTTTTCTGATTCTGATTATCAAAAAAAATAAACAGTGTATATAACCACCCACATTTTAGTAACCCCAAAATTGTCTTTATCTCACCTTTCTTCAGACGTCAAGAACCTGGAGAACTTCCACCTGGTGGAGAGCGTCCAGGAACAGGTCAACGCGGCGCTGCTGGACTATGTCATGTGCAACTATCCTCAGCAGATGGACAAGTTCGGCCAGCTGCTGCTGCGGCTGCCGGAGATCCGGGCCATCAGCCTGCAGGCCGAGGAGTATCTATACTACAAACACCTGAACGGTGACGTGCCCTGTAACAATCTACTTATAGAGATGCTGCACGCCAAACGTGCCTGAGGACCGGCGGCGAGTCTTTCGTCTCAACACATCGCAACACTGCTCCCAGCACCACCTCAGTCCAGCGTCATCACCAGACATAGCCTTCGACCGATGCACACTCACTGCATGGGTTTGTGCCTCCCACCGGGGGTCCCCGAACAATTTGGATCTGAGAAACCCATAGCGAGGGTTTGGCGAAGGACAGATACATTCCTGGTAAAGAAATGAATGAATCCAGCGATATAATGACCTCTAGGCTGCGGATTTGTCGTAGTATTGTCGAACCATGACTCGGTCATGTAGTCACGTTGTCGTGTGTGAGCTGATTAGAATCGTCCTTACCTCAGGCTTGATTCGTGGGGGCGGGTGTAAGCACTACTGGGAAAGGACTGGGTGCTCTTTCAAGACTGGTTTGCCAGCATTGACCCAAAGTTTCCATTAGGACCTGGCCATGTGGCCTTCCTCTGTCTGTTTTAAGGCACACAAGCTGGGCCGGAGCCAGTAGGCGGAGGTAAGATGGACAACCAGCCATTGCCCGCATCTGCCCCAAAAAAGACTTTATTCCAACACCTCACCAAAAAAAAAACCCTCTTTTCAAATGGGCAGCCATTTCTTCTTCTTTGTCACTCTGAGGCTGCTTTTACCAATATTTTCTCACCAAAAGTGGAAAAGGAGGAATATCACAAAATGTGTCAAGAACATGTCCGGGTCATATTTAATCTCAAAATCATAAGAGAGAAATGAGAAATTATTGATGTCTAATATTTAGTCCAATAGCACGAAAAAACTAATAAATTATTCTGAACACTGAATAAAAAGTAATTTTGTAGGCAAATGTGCTAAATGCTGTCATGAAAGTAAGAAATAAATAATTATTAGTGATTTTATTAATTTGTTTGACTGAAAAAAAAATAATTTTGGAGTTAAATGTGCTAAATTGTAATAGCAATTCATAAAAATATAACAATTCACAATAAAACAGAATTTTGGGAATACAATTCTAAATTGTTATAGAAGTAAGAATTAATAATCATTAACAATTTTATTATGAACTGAATTAAAATAATTCATTTTAAAAAGAATTGTGAACAGAAATGTGCTCACCTGTCATGACATAATAAAAATTGAATACATAATTGAATACAAAAAAATTCTGGTTGTAAAAATACTAAATTGTCATGAAAATAAGAATGAATAATTAGTAACAATTTTATAATTAATTTAATGAAAATAATTCATATTAAAAATAATTTTTGAGGTAAATGTGCTAAATTGTCCAGACATAAACATTTAATAGATAATTCAAAATAAACTAAATTTTGGGAGTAAAAATGCTTAATTGTTATGGAAATGGGAATGAATCATTATTAACAATTACCAAATTAATGCAACTATAAAACCTTAATAAAAATATTTTCTTATTTTTTGATTTGTGGGATGCATTGTGACCTGGAAATGTATTTACTAAGATTCGCCCTCAAAAACTCACAACACACTTTTTTCTATTTATTAGTGTAGATTTTTCAGCTCGGTTGGAACATTTTGGCAGTTTGTTCATCAACAAATGTGAATACGAATATAGCGCAGTCTCAAAGCCAGTGTGAAGAAATACCGCCTCCGTCAACACAAGACCAAAGCCTGCAGAGAACAAAAAAAGACGAGGGTGCGGATAAAAAAAAACAAAAAACAACAACCTTAACTATCAGTATTAATAATTTGTGATGCCACAGTCATGTGAGTCTTGCCTTAGTCATTTCCATGCTAGCTAACCGTGCTGATGTGAATTACGATATGTAAAATAAAAAGTACATATATATATAACGTATTAATGTTATACAACTTGAAAAGAAATGAGGTGTTTACATTCATGTGGTCATGTGGGAGATACATGTGAGCGTTCAATGCAAAGCTCAAGTATTTCATATAAACAAACACAAGTTTCAGAAAATATTATATTCCTCGTTTGCTTTCTTAGGTGTGTAGTTTTCTCTTCTTACCCAGTAATAATTATGTCGTCGAGACACTACATCAGGAGAGGAATCTCACTTAATACGGAGTTCGAAATGTTTTTTTTTTTTTAAATTGTGCGCTTATTTCGGTGCGACATGCCTGGTTTTACGTTCTAGTTGAATTGTACGTCACTGGTTAAGCTTATTTTATTGTTTTGGGTTCATCCATGTGTTCCTGCCCGTGGGCTTGCCGGTGGGGTCATGACTAAATGTATTTGTTTACTGTAGCACGTTTTTAAAACATGTAGATACGAGATAGAGCAAGTTATGGCGCTAAATGGTGATGGGTGCCATTCTCACATACTTAAAATAACCCATCCAGTCTGCCATGTCAAATATAACGAGCGGTCATGAAAGTGATCCCGGGTGACTGACTGCGTGCATCTCTTCTATCGTGAGTATTCACTGGAATGTTTCATTGACTTGGTCTGTGTTCTATACAAAGCGTCTGGTCCTTCACTGGTACTTACCTGTTTGCTACATGAACGGAAGAGACTTTAATAAATTGGGGACTGAAGTGAGTTTCTGAACACTTCATTTGACTGTATTTTTATAAAAGTTAGTGGTTCATGTAACACGAAATCAAAATTGATCCCATTTGTTCCATATCATCAGGGTGTCACTAGAGCAGAAATAGCCCTATTATTCAATTACAAACAAAAGAAACAAAAGCAGAGGGGGAAATGAAAGCCAAAACCTAAACAAAAGCAGAGGCACAGAAAAGGGAAAAACTAAACAAAAAGCAAACACAACAAAAGCAGAGGCACAAAGGAACCGAAACAAAAACAAAAGCAAACAAACACAAAAGCCGAGGAAAAAGAAAGAAAAGTCAACAAAACAAAATTCAAAGCAAACCAAAAAACAAAGCAGAGGAACATGAAAAAAAACAAAACAAAAAGAAAACAAAAAACAAAGCAGAGGACCAGAAAGGCCAATAAATCAAAAGCCACCACACACCCCAAACAAAAGCAGAGGAACAGAAAGAAAAACAAAACAAAAAGCAAACAAAAACAAAAGCAGAGGAACAGAAAGAAAAACAAAACAAAAAGCAAACAAAAACAAAAGCAGAGGAACAGAAAGAAAAATGAAACAAAACAAAACAAAGCAAACAAAACAAAAGCAGAGGAACAGAAATGAAAACGAAACAAAAACAAAGCAAACAAAACAAAAGCAGAGGAACAGAAAGAAAAACTAAACAAAAACAAAGCAAACAAAACAAAAGCAGAGGAACAGAAAGAAAAACAAAACAAAAAGCAAACAAAAACAAAAGCAGAGGAACAGAAAGAAAAACAAAACAAAAAGCAAACAAAAACAAAAGCAGAGGAACAGAAAGAAAAACAAAACAAAAAGCAAACAAAAACAAAAGCAGAGGAACAGAAAGAAAAGCTAAACAAAAACAAATCAAAGCAAACAAAACAAAAGCAGAGGAACAGAAAGAAAAACTAAACAAAAACAAATCAAAGCAAACAAAACAAAAGCAGAGGAACAGAAAGAAAAACTAAACAAAAACAAAGCAAACAAAACAAAAGCAGAGGAACAGAAAGAAAAACTAAACAAAAACAAATCAAAGCAAACAAAACAAAAGCAGAGGAACAGAAAGAAAAACAAAACAAAAAGCAAACAAAAACGAAAGCAGAGGAACAGAAAGGAAAATAAAACAAAGCAAACAAAACAAAAGCAGAGGCACAGAAAAGAAAACGAAACAAAAGCAAAGAGAAGCAAAACTAAATGAAAGCAGAAAAAGTGAAAGCAAAACAAAACAAGCTAATGGAAGGAAAAATAAATAAAACAGAGGAAAGGAAAACAGAAAACAAAAAGCCAAACAAAACAAAAGCAGAGAAAGGGAAAGCAGAACAAAGAAAAACAAAACAAAAGCAAGGGGAAGGAATACAAAACCAAGTCAAACAAAAGCAGTAAATTAATCAAAATTAATATTATAAACTGTACTGTAATAAATTGCAAATGATGATAAGTTTTTTTGTTGTTTTTTTAAGAAACCTTAACATTACTGACGACAAACTTGGCCTTCAGCCTTCATTTTCCTATGAAAAATCTCCTCAAAAGTATGTGCTTGTGTTTCAGAAGGAGTAATTTCCCAAAATCCACTGCAAACTCACATTCAGCTCTATTTTGACATGTAACGGCCACTACTCATTACCAAAAAGTATTGCCACAATTTTTTCTGATGAAATTAACTGCTTTATGTGGAAATGTCAAAATACGGAAGTAAATTGGGTCACAAATATCATTTCGTGTTGACTGTAAAAGGTCAAAAAGTATCGTCCACGCAGTAAAAAATGTTAAGGTGCCTGTTGTATTACACCTGAAATGAAATGTGTTGATTTAAAAAGCAGTGAAAATAGCCACCATGGTGACTTCTCCCAATCATCAGATGATTTTTTTTTAACAAACATGATGTTACACACCTTATCAATGTAAATGATTTACATTGACAAAAATGTTGTAGAAAGTATTTTGTAGGAGCACAACTACTTTAATCAACATTTGCTGCATGGCATCTACGCCCCCATTTGTACATAAGACCACTTCTTTATTGATTCTAGGGAAATTGGTTTGTATTTGCTTCGTTTTGTGACTCTACTGTGTTGTGTGTTGATCAGACCGACAATCTTAAGAAATCCAGTGCCCCTCGTTCCCATTTTGTTCCCCACCACCGGAAGTCCTGCAGCTGCTTTGGATGTGTGCTTACCCTCCTGAATGTTTGGATTGGGATTCTCTTGTTTGTGCGCTGGAAGCCGCAGTCAGACCCGCATCTCTGATGTCACCTCTTGCCATAAAGAGTTTCCATACAAGCTCTTGGAATCTTTCCATCATATTTTAATAAATGACTATTATGCCAAAAGTTGTTGTTTTATTTCTATTTCTGGCATCGATGATCATCAAGTTTCACCCTACATACAAACATGAACACTTGATACAAATTCAAGAATAGGAAAATGGCTTCAGATTTCAAGAACTCGTGCCTAATCCTGTTACACTCGCATATATAGTGTGAAGACAAACTAAAAAGTATTCAACTGCCTATTATTTACAGCAAAGATTAATTATAGCTTATTAAAGATGAAACATGTACAAAATAGAGTAAATCTTCAATAAGACATTCATAATAGTAAGACTGTTTGTCACAAATGAACATTATTGTAGTTTACGCCAAGATAAATTACAAAATATGTAGAAACATTAAAGGGATAGTTCACCTAAAAATGACAATTCTGTCATCATTTACTTACCTTCAAGTTGAAACCAAAAAGATATTTTGAAGAGTGTTGGTAATCAAACAAGCATGTTTGTCCATACTATGGAAGTCAATGGCTTACCGTCAACTGTTTGGTTAACAACATTCTTCAAATGATCTTATTTTGTGTTCAACAGAAGAACGAAACTCAAACAGGCTAATGGAAGCAAAACAAAAGCAGAGGAAAGGAAAACAAAAAGCAAAGCAAAAGCAAATTGAAGCAAAACTAAATAAAATGCAAAATAAAAAGCAAATTGGAGCAAAACAAAAAGTAGAATAAATCAAAACAATACAAAACAAAATAAAAAAGAAACGAAACAAAAGCAGAGGAACAGAAAGGAAAACGAAACAAAAACAAACCAAAGCAAACAAGAAAAAAAAAGCAAAGAGAAGCAGAACTAAATAAAAGAAAAAGTTGAGGGTTAATAAATGCTGACAGAATTTAAATTTTTGGGTGAACTATCCCTTTAAGCACATCATTTACACACTATCTGCACTTTACCAAAACACAAGACGTGAAGAATTGTTTCAATGAAGACACAGGTCGCTGTTCTGCTGAGGAGGTGAATATTGGGATGTCAGTTCGGCCTCCATGGGTACGTTCAGACTGCATTCGTTTGGAAGTCTGTCTTTAGGTTTTCTCAGGTTCTCCTGAAAGATTGAGAAATAAGAATTAATACAGAGAAAATAACACATTCTAGCATACTTTTCACACCCAAAAATTGCAATTTAGCACACTTTTATGTTATACTTTTCACAAAAATAATATTCTAAATGCAAAGAAAATGATGTTTTGGACACTTAAGTGCATCTTAATTGCAATTTATTGCGTTTCAATTCATATTAAATGCAGCTGTTTGAACTTAAAAGTGCTCTTTTGCATATCAGAACAGATCTTTGACCTGTAAACAATTCCTAAATGTGGCCAAGCATATGCTAACATTTCATAGAATATCAACATTATGATTTCCACAGTGATATATAGATATTTGTAAACCAAAAATTCATTATTCTCAATCACACAAGCACAAAACCGTATTTTCAAATGATAGCAAAATTGATTGAGCTGCACACCAAATTCTTCACAGGCACAGATCTGAGCTGTTTTAAATCTAAAATAGAAAGCATATACTCTGGCAAGAGCCCTAAACCAACACAACCGCACGATTTACTGAAGCCCTTCATTTTGAGAGCCGTCCTGCTGAGCGACTGTGAGAACAGACTGCAGCACTGACAGATTCATTCAGACCGCTCGAATCCATCAATACGGTAGTCAGTCAAAAACAACAAGAGATTACGATTGGATTATTTCACCACAACCATGAGGAAATATAACCTAGAAGTAAAATGCAAATGGAATGAATTCAGTTACTTAAAGGGACCTTAAAGGAGTGATTGATTGCGATTTCACTTTTTTAACATTATTTAGTGTGTAATGTTGCTGTTTGAGCATAAACAATATCTGCAAAGTTACGAAGCTGAAAGTTCAATGCAAACAGAGATATCGTCTTTTAAAATTCTGGCAGTTTAATGCCTACAAAAACGGCTGGTAGGGACTACAACAAGTTACTTCCGGGTTCGTGACATAACAAACCCAGATAAACCCCACCCTCGGGAAAAGGCAGCAAAGGGGGCGGGGCCATGCTGCGCTGCTTTAGAGAAGAGGAAGAGAAAACTAGAGGTGCACGTAAAAATCGATTCATATATGAATCGCGATTCTGTCTTCTAACGATTGTAATGGATTGATTCACAAGTTTCAAAATAAATGTTTTTAAAGCAGCAGTTCTTAATACTGTTCATCGTGTCGCCCTGCTCTGCACACGCTCTGCTCTCTCTCTCTCTCTCTCTCTCTCTCTCATTCAGCTCAGCTCCAACAATGAACTGTTACAATTATACACTTATTTTCACTTAGTTATGAGAAGCGTTAAACATGGACGCTCGTGCAGTTGCCGTACTGTATTAAAGCTTTAATCAGGACAAAACTGTATATTAACAGCTAACATATGCAGTAGGGACGTTTAGACGCACACTAGAGGCAGTTTAGCCAATCACAACACACTGGGCTAGCTAACCAATCAGAGCCCATCGCCTATTTCTGAGGGAGGGGCTTCATAAAAGAAGGAAATGATCAGCGCGTTTCTCAGAGAAGGGACAGAGCGGTGTAGAATAAAGGTGAATTATGTGAAAAATAATGTTTTTTTTTAATGAAGCATTAACATGTTAGACTGCGCCCCATAAACACAATCTAGCCTAGAAAAAAAACACTGAACCACCCCTTTAAAGAGAACTTAGAACAGAAATACAACTTTAAAAGAATATTCAGAATGTGAACTGAATGTAAAGTTTTTGAACATTTAATCGCATGCAAATGTATTATAGTTATTTATAAAAATCTAAAATTTTGTCATTTCTAAAAATTATTTCTTAAAAATCGAACTTATGTTGTGTATTTAAATATATGTACAATTACACATTTGTAACAATGAAGCTGCAATTTAGTACACTTAAAATATATAAAATATATATGATATATAGAACACCTTTAAATTTAAGTATCACATAAAAGACTATAGTTAAAAATCCTTTACATGTGCTTTGTATGTTAGTCAACACACAAAATAAGTGCATTTTTAAAAAATATATAAAATATTAAATTCCAAATTAGATTATATTAGAAATTTAAATTAGATTTCAAATGTACTTTAAAGTAAATCTTAAATTTGACAGTTATACAAAATGCACTTTTTAACAGTGTACTGAAGTGTGTTATGAAAATGTTTGTTTTTTATATATTGTTTATATTATTTGGGTGTGTGTGTGTGTGAGATTTTTTTTTTCCTTTTGGGTGTATTATCCTTTTAGGGTTTAACGTATTAAAACGTTTTTCGCTCAACGAATAAAGCGAATAAAACAATATAAATATTAGATGATAAAAAAAAAAACTTAAGCTAACAATATTAGGAAATGTTGCCTGGGCAACATTAAAACACTAAAATTATAAAGAAATGACTAAAAATGCTAAATAAAATAAATTAACCCTAATCTGTAAAATAAGCACATAACAAAATAATATTTATAAGAATTTAAATAACTCAAATAAAAACTGAAAAGAACAGTAACCGCTAATTCAAAATCAATCAATCTATCTATCTATCTACAGTGGGTGAAAAAAGTATTTAGTCAGCCACCAACTGTGCAAAGTTCTCCCACTTAAAAAGATGAGAGAGGCCTGTAATTTTCATCATAGGTATCCCTCAACTATGAGAGACAAAATGAGAAAAGAAAATCCTACAATGTGATTTTCTGGATTTTTTTAAGAATTTATTTGCAATTTATGGTGGAAAATAAGTATTTGGTCATAACAAAATTTCATCTCAATACTTTGTTATATACCCTTTGTTGGCATTGACAGAGGTCAAACGTTTTCTGTAAGCCTTCACAAGGTTTTCACACACTGTTGCTGGTATTTTGTCCCATTCCTCCATGCAGATCTCATCTAGAGCAGTAATGTTTTGGGGCTGACGCTGGGCAACACGGATTTTCAACTCCCTCCAAAGATTTTCTATGGGGTTGAGATTTGGAGACTGGCTAGGCCGCTCCAGGACCTTGAAATGCTTCTTTTGAAGCCACTCCTTCGTTGCCCGGGCGTGTGTTTTGGGATCATTGGCATGCTGAAAGACCCAGCCACGTTTCATCTTCAATGCCCTTGCGGATGGAAGGAGGTTTTCACTCAAAATCTCACGATACATGGCCCCATTCATTCTTTTCGTTTACACGGATCAGTCGTCCTGGTCCCTTGCAGAAAAACAGCCCCCAAGCATGATGTTTCCACCCCCATGCTTCACAGTAGGTATGGTGTTCTTTGGATGCAACTCCGCATTCTTTCTCCTCCAAACACGACAGTTGAGTTTTTAATTTCCCAAAAAGTTATATTTTGGTTTCATCTTACCATATGACATTCTCCCAATCCTCTTCTGGATTATCCAAATGCTCTCTAGCAAACTTCAGACGGGCCCGGACATGTACTGGCTTAAGCAGGGGGACACTTCTGGCACTGCAGGATTTGAGTCCCTGGCGGGGCAGTGTGTTACTGATGGTAGCCTTTGTTACTTTGGTCCAGCTCTCTGCAGGTCATTCACTAGGTCCCCCCGTGTGGTTCTTGGAGTTTTGCTCACAGTTCTTGTGATCATTTTGACCCCACGGGGTGAGATCTTGCGTGGAGCCCCAGATCGAGGGAGATTATCAGTGGTCTTGTATGTCTTCCATTTTCTAGTAATTGCTCCCACATTTGATTTCTTCACACCAAGCTGCTTACCTATTGCAGATTCAGTCTTCCCAGCCTGGTGGAGGTCTCAATTTTGTTTCTGGTGTCCTTTGACAGCTCTTTGGTCTTGGCCATGGTGGAGTTTGGAGTGTGACTGTTTGAGGTTGGGGACAGATGTCCTTTTACTGATAACGAGTTCAACAGATGCCATTAATACAGGTAACCAATGGAGGACAGAGGAGCCTCTTAAAGAAGAAGTTACAGGTCTGTGAGATCCAGAAATCTTGCTTGTTTGTAGGTGACAAATACTTATTTTACCGAGGAATTTACCAATTAATTCTTTAAAAATCCTACAATGTGATTTTCTGGATTTTTTTTTCTCATTTTGTCTCTCATAGTTGAGGTATACCTATGATGAAAATACAGGCTTCTCTCATCTTTTTAAGTGGGAGAACTTGCACAATTTGGTGGCTGACTAAATACTTTTTTGCCCCACTGTATATAATATATATATATATATTGTATATCAATATAACTAAATATATAATAATACTACAATGATTCTGCTGATAAAGTATGTGAATGACAGTAAATAACAACTTAAGTTTCGGTCTATTTCCAATCATATGATTTCATACAGATTTAAAATATTGTGCATGAGACATATGAACCACTGTCATAGTGCTTTATTATATACACACACACACACTTTTAAGATTTTTTAAAGAATTTAAAATTTTTGGGTACATTATCCATTTAAGTGTGTCACCTACAAACAATAATTATAATATTCATTAACATATCATTAATTATGCATCCCAGCTAACAACTCCATGTACATATTATTCAATAAAATCAGCCCTGCGTCTTCTACACAAAGAGTAACCGTCTATAAATAATCAGCGCACATCAATAGACATCAGGCCACCGTAATTTGTAGCGAGAAACTTTTAGCTCAGCTTAAAATACTGCTCGGAGGCCTTGACCCAAACTTCCCAACTTCTGAAATGGACGAATTAATAGATGCATATTAAATAGGAGCAGTTGGATTGTTATGCTAAACCTCACCTCAACATGCAAAACAAATGTGGTGGGTTTGAAACGGAACACAGCGAAGGCCACCGTCCTTTCATTTAAATGCATGTATTATACATAAGTTTATATATAAAAAAGAAGGACCACAAAAGCACTAATGTGTATTTTTTTATCCTTATTAGTCATGAGGAGAAAGAAAGATAAAAAAAACTCTTTAAGCACCTGGACCTCGCTCTCAGCATTCCATTAATTACCCAGACACTGGCAACAACTTCAGAGGCAGATTTTTCAATTTCAGAAAGAAAAAGAGGCAGACAGACAGAGAGAGAGAGAGAGAGAGAGAGAGAGGAGAGAAGAGAGGGGGAACGAGACAGATGGAGGGAGATGGAGAGAGAGAAATGCATGTATTCAGGCTCTTCATGCTATACCAGCACTTAAATCCGACGGACCTCCCATAAAAAAGACTCAAGGTTACGTCCAATTGAAAATCCTCACAAACAACCACTTCAGAAATCCATTTAGAGCCAGTGCTGGAACATCTCATTCAAACATGTTGTCCTGTTAAAATGGTCGCGTAGCTCTTCTAAAACTCTTTCTCCGCCGCTGCCGTTTGCCGGGCCTCTTTGTAAAAGCGATTAAATTTCCACATTCTGAAGCACAAAGACATAATTACACAGGATCAGAAATGCAGCCCAAACAGAAGGTCAGACATGAAAAATGACCTCTTATTGTCACAAATGATAGGCCGTTTTGCCAAGAGTAATTTGTAACAATACCTCAGCTCGCAGTTCGTTGGAACGGCCAATGGAACACGGCCCAGATATTTCAAAAAAATTGTGTTTTGTGAGTAATGAGAGTTCAATGGAGTGTATAGAGACTAAAAAGCTCAAATGATGAAAAATAGGAAGCTCACTTACTTCTTTATTAGTTTTAATTCTGTTACAATTTACTCACCCTCATGTCAGTCTACATGTAAACCCGTTTGACTTACTTTCTTCTGTGGAACACAAAAGGAGATGTTTTGAAGAATGTCACCGATGCTCTATTTCAGTTCAGAAAAATATGGTTTCGAAACACATAGCAAACGTCAAACCTGGCATCAAGTTTTAATTTGCACCAGGGTTATTATTAAGTCAAGTATTAAAACATTTTCATCCCGAGTTCGAATCCCAACTCGAGAACCTTTCCCGATGCCATCCCCTTTCTCTCTCCCACTTCGCTTGCTGTCAGCTGTGATCTGTCCAATCATAATGTATAGGCAAAAACACCTCAAATAAATCTTTAAAAAACTAAACATTTTCATTAATTGAAATTTAGCAAAATATAATATTAGATAAAATAAACATAAGCTAAACAATAATTCGAAATGTTGGAAACGCTAAAACACTAAAATTATAAATAAATGACTAAAAATTAAATAAACTAACACGAATCGGTTAAATAAACACATAACAACATTGCTAAAAATTAAACAAATTAAAATGAAAATGGGAAAAATAAAAGCTAATTCAAATATTCCTAAAAACATATATAAAGTAATTATATACTAAATAATACTAAAATTATGGTGAAAGACAGTAACCAAATTAAGTTTTGGTCTATTTCCTGTCATGATTGCATATGGATTTAAAATATTGTGCATGAGACATATGGACCACTTTCATAGCGCTTTTTTGTCTCCATTTACTTTTGTCATTTATTTATTTGTCATTTTATAAGATTTACATCCCCTGCTGTATTTTATTGTATGAAAAAGAGCAGCGTGAACATTCTGCTAAACATCTGCTTTTGTGTTTTACGCAAAAATGAAAGTCATACAGATTTGAAAAGTATCTGGACTTTGAACTGAAATAAGATTTTTAGATTTAAGTTATTTTATTACAACCCAGTTACTTATTTAAAACATACTGTACTGTCATTTAGCCATAAGTAAATATGGTTAAATATTTGAGGCTAGTAAGTATGAACAGAACCCCATAGTTACATACCTCTCTAAGCAGACTTTCACCAAAACACCTTTACAAAGATAACTACCGTTCTTTTAAATTACTGCAGTATTACTGCAAAATCTGCAACCTATAATAATATTATAAGTGGTGCAGTTAAGCGCTATTGGTTGGAACGAAGGCAGGACTAAGAGTGAAGCTTTGTTAATGAGATCCGAATTGCCTAAAACACTTAACGACATGCCAATGGATCCAAGAACAATACTTTGTAAATGGCATGCTAACAAACCAGATATCTGGCCGCTGTATCACGAACCAACCCAAATCCTCAGAAGTTCAAATATCTGCTTATTTTATAAAAACTAATACCATTATTAAATAAAACAATAAATCAAGGCTAAAATGTGCCGTGTTCTTTGTGAACTGTATTTGGGATTGGTGGTTTTTGTGGATACTGTTGTTGGCGAAGACACACTAAATATATTCTGTATCAAAGGTCTTCCTGGATTCACCCCTTTTAATATAAGAGGTGTATCCAAGGTCACTTCCTGATTGTGAATCCTCCAATGAGGTGCAAGATTCAATGCTCAAGTGTTTCTTTGTGGTCTGACAATAGGAAGTGTCAGAATTTTCAATACATGTGCTTGCAAATGTCACCCAAGGTCATATGAGCGTGACAGGAGTTTGAGCAGTCAAACATAACAAAATCAAACATGCTTTTTGTAGACACGGCTACATCTACAAAACCATGTGTATGCTGCATAACATACATTTACCGCTACACAAAGAGCATAAAATCATTCATAACAGCCTGGAAAAAGCTGAACTTTGCAGAACCTTGAACCCTGAACCTTGAATTGCGACCCACTGATGGAGCGCTCAGGAAACAGCAGAAGATTGGGAAGGTTCATGCCGCGGCACAAGCAAATCAAACACAATAAGGTAACCGCTGCTAAGCACATGCACACATATCAAAACTACAGCTCTGGAATAGGAAATTAACGCAATTTTTGTTTTTTTGCATAATTAGCACTGCTTACAAACACAGGATTCCGTTGAGCCGTCACAACACGCTGTTGCTAAACAATGAAGGTTTTTCTTCACAATATGAAGCAGGTACACAAGTCAGTGATTTTCAGGGCAGAATTGGCTGAGGTTTGTCTTGTGCAATGCAAATGCCTTGTGGTCTGTAAAAATAATGAAATGTCAATTTATAGAAAGCAAATTACAAATTACACATAATGAATAAAAAAAAAAAAAAAATTTTTTAAAAAATAGAGTTTAGCACAGGAATATGAATGAATGAATATGGTTGACTGGAAACTTTTTAAATTATCAATGTAAAACTTATCAAATTAATAAAAAATACAAAACAATTTCTCATTATAGCATGGGAATGAATGAATGAATTTAAATTTTAACATTTTAGCACAGAAATATGAATTTTGTGTTTTGAGTATACGAGTATATATTGAGTATATGAGTATTGTATATTTTGTTAAATATATTAACATTAAATTACATAAGAATCAATTTCAAAGTATGACATTTGAACATGAAATTATATATATATACTGTATATACATATACATATACATACACATGCACACATATACATTTTTTTTATTTTTTTGGTACAATGTCTTTCCCCATGGACTTCCATTGTGGTAATCAACAGCATGCACTGACGTGGTTGATAAATCTAATTAAATTGAACCTTCAACAGAAATTAACTGAAATAGCACTAATGCACTAAACTGCATCTCTTTAATTTTTATCTTATTCAAGACAGCCAGCACACCTGCTTGACCATTTCAGCACATTTGCCAAGAGGTATAAAGATGCAGAAGTCAAGCGAACGCAGCACATTAGTCTCTGTCGATCATTTTTCTGAAATTTGGTGAAGATAGAGCATTGCAGAACCTTTGGCCATCCGCCTCGCCTTCTTCTGAAAAACAGCTGTTCGTACACAGCAAATCGACAGTTATTTAGTCTGCCAGTCGATCCTTGGAGACCATTCAGTTCCTCTACAACACTGGTTCCCTGGCAGCAGCTACTTGATATCAGACAGCCTGTGCTCGCCAAGCGAACATGACACGCTCTGAAAGAGGGCCACATCAGAGGTCCAGAGCCTGGGACCATCAAAGAGAGCGTGGAGGGAGCTCCGGGGGGAACACTGTTGTGCATCTGGTTCAGTATGCATCAGAGAGGAGGGCTGCTTTGTGTCACCTGCAGAGAGAACCAGGCAAAGTCCATCAAGCTGTCATTGACCTGTGGCAAGATTGTCGGTACCTGCCGTCACTGTTAGCGTGTGTGCGCTCACGAAAGAAGACACTGTATCTGTTTAACATCAGAGAGCCGAAGGAATTCTGATTGACATTGTATGATGTGTAAACCAACAGGCCGTAGAACATGTGTAGATATGATATACCTCTCCTGAGAACTATTTACAGGGTGTTTTTGTAGATTCGGGCCAGATTCGAATCCAATTTTCCCACATTAGCACCTTGGCTTAATTCGACCAGGGGAAACATGCTAATTGCAAGGCAATGGCTCCAGCTTTCACAGTGATATTTAATAACCAACAATTATTGGTTATTCATCTTCACGTCATTCCAAACTAGTAAGACTTTCTTTTGTCCATGTTTTTCGTTGGAACACTGAGGCAGACGTCATTGATCCTGGATGGGCACAAAACATGATAGACTTGACTAAAATTTATCTAGACAGGATGGCGACATTGAAGTTAGCATAACATAACAGTCAAAATTGACACAATACCAATTTTAGCTAATGCTCCACCTTCTTTAGATGTTTAGCCCATAAAAACTATTACAACTCTGTTCTAAAAACTAGCGATCTACAGTACTTCTACAGTACAGTACTTGGCGGTCATTCACAGTTTTTATATTTCACTGCACTATTTTTCCATAGTTTCTCCAATGTAAAGACTGCAAACGTTGCATTTGCATCTTGCGTCTTTTACAACATTTCGCAAATGTCATTCTGTTTTAAAATTGTGAAGCTCAAGTTAAAAATAGTTTAAATTTTAATAAAAATACGACTCTAGACCTTGACCATTTTTCCAATGCACTGAAAAACGCATGCTGTGAAAACTGGCTTTTTTATAACACATTTTATAGCATTACACACGATATACACCTTGTTTTAGCCAAATGCTAAGGCAACATTACAAGTAACCATCCCAGAATGCATTGCAAGAAACATGACATGACTGGTGAAGACAAAATTGGTATATTTAATGCAATTGGAAATTTAAGTTAAAAATAACTAACAATTGTCCCAACATTTTAATTTACACTGATTAGAGGCTTTAGCTTAGCAACATGCTAATGTTAAACTCAATTGGAATTAAATGCGAGTCACAGAAGAGCACTATTCTGTTTAGCAACCTTTGAAGTTATATGACACTGAACATGATAGAGTTGAAGGGAGCTGACTATGCTAAGCAAATTGCTAGGTTTTGAAACATTAACATCTCTTTAAATATGTGCATACTGTACATTTAGTTTGTTAGCTTAGCAACATGCTAATGTCAAACTCTACTGGAATCAAATGTGAGTCACAGATGAGCACTATTTGTTGGCGTGCACAGTTGCTGTCAATGCAGAATGCTTCATTTCGGTTTTTGAAGATGCATCTTTTCAAATATGGCAACTCTGAAGGGAACTAACTATGGTAGACAAATCGCTAGGCTTTGGAACAGCAATATAAAAAAAAATGGGCATACATTTAGTTTGTTGGCTTAGCCACACAATAATATCAAACTCTATTTAAAAACAAATGCAAGTAACAGAATAGCTCTATTTGTTTGTATGCACTGTTGCTGCCCATGTAGAATGTTTCATTTAAAGGAATTGTTCACCCAGAAATGAAAATTGCCCCATGATTCAACGCAGTAATCCTAGGTGTATATGACTTTCTTCTTTCAGACGAATACAGTCAATTAGATTTTAAAATGTCCTGGCTCTTCTAAGCTTTATAATGGCAGTGAATGGGGGACGAGATTTTAAAGCCCAAATTCAAAAGCGTCCATTCATCATAAATAGTGCTCCACAAGGCTCCGGGGGTGACAAAGTCCTTCTGGAGTGAATGAATGCATTTGTGTAAGAAAAATATCCATATTTAAAACTTTAGAAACCGTAATCTCTAGCTTCCGCTAACTCATGTTCACAAGAGAGTAGCATTCCAGCGGATGACGTAGGCGTAGCGTAAGCTCCGGTTAGAAGTGACGAACACGGAAGCACAGAAGATAAAACAAAACAACCGGTCACGATTTAGAAGTACAAAATGAGGATTTGAAGAAAAAAATATTGGAGGATTTAAATATAAGCCAAGAGGAGACTGGTTTTCTTTTGATGTAAACAAAACTTGGTTCTCGCGAGACTAACATATTCTCACCGGAGCTTACACTACGCCTACATCCTACATCATCCGCTGGAACGCCACGCTCTCACGTATGCTAGTTAGCGGAAGCTAGAGATTGCAGTTTATAAAGTTTTAAATATGGATATTTTTCTTACACAAACGCATCGATTCACTTCAGAAGGCCTTTATTAACCCCCCGAAGCTGTGTGGAGCACTTTTTACGATGGATGGATGCAACCATCTCAACCACTATTTACTGCTATTATAAAGCTTGGAAAACCAGGATATTTTTTTAATATAACTCTGATTGCATTCATCTGAATCAAGAAAGTCACACCTAGGATGGCTTGAGGTTGAGTAAATCATGGGGTAATCTTCATTTTGGGGTGAATTATCCCTTTAAGTAACACTTTAGGTTACATTAAAATACTTCCTTAAAAGGGAGCTGACTATGCTATGCGAGAGCTCTAGGTTTGGGAGCAGAAATATCCATTTAAATACTGGTATGCACATTTACATTTAATTTAGTGTAAATGCTTCAGTTTATTTAAATATGTCAGTTTGACTAGATGCTACAAACAAGTTTTTTTAAGTAACATCTAAAGTTAAAGCTATTTCTCAAGCGAGTGATAATAAAAGTAAATTAGATCATACTATTTGAAATGAGAGACATTTTTAAGAATTTCTTTTGGCCAGTGCTGGACACACATGGGGAGATCAGAAACCAAATGCCGTCTTTGATATACACGTCAGACTAAAATTTGGCGTTCATGAATAATGAATGCATGTGGTGGGGGAGCATCTTCAATGAGCCAGGAGAGAGCAGCGGTAGCACTCATCTAGGGTCTGGCACGCGGCTCTAATGACTAGACGCAGAGCCCACCACAAGCCCACCGCTAACAACAGCAGCGCTCTACGGGACCGCCAGCTGTTTAATTAAGCATTAGTCTAATCTGCATCTATTGAGCCAGACGTCTGTTGGACTTCTGAGAGGGATGTTAAATGTTTCAGGTCTAAATGAGAGCCTGATCCCGTTATCTCAAACTACTGACCTGCATTTCAGTGTAAACAGAAAAATACTCTCAACATGAATGGAAGCATCTTTTTTTCCTTCTCTTTGTCCCAGCTGTTTGTTGGCAAGAACTTCACACAGCGCTAACAGATCCATTTCACAAACAGACAAAAGTGATAATTAAGAAACATCTGAGCTGTTTACACAGCACTTGCAAAAAAACTTGATGCAAAAAAAGGGGTACAAATTGCAAACTGGTATTGCTTTATGATTTTATGTTTTATGGTAACCTGATATTGAATATAAATGTATTATTTATTATTACAGCCAAGGATTGAGGTTTAGATTAAAAAAGAAAAAAATATACAATATTAATTAAATAGTATTATAAATATATTAGTTAAATATTAATAAATTACCACTATTGTCTTAATGAATATTATACATTAATTATAAATTATATAATTGAAATATATAATTAGATAATATATATTATATACTGTATCCATTTATTTTATATTAACAAGTCCATATATATACATATATCCCATATTTTACAGTACCGTAAAAGTTTCAAATTGTAAACATAAAAAAATTAAATGGTTACAAATTTATAAACGCTGGTATTGCTTTAGATGTATGGGGTTTGTATTTTGTTTTAGGTAACCTGATATTAATATCAATGGTGGTAATTATGTACAGGCCCAAGTTGCGGTTTATATTAAAAGAAAAAACTATATTGTACTAAAAAATATTTACGAACAAAAAGTCATTAGAAATTATAGTTCTTAATGAATATAATATTAATTATAAACTATCTAATAAATTAATATATATTAGATAATTTATATATTATATTACCATTTTATTTATATCAAAAGACAAGAATATTAATATATTTTATTTATAGTCAAAATAGTTTTGTGTAGCTGTAGACAACAGAATATTACATTTTATATATTTATACTGATTCAATTAGTTTTAACATACAATTTAAAAAATATTATAGATTATATCCTACTATATTATGCAATATTAACAAAACTACTATAGTATAGCCACAATTTATTATTTAAAATGATTGAACAATTAACACACTATTTTAAAATATTATTCTATATTTATTTTTTTAAACATCACAATATTATGATGTATCACACATGTATACTTATAATTAATAGTCTAATTATGCTTTAATGTATCAATATTACATATTATTTTATATAATTACAATCAATTGCCTATTTATTTACATTCTTTTTAAAACACATTTTAAAAACATTTTAAAAACTATCTTTGAAAAGTAATTTAAGATGTTTTCACTCTAGTGGCTTACAGTGGCATTACAACATGAGCGGTCATCCTTGAGTGACCTGGGGTCAAGTACCATGTTGCAAGGACACAATGAAAACAAAGGAGGACAGCAAATTTATAAACACAAGACCTTTGGGTTATAAGGTTGCATGTTATGAAGGTACTATATGCTTCAAAAGTCAACAAAGATCATACATGCAGAAAAACATGAAGATCTGTCTCCGATCTAAAAGATTTACCAGCTAAAACGTTCCACATAACTCAAACTCTGTCTGGGTAGTAGGTGGGTGGTTGGACTAGGGTCACGACAGGGCGTGTAGGAAGTGACTTCATCAGTGAAAAGATGTCAGCTTGTTTTCCTTTTTTCTTTTCCTGTTGTGTTCTGATAGGAACTTCCTCTTCAATGGGGGTGGAAGTAGGTGTCACTCTCCAATCCACCCACATCACAAGGGGAAATGTCCATCACACGCCCAACCACACAGGGTAAAGAGGTGCAGATGAGCAGACTTTAGATCCCCAGAGTGACGATCAATAAACATCACATCTCCGTACCGATGACACCAGGATGGCCGTTTCCATTTTTCACTTTATCTCTTCCATTTACAAAAACACATGCCTTTTTAGGGAAAAAATAAACATGGATCACCATTGTTGGGTGAACTGTTGCTTTACAAGACAGCAGATGTGGTTGTAAAAGGAGAACAGTCTCCACAACAAACAATTTCTGTACAGTAGTCTCTCTCAATGGGACTTGGTGATCTAAAGCGGCCGATGTTTGCGGTCTGGCTTCTTTCTTCCTGCGGAGTTAGTCACAGGAGCTCAGGTGGCCGTTCCAGAGTGACATAACAGCCCTGCGCCGCTCTTCCTCTCTTTGCTGATTGATTGGTAGGAGCAAGTGTCCTGCTGGCGATGCCCCCAAGCCACAGGAAACCTCATCAGTTGCTGTGTCTAACGAGGATGTGAGCTGTGGTGATGGCATATTAATGCTCAGGCCCCGACGGACAGCCAGAATAAAAAGACAACATGGCGATGATTCAATAAGAATTGTTTCAGGTGAAACAATGGTCTTTACGGCTGGCCGTTCAAAGAGTGTGAGAGAGGTGAGTCCATCTGCACTCTGAGGTTTGAAATATTTGGCATTGTTTTTCAGCAAAACGCCTCTTTATTTTGGTCTATTGTCAGTGGGATTGAAGGTTCAACACGTTCAAAGCACTTTTCTTGTGCTAAAATGTGTGAAAAAAGTTCAATATTAGTATTTTTTAAAATAATAATGAATAATATAATGATTATATATATATATATATAATATTATGAAGAGTTCATTTCCATAAACCGATAAAGAAATATCAAAGAAAAGAAAATAAAAACCTGATTGCCGTGCATTATTCCACCACATATAGTTGCGATCTGACCCTAACACGGTTTGTCAAAGCCTGTCCCGGTTCAGGCTTGCTAGTTCCGTTTTAACCTGCAGAAGCTGACCAGCGCCCTGTTGTTTTTGAACAGAAGCCGAGAAGTCCATTTTAAGCGAATCAGCGCGCTGATTCAGGTCAGGTGACACGCTCGTTCACTTTTGAAAGAACGTGGCTAACTGAGAGGAGTTTCCGTCAAAGCTGACTAAAGTGCCGAGGATTAGATAATTTTCGACGAACTTAAGACCTGTGATATCTTCTCAGGTGTAAAGGAAATAAAAGCTGAAACATTTTCACGAACTGCAAAGCGGAGCGTTACAATTGTGAGGAAAGCTCCTTGTGGTTTCTCACATACATACAGTTTTACGATCACAGCAACGTTTGTCAGGCATCTACATTGCCATCTGAGGAGATTACAAAGATTAAACGAGTTGTTTTTCACTCTAAAACATGAAATGCGGAGTTATCTACTTTTTGCCAAAAAACGACTGTTGGAGTTATCTGCTTTTGCTATAAAACAAACTTTTAATATGTAAAAATAAAAAATACTTTCAATTAACTTTAATTTTGTATGTTACCTGTATTTGTTTGAGTTATTAATACCTAATCAAAACAACCCAAATGCAGTTTGATTGATATTAATTGGAATGCACAATAAAAAAAAACATGATTTATGAAAATTAATAAAAATGTATCTGTATCTTTTTTGGCAAATTAACTCTTCGATATAAATATATATATATATATATATTATATATATATATATATATAGTATATATATCTATTATATATATAATATATATAGGCACTATATATGTATTATTGTTCAAAGTATTTCTATAATATGCAATATTTATAAAAAAATATATGCACATATACATGTAAATACTTAAAATTGAATACAAAAGTAACTGATCACAAAACCAACAGATCCATAAACATTAATTTACAAATTAAATACAGAGCCACTATATAAAGATATTATATAGATATATAATAGTATATATATATATATATATATCTAGAATATAAATGTGTGTGTGTGCTTGTGTGTGTAAGGATAAATAAATAAACATGAGATACACACCATATAAAAATACATATAAATGTATATTAAAAATGAATAAAAACACAGAAAAAAAATTAAATCCATTAATATATAAAATGGATCTATACGTATATTTAAACAATTAAAAAATGTATTACATTTTGCTCAAGGAAAATAGGGTTGAAAAATTGAAAAAGAGGCAGTGCCGGTCCATGTTAACTACTATCACTCATCAGCAACAGCAGTAATCTGATCTTTAGAGGAAAGAAACTCTTTAGCAAGTCTTTGAGGAGCTAGGCCTCACTGATCCAGTCAAATGCCATTTAAAATGGGTTAACTGGTCAGTTATGCTCCACAGCATTTGGATTAAGAGCAGAGCTGTGAAGTCAATCAGTCATATATGATCACACTGCTGATCACTTGACTTGTTTTTCACATCTCAGGATTTCCAGGACATTTAAGACTGACTGTTTTCAGGATGCTTTATTTGAAATAAACGTCCAAATGATAAACAATGTCATGCACACTGTCGTAGCTTGCAAAATTTCAGTAAATGAGCACATTTTGAGCAAAGGACCTTTTCCAAAGAAGGTCTTTAAAAGCTGGAGAGCATCTAGTCACTTAATCTAGATATTAAAACGATTCGATTAAAAAACAAAAACAAAAAAAAACAACAACTATGTCTTCTAATCCCATTCCCACAGCTTATCCTGTCCAGTCTCCACTCTGCTATGAATAAAATTGGGAAAACTTCCAAATATAAGGTTTCAAAATCTAAGGTATGGCATCTGATTTAAATGCCACATGCAAAAAGATAAAACATGTAGCCAGATTAAACGTAAGAGCCCCAAAATGCAAAATATGTGAAGGAGAAACAACAAACAAGGACAACATTTTAATTTAAAAATATTCTTGAGACTAGCAGTTATTCAGGTGTTTACTGACAAACGCTTCATTCTTGTCATTCTGCAGTTTCTCCTCTCTATCAGTGATTCATTTTTTTTTTCTTTTGGCACAAAAAATGTTTAATTAGCTTTGACTGAAGCGTGATTGACCCCTCGTGTGGCTGGGAAAGAAGTCCTGACAGCACCGTGCAGGTGTGAAGTAAAACAGGAATCAGTGCAGCACCTCTGCTGGTGTGTCGAGAGCCCGCAAGTCAGGAGATCCCTGTGGGGCTGAACAAAAGTGTGTGTGTGTGGGAGACACGACCAGCACGAGGTCCTGTGGCTGACAGCAGCTCCCCTGCCAGGATGTGTAACCTCACATGGCCAAAACAGGAAGCCCTGCCACTCACTTAGTGATTGACACACAGGCGGAAGTTCATAAAGGTTCTAGAAGGGCTGCAGTCCATGTTCAGGGGGGGGGGTGCTGACTGGGCCACTGTACAGTGCGTAAGGACGAGAGGGGGGGGAAAATAAATAAAAATGGAAAAAAAAAAGAGATGGGGGGGGGTGGGGGGGGGGGGGGGGGGTGGTGGGGTAAATGAAATAAATACCTTTTGAGCATCCCGACATACACAGCACATTAGCAAGGGTTGAAACATGCTTGACGAAAAATAAACTAACAAATAAATAAAATAAAAATATACAATACAAACAAAGTAAAATTAAACTTAAAACAAAACAAAATAATATAATTTCTCAGCATCCCAAAACCACAAAGTGTCTGAAAAACCTGTTTGTTTTTTGTTTGGAAGGAAGGAAGGAAGAAAGGAAGAAAGGAAGAAAGAAAGACGACAGAACAACAGACTAAAGAAAGACAGAAAAAGAAATGAAGACTAAAGAAAGAAAGAAAGAAAGACAGAGAGACAGGAAGAAAGAAAGAAAGAAAGACAGACAGACAGACAGAAAGAAAAATTAATTTCTCTCTTGAGCATTCTGACAGCGATATTAGCTAAAGGGTGAAGTGTTAAAAAAAAAAAAGGCAAAACCAACAAAACCAAAATCAATAATAAATTAAGGAGTAAAACTGTTTGAAAAATAAAATAAAATAAAACACACAAAACACTTTTTTTAGCACCCCAACTATGCAACATTATCTAAGGTGGACAGTTTGGCAAACCTGAATAGAAAAAAAACAATCAACAAACAAAACACAAAGCAAAACAAAAAACCTAAAGAGCTGAAACAGCAAAGAGGTTTTGAGAGTCAGATGTCAGAGAGGATCTGACCGGGTAAGAGTGTGAACAGACTGCTGTCTCACAGCTGAGAGTGATCATGACTCTTGCATCATGGGATGTGTCACACTATGACACAATGCCGGTTCACACCAAACTGCCAATTCTCAGCAAGCCCCGCCCTCCTCTCCTCACTTCTCAAAGCAGGAACCGGCGTGTGCGCGCCCAGGCCTGTGACCTTGACCGTGCCTCATGCACTGTGTACACTTCAAATTGATTCACACCACGGGGAATCTGGAAATTTCCATGTGAAGCCTCAAGTGTGAATAAAATTATGTATATTCTAGAATTAGATTTCTGTTTACAGTTAGCAAAAAGGGAAAAGCAATGATCAGAACACATTATCTCTCAGATCCGACAGAGACCACCCAAACGAACACAAAATATGTGAAGCTGAAGTATGATATAATGAGAGGGAAGTCATTTTATGAAATGCAATCAGAAGTTTAAAGTGTAATAACGAAACTACCAGTCTGACACAACAGATGGGGACATGATTTTTTTGTTGGCCACCAGAGGGCCTGAATTTCTTTGACATCCTCTGCTGGGCTTCTTCTGACCATGTTTTTAAGTGAAGATGATTCTCAGTTCCTAATTATAATTTTTTTTTTTTTTACCTTCCCAGTGATTTTAAGACACTTCCAATCAATAACACGGTGCCAACAATGTTGAAGAATAACTAAATGCTACTTATGAACTATAAAATACTGTTATTTTTTACATACTGTAATCTGATGATATATTTTATACAAAATATTTTATTAAAAAAAAATACATTTTATATAGTATATTTATAAAGTAGTGGGGATTTTGATTCAATTTAGTTCCTCTTTTGATTTGTTCAGATTTGTTCCTTGATTCATTGACTCTTTCTGCAAGTTTACAGCACGTCATAGCTGTTGTGTACGTCATGGAGCAATTAAAGTAAGCATTCAAATAACTTCTGACATTTTTTTATTTATTATCTTTTTGGTATTAAAATTGTATTTTTAAAAAAGGGGAGGAACTCAAGACCATTCGTTGTACTTAAAATGTTTGTTTTATTTCGTTATGAGCAAGTCACTGCTCATTCCTACCACCAGATTCTTTCGTTCGTGTTGGCATCGGGTCAGTTGCATTTCATTCATTCAGCATTTTGTGTATTAAAATGGAACATTTTAAAAAGAGAGAACCTTTAGAACAACTTATTTACTTAAAAGATTTATTTATCTACTTATTTATTTTTGGGTATTCAAATTGGTACTTTAAAAACAAAAAGAAAAACGGAGAAACTCTAAATGCTTCATTCACTTAAAATTTTGTTTTTTTAGTTATGTCAAGTCACGAATCATTCACAACCACATCATATTTTTTATTTAATTTTATTAATATATATATATTTTGTGGGGGGATTAAAATTGGCAGGGCACTTGTTCAAAAAGAGAGAGAACCTTTACATGATTCATTCACAAGATTTGTTTCTAATTTAGTTACGAGCAAGTCGCTGAATCGTTCACTAAACCAATTCATTATTGTTGTTGTTTTTTTGTATTCATATTTGTAAATTCTTTAAAAAGGGTGGAACTTAAGAACAACTCGTTCATTTAAAACATTTGTTTGTCATTTATTTATTTATGTGCGAGTCACTGAATCAACCACTAAACTAATTTGTAAATGAGTTTTTTGGTATTAAAATTGGCACTTTAAAAAAAAAAAAAAAAAAGAGCAACTGCAGAAGATTTGTTCATTTAAAAGATTTGCTAAAAAAACAAAACACCGCTACAAGCTACTTTTTTGAAAGGGTAGTCTTACTGTAATAACATTTTAAATTGAATTTCACTGTAACTTAATCATAATTGCTTGATAAGAACCAAAAATAAGAACAATATATTACCTATTGACACTTGTACACATTTCTGAGCTCGAGCAAAGGGTTTGGTATGATTTTCGTGTCACTGTACAGGAAGTAAATTGATTTCGTTTCAGATGTCAAATAACCTTGGATCCTTATTGATAGATGGGCACAGAAGTGGCGTGAGGTCTTACCTGTCCAGAGAGGTGGACACCAGTGTCAGGACATCGCAGGTCTTCATTTAAGTTGTCGTGGACACAGGGGAGGGACAGATGCCCTGTGAAGTCACATGAAAAGGAAGGTGGCAAACAAAAAGATTTGTGGTTAAAATTTGCAAGATGATACAAATAAACACCAAACGCAAATTGTAAAATGCTTATCAAACTGGGTGCCACTCTTCTATTCAACTGTCCAGCCAAAAGAAATACAACAATCCATCGCACAAGCTAATATTTCACTGAACATCAATATAGTACAAGCTATATTTTTAAAATCTTTTATCCCCCAGAAAAAAAGACACACACCACCATGGAATAAATTCCTCAAATTTATGGCCGACTTGTGCTTAGATGCTACGATAGTATGGGTAGGGATGAGCACAATCTTTGCCTCCCATCCCAGTGGGCTCAGTCCCGAATTGGTGGGGTCTCTGTGTGCCTATAAATCTGGGGGCACCTCGTAATACGCATCGAGTCTAAGACATTAGGCCTGTGAGCAGCATGTCCTGAATACATACCGGGCTTTGTGCATCAGTGCTACTGCTTCATTCAAGAGTCACTTACTATTGAAGTGAGAAGTCAGGTAAGCACTATAGAATGGTGTTCCTCACAATGAACAATCATTGACTTCCATATACAACGAACAGTTGATTTGTGTAAGTGGAGCAGACGTGTGAGAGCTCGACTTCACTTTATGTCAAATTTACACTTTACAGTCCAAGTAGTAATAGATCTCTTTGTATGTGCGAACTTACAGTTGTGCCACTGTGTGATGAAGAAAAAATGCATTGGCAGGAGGTTCTCAAAGAGTAAGTCACAGCGAAAACATCAAATAGATTGCAAGTAACCATAAATAGCTAATGAAAATAATACAATACAAACTCCTTTGAAGATTCCACAGTGAAGAAAAGTTTCACACACACGTTTGTTTCTGTGAATTGTGGGGACTTTCCATAGACTTCTATTATTTTTATACTGACCAAACGATATTGTCTATCCCCTAACCCTAAACCTACCCCTTACAGAAAACTTTTTTGCATTGTTACACTTTCAGATAAACATAATTTACTATTTATTTATTTTTTTGACATTGTGAGGAACTGCCTGCGGTCCCCACAAGGTAAAAAATATATATATATATTTCAGAAAAAAAATAAATAATATTTCAGGTTTCAATGTAGCATAATAAGTACCACACACACACACACACAACACTCTTTTTAGTCATATAATATGATAAAATAAGACATAAAACGCTGAAAATAAAATGTAAATTTTACAAGAAAAAAATGTAAAATAAATGAGAAATGTTTGCCTTAACTGAAATACCTTATGCCTGAAGGATAAGATTACTAAAACTAGCTAAACAAATTCAACAACAAAACTTCAAAAGCTATAACATAAAAATATAAAATGACAAGCACCTACAAATGACAACGTAAACTGAAATGAAAAAAGAAACGGAAATTTCAAATAAACCCAATGAATGATATATATAAATTATCTGTCCTTTTAGTGCGGTTTGTGTGTCTATATAATTTTTTATATATACAGTGGGGAAAAAAAGTAGTTAGTCAGCCACCAATTGTGCAAGTTCTCCCACTTAAAAAGATGAGAGAGGCCTGTATTTTCATCATAGGTATACCTCAACTATGAGAGACAAAACGAGAAAAAAAATCCAGAAATCACCTTGTAGGATTTTTAAAGAATTTATTTGCAAATTAGGGTGGAAAATAAGTATTTGGTCAATAACAAAGTTTCTTCTCAATACTTTGTTATGTACCCTTTTTTGGCAATGACAGAGGTCAAATGTTTTTTCTGTAAGTCTTCACAAGGTTTTCCACACACTGTTGCTGGTATTTTGGCCACTTCCTCCATGCAGATCTCCTCTAGAGCATTAATGTTTGGGGCTGGGTCCGCTGGCAAGCCGATTTTCAACTCCCCCAAAGATTTTCTATGGGGTTGAGATCTGGAGACTGGCTGGGCCACTCCAGGACTTTGAAATGCTTCTTACGAAGCCACTCGTTGTTGTGTTTGGGATCATTGTCATGCTGATAGACCCAGCCACGTTTCATCTTCAATTCCCTTGCTGATGGAAGGAGGTTTTCAATCAAAATCTCACGATACATGACCCCATTCATTCTCTTTCGTTTACACTGATCAGTCGTCCTGGTCCCTTTGCAGTAAACAGCCCCAAAGCATGATGTTTCCCACCCCCATGCTTCACAGAGGGTATGGTGTTCTTTGGATGCAACCTCAGCTTCTTTCTCCTCCAACACACGACAAGTTGAGTTTTTACCAAAAAGTTATATGTTGGTTTCATCTGACCATATGACATTCTCCAATCCTCTTCTGGATCATCCAAATGCGCTCTAGCAAACTTCAGATGGGCCTGGACATGTACTGGTTTAAGCAGGGGGACACGTCTGGCACTGCCGGATTTGAGTCCCTGGCGGCGCAGTGTGTTACTGATGGTAGCCTTTGTTACTTTTTGGTCCCAGCTCTCTGCAGGTCATTCCCTAGGTCCCCCCGTGTGGTTCTGGGATTTTTGCTCACAGGTCTTGTGATAATTTTGACCCCACGGGTGAGATCTTGCATGGAGCCCCAGAACGAGGGAGATTATCAGTGGTCTTGTATGTCTTTCCATTTTCTAATAATTGCTCCCACAGTTGATTTCTTCATACCAAGCTGCTTACATATTGCAGATTCAGTCTTACCAGCCTGGTGCAGGTCTACAATTTTGTTTCTGGTGTCCTTTGACAGCTCTTGTGTCTTGGCCATGGTGGAGTTTGGAGTTTGACTGTTTGAGGTTGTGGACAGGTGTTTTTTATACTGATAATGAGTTCAAACATATGCCATTAATACAGGTAACGAGTGGGGGACAGAGGAGCCTCTTAAAGAAGTTAAGAAAATTTTCCAGAAATCTTGCTTGTTTGTAGGTGTCCAAATACTTATTTTACAGAGGAATTGACCAATTAATTCTTTAGAAAATCCTACAATGTGATTTTCTGGAGTTTTTTTTTCTCATTTTGTCTCTCATAGTTGAGTATACCTATGATGAAAATTACAGGCCTCTATCATCTTTTAAGTGGGGGAACTTGCACAATTGGTGGCTGACTAAATCCTTTTTTGCCCCACTGTAAATATACAGTGGTTACGGAAAGTATTCAGACCCCCTTAATTTTTCACTCTTTGTTATTTGCAGCCATTTGCTAAAATCATTTTAAGTTAATTTTTTTCCCTCATTATGTACACACAGCACCCCATATTGACAGAAAAACACAAGAATTGTTGACATTTTTGCAGATTTTAAAAAGAAAAACTGATATCACATGGTCCTAAGTATTCACACCCTTTGCTCAGTATTTAGTAGAATCACCCTTTTGATATAATACAGCCATGAGTCTTTTGTGAAAGATGCAACAAGTTTTTCACATCTGGATTTGGGGATCCTCTGCCATTTTTCATTGCAGATCCTCTCCAGTTCTGTCCGGTTGGATGGTAAATGTTGGTGGACAGCCATTTTTAAGTCTCTCCAGAGATGCTCAATTGGGTTTAAGTCAGGTCTCTGGCTGGGCCATTCAAGAACAGTCACAGAGTTTTTGTGAAGCCACTCCTTCGTTATTTTAGTTGTGTGCTTAGGGTCATTGTCTTGTTAAACCTTCGGCCCAGTCTGAGGTCCCTGAGCACTCTGGAGAAGGTTTTCAACCAGGATATCCCTGTACTTGGCCGCATCATCTTTCCTTCGATTGCAACCAGTCGTCTTGTCCCTGCAGCTGAAAAACACCCCTACAGCATGATTCTGCCACCACCATGCTTCACTGTTGGGACTGTAATTGACAGGTGATGAGCAGTGCCTGGTTTTCTCCACACATACCACTTAGAATTAAGGCAAAAAGGTTAATCAGACCAGATAATCTTATTTCTCATCATCTTGGAGTCCTTCAGGTGTTTTTAGCAACCTCCATGCAGGTTTTTCATGTGTCTTGCACTGAGGAGAGTCTTCCGTCGGGCCACTCTGCCATAAACCCCGACTGGTGGAGGGCTGCAGTGATGGTTGCCTTTCTACAACTTCTCCCATCTCCCGACTGCCTCTCTGGAGCTCAGCCACAGTGATCTATCATTAGTGGTCATCAAGGCTCTTCTCCCCCGATAGCTCAATTTGGCCGGACGGCCAGCTCTAGGAAGGGTTCTGGTCATTCCAAACGTCTTCCATTTAAGGATTATTGTGCTCTTAGGAACCTTAAGTGCAGCGAAATTTTTTTTGTAACCTTGGCCAGATCTGTGCTTGCCACAATTCTGTCTCTGAGCTCTCAGGCAGTTCCTTTGACCTCATGATTCTCATTTGCTCTTACATGCACTGTGAGCTGTAAGGTCTTATATAGACAGGTGTGTGGCTTTCCTAATCAAGTCCAATCAGTATAATCCAGCACAGTTGGACTCAAATGAAGGTGTAGGACCATCTCAAGGATGATTAGAAGAAATGTACAGCACCTGAGTTAAATATATGAGTGTCACAGCAAGGGTCTGAATACTTAGGACCATGTGATATTTCAGTTTTTCTTTTTTTAATAAATCTGTAAAAATGTCAACAATTCTTTGTTTTTATGTCAATATGGGGTGCTGTTTGTACATTAATGAGGAAAAAAAATAACTTAAATGATTTTAGCAAATGGCTGTAATATAACAAAGAGTAAAAATTTAAGGGGGTCTTAATACTTTCCGTACCCACTTTATATATATTATCTAGTATATATAAATTCTAAGTATTGTCCCAAGGGAGGTTTTATCAGACTTAGCTACAGTAAGTAAACTCAATTTTGTCTCCAAATAATAACCTCCTCAACACACACGACATGGTCGGCAAGGATTCATCTCCTGCAAAGGAGGGTGGGCCGGGGCAGCCAGAACTCATTTGGTGTGTTGCTATGAAATGGCTGCCCATCAGAAATATCTTCATCTATCTCTGTCTCATCTACATGGGTGGAAATGGAGGGATGAAGGACTGAAAGGAGAGAGGTAGGGTGAAAGGGGCGTCCGGAGGAGAGAGGTCAGCACATTCAAGGAGTCCATCATTCTGACGTGTCAAAACGTCTATTGACTGAGTTTGTGGAAGTGTCAGTGTGCGTTCAGTGACACGAGCTTCAGCTTCTCCAGGCGGTTCTGAGATATTAAGTATCTCTTTGAGGAGACAAATCAAATGGGAGAAAATAAGTCTTTCATTAAGCTCCAAAAAGCAAAAAAACTTGAGACAACGTAGGCTGTAAAAACAAAAACAAATCTTGCGACAGTGCGGCAGCGATAAACGCAACAGCAGAAATAGTGATTGTTTCCAAACAGGTTTCTAAAATGCTCCCTCGTCTGCCATTGCTCTGTTGCTTTCTTAACACATGGTTTATTGTCAGTCTTACACCAGCACTTTAGAAACTTCAAGGTTTCAACACTGGCCCGGATCTCAAAGTATTCTTGACAAAACAGTACCAGCTGAGGTAAACAGCTAAAGGTAAACAGTGTAAAACCCAAAGGCGGATTTAGTTTTGGACCATCTGTTCAATTCTTTGCGATCAGAAAGGCGTACTGGCAGATATCTGAAGATTGCAGAAACTGAGAAAAACCTGCGTGAGCTCAAGGGACAATGAAAAGCTCTGTTTTGTTGCGTTTCTTATCCGCTATTATTGTTATAGTGTGGTCTTTTGTGAGATCACAATGTGACAAGGTGGCTTTGATTTTAATGATTTCAACTGTTTTACTATTGGATGATTGAGAAGAAGAAGGTTTTTTCTGAAAACAGATCCTGGATGCTGATTGGTTAATACTAATACAGTAATTCCAATACTGTATATAGTAATATATACTGTATATAGTAATACAGTATGCCCAAAGTATACTGATTTTTACCTGTAAAGATATATATAAGAAATATGCGCAACTCTAGAGTGCAAAGACATTTTCATAGCTCATAACTGCACAGAAATGATGGAAGTTTCCACCACAGAACAAAAATAAATAAGTTAAATGGTAATTGTGATTTTATCTCAAAATTCCAACATTTTGTCAGAATGGTGAGATAAAAATTCAGAATTGAGAGATTTAAAGTCTCAAATTCTGGAAGAACTCTCAATTCTGAGAAGAAAAGTCAGAATTGTAAAATATGAACTCAGAATTGTGCAACAAACTCTCAACTGCAAGAAAAAAAAAATCATAATTCTAAGATAAAAAATTCACAATTATCTTTTTTTTATTAAGTGGTGAAAAAAAATAGAATTGCGAGATATTAACTCGGAATTGTGAGAAACAGTCAGATCTGTGAGATTTATAAACTCAAATGATACTTCGGCCATCAGTTGCGCTAAAAACTATATAGTAACAGCTATAATGTGAAACATCAGCAATATATAATATACACAAGAACTCATAAAAATGTAAGTACATATGTTAAAAGTTAACTACAAAACAGTCCTGTGAAGTCTCATAGTACAAGGGACTATTGGGAAATATGTAATTGGAAAAAAAAAAGTTTCTTAAAATGTCTTTTTTTCAAGCTGATTTCAGTTTCTACATCTGCAAATGTCAATATATATAGCTCAAAATTAGCTGACATGAGGTATTCAATAATTTCAGAAGACCTGGTAAACCTTCAGAGCTGTCAGGAAGTTTTTACTTTCTGGGAAAAAAACGTGTTGTCTTGGGGCCTGCTCTCTCTTTCTCCAACTTTGAGAGAAGCCAGGCACTGCAGGATAATCACAGTTTAATAAGAGCAAATATTGAAAGCAGGAGCTGACCAACCAGATCCCCTTTCCTAGCACTCTCTCCCAGTGCGCCTGAGAAAAACGCTAGCACATGGGTGCGCAAGAAATCGATCATTCCATGATATATCAATTAACGTGAAGAGTGGAGGAAACCGTCGTATTGATGTTCATCCATTATTTGCGTTGGAATCGTCCAGTCGAATGGCGTTGGAAACGCAGCTCTGTCGAAATTCTGACAACCTTGTTTAAGCAAAACAATTCACATGTACCAATCTAGAGTTTCAGCTTGAAAAACGAACAGGAGACGAAAAACCGTCCAAGTCGTCATCCAGATAAATACATTCATGTAGCGTACATGCTTGCGTTTTTTTGTACTTGTTCTTAAGATGAACTTGCGAGGTGCGTGTTCCCTCTCAGGCGTCCTATTTGCCATGCAGAGCCGTTGCATGCTGGGAGAGGGACTTGTCCACAGACTGGGGCCTCTTTCTAATGATTTCCCACACCTGCACATCTGCTGCCATTTTAATTAATACTCTAAGGAGGTTTGTCACGAGTAATCAAAAACATTGTCACTTACGGAATCCTTCATTATAGAACAAAAATCAATACTTTGCATGAGTAGAATGAGGGCACTTACAAAGTAGCCCACGTCGCAATAAACAATCTAATCAAGCAAAGGTGCAGAAGACTTTATTCCATGCATTCCAGGGTTTTTTCGTGAAGCAGCAACACGTGGTGAAGGGCTGGGCATCATTTTTATGCAGGCCTTGGTTCCTCGGCTTCATTTGTGTGGGAAGAGGGGGGGGGGGGGGGGGGGGACGGCGAAGGCAATAGTCGCATCAGCTCTCTTTGGCTCTGCAGCATCACCGCAACCTCTCTCCTTGCTGATTTATAGCCCGCCGCTGACCTCTGAGGTCGTAACATGGTGATGGGTGACTGGCTCTCAACGGTAAGCTACTGGCACTTGACAAAGTGCCGAGAGCAGAATGAATTTACTCCTCTTTTCCTCAATCATCAACAGGCGCACGCCGGCTTGCTGCCCTGACCCCCTCTCATCCTGACTGCTATAACAAGATCTCCCATCTCATGGAAGAGCGAGGGAGAGGGAGGCTGAAAAATTTACTGTCATTTCTACTTTCCAATGAGCTCCGGTGAGCACTTCTTTCACCTTCAGGTTGCTTGGCGTGCCTGGGATAAGGAGGGCTGGTTGGGACGCGAGCGAGGGCACTTCGATGCACCTGTCTAACTTTGGGTCGTTCGCCAGAGGTACTTCAATCTGCTATTGCTTCCATCAACTTGATAACGGCATCTGAAAGCAAGTTTGATTTAATAAGCAGATAAATCTCCATAAAGGTGGACGGTTCACGTAGCTCATTCGTCAATATGTGGATGTGCCAGTTAGCCGCAAACAAATACTTACCGGCGCAATCATTAACGACATACGCAAAAATCCATTCAGTTACTTCGCCTTTTATTGTCACTGGGTGGGGGATTGTAAATTTAGGCGATATAAAATGCATAATTTCCTAAAGTAGGGTTTTAAATTATCCGGCAGTGCAAATGTTGGCCCATTGTGGCAGGCGAGACACAGTAGGTTATAATTGAAAATAAAAAAGCCATTTAAAAGACATTCAATAAGCCACTGGGAAATTGATCAGGCTATAAAATCTGGAGCGGCAGGCTGGCACTCCGCTTCGGTCCTGACACAGCACTATCCCTGCAGGCTTCACAGTCTACATGCCGGCATACAAACAAGGGATCCCGCGGAAGTACACTTCCCAATGCTTTCCTTGTGTCCTCGGGCATGCATTTAAATTGCGCAAGAAACATAATGTTGTAGTACGCAGTGGACTTGCTCTGGAAAAACTGGGAAAAATGATTTCCCTCAGTGGTAGGGAGTGGTAAAAAAAATGATAGAAGATTGCAAGAGCGGGCCCACATTCCGCTCCTGCTTCTTTAACTTTCAATTCTCCCAAGCATCTCTGCTTCATAGCCCCTGGCTATTGCCTTTCTCAATCTGTCCCTGGGGAGGCAGGAGTTATGGGCCCTGTCGATTGAGGAGAAAGGGATGTTATTCCCCTGTCACCCTCACCCGGTCCGCCAGCAGCCCTGCCCTGATCTATGGCCACCGTGGCGGGGTAGAAGTGTCTTGATGCACCATTGGTTTCCAGCGCTGTCAACCCCCACCCTGACGCTCAAACTCATACTACCTTTACAACCCCCTCACCGACCCTTTAAAACACCCCCCCCCCTCCGTGATTCTTGTTGGGGAGCTCTCTGAGGGACAAGGATGTGACACAATGGCCTCGAGGAGGTCACCCCTAAAGGGACAAGGTCTGGTTGGCGTCACAAGCGGGATTAAGTGACACCTGGCGGGTGTTTACCTGAGATGGCAGATTGCACAATGGTGTGGACAGTTGATTATGGTATTGAGAGATTGTGATCTTGGCGTAAACTTTCGAAGGCGTCCGGCAATTTCATGAAACTTATTTGAATACTAATTCAACATAAGCTCTGTTAGCTCCATTCCAAAAGCTAGTGAGCTGCCTCACTGTCTGCTATCTACATAGTCAGCTAATTTCTAAGCATGATAGAAACTCATAATAGAAGCAGACTGTTTCAAAACAAATTTTGAGGGCGACATTAACGCTTATTTGTGTAGCACACAAAAAAGTGTTCAGCATCAACTAACAATCACAGTTTAAATGAGTACATGATGTTAGCATGCTGTTAAACCAATGACTATATACACTAATACTGTAGCTACACTAATAAGTACTAATAATAGCGTAAAATATTGGGTAAATTATAATATATTATTACATTGGTGTGATCTGTATTTTCAATTTTAAATATTGGTTTAATAAAGATATATTATATAAAAATGTATTTAATTCAGGACGTAATAATAAAAAAAAACCATGTGCTGAGAAACTGTCAATGTTTTATAACAACACAATAATAATTATTTTTATTATTAAAACGTCATAATAATTGTAAGATTCTTTTCCCTTTTACATAGGGGAATGAGATGTTCCTTAATTACAGTAGTGAAGGAGATTTTGATACTAAGACACATACAAACGATTTTTGCCTCAGTTTTTATTGATACAAAAAAAACTGATTACATTTGGCCATTTTGATACTTATCCAATATTTTAATGAATGTTTGTAAACTGTTAATCATTTTCAAATCAATTCCTTGCAATCTTAAAAAATAAAGCAATTATATTTTTACTAGTAAATATATATCTATACCATATAATTATAATAGTTATTAATACATATAATCATTAACATTTTCATGAGTAACTGTTAAGGACACTGTTTTCAGTAACTGTAACAGATTACAGTTAAATTTACTTTGTAATTAAATTACGTAATTCCATTACATGTAACTAGTTACTACCCAACACTATGTCACATACAGTAAGCATGGTGGTTATGCTTACAGATTGTGCCTAGCTGGATTCTGTAACAGAGATTTATGGTGCGTTCACACCAGACGCGAAGCAAATATGAGCATCGCGTCACTCGCGGGATGTTTTTCCGTGTCACTCGCGTGAATAAAAACAGCGCGATCAACCATGCTGGAGATAACTACAATCGCTGTTTTGCACCTGTTGTCAAAAAGTCCCAAATACAATGGAAAGCCAAACACAGACTTGTCTGGGTTCACAGCACCATCCAGAGGAGGATGAATAACGTTAGGATCCTGTACTGATGTGTGTGTTACATTTTACTACTGTATACACTGATATTACTATTATTTTTATTATTGATAGCAGAATCTCTGTAGCCATGCTAATAAAATACAACTACAACTGATTTTAATTGTTTTCTATACTCCAGACCTATATAATAACAGACAGCTACAATAATGCTCTCTTCCATTGTCTGATTCAACTGGACATGTCAAGAAGCTCTTCGCTGATTGGCTTGCGCGAGAATGCGTAAGGCGAATTCAGCGTCATTCGCGTCGCCTGGCGCGAATTCGCCTCTATTCGCGTCTTTGCTTTGACTTTGTATGTAATCTACACGCGCGAATAATTACATTTGCGTTTGGTGTGAACACACTGTTAGTCTACAAAGGAGAAAAGTTATTGGAGCAACTGGGAATGGGACATAGAATAAATCTGAGAAAAAAAATTTTTTTAAAATCATAATGAATTAGGATCAGACACAGTCTCCTTATAAGGACCAGAGGCATTGGCTAGCGGATATAAATATGGGGAGATTGATGTCAGGGATTATTTTTTTTTTTTTTTTTTTTTTTGGTTTTTTTCCCCCTCCATACACATGAGAAGGCCTACAGGGCACGCGTCCATCTGACATGTGTCGAGAATTAAGAAAAGGGTGGAGAGATGGAGGAAGGCCTCGGCCCACAAGAGCTCCGAGATGAGGACAGGAAGAACTACCTCCGTATAGCCTGCGGCAGTCAGAAAGGGAGGCAATCGGAATGACCGAGATGCACATAAGTGACTTTGGAAATGAACTATAAAAGAAAAGATGAAAAAAGCAGAAAAAACTGATGCAGGTGGTTATGTGACAGTGACCCCGCTGGGGATGATCTGACTGAATAAAGAGACAGATTAATAAATAAATATCTTCTAAAAAATGGGAGACCGAGGAGGGCTGCCATCCATCAAAGATCCTATTACCACGAAACCTGGAGCCATATGTATAAGGCAGCCGGGATCCTAAGCAGATACAAATTCAACTTTTCCTTACAATTTGTTATCGCTGACATCCATCACCCAACACACACACACAGATACACAAAGACACTCACACACCGGGTTGAATTATGAACAGATTTGTTTTAAAGCAGATTTAAAGTAAATCAGTAATATCATTCACACACAATCATAAGTAGCTTTATCGGTGGCATTAAAGGGTTAAAAATGAGGGAAATGAGAAGAGGATTTTTTTTTTATTTCCTCAGAGAGAGGAATGTAAACAGCTATCTAACCACTACCATATTTTTTGTAATCTGTTTATTTAGGTATTTATACAAACAATATGTAGTTGTGTATTCAGCTTGTTCAATCAAATGACACGGTCTTCATTTGGGACAACAAACAACAAACATCTTATATAAAATGTCAAACTACTCAGTTTTCAAGGTCAGGTGTTGTCAATCTTTTTGAGAGTGTGTGTCGGTGAGGGAGGTGGGGATGACAACAGATGGATTCAACTTTGCTAAAGATCCACTTGTAACACTGGCAGAATTACATGCTGCTGCGTTACGTTGCATGTTGGTATGCAATAACAAATTATTGCATTTCCAAAGAGGTTGATATGCAATCATTTGTTGTGATATCCAACATAAACGAATCATTACAATTAGTAGTGAAACTAAACGTAAACTTACGTCTGCAATGCTGAAAATGTAGGAATGCAACAACAAATTACGGACACAACCATATGCTGACTAATCACTTAAGTCATCTAAAAGTTTCATTTGAAGCAAAATCACAATCTCTGGTGTCATTTGGCCTGAAACAAAGAATTGATCAAATTGATTGTATTGTTTGCGCACACCAAACGCGAAGCGAATATTCTCACCACATTATCGCTCTAGATTACTCGTGGGGTGTTTTTCGTATCACTCACGCGAATAAAATCATTGCGTAATGCTCTCCTCCATTTTCTGATAAAACCTGGACATGTCAAACAAGATGTGTCAATAAACTCTTCGTTGATTGGCTTGTGTGACAACGTGTCATGCAAATTTTCCGCTCGAGTTGAAATTTTTCAACTTGCGCAGAAGACGCGATTGAGGCATATATCGCGTGTCCGTAGCAAACGCATTACCCAATTTGTCGCCCGAATTTGCGTCTATGCGTGTCTATGCATTAACTTTTATGGTAATCTACTCGCACAAATAATTTTATTTGCTTTTGGTGCGCACACACACTTTAAGAATTGTTAAAAAAATTAAAATTCTTAAATTGTAATTTATATATTATTTACATCAATATATATATGTGAATGTATTGATTTCTGCCAAACATTGTAATAACACAAAGCTTTTATGAGAAAAGGTCTTTAATAGCAATATAATATTAAAGATATAAAAGTCATACCCAAAAAAAGCATAATAATATTTATAGAATTACAATTGCGAGTATTTTGATTCTGCAAACAACACGGTTATAACAGCAAGTCTGTATTAGACGTTTTATTTTATTAAATGTTTTAAATAATTGTATCTAGTTTTTTCAAATATGTTCATTTACATATATTATTAGTGCTGTCAAAATTAACGCGTTAACGCAGGCAATTAATTTTTTTCGCATAAAACACAGGGGAGGGGCTAGGGTTGCCAAACACACTCATACTCTGCGGTTTCAGGTCTCAGTTTTTTTGACTAAAGACTACCGTGTTATGTTAAACGCAGAACATCTGTATGACACACACACTTAACCTGAGACTAAGTTGTGACAAAACGGCTCGCTCAACTTCACTCGCGCCAGGTGCGCGGAGGCTGAACGAGCGTGGAAATGCACTGTACACATGCACTGTAGCCTGTGATACTGGCCTTCAGTCATAAAAAAAAATTTTTTTTTTAAATATCATATTAGGTGGGATTATTCGCGATTAATCTCGATTAATTTCAGAAAACAATTGTGGTTAATTAGTTATTTTTTAATCGATTGACAGCACTAATTATTATATATTTATGTAGTAACAGTAAAATCAAATTGACAAGCATTTTGAGTTCTGCAAAACATTCATATCAGCGAACATTTATAAGAACAGCACATTTTAATGAAAAATAATGCTTCATTTCAGGAATAAAATATGGTAACATTATCTTTTTAATCGATTAATCTGATTCATTCAAAAGTGACAATGAATCACCCAACACTTATCCTATTTGTCTACTACCTGACCTAAAATTTTGTCACTTTATGCCTCCCAACTTCCTTCAGCATGTCTTATAGAATGTTTTAGAAGTAGACATAGTGTGGAAATGAACTTTCTGTTTTTATCAACCTTTTCAAGTTGACCCTTGAGAAGTGCAGCCTTTTGATTGACTTGTATCTCCTTTCAGGTCACCTATTCAAAAGACGGAAAAGAAGAGAAAAAGGAAGAAAGAAAGCATACAAAATAGTACTGTTCCCCTTGACCTTCAGTTTTATGGGTGAATGTACTAATGATACACCGTAACATAATGAAAGAGATGAAGTAGTGAAAGAGGAAAACGACATCAGAATTTAAATTGTCAAAACTCCATTCTTTTCCATAAGCACTTGTCCTTTCCTGCTTTTCTTTTGCTTATAGCATGTTCTTGTTTTCGTAATTGGCGGATTGAAACCATTGCCTCAAAGGATGAAAAGAAACGAATTGATCAAAAGTGAACGTAAACGCTTTTTCTCACACTCGAGAATTACTTGACCTTGAATTGAAGAGACACAACAATCAGTTATATACAATCAGGACATACAGCAGCATTTATTGTGGGCTCGGCCCTATTTGTTACGACACAAGACCTATAACAGTTGGGCTCATATGCGTATGAGAGGCTCTCTTCCTTTTGGTTACAATATACATACGTTTCTTCATAGCACTTAGTCGTGTGGCTGGCTGACTGGTTTAAAAAATAGCTCCGCATTAAAAACAAATATTCAATCATGGCCCGCATCACAACTGATTACGGTGAGAGTCCAGGCGAGTCTCGTCAAGATGATTAGTTGCATCACTTATATGCACGGGACGGCCCCTTCTGCATATGCATATGGTCTGCGCGTGCGACGCCCACTAAAACTGCCATTTCATTCCTCTCAGAGCAAATTCACCTTGATTAATGGGCTGGATAATACCAGCTGCCAATCAAAATGAATTAGGGCATGTGTCTGATTCTGCTCTTTGATTGGCCATGTCATGCTTCATACGGTTTCTGACCGAGAAAAGCTAAGCTAGGAAAAAAGGACACATGATAGAGTGTCAAAATTAAATTAATAATTTTTAAGTACACTTTTTATTTTAATATGATTTTAAATTCATTTTAATTATTTAATCAATGGAGAAAATATAGAGTATTAAAGTAAATATGGAATGTCAATTACTTTAAAAATTAGAAAAATAATAAGTGTATAATATATAATACCAATATAAATATGGAGTACCAATATAATAAAAGAAATTGGGAGGTATAAATTAAGTATAATTTCAAGAACTATTTTAATTAGTTAATAATACGGGTATAATACGTAAACTAGTAAATATGGAGTATTCATTTATGAAAGTATTAATTTAATTTATTTTATTTTGAGTATCAATATTGATAAAATACAGATATAAATCAACCTAAGATAATTAACTTAATACTTTTTATTTATTTATTATTTAATTAAATATGGGTATCAATAAATAAAGTCGATAGGTAACATTTAATACTTATTAACTTTATTTAATTAAATACTTTTATTTTAATTATTAAATTAAATACAGAATGCCTATACATTATAGGTTGGCCAGCTGTGTAATAATAATATGATTTTACATATTTTTCACAAAATAACTTCCTTCATTCGCTCCCTTCTCTCTTCGCGAAATCTCTCACTTGTGTGAACTCCCTTTGAGATTACTACGATTAAGTCTTGAAATGCTGGGGTCAGAGAAGGCGATTGGATCCCGTCGTTTTTCTGTGTCTGGAGAACGTTACAACCCCAGAACAGGCCTGTCATCTTAGAGTTCACCCTCTTTGCCAATTACTACTTTTGCTCTCGGCATAATTTAGCACAGATTTTTAAAGCTCTGCTTTATATAAACACATTGGCATTTGAAAATACACACACGTATATGCATAAACCTAAATATACAAGTACATCATCTGAGCTGGCCAATCAACCTTTATAAGGATGCTTCGGTTTTTTGGGGTTGATCAATAAATAAGCCAACGACTCACTTGTTTTGTTGTAACTCTGGGAGATGTTGTCGCTGTGGGTCGATGAGCTGCTGGAGTAGGTGACTGTATGCCCCTCCAAAACACCTGGTACTGGAGAGCTGCCCGGCCGAGAACTGCCCACTGAACTGGAGGGCCTGGAACTGGCACAGTTCTGACAAAAAAGGACAATGCATTCTACTATCAATATAGTGTGGGGTACAGTCTGAGATCATTAGTGAAAATATTTCTGTTTTGCATTTTTCTATTTAATATATAATATATACTGTCAAACAGATATTTTTGTGCATTAGATTTGGTATGGATATGAAGAAATATGGAGGAAAAACAACAAAAACTAATGTTAAATATCAAACCGTCATATTTGAGACCCAAGTAGTTATGCATTACATGATACATGACCAAAAAGTACACAGTCATGTATGGAGGTACCACAAAATAAAAATCCACAGAAGTCTCACAGGAATGTAAACTAGATCTAACATAAAAACCCACAACCTTACCCCTCGTATCACAGAATGACATATAATAGGCTTTGACATGCAGCCCTGGTTAAGATGGCATCTGAAGACGTTTATTTCTTTTCAGAAAGAAGTAAATGCATAACCTAGCACTATATCAACATTTAAAATCATAAGAGTGCACATTTTACAACAGGAAATTCACATATATGTAGTATACATCTCTCTCTTTTCAGTCTTATACCTTGTCAAAACTTGAATTAGGATCAAAAAAATTAATCTGCTTCCAATTTATATCTATATTTCAGGGCTGTCAGTGATCTAGACACTGCTAGTATCGCAACACGTTCATTTTTCATTTGGCCGGCGCAACTGACAGCTTTATTTTTCTCAAGCAATCTGCCACAGTATGTACAAGTGTGAGGTCACACGGGTCAGGCGACAGTTGGTATGAAGTGCCCTGGCAGCACTGGTCTGGCTCATGAATAAACAAGAATGGCAAGAAAGGAAACTATAGAGAGAAGGAGAGAGATGTTTAATAAGCCGCTACATATGTTCAGCAAATGGGACTTTAATATCATGCTGTATATTCATTATCTGCCATTTACAGTAATTACATTCATGGAGACTGGAGACTGGAGTAGTAAAAAATCCTTGAGAAATCATCTGTATCATTACTTGACTCAATGCATCATCATTTAAATTCACTGAATAACAGTCTAGAGAAAATAGATACAGATCATAATTACATGCCTGATTTAAAACTAAAGTGTAATATCCTTACCACTAGCTTAAAAAATATGAATTCAGAGAGAGAAAAAAGACTACATTTGTTGAGACAGACTCATTGATAGATACATAGGCAGAAGCACAGACAGACAGAACGATAGACGGATTAAATGCAGAATAGATAACCACACATATAGGGCAGTAACAGAATGGCGAAGAAAGAGCAGCCCAGCCAAGTAGAAGACAGACAAGCAGACAGACAGACAGAACTAAAAACTCACAAGGCAAGCAGAAGGAAAGCCAGACAAAACAACAGACAAGCAGACAGACAGTCAAAACAACAGACAAGCAGACAGACAGAACGGCAAACAGACAGACCAACAGACAAGCAGACAGACAGACAAAACAACAGACAAGCAGACAGACAGAACGGAAAACAGACAGAACAGCAGACAAGCATACAGACAGACAAAACAACAGACAAGCAGACAGAACGGAAAACAGACAGAACAGCAGACAAGCAAACAGACAGACAAAACAACAGACAAGCAGACAGACAGTCAAAACAACAGACAAGCAGACAGACAGAATGGCAAACAGACAGACCAACAGACAAGCAGACAGACAGAACGGAAAACAGACAGAACAGCAGACAGACAAAACAACAGACAGACCAACAGACAAGCAGACAGAGGGACAAAACAAGAGACAAGCAGACAGACAGAACGGCAAACAGACAGACCATCAGACAAGCAGACAGACAGACAAAACAGACAAGCAAGCAGACAGAATGGCAAACAGACAGAACAGCAGCCAGCCAGACAAGCAGACAGACAGAACAGCAGACAAGCAGACTGACAGACAAAACAACGGACAAGCAGACAGATAGACAAAACAACATACAGACCAACAGACAAGCAGACAGACAGACAAAACAACAAACAAGAAAACTGACAAACAGAATGACAAACTGACAAAGCAAGACAGACATGCAGACAGACAGAATGGCAACAGACAAGCAAGCAGACAGACAGAACAACAGACAGACAGAATGACAAACAGACAGAACAACATACAGTAGGTGGCTGCCTTGTCACAGTGTTGCTAGAGTGCTCAGCGTGGTTACTAGGCTGTTGCTAGGCCAGTGTAAGGTGCTCTATGGGCGGCTGCTAGAGCATTCTAAGTGGTTGCTATGGTGGTCTCGGCTGGGTAGACAGTTACAAAAATAAACATCAGTTTACTCTACGATGAGTTCGAAAATCTTAAGGGTTTCCCTCAGGCAAAAACCCATCCATCTACAGCACGTCCTGTACGTTATCAATACTATATTGGAAGTCAGTACATTCCCTGACCACTCCTCTCATCCAATAAAGAAGAGTACATTTTCCTATCCCATTCTGGACCCCGTTCTGCACCGAAGCTATTCGGCGAGATACAGTATATCACCTCTAGATTTATGGCGCAAAATGGCATTAGCTAAAAAACCATCCGCCACACGTGGCCAGCGAATCTCATCGTGTGGACTTCGAAAATTGGAAAATTGCCCAGAGAGCGCTCAAGGGTCCCACTGCTAATACGACCTGCCACGATTTATCAGCTGCTACCTGGCACTCGCGTTTGGGGCCGCAGTCGTTTTTTACAAGTCTCAGTCTTAACAGTGTCGGGCCTGTCAGGGGGGTCAAAGGGAAGAGGGAGGGGGCCATATTCTAAAATCAATCCACCTTTAGAAATCGTCTCATTCCAATCTCAATGACCTGGTGGCGCGGCAAAGGCCGAGCGGGACAAACTGCCGTAGGCCATAAACCGTGACAAGCCCGGAGGAGAGTTAATGTGGCCATTCATAGAGGAACCGCTGGAGGTGAGGTGCTTCGCTGAAGGGGGGGGTGGGTGTCTATTAACTACTTTTAAACCGCTTTGGTGAAGCTAAGTGATCTCCGTCAACAGCAGCCTCGCGTATAAATACTGGCTTGACAGTTTAATGTGAAGGGACGAGCTTCCACAGGATTAGAAACATGTAACCCAGGGCTGCTGCTTGACATTGGCTGGATTGAGGTGGCCTGAGTGGGTGTGTGAAATGGGACCAGGGGCAAAACATGCACTGCGTTATGAAATTTGTACGATATAAAGAGTAGAGGCCTCCAGTAGTTGAGAAAACATGCAAACATGCAAGAACTTACGGAGAAATTTAAGGCTTTTCTTCTTTCTTTGATTCTGTTGACTGTGTTTCGAACCTGTGGATAACAAGGCGGGGGTGCATGGTTAAAATGTCATGACTCAGTACTAAACACTTCATACAAAACACTTTGTGCTCGCATGAGTCTTGGCCCCAGAAAGGTGAAATTCAATCCGGACTGGGAATAGAGAAAGCAAACAGCCGGCATTGCATAAAAGTCAATGAGTGCCGGCAAGCAAAATGTTCCAGTTTGTCACACGTAATGGGTCCTGAAAGTGACACGTAGAGTCGGCAAGGTAAGGAGAGTGTCTTAACCTCTCATCTGTCACACCATACAGGGGGCTGCGGGAATAAAGTGATAAAGGAAACGACCACCCTTGCAGAACAAATTACATTTAGACCGTGTGAGAAAACGGGGATGTTGGGTGATACATGTTGAATGACATACACAGTACTATAAACTCATGCTGTTTTATTTTAGTGGCGTGAGCCGATAACTCGTAAATATGCATCAAATTTAAAGCCTTTATTTCTAGCAGTAAGTTTATTATGTTACAGCAATGCCATTTTGCTAAGCCTGAAATGTCATTTTTTTATGACAAATATATAAAGAAAAATCACTGCTAAAAATTATATATAATTTATTTTAAAAAAATGCAATATATATCTATATACTATATATATATATATTTATATAATATATATATATAGTATATATAATTAATATATATATATATATATATATATATTACGTAACATATGTAACATGTAGGAATGTAATTGTCATGCTAATTGAAATGTTGAGTCTATTGTATTGTATTGTTTTTTTTGAGAGCTGTGTTAGTGCTTTTATATATTGGTCCTTGATTATAATGTGTTGTTTACATAAATCAGTAACAGTAATAAAATAATTTGTACATTAATTCGAATATTTTAAAAAATACATATTTATTTATACATTAATTATAATATAAAAATATTATTATATATTTTTATTTTATTTTTATATATATTATATGGATATTTAATATATCAATGAGTTTTAGTTTATATAGTGCTTTCCTTGATGAAGTCTGTAAGCCAAATCTGCACAGATTTGCTGTAAATACTGAACTCGAGACTCATCATGACATATTAAATAAGCCTAATTGAGCAGCATCTGGGCATATCTAGCTTACTCGAACATACCCAGCGTTGTAGCTACTAGCCATCGGGAGCACCGGGACATTCCCAGTGGGCCGATCGAGGGAGACCTCATATTAGGTGCTGTTTTTAAATTACAGCCAACGCGAAACTGCAAAAAGCAAGTACTCCAAAAGTGTGAAGCGGTGCTACCCGGTGCATCCGCCAGCCACGCGTTAAAGCAGAGCGGGATCAGTCTCCTGCACAGCGCTGCGCTTCCGCCAAGATTTATAAGAGATACACCGCGCAAATCGCTGGATCCATTCAGAAATGACACAGATTTGTGTTATACAGTTGTGTGATATGACAACAATAAAGGTTCTGCCTGAAAACAGCCAGGACAAGATAAAATGCATGTAAAAAACTTTAATAGTTTATTTCTCTTTAAATGTTTCATTCTAATTAATTTTAATTTAAGTAAAATTTTAATTCAGTAAGAGCCTGATTAAAGATAAAAATCAGTGTCTCTGTAATTTAGAGACACTTATAAATGAGGTGTTTTCCATTTACAAATATTATAAAGTTCTTAAAGGGATAGTTCACCCAAAAATTAAAACTGTCTTCATTTAGGCTACTCAGCATCATGTCATTCCAAATCTGTATGTCTTTCTTTCTTCTGTGGAACATAAAAGAAGATATTTTGAGAAATTCAAGAAATGTTTGTCCATACAGTATAAATCAAGGTAACCAAATGGTTTTTGTAACATTCCTATAATTCTTTTGTGTTTTACAGCAGAATATCTCAGGTTTGGAACGACATGAGGGTGAGGAAAAGATGACATAATTTAATAGCAGTAAATTTTCTGTATTCTAGCTCAAAATCAATGCTTTACTGCCTAGTGCATTTCTGTGTGACAAAAATGCAGTAGGCTATTAGTTTGTTGCATTTGCTGTGAATTCAGAAATATATCATTATTTGTTTTTGTCCTCATTTATTTATTTATTTACTTACTCCAATTGAAGGCCCTATAAGAGCAAAACATTCACAGGGGAACTTGAGGGCCGGATAGGCTGGATTTGTCCAGGGCCGAATTTTAACCACAGTCCAGCCCTGTACCCGTCACTATGCAACAAATAATGGTGGTTTCCTTTGCATTGAAGCAATAATGAAAAGTCAAAAAATGCCTGAAGACTCACATCCTTTGTCTACACCAGTTGCGACAAAATACTATAGATCCCATTATAATCGGTGATGCGGCCTACACTGGATGTGGCGCAGCACAGCACGACAAATCCCCGACTGTAAACTGATGCCTCGTTCTATTTATGACATAGGCCTACTGTTTGACAAAGTACAAATGATTTGCAATGGTCACTTTGTCGCATCCAGTGTGGACAGCCTCAAGCTGTTGGCTTACCTCCGGCCTTTATTTCATTATTTATTTGTTTAATTTTTTTGGCTAGTAGAAATTAAGGTGAATGGGCCGGGTAACTCTAAATGTTGTATCTCGGCGGGCGGGATATTGGCTGGTGAGTGAAAAAGTTACTTTCAATCCCTGTATATATACACTTCATACCTTTGCATTTTTTTACAGTAATAAACATCATACCAAAATTTCTACATTATAAATATAACTATTAATAATTCACATATTATATAGTCCTATTTACATTTATTTTTACAAAATTATATAAAATGTTCATGTAAAATACATTACACTATATAACACATTTTTTGTAAACAATGAATAATTTTGTGTGTGTGTGTTTATATCTATATTTTCTGTATGTCAGTATTCCTCACATCACACAATCCAATCCGGTTGTTTCCTGGCCTGCTAGTTATTATTTTCCAGCCTGGCTGTGAGTGAACACAAAAAAACCCGCCTGCATTTCCCAAGCACAAGCTCCAGCCCTTCACAGGTGAATATGCATTAGCTCTTATGACTTCATTAGGCTCTGCTGTTGTCATAAATTATTGCTGCCATGCAGATATACACACACTAGCATGTTCTGAACAAACACCATCAGCGTGACGACAGAGTTAATGAAGAGAATAGAAAAGCTCTGACAGCTCGGAGTCAACAGTAATGCGTCAGATTTGCAAACAGACACTCTTTTCTCCCTCTCCCACACTCTGAGTGCACTGTACCTTTAATGAATGGAACTGGAAAATCAAATCAATTTATTCCAGATAAAAATCACAGAAAGCTACTAGAAAAAAAGAGCATTTCCAGCATCGAAAGGATCTGGTTTAAAGTTGCTGCTCTTAAAAGCAGTTTAGCTGTTTTCCTCTCAAGGTTTTAAAGTGATGTAGCCCTAATGTTCAATATAAAAATACATTAGATACTATTTCCATATGAAAGCAATGCAAATGGACACATTTGCCAAAGGAAAAAAAAGGTCATAAAAACAAGGATGACCATTATTAAGTAAAAACAGACTAAATTATATAACGATTTTTTTATGCTCAGTTTTAATATGTTCTTGGGGTGAAATGATCTACTGTATATAAAAGAAAAAATTAAAAAGGGAAATTATCATCAAGTGAATTGCAATTATCTGCAACTCGAAGCAAGAGATCACAATATAGGCATTATTAATATTTCACTATTACAAGTATTCTCATGTTCAACAAGTAACTATACATAATTTCGCATCAGATAAAGCGAACAGATTTATATGGTATCTAAAGTATTTGACTGCAAAATATTCCCATGTCTTAACTAATGGCTGGTGCACATTGGGAATAAGTGGCATGCTATGTGAATCTGATCTCTCTCTCTCTCAAATGGCTGGTTTTACATATTCTCACTCGCACGTTTCCTTTGAGATAATCAACTGAACAGATGAGCGAAACTGACTTTTTTCTGTCTTTGTATATTAACACTTTGATCATTCTCCTCAATTATTCTATTAAATGAGAATTTGTGGTGTCAGACGGTGAAACTTCATCAGCTGTTGTTTCTTGTCACATTTGACGACACAAAAGGAACAAGGTGGATTCGCGAAAAAAAAAAAGAAAAACAACGATTATTACATTCGATATTTAACAAAACCCCCTTTTGAAAAAAAGTGTAAAGCAGACACGAGCTGCTCACAAATTGTGAAGACCTCTGGGTCAAGGAGAGCCGGGGGTTGGAAAATAGATTCCGACGTACTAAAAAAGCCTGTTAAGCAAGAATGCGGCGATGATTTATTTTACAATGCGGAGAGGGTCACCAGCGAGTCTCTGCTGTGTCAATACAGGGCTCGGTCTCAGGGCCATCTCCTTACACCTCTTTTGTAGACACTGAAAAGGTAGAAGCAAAGGTAGAAAAAAGGCAGGGGAGCTCCATCTATACTCAGGGGTGGAGATGAAGAAGAGAGAGGAGGAAATTAAGAAATGCAGGTCTATGGCCTGCTGACTGCACTTATCCATGCACTCAAATTTGGTCTTTATTTTTGATATATTACCTGTACAGTTAAAATACTAATTCTTAAAATAATGTTAATTATTAAATGACTATTTTGTTTATTTTTAATTTATTAATTTGTTTAGTAATAAATAAATGATCATGCTTAAAGGAATTTTTCTACAATCAGAACAATTCAAGCTTGATGTACCACCTTTATGTTTTTCCAAGTCCACAATCAGTGCAGCCCACCTGCTACAACAGGCAACACAAACTACACCTGTGAGAGCAGAGAGTACAAAACAGGTGACAAGTTGTTCACAAGACCCTTATTGCATTCACTTCAAAAAATTGTACTGCTAATGGTTTACTATTATGATTATTATTAAAATATTTACATACATATTATTACAACAACTATTCTTTATTTATTTTTTGTAACATGCATTATTGGTTGATTGGTAATTAGGCTGGGGCGGTATATCGAGTTTGTATGATATATCGATATTTTCTTTAAGCGATTCGATATGAGGCAATACCGTTTATATCGATATACATTAGTTTGATACGAGCGCAACTGAAAATAGCTATAGCGGAGGACACCAACTGAGCTGCTGTGGAGAAAGTGCATAATCCAATTTGTCCTAAACATGAGACCTCCCAGGCCCCGCCCACGCGCCCGCCAAAAGTTGGCCGGGCCCGTGGGGCGAAGAGGAAGGTGTAACACTCTGCGACCCGTCGCGGTCCGCGTCGGAGCCCCCGTTGCCGCCCCGGGCCGTGGGGGGAGCCCGGCATAAAACTGGGGGGGCGGGAGACACAAGTAGGGCGGCAAACCGCGGACCACAAAGCGGAAAAAAAGGGGGGGGGGAAACGGGCGAAAGAACACGACGCGAAGAAGACAGAGGGGGGGGGGCGGGGGGAGTGGGGACCTGGAGCGAGAATCAAAGGGGTACAGGGGTGAAACGAGGGGGGGGGGGGGGATTGGCTATATTGAAGAGCCTCGGCCCATTAATTCTCGGTCAAGGCTGCTTGTGCCGCTGCGAGACTGCGGTTTCTCGCCAGCCGCTTTTGAAAAGCACTTTCAATCCAGCCGCCTTTTTTTTTTCTTTTCTCTTTTAATTTTTCCTTACCTTATGTTCTTATTATCATTATCAATCATCAGGTGGCGAGTAAATTCCAATAAAATCGCTTTCATTCCCTAACCCGTTTCTTTTATAGATTACTTCTGGTTGATTTACCCGTGGTTTATTTTTTATAGTTATGTAACCAAGTGGGTTCGGCAGTAATTTTGTATTTTTTACACTACACTTTTTTATTTTCCATTACGGTTGTCTATAGGTATAAATCCTTAGGACCTTTATTCCTTTTTTATTTACCTTTTCATAGTTAATTTTTTATACCTTCCCTTTGGTTTTTTTTATTTAATTTTTTTTTTTTTTTTTTTTTTATATCTGAGGGCGGTATATATAGTCTTCTCATATATAGATATATATCTATATATATATATCTACTATTATATATATAATCTATCTATATATACTCTCTATCTATATAAAATATATTCATTTTATCATTTTTATTTTTTATTTTTTTTACCCACAAAATGTGTCCTAGCACTTCCACTGTGTCCAATATTCCAACACTCATAAAAAGTGTTCAATTATAGGTTAGCTCATTCTTTCAATTGATATGTGTTCAGAGTGAGCCTGACTATCACTGTCTTAATTTTCAAGTCGTTTTACTGTATAGTTTTGGAGAAAACTAAAAGCAAAATCGCCCCAAACATAAAACTCCATTGTTGCACTTTGATTATTTCTGCATATTCCAACACTCATAAAAAGTGTTCATTTATAGGTTAGCTCATTCTGTCAATTGATATTTGTTCAGTGTGAGCCTGACTATCACTGTATTTATTTTCAAGGCATTTTACTGTATAGTTTTGGAGAAAACCAAAAGCAAAATCACCCCAAACAACAAAATGCATCCTTACACTTGCACTGTGTCCCATTTTCCAACACTCATATAAAATGTTAATTTATAGGTTAGCTCATTCTTTCAATTGATATGTGTTCAGAGTAAGCCTGACTATCACTGTATTTATTTTCAAGGCATTTTACTGTATAGTTTACGAGAAAACTAAAAGCAAAATCACCCAAAACAAAAATGCGTCCTTGCACTTGGATTATTTCCGCATACTCAAACACTCATAAAAAGTGTTCCTTTATAGGTTAGCTCATTCTTTCAATTGATATGTGTTCAGAGTGAGCCTGACTATCACGGTCTTAATGTTCAAGGCATTTTACTGTATAGTTTTGGAGAAAACTAAAAGCAAAATCACCCCAAACAACAAAATGCATCCTTGCACTTGCACTGTGTCCAATATTCCAACACTCATATAAAATGTTCCTTTATAGGTATTCGTCATTCTTTCAATAGAATAGGTCAGAGTGACCCTGATCCCTTTCGTGGAACTTCGAACTGCTTCCTCTAGGGGGCGCTATGGGGAACGCCTTGTCGTGATCCGTGTCTGAAGCATACATTGAAAAAACACCAACAACACGTTGGCCGCGACAGCCCATGACATCACTACCGGTGCAACTATAGCATAAATAGTCGCCGGGAGCACACATCATTCACTTCTTCGTCTGAAGCTTCGTATAGAGCGTTCGAAGCATGGCTGGAAGCCTAGAGGACGCAGTGTCTCGTTTCCCTACTCAGGGAACCATGGTTACAAAAGTAACCTGAGACGTTCCCTTACAAAGGAACTTCGAACTGCGTCCTCTAAGGGTCACTATGGGGAACGGTAATACCCACGCCGCCATGCTGAGTGGAGTTTGGGCAAGAACCATGGCGAGCACTAAGTACCAACTTTACCATATTGCTATGGGAGTTGCCCCTGGGACGTTAGATGTTTGTCAGTGACGTTATTCCCTACGGCCAAAGGCCTAGGCTACATACCCAAACTTACCTGTTAGGGCCAGACTCCTGGGCCCGGGGTAGAGCTCCAGGCTTGGAATCAAATAGATTCCTTTAAGGGGATACGACCAAGAGCCTAGTATCATACTAAGTCTTGGCCTGTCACACAGGGGCTACCGCTTGCTCTGCATTAGCTTGCTGAAGGAACTGTCTCAACAGATCCCTATTAGCAACACCCTGTTAAAGTAGGTATCCTAGGATACCTAGGTGGAGTGGCGCCCAAGGTGAACGGGGCTCTAACCAGCTCAAGAAAGGGCACGAAGCAACCGCGCGAAGCCCTCACCATATAGGATTTTAGAAAAGAACGCAAAGAACTAGCGTGCACACTTACCATAACATGGATTTTAGGATACCGTTCTAAGGGGCTCTCGTGGCACTCTGAAAGAGCAGCTCATAGATGGAATGGTGCATCCCAAAACCAATATGTTTGAGTCACCAACTCGATCTAAGATATAAAGCTGGAATGGCTAGCAGTAAATCTCTAGCTGTGGGGGCAAACACCCAACTCTCACACAAGAGGGGAGCTCGACCTACCGCATGTTCCAATGCTGGAACAGCTAGCAATAATTTACTTAGCTGAGGGAGCAACACACCCAGTTCTCAATTGAGAGGGGGGCTCGGACCTACAGCATGTTCCAATGCTGGAACTGCTAGCAGTAAGTTACCTGGCTGAGGGAGCATAGACCCAGCTCTCAACGAGAGAGGGGGCTCGCACAGCATGATCGTTAGAAATCAGAGGGTAAGCGTACTGCAAGCTAGCCAAAAAACTCAGCGCATCAGAGAGGCGGAGTGAAGGGCCTATGCTCACCTGATGCTGCTGGTTCCAGGGGCTCTGGAAAAACAGAGACCTCAACTTCTCATGTGAGAGGAGAACCCCGAATTCAGAAAGGAGTAGCGTGCTCATAGGCAACCCTTTGATAAAAAGGAGCACTACTAATATTACACACATTACCAGTGTGTCAATCAGAGACACACTGGTTGAGTGGAGCCCAAGGTACCGGGGTCTAACCAACTCAGAGAAAGGGAACGAAGTTATAACGCCTAACCCTTACCATACAGGATTTTAGAAAGTGCGCAAAGTCTAACGTGCACACTTACCACTTATGTGGATTTTAAGCTAGCGGTGCACTTACCATTTTGCAACAGCATGGATTAACATTCCAGGCATCTGATCACAGATACTCGGAGGTACTGGGCCAAACGGGAGAGGCAAGCTCAAATACGACCCTCTAAGGCGAGGGGAGCACTGCCTGAGACAGCATACACAAGAAGGTTCTCGCAAATGCCACCTATACTTCCCGCTCGATGCCTCAGCAAGAGGGGATATCCTGGAGCCTGGACATCCAGGAATTTTTGCAGTGTCGTGCCGGGGGCCTGATGATCAAGGAGGCTCCCACGGAAGCCTCTGACCTGGCCTCATGGTCCAGGAAGCATGAAGCCGGAACCAGGTCTATCATACCGGCTGGACATAATGTCGACGAGTGAGGTAACACTGCAAGTCGAGCACCTGGTTCTGAATCCAGCAAAGGGGTGCTCATAGAGGACCTACCTTAAAAAGGACAGAAACAAACAGGTCCCGGAAAACGCTGCAAAGAAATCTCACAGAAGGATTATACACACATAACCACCAGCACATTAAATACATATATATACACATACATATACATATATATAGAATGGATCATACTCACCCACCGTGGTTCCCGCGCCAGAACCCCTTTCCAGAGGCGATTCCAGAGAAGCCTCTAGTACGGACCATCAGTAAGGTGGTTGCTATAAGTCATAGAACCAACCAAACATCATTGGTCCAGCATAGGAGACTGTAATGCAGAAATTCCCACCTAACCTCGGTCAGGCGGCGAGATGGTGGTTACAGGGGAATTAGGAAATGAAGAAAAGGGCAGATGTAAAACCCCCGAAGGAAATGAGTAGATACTCAAGTATCACTCTGATCTGGACGAAAGCGCTGACGCCTTGTCTGGATCACATCCCTAAGGTCTTGCCTACCTCCCTTTGACCCGCGATTCCTCCTACCCCTACCCGCAGGCGGAGGAGAAGCACGAGCCGCGACACTAGCCTTCTGATCCAGTCTCTGATCCTCAAACCGAGACAGACCAGGACCCTATGTTGTTTCGGGCTCAGACCTTGGCACTTCGTGGAATGAAGGTTTGCAGAGGCCGTGAGCATGCCCCCCATCTTTGCCTCCTTGAACTTCTCGACCACCGTCTCAACGGAGGTACCGAAAAGTTCGGAAGGTGAAACCGGAGCATCGAGAAGAAAGCCCCTCTCTTTCTTCCCGATATCTGCCAGGTTCACCCACAGATGTCTCTCCGTTACTACCATTTCCGCCATAGACCTGCCCATAGCGGAGGCGGCCTGCTTAGTAGCACGGAGAGCAAGATCCGTGGTGCGGTGCAGCTCAGCTACCTCATCAGGAGAAAGGCCCTCGCCTTTATCCAGGTCTTTAGCGATCTCCGGATCCCGGAGCATCCGCCCATAGTGTGCAATAGTCCACAGCCTGACCTTGCTGCTGCGTATGTCCTGCATTTAGCGCGCTATATCCGAAGGGGCTTAAATGGCAAGTAGGAGTATTACGGGAGTACTTCCCCCTAGGATTAGCTAGCCAGCGTCTCTTCTACAGGGGGCATCCTCTCATAGCTGTTTTCACGCATCGCCTCGATGTTGGCATAACTCGTATGCTGGAACCGATAGATGCGTGAGGAAAATGGCCTCTTCCATTCCTTCTCGATCTCAGTATGCAAAGAATACTGGAGAAATGGAAGGCTCACCTGAGCTGGAGGGCTACGGCCAGAAAGATAACATTCCTCGAGACGACCTCGCGACGTCACTTTCTTGGCCCGCTTCCACGGCAAGTCAAGCCTCGCCGTGGCACGATCCATAACTTCCAACAGCTCATCATACGCAGGGCAGGAGGATTGGGAAGCCTCAGCCTCAGCCTCTTTGCCATCCTCAGACATCTCCTGCTCCTCCTGGGCTGAACCCAGCAGAGCACTGGCCCCCGGATCAGACGATGTTAGAGAAATAACATCATCCTCCAGCGGCTCTCTCTCGTCCACAGCCGACGATCGCGAAGGGAAACCCCCCTTCAAACTCATCAGCCAGATTCACCTGCGATCCCCATGAGCTCATTCCTTTCCGTGCCTCAGCAGCGGCGGGTCCTGTACCGCGGGAAGCAGATGGCTGCCCCTCTTTCCTCGAAAAGAGAGACAAACGAGAGCAAGAGCTTTTTCCCTTGGAAAAAACGCTCACAGTGCACGCCAATTGCCCCCTCGGAGACATCGCGTGCTTGCTCTTTGCCCAAACAAACAACGCATAGATTGTATGTGTGTCATCAGGTGTCAAATGCGCGACACTAGTGCACACATGCCTTATTCCAGGGATCCTCAAATCTGGCCCACGCGATCCACTTTCCTGCAGAGTTTAGCTCTAACCTCAAACACACCTGAGCATGCTAATCAAAGTCTTCAGGATCATTAGAAAATCACAAGTAGGCGAGTTTGATCAGGGTTGGAGCTCAACTCTGCAGCGCATTGGACCTCCAGGACAAGATTTGAGGAACCCTGCTCTAAACGTTCTGCTAGTGCTCGCCATAATCATAGGATAGATATCGCTCTTACCAGTCAAACTGCACGCTTCAAACAAACAGTCATGAGACGAAGAAGAGAATGCATGTGTCTCCGGCGCCTTATTTTTATACTACCGTCCACCGGTATGATGTCATGGCTTTCGCCGGCCAAAGTGTTGTTGGTGTTTTTTTCAATGTATGCTTCAGACACGGATCACGACGAGGCATTCCCCATAGCGCCCCCTAGAGGACGCAGTTCGAAGTTCCCTTGAAAGGGAGTCAGGGTCACTCTGAACACATATCAATTGAAATATATCACTCTGAACACATATCAACCTATAAAGGAACACTTGTTATGAGTGTTGGAAAATGGGACAGTGCAAGTATGCATTTTGTTGTTTGGGGTGATTTTGCTGTTAGTTTTCTCTAAAACTATACAGTAAAATGCCTTGAACATTAAGACCTTGATAGTCAGGCTCACTCTGAACACATGAGCTAAGAATGAGCTAACCTTTAAAGGAACATTTTTTTATGAGTGTTGGAATAAGCGGAAATGATCAAAGTGCAACAATGGAGTTTTATGTTTGGGGTGATTTTGCTTTTAGTTTTCTCCAAAACTATACAGTAAAATGCCTTGAAAATAAATACAGTGATAGTCAGGCTCACTCTGAACACATATCAATTGAAAGAATGAGCTAACCTATAAAGGAACATGGGACACAGTGCAAGCGCCAGGATGTGGCAATTTTGTTGTTTGGGGTGCATTTTGCTTTTTTAGTTTTCTCCAAAACTATACGTAAACTGCCTGAAATACAAACCCAATTCCAAAAAAGTTGGGACACTGTACAAATTGTGAGTAAAAAAGGAATGGAATAATTTACAAATCTCATAAACTTATATTTTATTCACAAATGAATATAGATAACATATCAAATGTTGGAAGTGAGACATTTTGAAATGTCATGCCAAATATTGGCTCATTTTGGATTTCATGATAGCTACACATTCCAAAAAAGTTGGGACAGGTAGCAATAAGAGGCCGGAAAAGTTAAATGTCCATATAAGGAACAGCTGGAGGACCAAATTGCAACTTATTAGGTCAATTGGCAACATGATTGGGTATAAAAAGAGCCTCTCAAGAGTGGCAGTGTCTCTCAGAAGTCAAGATGGGCAGAGGATCACCAATTCCCCCAATGCTGCGGCGAAAAATAGTGGAGCAATATCAGAAAGGAGTTTCTCAGAGAAAAAGGTTTGAAGTTATCATCTACAGTGCATAATATCCAAAGATTCAGAGAATCTGGAACATTCTCTGTGCGTAAGGGTCAAGGCCGGAATACCATATTGGATGCCCGTGATCTTCGGGCCCTTCGACGGCACTGCATCACATACAGGAATGCTACTGTAATGGAAATCACAACATGGGCTCAGGAATACTTCCAGAAAACATTGTCGGTGAACACAATCCACTGTGCCATTCGCCGTTGCCGGCTAAAACTCTATAGGTCAAAAAAGAAGCCATATCTAAACATTATCCAGAAGCGCAGGCGTTTTCTCTGGGCCAAGGCTCATTTAAATGGACTGTGGCAAAGTGGAAAACTGTTCTGTGGTCAAACGAATCAAAATTTGAAGTTCTTTTTGGAAAACTGGGACGCCATGTCATCCGGACTAAAGAGGACAAGGACAACCCAAGTTGTTATCAGCGCTCAGTTTAGAAGCCTGCATCTCTGATGGTATGGTGTTGCGTGTGGCATGGGCAGCTTACACTTCTGGAAAGGCACCATCAATGCTGAAGGGTATATCCAAGTTCTAGAACAACATATGCTCCCATCCAGACGTCGTCTCTTTCAGGGAAGACCTTGCATTTTCCAACATGACAATGCCAGACCACATACTGCATCAATTACAACATCATGGCTGCGTAGAAGAAGGATCCGGGTACTGAAATGGCCAGCCTGCAGTCCAGATCTTTCACCCATAGAAAACATTTGGCGCTTCATAGAGGAAGATGTGACAAAGAAGACCTTAGACAGTTGAGCAACTAGAAGCCTGTTTTAGACAAGAATGGGACAACATTCCTTTTCCTAAACTTGAGCAACTTGTCTCCTTAGTCCCAAGATGTTTGCAGACTGTTATAAAAAGTAGAGGGGATGCCACACAGTGGTAAACTTGGCCTTGTCCCAACTTTTTTGAGATTTGTTGATGCCATGAAATTTAAAATCACTTATTTTTCCCTTAAAATGATACATTTTCTCAGTTTAAACAGTTGATATGTCATCTATGTTGTATTCTGAATAAAATATTGAAATTGGAAACTTCCACATCATTGCATTCTGTTTTTATTCACCATTTGTACAGTGTCCCAACTTTTTTTGAATCGGGTTTGTAAATACAGTGATCGTTCAGGGTCACTCTGGACACATATCAGTTGAAAGAATGAGCTAACCTATAAAGGAACATTTTATATGAGTGTTGGAATATGCGGAAATAATCAAAGTGCAACAATGGAGTTTTATGTTTGGGGTGATTTTGCTTTTAGTTTTCTCCAAAACTATACAGTACAATTCCTTGAAAATACATACAGTGATAGTCAGGCTCACTCTGAACAAATATCAATTGAAAGAATGAGCTAACCTATAAATGAACACTTTTTATGAGTGTTGGAAAATGGACCCAGGGAAGTGCTAGGAGCATTTTGTTTTATATACACACATACACACACCCCCACACACACACACACATATATTTTATATATATATATATATAATATATATATATACACACACACACAAAATAAAAAAACACTGAATATAAAACATTAATATGAACATTTATAAACATTAATTCATTATTTATAATAATTAATGTACAATACAAACGTTTATGTACAAAAATAATGTATTTACAAACTAAAAATAAAAGGTAAAATAAGCTAATTATAAAGGAAACGTCGGCATGACAGCTTCTTTACATGCATTTTGACTGCTCTCAGCACCCATACCGCAAGTACACAATTACACGCGCAAGAAAAAAAAAGTGCGGCTGGCTTGACCGTGCATTTTCAAAGCGCGGCTGGCTTGACCGCAGTTGACAGAGACACTAGGCCACTCACACTGTTTAATGTGTTTGAGATGTGCTGCCTTCCTGAATGCATAACTTACATTTCACAGGTATATTCTCCATCTGTAAATGTTAGAAAGCCATGAAAATATTTGTATTTTTCTGTCAGAAGTGCATCAGCCTTCTGCTTTGGGATTCTCCGCTAAACTTCAGTGAACGAGTGCCGCCGCGCGCATGCGTGCCAAACAGACAGAGCTCAATTAAATAGGAGCGCAATAATTCTGACTAAAATATATATTTTGCTAAAATATTTGTTGTTGGACATTGTGTCTTTTGTAGAATTTTAAACCTACATGTAAGTCTATTTTTATGATAGCACTGAGTGTAAAGTGACAGTAATGGGGTAATCAAAATAGCCTAACACAACTCTGTGCTTTTGCACATTTTCTAAAATGAGAATACCAAGATATATACCGTATATCACAAATCGGTCAAAAAATACAGAGATATGAATTTTTGCCCATATCGCCCAACCCTATTGTTAATCATATTATTATTATTGAAATAATTATACAGATATTTTATCAAACAATATTTCTATATTTATGAACCATTATTATATTATTATTTTATTGTTGTTTTTACTACTATTATTTTATTATTATTTAAATAATAGCACAATTAATAGTTATCATCCATGAATATTTATATATTATTTAAACTATATTATTCTTACTCCTACTACTACTAACTACTTAAACAATATTAAATGAAGATGTATTTATTTTTATATCCTGTTTACTTGCTATTACATGATTGTTATTAGCTTTGTTTATTATTATCATAATGCATATTTATCTATATACAATTATATGTGTATATTAAACAATATTTAGTAAGTATAACCTCTATAAATACCTACAATTTTTTCCAACAAAAATTAACAATATTATAATTTAAAAGTTTATTTAAATGTGTACTTATTTATTAGTTTTAACATACTTATTAACGTACACATTTATATATGCATTAATATGAATAATAATAAGAGTGGAAAAATTATGCAGACAGACAGACAGACAGACAGATAGAGACAGACAGACCACCGATAATAGATAGACCGACTAAAATAGACATAGGCCACAGATACAATGTAGACAACCGACAGAACAGACAGACAGACAGACAGACAGCAGACAGACAAACAGCAGACAGACGAACCGACATACGACCGACAGACATACAGACAGACAGCAGACAGACAGACAGACAGACAGTCCAGACAGACAGACAGATCAGACGACAGACACGATAGATAGATGATAGATATATATAGATAGATAGATAGATAGATAGATAGATAGATAGATAGATAGACAGATAAATAGACATAGGCAGACAGATACACATGATAGATAGATAGACAGACAGACAGACAGACAGATACACAGATAGATATGATAGATGTTTTGTTATTATTAATCAAGTATTAATGTACTTATTTATGGAGAGAGAAAATCAACCTACACATAATAGCAGACAAACAAGAAATATAAGCTTAAAAACTGATCTTAGATTGGATGACGATGGTTACAGTCATTCATATGTGGCTTGTTCACATTTGTATTTGAATTTCAAGGTGGCATTATGGTGCATAATCACCTCTATCCCAATTCATCCCCATAGTTTCTCTCTCTTTGGAAGAGCATCTAAATGTTAATAGGCGTTGTGCAGGTAAATTTCCAGCCGATCTTCCACATACATACATATCCGTTTCTCTGAACTGCAGCTGAGCTCTAATGTCAGAATGTTAAATGGAAGACCATGAGTTTAAAAACTTAAAGAGGCAGTGAAATATTGGCCAATGTGCTTGAGGGATGACTGGCTCTTTACTCCGAGTGTCAGTGTTTAATGGTGGGCCTGGATGCATATAAGTTAGCCCAAGCATGAAGGGCAGTGGGACGTTCATGTGGAGAAAAAAAGGCTGGCTTTCAATCCGCCCTCCTTTGGCGGGGCGGGGGTCCCATCAGAAACATCATGCCATTTCTCTCACTCACTCAGTCAGCCTTGAGATGCACTGCAGACTTACCTCAGTGTTGTACACTCCATATATCAGGAAGATGAAGAGGCCCTGCGAAAGAAAGAAAAAAAGAACGAAGTTGTTAGGAATCTTTCTGAGATTCTGAAATCAATAAGAACTGTATGAAAAGCATTTCTGAAGCTGATATGCGTAACACCACGCTGAACTTTGGCCCAAGGTTTCTGAAGCCTATTCTTCCCTTGAAAGTAAGCAAGAAAGAGGCTAAAGAAGAACAATCAGTGGCATAGATAAACTTAAAGCTCAAGAAATAAAGGGAAAAGAAAAACCAAAGGGAGCTTGAACGGGTTGCCCTTGGATATACAGAATGAGAGCACATGTGGTGACAAAAAAATGGCAGGTTTTCATTATTTCCACAGTTGTGGCTATTCAGGAGAAGAAGTGTGCATCTGCAGGTCTGGAGAGGAAAGAAAAGATGACGAGTTGAGGAAAAAAAGGTGATGGTCAAATAAAAGTTGGACCAACACTCAAAGAATTCACAAACGACGGTTGGGTTTTGCGGTACAAAAGTGTAAAAAGGTAAGGAATTAGTTTAAAAGATTGTCATTTACTCTTCCTCGAGGTGATTTAAATTCCTTCGAAGGAACACAAACGTTTTGGAATGAAAAGAAGGTGAGTAAATGAAGGCATTTTTGTCGAATTATTAATTTAAAGTTAGTTTTATTAGCAATGTCATGTTAAATCAACAAAGCGAGCCAGATTTTCCACATATCTGTATATATTTCTACACATTTTGCTCTTTACACTTAATATCTTTTTTTAAAGGAGGATAAAAGAAAAACCATTTCAACTCTAGAGCCAGGTCTGAAAGTGCGTGAATGAACTGTCCTTGAGTAAAGAAAGAGGGCACATGTGGTGGTAAAATAAAAAGTGCCATTTTTTTCTTTATTTCCATTGAATATAGAAAGTTGCACATCTTTAGGGCTTTTCAAGGAAATTAAAAGTTGTACTAACTTAAGGTCAACACATTTCTGCTTTTTTAGTTTTAGTTCTGAAATGTTCTTGACTATACACACAAAAGTTGAGTTTAATGCGTTCACAAATGCAAGGTCTACTTTCCTTCTGTAGGAATTTTACGTCAACATCTTGCGATTATGATCATTGGTATCTTTATTTTATTGGCGTGTTTTGCCGTGTCCTGTCTGACAGCTGTGATAGAGTCACATCAATCAGGCAGGAGTTTGGAATGTCCAATTTGCCAGAGCTGGATCACAATGCATCATCACTGACAGCGTGATTTGGAGGTCTGCTCCAGATGTCCACTGTGTTGCCTGTGATGCCAACCCTCTTCATTTCATCAGCGCTGGGGAGCCGCAGATCTCCCATGTGGCCATGCTACGCTATCAGCTACTGTCAAAGTAGCATGACATTTATCATTAAATTATTTTTTGTATACTAGTCTATGAAAACCAAAATGGTAAATATCTAGAGCCGACACTGGCATATTAAAATCATATTTATTTTTGATAAATGAAAAAACTGGGATGAACATATATATTTAAAAGCCTCACAGAATAATTTTTTGTTTTGTTTTGCAAATTTAATGGCATATAAAATATGGTGTCTTACATATAGATAATCACTTAAATAAAGATTGATTTAAATAAATTATTTCTAATGCTTCAGAATTGTTATGTAATATTAAAACGTATTATTATTATAAATAATACATAGTACAATAATACAATAATACAAAGGTATAAAACCTCATTATTAGTATTATTATTAAACTATTTCATGTTTAATAGGACAGAAGATATTCATTAATTAGCATTTATTAGTATTCTTATTGTAAAATACATATTTCTATGTTAAATAGACAAATATTTGTTTAAATGAAAACCTTTATATTAATACATATAACAATAAGTATCAACAATGTAAAAATTAATAAATGAAGAGGGAATTACATAAAATCAAATGATAATAATAATAATAAGAACAATAGGTTGAAAATAATTAAATTAATAAAATAAATGTCATGATAAAAATATTTCTTTAAATATTCATCATAAAAATATTTCTTTAAATAATGAATAATTGTTTATATATATTGTATTATAATAAAAGTATATATCATTGTATTATTTAAATAAATTTCACGTGTACATATGTAATTAAATATTTATTTATTTATTTTAGGGATGCACCGATACCACTTTTTCCAGTACTCGCCCGATACGATACTTTTATTTTTGGTACTTGCCGATACAGAGTACCGATACCAATATTTTTATTGCATTTGTACATTTTTTAAATATTGGGTACAGAAACCAAAAGGGTGTGTATAATGTTAGTTGGTTAACTTAATTTATCAAATAGATACAGTCAAACCAAAATGTATTCAGACACATTCACCATTTCTCACATTATCACAGTTTATGCGCTATAGTTTAGAAAATGGTAATAAAAAATAACAAGAACTCAGAGTTAAACTGTGTCAGAACAAATGCAGCTTGATAATGTTAAATAACTTTGATAGAAAGGTATGTAATGGATTACAATCAACCAAAAATCAGACAGCTGTTAGTATGACAGTATTTACACAACTATCAATACTTAGTCGGGCAACCCTTAGCCTTAATGACAGCCTGTAGTCTCCTGGGCAGTTTTCTGTCATCAGGTATGCAAACTCAACTTCAATTTTGTCCCCCCAAACGCGTGTCGGAATATTTTTGCGTCCAAAGTTGTTGTATCAGATTTACTGGAGTCCACGTATGAAACTTCTGGGGAGATTTGTCCCATTGCTTTATTTTGCTCTCATCACTTACATAAATGAACTATAGTGTCCTGCACCCACTAGTAAAAAAATATAAAAAATTATATCTGGTCTCTGAATAATTTTTGGTTTGACTGTATATCCTTCTGTTATTTTCACACTTAATTATGCCCATTAAAATGTATTTTACAAGTTTTTGTTACTTTCACTGTTAATTTTTTGCTCTATGGTACATCATCTTTAATTTAAAAGCATTAGAGCCGCGGCTTAGTACTGTAATCACGCGCTTTGCTGTAATAATGCAGGGAACAACTCGTTATAAATCTCCTAACTGTGAAATTTTCATAAATAGAAGTCACGTTTTTTCATCTGAAACGTGCAGCGATTTATATTCCAAAGCCACTCATATAATGCAGAAACAGTCATGAAGCAAGCAAAACACGCGCAACGCGTGCACGTATTTGTACTGAGGCGAAGAGTACAGCCTATGCGCACTTCACACAGGTGCTTTAGGTCTTATTTACGATTTAGTTTTAATCCAAATGATGCGTGTGCTAAGTGAGTGAACATCAAAGATCACACAACAGAATTCTGCGTGCTCTCGCTCTCCCTACCGTTAAGTAACTTGTGCATTGTTTTACTTACTTGTTTTTGACATATCCGACCGAACTACAAACTTTCCAGTGATGTCTGTGAGAAAGGTATATTCACTCGACAAGCCCGTGCATCTGCGCCGCCGCGCGCTCAATCCACTCAGCGTGCTTTGCTTATCAACTCGCACACACCAGCTATACAGGCGTTAACACTGAATGTTTAACATTATATTAATTGCATACATATACTTCGTAGACATCCTAATCTCTAATAACTTCATTCTGCTGTCTGTTGTCGTTATTTCTTTGTCTGAATATGGCACTTAACACATGCTGAGTGGTATCGGCATTTGGTATCGGGGCATTTTAACAAGTACAGGAGACCAGTATCGGGCCCGATACCGGTGCATCCCTAATTATTATTATATTAAATATCTGTATATGTTTAAATAGATACATAAATATGCTTAAAGAATTTGTGTTATCCTTAATATTTAAGTATATTTGTATGTTGAAATAAATTGGCAATAGGAAAGACATAATAAATATTCCTAACAATAATCATCATCATCAAAAACAATAAATATGTAAAATTCTGAATAAAAAATCAAAATAAATGAACCGTGATTTACCCAATATTTGAATAATAATAATGTTTACAATAAATAATTAAAATGTCACCCTTAAAATAATATTTAGTTAAATAAGAATAATGCTATTAATAGTGTATTATAACCATTTATATTATTATTATTATATTACATAAATGAATATTCATATGCTTACATAAGTACGTAATTAATAAACGTATCATTGTTGTTGTTGTAAATAAACAAATATATACAAAAATGTGGAGCTGGTCAATTATATTTGTGAAACGTGAACAGAGAACATTTTTTAACATTGTTTAAATGTTTTTATCCTGTTTTAAACTGTTGCTTTTCTTTAAAGTCACACTGAATTCAATGCTGTGCTACAGCACCCACGACTCCTCTAAGGAAGTAATAGCCAGTGATAGCGGGGGGTAAAAGACAATGCGGCACGCATCCCATGTTTTGCATTAGGACTGTCAATTTCCTATTAGTATTGCAAATGACTTATCATGTTTTGATCTGGGCCTATGTGTTTAAGCTTTCATTGTGTTCTGAACAAAGTGGGAAAAACATCCCTTGCATATTATGAAAAATGATCAATTAGAATATAATTGAGATAAAAATAAAATGGCACCAAAACAATAATGATGAATTGTTTAAAAAGTTAATTCATTAATGACGAGCTAAAAACAAACACGGAAAAATGGAGCACATTTAAATGCATTGTGTTTTTTGGGTTTCGGGGGAAAAAACATTTCTTTTGAACTCAGCTCTAAAATGGTGAAAATGTATGCAAAGGGATTGTATTGCTATACATCAAACAAAAAGAATAAATTATCTGCTAACGAAACTAATTAGGAAACAATTCCGTTGTTTAAAAACAGAATGCATTCGGAACCGGCAAATGTTGTGTTCTAAAACCACGCGGCACCCCAGAGATCATGATGCATTCACAAGTGTGATTTCATTCCAACAATCAGGACACGCTCGTTCTAACGCTTCCTTAATGCATGAAGTGTTAGGCAGATACACAAAATATTGTTTGCATACTAGTCTATAGAAATCAAAATGGCAAATAAAATTCTAGAGCTGGCATTTCATTATGTGGTTTATTTTATTTTATTTTTTAACAAATATTTATATTAATTCATGTGAATATATATTTAATACAACAACACAACTACTACTACTATTATTATTATTATTTCTGACAGAAAGTAGTCAAGGAAATGTATTTATTTATTTAAACAAATATTGGTCAATTTATGTAATCATATTTAATAATCTAATACAAATAATAATACACTTACATTTTAAACATTATAAAAAAAAAAAAAAAAAAAAAATTTTATTTAAATAAATGGTAAATAACTATTATTATTATTACTATTCTTCTTCTTATCATTATTATTATTATTATGTAAAGTAGCAAGGAAATGGATTTTTTAAAACAAATATTTGTTGATATTCATGCTAATACATATTTAAATAATAATAATAATTAAAATAGAAATAACATGTGTTTAATTAAAAAAATTTGGTAAATAACCATTTCTTATTTTGATGTAGTCAATGACGATTATTTATTTATTTATACAAAATTTCAATAGTATGCTACATAATACATTTAATACTATCTGTACTACTACTACTACTAATAATAATGAATATTAAATTTCGTTATAAATAAAAGTATTGCTTTAATAGAAACTATATAACAAGCAAACAAACAAAATAAATAAAAAACAAATCTTACGCTTTTGTAAATTCTTTTAGCAAACTTGACTTTGAACAAAGAATGGTGGTAGGTAGATAGAGATGGAATCAATAACACAACACAAAATTTTTTGTTGAGGTCACTCATGCCTGCACCATCCTGTGTCAAACACAGATAAATCCCTCTCAAATGTGTGTGCCACACTGAACGCACTGTACTCCTCAGAGAAGAAAGGCCCTTGCTCCTCATTACCTACGACAAGATACAGAAACTCACTTGCTTTCATTCAGGGGCTTCACGTCCCTTTTTATGGATGTCTGCCTTCACGCTTTTACTTACTTTGCCTCACCGCCTGAACGTAATAAATGATTATAAATTTTCACAGATGACCACCTCGTCTTTTTTATCCCTTCGCCGGTCCCCTAATGCACAAAAAGTTAGAGAGCGAGCAGGTACAAAATTTTCCTCTGCAAAACCTTTTTTGTCTTTATTTATGACGTTGTCCTTGGTAAGGGAAATTTCAATGTACTGAAATGAAAACTATGATTAAAGGGACACAGTGTATGGGCAGAGAGAACGGGGCAGCTCTCCATCTCTGTGCTGTTATATATATATATAAAATTATATATGGATGGCTGGGTGAACAAATGGAGCTGACCGGATGAACGGATGGAGTGACATCAATGGTTTTGGAGGGAAAAAAGCACTGAACATCGTCCACAGCATCTGATTTTAGTAAGCAGTAATGAAAGGAAACAGTATCTATCTAGCCGACTAATTTATCCACGGAAAACACTTTGGCGAAACGAGCCGTGTTTGAGCGGGACCAGCCCTTTGCTGTTCAGGGTTGGAACCAATTTCTCAATTTAGTGAATAGCGCGGGGGACTTTGATGACGACATGAGGGGTATCAGGTGTGTGTGTACTGGTTTTACAGAGGAGTTGAAGGCTAGGTTGGGGTTACGCTCAGGGCAATCTTAAACAGAGGCTAGCGCGACACACAAGCGCACAAAAACACACAATTACACCAGCAAGCCAACATGTCAACATCTGCTTTGGGTGAAAGGACTCGTGTGTGTGTGTGTGTGTAGCCATTATATCTCTGGACTTTTTGAATCACAAAATGACATAAAAAAAAGATCAGAAATTTTGCATAAATTCTAATTCATTTGTTTCACATAGGTCTACATAAAAAAAAGAAATATACATCAATATATTCTTCACATAAATGTGTATTTAGCGAAATCTATTATTTACTCAGTATATACAGTGTGCGAATGAATTATAAAAGTAAATCAATTATTAATCAAGAAATTAGCTTTATTTATTTAAAAAGCATTATATATATATTATATATATATATATAATCCTAATGTATACAAATAGTGATATAAAAAAAATAATTGGGTTAATATATAATTTATAATATATTATAACTTATTAATAATTGTAGCAGTTAATTATGAATTATATGTCAAAGAAAAGTAAGTTAGATCTGAAAACTCTATAAAGTATAAATTACTATATATATGTATATCCCTAAAGTATACAAGTAAATCAAGTGATTATAAAAATAACTTGTTATATATAACAATATTTTTATATCACTTATGTTATTTATCCACACATAATTATATATTAATGCTACCGTTATTAAATATATATATATATATATATATATATTATAATATTATATAATAGTAATACAAACAGTGTATATATATATTCTTAATTAATTGTAGCATTAATATATAATTATGTGTGATTGATTTGACGTATACACATGGGCAGTCATTATATAAAAATATATTAATTTATTTATAATAATAATATACTTACTATAGTTTTATATACACATAAATACACATTTCTATATATAATATGTATTATGATAATATATATATATCTCTATATAGATGTGTGGTGTGTGTGTTGTGTATGGTGTGTGTGAGAGAGAAGAGCTGGTTCCAAAAGTGATAACGTCTATTTTTTTTTTTTTTTATGATTGCGTTTCCGCCAAATCAGTTTTGTATCTGGCGGTATTGAAAAGTCCATTTTTAAATTTTACGCAAATAAATAAATGCGATATCCGCCGAGTTATTCTGTCATGTTTTCTCCCTTTTTTTCCAAACCGCGACAAACGACAGTCTCCTTTTTCTGCAGAATGCGATATATCCGCTCAACCAATCACAGCGCACCATTCCACGCACTGTAAACAGTAACAACCAATCACAGCGCACCATTCCACGCACTCTAGACAGTAATGGCGGCGCTTTGAATACACCCGCATCCTAGTTTTCCTCATCTATTTTGTACTTTGTAATCAACAAACAAACTTAGGGCTGCACAATAAATCACATGTGATATTTAATGCGCATCATGTTAGTAAAGCCGGTTCTGTAATCAACAGTAAATCATCATCACGTGCTTTCAGATGGAGCAGCGTTTAATACACAGAGCCGTAGATCACTGCTATAATCGCAGATGAGTCACATTCGATTATGAACGTGATATTGCGTAGCTTGTCAGTGTAGGCCTACGTGTTTTTATTTATGCCATTAATGTTTTTAATACAGCCTATAGCACTAGTCAACTAAATGAATGCAACATGGCAAAGATAAATGCACTTTTGGAAGTTGAATGTAAAGGAAATGTCATTTTGGAATTTCTGTGATTTAATGTGATATTGTTGTTCATGTAAGTTCATGATGAAATTTTCTTTTATTGTTGTAATTATTTATAGCATTAACAAAATGACCCGTTGAATTCATTTTGGGAGCGATGACTGATTGAATGTAATTTTAGTCCAGTGCACGTTAATAAGATTAGTATTGACCAAGTTCCGAGGCTGTCATATGTGGATCAGCTTTGTTGTGTATTTTCAACAGTTTCAATAACTTTTATATTGATTCAATGGATTTTATTGCATTTTGAGAAAAAAAGTGTCATGGATTTATTGCATTTTGGGAAAAAAATAATAACATTTTTATAATAATACTTTGAAAATCCAAATCGGGATTTGAATTTTTAATGTTATTATAACCTAAAGATGATATGTGAAAGTTTAAAACAGAAAATAGTGGTTTTCATCTTGCCACCTTCTTAGTAAAGAAAACACATTTTTACTCAAATGAATCAAAATGGATTTTGTGTTTGGAACCAAAGTCTTCACACACACACACATACATACACACACATATACACACACACACAAACACACACACATACATATATATATATATATATATAACATATATACAGAAAAAAAAAATTTACTCATCATAAAAATTATTTGTAATTATAATCTATACATATATTTATTATATTTATACACAACAAACACACATTTTTTGAAAAAAAACAGGTTAGTGACCTACTCTTCTATAAAACTAGTTGCTATTTGCTGCGATCACGGCATTTGGCTGGTTATTAGTACTTTTATAGTTGGGAATGTTATAGTTTGCGTACTGTTTATTTATAGTTCCAGCAATCTTAAGGCCTTCATTCTGCATGACAACATTTTAGATCCCTTAATCCTCATACCTAAACTTAACAACTACCTAACTAAATATTAATAAGCAGCAAATTAGGAGTTTATTGAGGCAAAAGTCGCAGTTAATAGTTAGTTAATAGAGAGAATAGGTCCCTAAACTACAGATACGACAAGTAAAACCTGACGCTGCTCATAATTGTGACCGCAGATGATAACATTTTAGTCAGTCCTTTCCAAGGTCAGCAAACATGCATGGTTAATGTGGTGCTTCAACAAATAAAGAGTGACTCTTCTGTAGCTAATGGAATATCAAATGTTCTGGACACCAATTCTGACTTTAATCTTGCTAGGATTACACACAGCAAACCCAAAGAAACGTCTCGTCTTGTCAAACTAAAGTTGATGCATCAATCTGGCTCGGGTCACGAGATCCAGGCTTTCTCTGTTTGTGTCAAGCAGAACCTCCTGCATGTGGCAATCATTACAGAAACACGAGACAGAAAAGCTCTGGAAGAAAAGAAATCAGAGCGCGAGAGAAAAAGACGCTTTTCACGCTCTTTTAAGAGACCTGCTAATGTCTCTGACGCCCTCCAGAAAAACAGTTTAATTAGGTTGTATACACAACGGTTACTTTAAGTGCCAGCCGTCTTTTAAAAAAGGGCCAAATGTCAGCTTTGGGTCTTGACGCTGATGTACTGCAGAACCTCCAAACCGGATCAAATTCAGAGACGTGTTCAGCTGGGTGGTGGGAATGTCAAAACCAGGCCCAGCTGTGAAACACCGGGCTTCAGGAGAATGTGAACGAAAGGGCGAAAGCCATGTAGACTTCGTAACGTTAGCCCACCGAAAGTCTCGATTTGATTTGAGAGTTACAGCAAAAGATACTTCGGATTAACATTGAGGTTTCTGAAGTTGTCGTCTGGTGTTTTGGAAATGAAGCATGATGTGTAATCAGCTATCTGTTTCGGATCATTTCCACCCTGGAGACGGCTATTAAAGGTACATTGCCAAATAAAAACAATGTGAACTCGTTCTGGATTTGATTTCACCCCCTGGACTTTTTGACACATTAAATAGCGGGATAGAATTTGTAACACTTGTCGTTTACTATTATACCCGTCGATGACAAAATAATTTTAACCGATCTATCAACACACCACCAATATGATTTCATACGCCTGCACAGGGTGGTCTGACTCACCGGTGAAGTAAAGAAAACTAACGCTCTGTCAGTCAGCTCTGAAAATCCTGGAACGAGGAGGGATCAGAAAATGAGTGAGGGAGTGAGAAAAGGTCAAATAAAATGATATTGTGTGCTAGTGTCCGTGCTAAAGTCGCTGCTATGATGATAAAGTGTTCTAGGTAAAAAAATAAGCTAAACTAAATGAAATTAAGAAATGTTGCCTTACCAAATAGCTTGAATAAAAAATAACTTTTAATGTGTATATATATATATATGTGTGTGTATGTATGTATGTATGTATGGATCTATGTGTGTGTGTGTGTGTGTGTGTGTGTGTGTAACTAAACTATAAAAACCCTGCTGGATATGAACCGGGAGAGTGGAAGTCAATGGAGGAGATGCATCAGGACACTGAATAAACCTGTTTTGTCTGGCGCATCTCTGGTTGCCAGGTTGTCCTAATTTAATCATATTAATGTACGGTCACTTTAGCAAGACATTGGCAAAATTTTGCGGAAATTTTTTTCCGATTGTCAATAGTGTATCAATGTGTAAAACACACACCTCACAAAAATGTCACTTTCAAACCAAGTAGCTTTATGTTGGTCAACGCAATGAATCTGCATGACCACACTGAACATGTTATGAAATCTGCATAAGGAAAACCTTTACGTTTTCCTTATGATTACGTGGATTCCTATAGAAATGGCTGGATTTTACATGTGAAAACTATAAATGTGACCTCATTTTTCCCAGCTCACAGGGAACATTCTCATTCTGGCAAGGATCTCAAAACATTATTTATATGTCATTCATGGAGCATTTTTCTGAAACCGTTTAATTGCATGTTCGTCTAATAAATGTAAACGTTCCTTTTTAAACGTTACGTTATTTTTTACTATTTAAACGTTGCAAAATTATGTCTAACATTTGCAATAACCAAGAAAAAAAAGGTTTTAAAACATTTCAAATTTGACATTTTAAACATTCATCGAACATTAAGAACTCATGTTTTCATAACATTCGGAGGAACGTTAATTTATGAATACTGTTATGACTCCATTTATTTTTATTTTCAATTTTATCATAAAAAGGTGGTGTAATAAAAATTCCTAAAATGATAATAAATCAAACAAAAACCGTACTGACATTTTAAAATATCTTTAACCTTTAAACATAATAATTTGAATTACTTAATTAGATTTTTATATTCCACTTTTTCCATATTGCAGAGTGGAATTTTTTCTATAATTTTTTGAGTCCGTCAAGTCTGATTGCTTATAAAAGTAAAAGAGGCTTGAGGTACCATTCATATCTACAGCAAAAACCAACACTGACCATTATTCAGAAAATGTTCAATCATTTCAACAGAAACCTACACAATTGACTCTTCTCAGAGAGTTTGACTGACAGGTGATCTGACCAATCATAACACCGAATCTGTCATTTTATCCGACAAACAAATCAGACAGGAGAGTAGATTAACTTTGCTGGACTTGAACTTGAAAAATAGTGTGTATTGGCGTTGTTCCACGGTTGAAACGAGATACCTTCTGATTAGGGATGTAACGGTATGAAAATTTCTTATCACGATTATAGTGACCAAAATTATCACGGTTATCCATATTATCACGGTATTGTTAAAATGTGATGGAAATGTTCAAAAAGTACTGACACATAAATCACTTCAAGTTTTATATTTAAAATCAACAATAAACAAATAAAATGACTTTTTGTTTGCATAATCACTAAAACAATAACATTACCAATGATGTTCGGATTTTAAATGACAACAGTTTATCTAACAGCATGTTTAAATATCTAATGTAAATGTTCAAATAAAGCTTTGAAAATAATAAATTTCAGTCTTTAATTAAAGAAAAGGGTTAAGTCAAAATTATAATTGATTAGGGTAATAAATGATCATATGTATTTTATCTGCTCTATAAATAATTCTAATTCTAAAATCTGAATTTTTTTAATGTGTAGGATCCACATAAGCTTGTTTTTCATCAACCGGTTAAAATTTACAGCAGGACATGCAAATTCGGTCAGTTTTTGGCCAGACAGAAACTGCTGCACACAATCTGAACGTAAATGTAACTCTGTAAATCCACTCTATGACACTAGGTGGCGCTTATGGAAATGCTGAATTTGACACAAAACTAAACTACTCTGCGTGCTGTGCGCACGCAAGACTTTTACTGAAAACTGTGCTTTATGCTGGATAGTATTTATTTATCCTCAGTTGTTCAAATCGCGGCAATCGAATACGGTTATAATGATAAATAAAATATGAAACGGTAATACCAACCGTGTGGAATTTTATCATGATTTATCGTCAAATCGGTAATCGTTACATCCCTACTTCTGATGTTCATTCATGTTTATTTTGTGCTATAACTAGTAAATATGAAAAGATGTTCGGTTCACGTGTCGCTTGAACTGAGGCGCATTACAACTTATTAAAGAGCCACAAAACTGTATTTACAGTTTGAATTTCGTACAAAACAACAAAATTTGAAAGCAGACTTTGTTTCATACCTAAAGTAACCTGCTCTGTCTTGTCTGTCGGCACATTGTCAGTTTCCTCTTTGCTCCGCAAAGTATTTTTTAGTGCGTGGGAACATGATGCAACAGTAACGAAGGGGACGGGTTTTTGCGAAAGGTCAGTGGAGAATTTCGTAAATGATTTTGCACACACATTTCGCAATAAGTTCGAGTTGGTCACACAGATTCACCACAGCTGCTTGGTTTGAAAGTCACTTCATACATCATTACACTATACTGATAACAGACAACGGACCTTTCTGCCTTCAATACTGTGCCGAAATTTCGCTAGCGTGACCGCACCTTTCTCCAAAATGTGAATCAAGGGGAGAGAGAAACACGGGGGCAGAATGAGTGTACACATAAGGCCCTCTTGAGGCAGGGAGGAGCTGAAAACGAGAAAGCGAGAGGGATACCCACAGGCCACCCGGCAGCCAACAGAAGAGGCAGAGAGCGGCGGAGGCAGTCAGGGGAGGCGGGGAGAGTTATTAACTTAGCCCTGAAAGCCCTTCTTAATATAGGGTCCGGCGGTGATAGCTAACAGAGTCTGGCAGAGGTGACAGCTCTTGGACCTGCTTGAGGAAATCCAATTGAGAAGCAGCCAAGAGGAACAACAAGCTCAAAACAGATGTTCCCTGCTATCGCAGAGCGCAACCGCGTATACAGCAGAAACACCCTCTCTGCTCTCAAATTGGACGCAGAAAAAAATAACAATGGGGATCATGATAACATCCACGTTTCTGCGCCTTCCCAGCTGTCTGGTACAAAGTCGAACGACTCGGCTATTCAGAGGTTTAATATCTTGTTATACGCTGAATGGATGCTCAGATGCATCTGAAGGTTAGTCGTCACAAGATCACATATTCAGTCTTGTGAAAGGTGTAAAAATATGATAATAGAATATGGTATTATGCCATTTCAGAGGACAGTTTACTAAGCAAATTCTCTACTGAAACATGAAAGCTGATATGATTGAGGAATTTCAAACATGTAATGAATGAAAAGAAATGTTTTGCATTGTGTACACAGCTTTGTAACTGAGCTCTCCTAAAAGGTGTTTGTCATATTTAATGTTGATAAAATCAGTTTATTTCACTGAATTGATTCACTTGATCATTATAAGCTAGTTCAAACAAACCGTTTCATTCATTTGACCTCCTGCACAGCACTATTTATTTATTGTTTGTTTGTAAATAGCATAATGTCTCAGTTCATCACAATGTTTTCCACTAATTTTGAGTTACGTTAAAGCATTTCATAATATTTTCAAATTTTACTGGTTGTATTTAGTACAAATTTATTTGTTAAATTTTTAAGCTGTTACAACAATTGAGATCAATCTTTTTTTCAGATAAATAATAATTTATAATAATTATACAAAACGTTTCATTACAATATGTAAATGTATATAAAATTCTAATATACCACAATAATTATAATAAACTGTACAATTAAATATAAATTGTATAACAAATTAAATAATTTGGATATAACCATGCATTTATTTTTTCATAAATTATATAATGTCTAGATATTATATATATTTATTTTTTTTAAATAACTATTTAAAAATTTAAACAAACGCATAATTAAATACAGCCTAAATCATATAAGAAATTATATAACCTTGCACTAATTATGTAATTTTGTCATTTAAAAAATGACAAAAATTACACTAATGTGTGTGTGCACATAAACGTGTTATATGTTAATATTGTAATATAGTACATTAATGTTATACTCTATTAAAAAACTACTAAATATATAAACTGCACACTTAAATATAAATTGTGCTATAACACATTATATAACTTGCATATAATCATAAATTTATTTTTTTTAGTATCTAATGTGTGATATTAATTAAATATTCTATAAAAATTTACATAAAAGTTACGATATTAAAATATTTATAAACAGCATAAATCATATAACAATTATATAAATTACACATAATTATGCATTTTATCACTTGAAGGGAATAAAAAAGATGAAGTCTTCTTAAGAGCTTCAAGCTATTTTTTTGCTCAGAGCTTGTAGTGTAGTAAACAACTTTTTCCAAAAGAGTAGCTTGATTTTAGCTTCACATCTTTTAATAATTTAATTAAACGACATCTGCTACAGTTTATCTAATGTACAATCTAATAGTTTTCCCAAATAAAAAAGTCCAAAAAATGGACAACATTCTTTCACAGAATTGAACATTAATCTTGACATCCAGTGCATTTTTACTATTCATTTGTTTTGTGCGTTCATGACTAAAATGAAAGAAAAAGAAAAGGCAGGACACTAAGAATCCAAAGTAACTAAATACCAAAAGCTCATGGGCCACATGTGTGCCGAAGAGAGTGAATGGTAAACAAATTCGCTTTTAAACAAGACAATTTCACATTGCATGCTTCGAAGGGCCAAGTCAAACATCCTTGCAGAAAACTGATACAAACTCTTAACACATGGGTCAAGCCACACTCTTTGAACTCCAGGAGAAAAGGAGGCCCCGCGTGCCAAAAAACTGTTTAATTAAAAATACTTAGGCATCCAACAGACATTTCTGAGTGCCCCCGCTGTCAGAACGCATGAGACTGCCCTGCCAATCTCAGGCAAATACTAATTACATACTTTCCACTGAAAGCAAGAAAAATGTCAGGCTTCTCACGGCTAAGACGGACCCGGATCTCGCAGAGTCGAGCAGAAAATCGAGCTGCTCATGCATTTGGCCAGAAATTGATGTACTGTAAATAAGGTTATTTGAAGTTAAATATTATTGTAACAGATTTTATATTGCAACATAGCAATAAAGATTTGATTTAGAACAAAATCATGCCTCTTGCACAATAATGGGTGTCTGGGAGTCGTCTTGTTTTCTTCTTCAGATTCGAGTGGGCTGGGGGTTAATGGCACATGCCCGAGTTGTGCCACATGCGGTTAAGACACTTTACACCGAGAGCATCAATCCTTATCCAGCATAACTCGGCGTGGACGTCACATGCGTTTAGGGTTGACCACGGCTCACGGGAGTCCTAAGTGAAAATGAATGGTAGTTCATCGACATGAGCACTTCATTCGTCTTCCAGTCTCTTTGTCTCTTTCGCAGTCTGTGTTTTTAGACCCTGTCTCCTCGTCTGTGTGAAACAGTCTTTGTATTGTCTGATCATTTTAGCTAGTCAAATCCTTCCTGCAAGAACTTTATGTATAATATTATGATATTTGTTATTTTATGTTGGACTGAATCAACTAAATGACTCAAAAATACATAAAAATGCAATTCATAGATAATCATTTGAATACACATGACCTGTGATTCTTGTTTTTTTCTGAATTCAGAATGTATTTTGTTTTATTTTTGTGGGGCTTAAAGAAAAAAAAAGACAAAGAAAAAAATCTTCATTGTGCAACAGGCCAAACAATGCACAGAAAACAAAAAACACTACACCAAACAAAAGAAAAACAAATAAAAAAATCTAAACAAAAAACTAAGCAAAACAAAACAAACAAATGATAAACAAAAATCAAAACAAACAAAAAACAAATGTATAATTATTTACAAAACATTCAATGCTGATGTTTTATTTTTAAAAATACTTTTAATATTCTAAAAATATTTGTCTGGCAAATCAAAGTCAGTGAGGTGGTGTAACAAACATGCAGAAAGCCATTTTATTGTCATATGAAAATAGGTCAAGGTCACTGTGCCGTTTAAGAATATCATACATTTTGACCTTTTCATGAAAAAGTTAAATTAATTTGGGTCAAGTGAAATAACATTCAAGAAAGATTAAAAATCTGGAAACTTTTATTAAAAAAATTAAGTGTATTCAAAGTCAATTAAAATGTATTCATTCATTTATTTTATTTATGTGCCTTGATGATAACACCTTTAAACATTTTGAGACATTAAATCTAAAATAAAACAAAACAAAAATAAAATAGAAAAATACAAAATAAAATAATACAAATACAACACGACAAGAATACAAAGATCGCAAACCTGGCACTTGCATTTTGATTTCCATTTTAAAAACTCATACCTCCATTTGTCATTGACCTCTACATAAACTTTAAACCTGAGTCTTTCTGTTATGAAGAGGTGAAAAGCCTTAAAACTGACTACCATAGAATTCAAAACTGCCAGCGAACCAAACTCAACTACTTGCCTTTTTTCCAGGGCTAATGAGTCGAGTTTTGACGCACATCAAGCATTAAGGTGGTTTTCGACCTGAACTGGGCCCAACTCAAAGGCAGATGATTGGCACATGCTTTGACTTAATGACGGTAATTACTTAGAAAAACAAAGCAGGAGACCACATCTGCACAGTGTAAAAGCCCAGCTCCGCGGCCGAGTGCCGAGCTGTCAGCGGCCCTGTGCTTTTTCCCACCTAGGGTGGGTAAGTCTTAACACAAGCCACCGAAACGACGAGAACCAGATTAATACGAATCAACATATCCTTGTAAACAATCGTTAGGGGCCAGGCAGCAGGGGAAACGTCACAAAACGACAGTCCTGCCACACAGGAAGGGCAAAAGGGCTGCAATGTTTCATGAACTACTCCTGTTTTCATTTTCTTTACAAATTTTTCATAGTTTCACACTGGATAAAACAGATTTTTGGTTGTTTTTTCTTTGGCAGAATGTGCATGGACGACTTCAGCGGCGAAATTTTAAGGCAAACTAACAAGTAAAAATTTGAGGTTTGTTATTGTTTAATAAAAGTTTACAAGCATTTTTCAATCATTTTTTCCTTTTTCATGATTATTTTTTTAATCAAGAATATTATGAAGCTTCACTGAAAGTTATTTAACATGACGCAAATTAAGCTCAATTTAAAATTGAAATCAGAATTCCAGTTTGAATGCAACTTTTGTATTCTTGTTGGTTATTTTATACTGCTCAAAATACTGCTCACTAGTATCTTATTTCATTTCGATTTAATGACTCAAAAAATGTTTAGTGGAGTAGTTTTCAAGCAAAAAATCTATTTCAAACACTTTATTGTTTAATAAAAGTTTAAGATTTTCAATTCATTTTTTTTTTTAATCACGAATATAATAAGCTTATGAAAGTTATTTAACATGACCCAAATTAACCCTGATTTTCATAAAAAGGTAAAAATACGTGATATTGTTAAAGAGGATCTTCTCTGTAACATTGTGACTTGTTTTATTGGTTTTTATTTTCAAATGACAATAAAACTCTTTTCTGTATACCGTAGGTTACACCACACTGACTTTGATTTTATAGTTTAAAGTTTTTAAAATATTAAAAATAATAACTGCTTCATAAGTGTAATTGTAAAAAATAATAACGGTAAAGAAATTATCATTAAAAAAAATCAGACCTAACCCACTTGTTCTTTTTTAAATGAAATTTCAGTCCGCGCGATAAACGGAATGTGCATTTGGTGCTATTATAGTTACGAGTATTTTGAATGTGTTCATTGTTTCGCGCCAGAATAATGTGTGATTCCCCTTTATTTGACAGGTGGTCAATACGCAGAAGAATTAGCAAAGATTTGATGGTTGAGTAGTGTGTTTATTAGAGCCAGAATATGCCACCGCGGAAGACTTCTAGTCTTTAAAGCACAAACGACGCAGATTTGTTTTAAAACAGACGCTTCATTCTAGTCAACAACAAGCACGCCTCACAATTAGGACTTCTTTCACATGAAATAATGATTTTAAAAAGACCACGGCCATGAATAATACATAGCGTGTTTATTTTGGATTTCATTTCCATGCAGAAAACGAATTGCTCACTAGTAAATTGGCATCAGCGTTTGACAGCCTTTACGGAAGAAAAGAGAAGAAGAGGAAGAGCTTTTCTCTTGCCCGGCCTGACCCAGTTCTGGTTAATTATCTGCAAAGTATACATCAAAGCCCACCAAACAGTCCGCAGCACTCAGATTAAACCAGATTTAAAAGACATCCACACAAACCGCCCATCTCGTGAACCGATATCAGCTGAAATCATAAATCAGCCGCCATTGTTTCGATGTAATTTGGGTGTCGGAGTGGTTTCTGACACCAGAGGTTGAACATGCGAGGGTCGTGTTGTTGTAAGAGGGGTTGCGAGGTCGTCCCCAGCGGGTCATGTGATCCTCAATCTCATGCCAGAGTAGCCGAGTGATTTGCTTTCCTATGACACAAACTATTACTACACAGAGCCGGCAGGTAATTATAAAGCAAATAAATGCGGGTGGGTGCCAAACGTGACAGGCTCTTTTGGTGGTATGTGCGAGCCGTGGAATTCCCTTTCTTCTCAAGAGGAAACGTGTTACTCGCAATGATTATTCCTCACTTTTTGGCCAGATTCCAGCATCAAAGTGCCATTTTGCTGTATGCGGTAGGGCCCAAGCTCACACTTCAACGCTAGATTAAAATGCTAATGTACATTATTGCATATATTAATAAACTCATGTTATTATTGCTCAGACCTGAAGTAACAATATGCACTAGATGTCGGGTTTATTATACTAAACTAAAGCTAAACTGTCCTCATTAAACAAACAAAAAAAGAGAAAAAAACCTTACTTGAAATAAAATAGAAAATACAACTTTTTATTTCAGTTACCTGTCAAGACAACATCTCTCATCTCAATTTAGTTGAACTTGATGTAATAAAATAATTAAACTTTAAAAAATAGAAATTCAAGCTGAAATAGTTAATAAAAACTAAATAGACATAAAAAACTACTAAAAATGGCAAAATACACTAAGTCCTCATTTAAAAAAGCCCTACTTGAAATAAAAAAATAAATGGTCTTTAGAGCTAGATGCAAGACACTTTCATTTAGTTTAACTTGATGTACTAAAATAACTCAAATTAAAACTGAAATAATTAATAAAAACTATATAGATATAAAAAACTACTAAAAATGACAAAAACAAAATTACTAAAACTTAAAATGAAAACTAAAAATATAAATAAAAACTACAACTTTATATTTCAGCTAGATGCCAAGACAACAAGTCTTATTTTAATTTAGTTTAATAAAATAACTAAGCTTAAAAAATAAATAAAAACAGTAGTTAATAAAAACTAGATATAAAAAACTACTAAAAATGGAAAAATACACAACTAAAGTACAAAAACGTCATTAAAGTTCAAATGAAAACAGAAAACGTAAAAATAAAATCTAATTCAAAATATAACAAAAACTACAACAATATATATGCTAGAAGAATCATAACTCTAACTAAACTGTGCACAAGGGCACAACTATTATCACATCTAAAAGCTTAGTGTTTCCGTTTGCTGAGACTCAATCGGCAGGATATTTGTGATCATCAGTAGCGGCTTGAATTTTTCTGTGTTTTCCTTCTTAAACAATTCCACTTGAAAAACATTTCCCTGGCTGGGGGTTTGGGGACCGGCTGACCATGGAGGCCAGAGGGAGTGAGAGACGAGCTAGACACCTCTCTTGACTGAGGGATTCCTGTCCTGTTTTTGTTTGTTACAGAGAGTTTTTAAAATTAGACGCCTGTCTCTTTGTGAGGGGTTTGCGGCGCTCTTCCAGCTTGTCTCCCTGTGGACCCCAGTGCATCCATGCCAAAATAATTTCCCAAAACACTCAGTTAAAGAGTTCAGGAGGTGTTTGTGGAGACTGTTGAAACAGTGTTTGAATATGGAATCCAGTGCTTTTCACTTCACATTTCTATTTGTTGCTTTAAGAACCTTTAGAAGAAAAAATACCAATAAGTCTAATAAAATGTCATTTTTTTACATTTACGTTCTTTAAAACAAACATTCAAAGTACCAATGAAAAAAATGTATATTTCAATAATTAAAATAATAAAATATTTCTGTTATGCTAAATCATTTATGTAATTAAATAAGTTGATATGATTAAAATAAAAAATAACTCATTCTTTGGTTGAAGGATCCACCTTACTTTAACGCCCAAAAAACTTCTACATCCCGAGTTTGTGACCCCAAACCCCCTTTAAACTCTCTATCCTCAAAGTTATTGATAGAGGGAAATTATGAGCGTATAATGCTATGGACAATGCATGGTGGAGGGCCTATTATATACGGGTAATGGATAGCACTGAGTTTTTGAATGACATTGCACTGAGATTGGATGACGGAGGGTCGTGCGATTTATGGCCAAATGAAGTACCTCCACTTCCCCCCACCCCATCCTCACCCAAAGCTATTTATTTCCAGCCTGATAGAGAAGCACATGGTGGTGTTTATGGTTCAGGAGTTTGTGAATAATCAGCGAGTTTTGGGGTTGTATGAATGGGATCATGTTGCTTTCGATTCGTAATGTTATTCGCAGAGACATTAAACTATGTGTCGTCTTCTAAAATTCACTAATTATCATCAGTAAGAATGCCTACAGGTAAATTAAGCCTAATTATGTCATTGTATTGTATGTATGTTTGTATTGATTCTGGTAACTGCTGAGTTCACAGTACCATAGTACCATATGTTGTAGAAATGTTACACTAATGTTATTTAACATTTCTTCAAAAAAAAAAAAAGAGCAGATTAAAAACACGTCGCAATGTCACACTCAAGAATGCCATTTGAATAATTTGGAACAGGCAGAGCAGGTTTTTTAAAAACAGAGTTCCGAGTGACAACATTCTGGGGGGGGGGGGGGGGCGGGGGTAAATGTCTATAGTATATCATATATATAGATATATATATATATATATATAATATAAAACTAATAAAACTGTGTAGTACATACTATATATATATATACTATATATATATACACCATAATATATACATTAGGGCTGTCAGTCGATTACAATTTTTCATCTAATTAATTACATGATGTTTCGATTAATCATCTAATTGATCACAAAATAAATTTGAATGTGAAAATACCCACAAAAGATTATTAAAAGCTACTTTTGTGTTAAATGAGGAAGTATCAAGTAGACATTAAAAAAAGTAGCTTTAGAAAGAAATATTTTATTTGATTCAACATAAAATGTAATACACCAGATGTAAACATTGTAGGCTTCAACGGCCTAACATAAAGTATTGAACATAAAAGAAGATCATTTGAGAAACATCTCAGTGTTTTTTTTTCATACAATGAAAGTCATTGGTAACCAAAACAGCTTTCACGAGTTCACACTTACATATAATAAACAGAATAAAGGTTATGCGTATTTGGCATGCTGTCCGAGGAGAGGGCTCCGAGCTTGGAATTTTGGCCCGAACCCAGAGTACCCCCAACCCCCAGGTTAGGATAGGAAAAGTTGTAAGTGCGGAGAAGGGGATGGCGGAGGGATGCTGGAAAAACTGTCAAGGAACAGAACCGTAAGGTGCACTGTGTACAGTGAATTGGAGCAAAAAGTATCAGACCCCTTCCATCTTTGTTATGATGACGGACCTTCTGTTAAAAACGGCATTTAATTACTTATTTTTGACGATGTATCAACATCTACACTCCTATATATCAAATGTAAAGCAAAAAACGTATTTTGTAACATCTTTGATAAAATTAAATGTAAAAATAAAAATCAAATGAATTCCATTGCATAAGTATACTCAGGACCTGGGGACAGCTGAAATTAGATCCGGGAGCAATTCATAATGGGTGTAGATGTTACTACATTTCGAGTGAAGTTAACCTGTGGCAAATTCAATTGAATGGGTATAATTTGGAAAGGCACATACGTCTTAATTAAAGGTCTAACAGCTCATAATGCATATCAGAGCAAAAATCAAGCCCTGAGGTCAAAAGAACTGCCATTAGAGCTCAGAAACAGGTTTGCGTCAAGCCACACATCTGGAGAAGATTTCAGAAAAAAAATCTGCTTCATTGAAGGTTCAAAGAATCATGTAACCGTCATTATCCATAATGGAAGACGTTTGAAACAACCAGAACTCTTCCTAGAGCTGGCCTCCTGGCCAAAATGAGCAATTGATGGAGAAGGGCCTTGGTTAGACTGGTGACCAAGAAGCTGATGGCATTTAGTTGAAGCTCCATGCTATATATGCAGATCGCGGGCAACACTCTACCGATCTGGGCTTTATGGCGGTGTGGCAGGAGACCTTAATGTCAGTATTTTTCAGTGTAGGACACATGAAAACACACTTGGAAATTTGAAAAAAAAAGAGAGCCTAAGGACAATCAAGCTGTCTGATGAAACGATTATCTGTCTGAGCATGAACCTCATTCCAAGCTCGGTTTGAAGGAACAGCTCTGCTTAATCACCTGCAGAGTACTATCCCAAAAGTAAAGTGTGCTGGTAGCAGCCTCGTGCTGTGGGGCTGTTTTTCAGTGGCAGTGACTGAAGGACTCATCAGAGTTGAAGAAAAGCTCAATGCACCAACATATAGATAGTCTTAATGAAAACCCAGTCCAGGGCATTCAGAACGTTCACCTTCCAACAGGACAATGACCCTAAGCACACAGCAAGAGTCGATTACAGACAACTCTGTGAATGTCCTTGAGTGGCCCAGTCAGAACCTGAGCTTGAACCCAGTCAAATATTTCTGGAGAAACCTGAAAATGTGCATCTGCCCCCATCCAACCTGACAGCGCTTGAGAGGTGAAGAGGTGAGGAGAAGAATGGTGGATAATTGCCTAAATGTGATGAGAAAAGCTTGTCGCATCTCACCCCCTTCCCCCCCCCCCCCCCAAAAAAGACTTGAAACTGTAAAGGTTCTAAAGCTAAATATTTAGTTGAATACTTATGCAATGTACTTATTTCATTTTTTTTTTTTAATACATTTACGAAGTTGTGAAAATTCAGTTTTTGCTTTGTCAGTATTTTGTATGGAGTGTAGATTGATGTGGAAAAAAAGTAATTTAAAGCAGTTTAACATAAGGCAGCAACATAACAAAACGTGAAAAAAATGAAGGGGTATGAATACTTTCGCAAGGCACTGTATAATATACCACTTATCTTGTTAAGTGGGTGGATACTGATTGTGCTCCTCTCATGTTAATTAGGTTAAAGGTGCAGTATGTAAGACTGACAGCTAGCGGTTGCAATGGGTACTGCAGTTAAAAATATTGGAGAGAGCCGTTTCTCCCGCTTCCTCCTACTCAGACTCAACGCTCACGCAGGTTTGCCAGATTGAGGACACGTGACGAGCCTTGCACTGTAATTTGATGAGTTGATTTACTGTGTTTTAATGTTCCTCTGCTCATAGAGCATTGTGCAGTATGTAATATTGCCAGCTAGCGGTTGAAATGGGTACTGCAATTCCGACCCGGAATCTGCTCGAAACGCACATTTCAGAGTAGAATTACTGGCTATAGCATTATTTTTCATAGAAACAGCTATGTAAACATAGCATGTTTCCTAAACATCTACAAACATATTATGTTATTTTTTGGCTTAAGAAGAGTTAAAAACTTACATACAGCACCATTTAATTATCTGAACGTGGTCCTCCCGAACTTTGTTAATAAAACACCATTTGTTACAAAATACCTTCTTTTATGTTCCACCAAACAAAGGTTTGAACTGACATGAAGGTGAGTACAATGATGACGAATAAACAAATTTTTTGGGTGCACTTTCCCCTTTAAGGTTTTTAGTTATTATTATTCTATTTATTATATCTAGATAAATGATATCTAAATAAGCAACTAAATCTGCCAGCAGGGGGACAGTAAATGACGTTATGATTCATTCAAACGGGCTGATGCATTCAGGAAATTAAGGAAATGGCCTCTCTGATGAATGGGTCTTTGAAGCATTGATTCACCCGATTCGTTCCAAAACGCGGGATTCATTCAGAAAGAAACACCCTGTGCTGCTCAGAGATGCGCAACGTTTCGCGTGGCTTGAAAGGTAATTTGTTCTCTGACCAAAGCACATAATATTGTGTTAAAATAAACAATTATCCACTTCTTGTATAAATTAACATTGAACTCTGTACTCGCGACAAACAGCACTAGTGTGAGATGGCTCTCATGCTGGCTGTGATATCAATTATCATATGATAAATTATGGACCAAACAACTCATAGTGGGTAATTTTTGCCCCCATATCTTGAATTTTAGGGATAACTGCATTTGGAGTGGTTGCCTGTATCCATTTGACAACAGTCCACTGTCATGAATGTAAGATGACACAGCGTCTGGGGACGCGGGGCCATGTGCGTTAACTGCATTAAAATGATGGAATCACAGAATTTTTCATAAATAATTAATTAACGTGTTAAACTGAGAACCTGAGTATATATATACTTAGTATGATATATATATATATATATATACTATTATTTATTTGTTTTATATATATATATATATATATATATATATATATATAATATATATATATATATAAATTAATTATTTTGAAATATATACAGTAATTGTTTAAAAATGTAATTAATACTTGCTACAGGAAATATAAAAATATGCCTGTTATTAAAACTGATATCCGGAAACAGCAGACAAAAATACATTTGAAATTTCCAAAATCCAAAAATGGATTGAAAAATCACTTTCAAATCATGTAATGTTTTATGCTTAACATAATTTCATTTATGTATTAATTCTGAAACAGCAAATAAAATGCTTTCCGAAATCATAATTCACTCGATCCTACTCAAGAATAATATTCAAACCATTTGTATCACTTTAAGCGTGTTTTACTGGAAATCACCTTTAAAAAAGTCTTAAATAAAATAATTAAAACATCTCTAGTTCATTTCTATGGGTCGTTCTGAATACCCACGCAAAAGCTAAAAGCCTTCAAAAATTTAATTTCTCCAAAATAAAGCAATTTTTGCTTTTTTACATAACTATATACTCAGCTCTCTAAATAAGTATGATTTGTTTGTCGTGTTGCTTCCCTCACTCAAAACGACAAAGTGCGGCCAATGAAAAAGGCTTGTCAACATTATTCCTTTTATTGATTTAACAATAAAGTCCTCTGGCTTAAGTTTTATGTTGTTATTGCCGCCTATTGAAAATACAATGAAACATGGAAGGGGAAAAAATCCCGAAAGGAATTTCACATAAGACCATCAATGCCCTCTGGACAAAGTGCGCCTGTTATATTCTTCAAATTTTCAAGGGCGTTGCTTGGAAAGCAGCCGTGCCAATGAAATCACGAACTTATCCTCAATCAAAGCAGCTTCAGATGCTAGAATGTTTCATTTACCGCCCCATGCCGTCTGCATTCATATGAGCGCATGCCGTCTCTGCTTCCTTTTAAAAACCACGGGCCGTACCGAAGTATTTAAGAGCTCACAACGTCTATATGAAGCACTTAAACACAAGGTCTGCGGCTCTGAACGACTCAAGCACTCTGGGTACAGCGGTGGTACGTTCTCGACGCATGTCAAAACAAACACTGAGAGCGTGCGGCATAAAAACTTTCATTGACGAGAATTATCAACGACTTCATAAAACTTTAGAAGAAGTTTGTCGTTCCTTTGCTGCTGGATTGGTTGGTTTTTCTAACAAGGTTGAATTTACAATGCAGTTGGATAAAACGCACAGTTTTATTGTCATTGTTCGCAGCCGCTTTCACAGATAAATAGGAGCCGTGGGCAAAACAAAGGGTGGAATTTAGTGAGAAAACAGCTCGATCTGGTTGGTCTTTAACACACGGGAGTTATATTTTCACCTGTCACATTTGAAAAGGAAGAGGCTGGCAAAATATCCAAGCGGTAAAACGATCACACAGAGGCCTGCAGTGATTTCCTGTGGATTCTGCATCTCCCAAAAAAATATCTGACTCACTTTCTGTTTGGACTGATTCCGAGCCAAAATCTTTAGTGACATTCATAATCATTTACAAATTAGTGCTGACTTAACTTTCACAAAAAATCTGAGGGTATATTTACATATACCTAATAAAACAAAGTGTTAAATAATGTCTGGTTGTTCATTCAGGTTAGATTTATTTTGATATATTTTTAGGAAAAAGTGTGTGTGGGGGGGGGCAGACAAATATGTGGTAGTGGGTTCAGTCCCTTTTTTTTTTTTTAAAAAGACATTCATATTTTTTTACAGCAAGGACACAGTAAATGAATCCAAAGGACAGTGATTATGTTACACATATTTCTATTTCAGGAGAATTGCTGTTTATTTTAAACATTTCTTTGTTAAAGAATCCTGAAAAAACTTAAATATCTCATTTTGTTTCCAAAAATCTATCAGCACAAGTGTTTTACAACATTTATAATAGGGCTGCTGTGATATTGAAGAAAAATTGAATATGCAATAACTATACGACTGACGCTTAAAGTGCCACCAGCTCAGATGAAAAAGTTCTGTGAACTTCAAAACTATTCTTGTGTCATATATATCATTAGTATTTGTTTATAACCTATATAACATACTTGGATCGTAAAGAGTTCACTGTAAAACACACATACAAATTCCTTGTGTCTGCGCACACTTAAGTGGTAAATAAAGCTCATTCTGATTCTGATTATAATAAGGAAAGCCAACCACCTACAACAACTTCTGAAAGTGAACGAAAGTGTTTTATTCAAGCATTACATAAAAATGCCATTTTAACATAAGTTTAGGAACTGAATAATAAAAAAGGAAAAATAAAACGCTGCTTAGTATTTAATCTTTGAATTCAATATGCACTGATTCTTATTTAAGCTACAAAACTTATTTAGGTAAGAGCAGTGAGTGATTTTCTCTTTGCTTTTTGTTCATGGCCCCAAATATTGCAAGCTGTAGCGATATGCATATTGCGATATGTACATTTGCGATATTTTGATAATTTCAATATATATTGCACAGCATAATGTATAATAAAATAAAGGATTCTTGAACAGAAAGCAGCATATTGAATGATTTTGAAGGATCAGGACACGGAAGACTGGAGAGTTAATGATTGAGGAAATTCAGCTTTTCCAAGAATAAATTATTTTTTAAAATATATTAAAATAGAAAACAAATTGAAATTATATTTCACAATATAAAAATTTCTGAAAATGATTTTTGTCGATTTCAGAATTGTTAATCATGCACAGAACAAGATTAAAAATATACCGCTTTGTGTTTTGAAAGCTACTGTACACATTTTCCTCAAGACAGCAGAAATCATTTTTAGATATTTGCTTTGATAGTATAAGATACTTTTTTCAAAAACATAAAAAAGTTATTTTAATTTAACTTTTTAGTTATTATCATATATTATCATTAAGATTAATTTAATAATTCAGTAAAAAAGGCAAATAAATCATTTTTCCCCACCAAAAATAATTATAGTACAAAATACATATATGTGTTTTTAACTTTTTCAAAATTCTAAAACAAGCCTTACTTGATTCATGCGAAATCAAACTTATACTATCAATCTGTCAAGCTATTTGATGATACAGCAGTTTCCAGGGCTGAAGGACACAAATAATTATAGTTTAATCACTAGAAACTGACTTGAATACTACATAACAAGCACAGACCCATGAATACTGTAGGAAAGCAGAAAGGAATCCATATGTAAATATTATTTATGGTATGAACTAAAGCATGATTACAATAAAAATACATCTAAGCAAAACAACATCCACATCTGCCACAAACTTTAATGACCTTCGAACACACACGTTTAGCTGACACGTCCTCAGAGGAGACACTTTACACACATGCCTTTAATGTGCAACTTCTCCTATGGCTTGAGATGTGGACAAACAAACAACAGAAAACGAAAATGAGTAAACCAACTAAACTGCGACTTTGTTTCAGAAAGGCCTACATCAACTATGACTGTGTTGAGACATTTTTTAATTAGTGCGGAAAATGCACTATTTATAGTGCGGTTTAATGATGCGAGTCAGGCTAAATCTCTATTGATTTTCTTGTGATATATACAGCTCTATTACAGAAACAACTGATTAAGGAGCTGCACAGATCGCAAACACACAGGCTTGTAACCAATAAAGAATGACACACTTTTCTTTCTTTGATCGAAATAACACACTGTGATATTCTCTATGACGCTTTTAAACAAAGCGTATCTACAAATGAGATCCTTTGGATTAATGGCAGTACTGCAAAATATTTGTCGATTTAAAAATATTTATAAACCAAAATATATTGCTTTGTGTTATGCAAATGACCATCTGTATTCTCTATTTTGATTTTGCACCTGCTTACATGTGTTTCATGTTTTTTTTTTTAATATTCCAAATTATTTTAAATTATAATAGAACTGCATTAATTCTAAATATAATTCTGAAAATTATTTTGGATGATCTCAGAAGTGTTAGTCATAATAAAAAATATTTTATAAAGAGCAAATGTACGCTTGTTTTCAAACCACAAAACATATTGAAAACAGAAAGACAAAAAAAGACAGACTTAGTATATTTTAATTTTGCGCTCTGCTTATTATGGATTCGTATTTGACATTATAATACATATATATTTTAATAATTAAATTTAAAATAAACCTTTTAAAATGATAAAAAGAAACGATCAAATTACCTACATTTTCTGAAAGTTTTTTTTTTTTGGCGATTTCAAATTGTTAATCATGCACAGAGCAAGATTAAATATATTTATAAACAAAAATATACACAGGTCCGATCTGTAGATATGTAAGATTGAACAATTTATTGCAATTCGTTCATTTTGATTTTGTGCCTGCTTAAATATGGGATTCATAATAAATAGACTGTATTTAGGAATGATTTCAATAAGATCAATAACATTTTAGCAACTACAGTATTTTTTTGTCGATTTCAGAATTGTTAATCATGCACAGAACAAGATTACAAATATTTATAAATAAAAACATACCGCTTTGTGTTTTAAAAGCCACTCTACACATTTTCCACAAAACGGCAGAAAATGAAAAACCGGACAGACCTCTAGATGATGTGATATTTAAATAATTTAAAACAATATTCTGAATGTTGTTATCTAGTGCCTGCTGAAATGTGGTATTTATATTAAATTAATAATAAATCACATACGCGTGTTTTTCATATTTAAAAATTAATTAAATGGCTAAAGTAAATTACTAACTAAATCTAATTTTCCCAGAATGTTCAAAGCAGCTTGGCTGCATTAAAGCCGAACTCAACAACCATTAATAATGATTTAACGGGAAAAGGAAGTAACAGAGGAGGAGGTCTTTCGCCAAAAATTATTTCACCCAGATTCTGACAGTTACTAAAAGAGAAACGCTGGAAAAGGAGATTTTCAGCGTTTACCAGAAGTCTGGATAAAAGTTCACTCCACACACAGATGCTCTCAGTCTGTTAAACAGCAATGATCTCTTCACTCCCCACGGCTTACCGAGCGTCGAGAAACACTCTTACCTGCAGCGAGTTCAGGAGGCTGAAGACGTACGCGATAACCACGGAGAACGGCACCAGGACGCCACAGAGCCACGTCAGGCCCAGGATCGGCAACAGGACCAGCACGGCTTTCACTGCCGCCCTAAAAGCAGACGAATGATATGAAAAACACTTTATTTTATTATATTGGTGCATATATACGATCGTACACACACACACACACACACACAGACGAATTTCAGGGGTCACAACAGGAGCTGCTGCTTATTCTCACATTGTGACAATTTCCACGCTAAATCGCTTTTAATTCTGTTTAGTATAAAATTACCTCCCTATTCAGGTAACCGCTAAAGCGAACCAGCTGCGGTCCGAACGGGCCCTGCCAAGCGGAGGAAGTGTGTGTTTGATTTTCCTTGGAGTCACACACAGGGGCCTTCTGAGGGCCCCCCACCTCAGCGACTGATGCTGGAGGTCCAGACGTGTCGAAACGTTGGGTACGTGTGGCAGCTTAATTTGCGTTGTGGTTATTTACTGAATCTATAAACCAACATGAGAATCGGTATAAAGGCCTGTTTTTAAAAAACATAACGCCGGGGTCCTGCAGTGACCGAGCTGTCTGAAAGTTTACTCTTGAGGGGGAGAAAAAAATGTAGAATCGTTCCATTAATGGGCCAAAAAACAAACAAAACATTTGATGTTGAAAGAGGCTGTAATGTGCAAATAGATGATTTTAATAGAAAGCCAAACTGACTAGGATCAGTCAGACGGGAGCACAGCTGTGAAAGGGCGCCTCCATGTGGCCACATGAGAAAGCGTACCTTATCTGCTCGGAGACCTGCTCTTCTGGGCTGGTGTTCAGAGTCATCATCAAAGATCTCCTCTTGGCTGTGGCCATGGTGATCACCACCACGCGGGTCAGAATCATGATATTCACCTTAAATAATACAACTTTTTTTAATAATAATTAACATAATTATAGAATCTATAAAAGCATTATTATTATAAATATTAAACATGCGCATATATATGTACAGTAAGTGCACACATAAAACATAAAGTGTTAACACATGAGTGTGTGTTGTCATTTTTTGTAATATGTAAATATACATAAAAAATATAAACGTTATACACGTTATATGTATTAATGTAATAATTACTGCTTGTTTTATAACAGCATAATATACACATAATAAACATTATTTAAAAATGTAATTTAAAATTATATACATGCATTTATTTTATTATTTTATTTTTTGTTATTAAATATATATAATAAAACATTTGTGTGCCCTGGTTAGTTATTTATTTATTTGTTTGTTATTATAAAATAGTAATATACGTATATGTAAGTGCAAATATTTAAAATCGGAACATGTTTGCCACACATGTATTTTTTGTATTATACACTTTATACAAATGTTATCTACTAATTGTAGAATTACTACATATTTAAATAGCTTTTATTAATGTAATCACAAAACATATAATCCTTTTGTAATTTGCATTTAACTGTATCCCAAAACATACACACTATATTATTACAATATTGCTATTGTAACATTATAAAATACTAAATTAAACATGTTGTGTATAACAAAAAACCGTTTATATTATATATTGTATGTGTTATATTTAATTGTGTTTTAACACACCTAACAAAAACATTTAGCATGTTATTTATTGTATTTTTGTGCGTTGTTGTTATTTTACATATAAGATACACATATACGTAAGTTGCAGCATTATATAAAAAAATTAAAAGAACACTTTTGCACACATGTGTTATATATTTTTTGGATATATAAATACATGAACAATATAACTTTATACAATGTTATATATGATTATTAGTACTACAATATTATTATAAGCTCATAGATTAAAAGTATAAGAAAAATTCTACATATACTTTTTTTTTGTATTTATATCTTTAACGTATATACCACATAACACACTATATTATTATTTTAAAAATATTGCATTTTGTAACATTCTAAAAAAAAAAAACACACACACACACACACACCTTACATATTATATATATATATCTTAGGAAACAAAAACGTTTTATATTATATATTTTATACATGTATGTATTTTGCATTTGTTTTTCATTCATTACTTTATTTATTTACTGCTTGTTATTATTATTATTACGATTATAAAAGAGAACACTGATAGATGTAAAGACACACCATAATAATGAAGATGACTGGTCCTGCAAAGCCCCATATGACTCCGTTCTGAACACTGAGCCAGCAGTGGCCATCCGCTGAGTAATTCCCAGCAGCAGAGGCCAGTGTGATGGTAACGATCAGCGCGGGCAGACCTGTTAAACAACACACATTTCTATATCACACGTGGCGTTTTAAAGCTTGAAAAGTATGCTTATGCTATTTTTATTTTACTTTTTCAAATAAATGGTTTACGGTAACGGTGACACATTTTAAGGGTGTGCTAATACTTTGCTGTACAAGGTTGAATATAAATGTCTCAGCTTACATGGCAGGTTGGATGTTAATTTAAGAAAAAGTAGTGCAAAATAAAATCAAGTATATGTGAATATTTAGTGCTATCAAATCAACAGGAAACCTGCATTCCTGTACTCTTGAACCGAATCAATAACTGCGCAGTACAACAGATTGAAGAGGAGATTGGGGGCGGAGTCGCATTACCCCAGCCAATCAGGTAGTAGTATTTCATGTGTCGGTCCTCGCTCAAATTAACGCTCACTACTTTGCTCCAGAGCAGCAGGCCCTCCACCAGCATCCAGCTGAAGGCTGCCATGAAGAACAAATGCATCAGAGCTGCCACAAGCGTGCAGGCCACCTACAGGGCAAAGGTCAGAGAGCAGTCGGGTCAAGGGTCAAAAGATCAAACAGCCACACAAATGCAGCCGTACTTATCCAATGCCAAATATGGCTACAGCACTAATGTCGTTTTAAGACACTGTCAGACTGCTGCTACTGAGTTTGTTCTAAAAATAGACTTGGTTTCTTTTTTAAAAATTCAATATCATAGGCCGGATAGCATTTAATAAAGCAATAAGCCACTAGAGGATGTGCGTTCGAGTGATTTTGAACTTGACACCCTTAAACATAGTAACACTGTAACACATGACCTTGCATGGCGTATACTAATGCTAAATAAAGCTCTTTCTGATTCCGATTAAACAGACTGTTACATTAATATTATTAATACATTTATATCACAGTTTTAAAAAGAATTACAATTTATTGTGTACAAAACAGTGTTGCAAACTAAAATAATAAAAATGGTGTTACGTTATTGAAATAAAGCTGAAATTGGATGAAAACTTGAAATAAAACTTAAAGAAAAACAATTAAGACGTACTGAAATTGAATAAGCTGAAGTACTAAAATTACTGAACTAAACTTAAAAATTATTTATTTAAAAATTAATTAAAATTGGTAGCTCAGGTCCAGTAACTAACATTAATAGATACAAATTTTGAGTTGAATAATGTATTAGTAAAAGTTACAATGCCTTAAATGCTTTAGAAGTATTTTTTATTGTTAGTTTATTTGAACTAATGTAAGTTACCTATTATTAACAAATGGAACCTATTGTAGGGTTAGATTATTTTTATAAAAAACATTATAATAATATCAAAAATTTCTTATCATATTCTGTGCTGTTATCAACTCAAGCTAACTCTATAATAATTTGTTTAAATGTTACACAACTGAATAAAGTTTATTAAAATAAAATAAAACTTAATGAAACAATGTTGCCTTCACAATTAACGGAAATCATCATTTTAGGTTGAAGTACTAACATACTAAAGCTAAAACTGAAATACAAATACAGGATTATATTATATTATATAATATATTATATTAAATAATTAAACTACAATATTACAATTTTAAAAAAATTACTAAAACTAAAATTTAAATAAAAACTGCAAATATTAAAATAAAAGCCATTTAATATTATAAATACTATAATCGAGCTATAAATAATGCTAAAGCTGTAAAATTAATAACAAAATACAAAAAGCCTGCCTTTTAGCATCTTTTCATTATGAATTAAATCTCTGTTAAAATATACCAACGATTACAACCTAATTTGAATATTATGCTAACCAAATAATGGTGAGATAAAAACACCAACCCTATTATTAACAGCAGACCCGCTCAGAGAAGGACAATTTTGAGCCCAGTCAGAGACCAAAGATTTTTGTGAACTGATGTCGCGATCTGATTTTCGGGATCGGTTAAAAAAAATAACAAAACACTTTTTGTCATATATCATTTTTTGGCAATCATTCAGACACATTTTGAGAATGACGAGGCAAAAAATTGTATGTATTTTGGTAACCCAAATGCAGTATGTGTGTGGGTTGATTAGCAGCAAACAGGCCATCAATCTCTTAAAGAAACCAGCTTGGCTGATACTGCGTTGATTAACCTCTCTTTGTGTGACTCTTCCCTTTAATTAACTCTCCTGTAATGCCACCATAAAACTTCAGCTTCAGGCTCATTTGGCACAGAGCGCTAATTAGCCGCTTATGGTTTTCCCAAAAGAAAAAAAAAGAAAAAAGAAAAAAAATTACTTATTCAGCCTCACAACTGAGTGCTATTGACGGCGTGCTGCTGAGAGTCAAGCAAATGTTATGCTGTCGTGACCCTTCTGAACCCAACACTGGAAGTTAGACATCAGAAAAGAGAGCAAATCAAATGCTGCCAGGGCACATCATGCAGGAGCCCCAACAGAAGCACACGGCTCTTGTCATGCAGGTAGTGCATCGGTGAAAAGCACTTACTCTAACACGGTAAACAGCATCAAGGTCACCACCAGTGCGCAGAGAGATGCTCCGGATCCGATAAACGTCAGTTTCGTCAGAATGCTCTCCTCTTTAGCACTCCACTGCGGGGAAAAGACCCATCAAAACACAACGCTCTGTCTGTCTCTCAATCTAACTGTCTGGGAAACATACGTTAACTACCGTGTATATAAGGACTGATGCCATTACTGCACTGGAGTGGCGCTTAGGCATTAATGTGAGATCAGATTTGCTCGTTATGAAGTTCTGCAGACGAACTTCTCACATAATGCTCAATACAAACCACAAAGACTACTATTAAGGCTCGCTTGCGTTTGTAAGCTAACAGTGGCCTCTATTGGACAGATTGTGTTATAACAGGAAAATGTGATCAGTGAGGATAGTATATTTATGTAAAAGATCAAACAGCATATTAACATTTTTTCAGGCAATAACTTAAACTTGTATTCTACAAGTGTACCATAGTTATATGAGTCAAATATTTTTGTTTTATTAAAAGTGTGTGTTGTGTGTGTATATTCTATAGATAATATATATACAGTATGTGTTTTATAGATATATAATATATATTATATTATAATTTTATGATGTATGCATTGTAGTAAAATTAAATTTAATTATCTATTATATATTTTTTTCTTAATATGTAAAATATATCAAAATATATTATATACCATATTTGTTTAGTATCAATAATTTTATTCATTATAAAATAAGTATGTGTCCAACTAAACTGTATTTCATATTTTTTTATCTGTATATAGAGTTTGTGGTGTATATAATAATAATTATATTTTTTTTTTTTGTTGAATTAGTTGGGTATTATATTATTAATTCATAAATTCATATAGAAACCCAATTTATTGAGTTATTATATCTTATTCCTACCCACAATACGCATAACAACAAACAACCACATATATAATATATATATATATATATATAAATATATAGATAGATAACACCCCATATATCTTAGTGTGTGTTATAAGTTTCAAATATTTTTATATACCATATTTTTCATTAGTATAAATAATTTATTCATAAAATAATAAGTAATGTATATACTAAATATTTGTCTTGTTATAATATAATATAGATTATGTACTTATCTTATTCTTCTAACATTTTCTTTGTATTTTTATAACATATTTATATATTAGTTGTGTGTGTATTAAACATAATTGTAAGTATATAATTAAAGATAGGATTAATAAAAACAATATATGAAGTTTATCTGCAAAAACACTAATCCGTTTTTTTTTTTTTTCAAAAATCCATTTTTTTTTTATGTTATTGTGTTGTTATTGTGTTAGTTAGCGGTATTTGTTAGTTATTTTTTTACCTAATCAAAATAGCCAGACCGCAGTCTAATTGAGATTAACTGGAATGCACAATGAAAAAACATGATTTTTGAAAATTGTTAAAAAAAAAGTTATCTGTTTTTGCAAATGAACTCTTCATATATAAAATGTAAACGGATTCTTTGTTCGATTTTTCTTACAGTTGAAAGCACAAAGTCTAAACATACCCTGTGCTCCATATAATTCATGAGGACAGCAAAATTGGTGGTGTGGTTGCAGAAGCAGGAAGTGACATCAGGAGGAGAAGGCAGTGCTCTGCACCCTTTCTTGGACCAAGCACTTGTATGACCCGCCCTTTGGACACGAGACACTACATCAGAGACTGTAATATGACATGACCCCTGTTAGCAGTTTTATAACAGCATTACGTTCTCTTACATGATATTCCAAAAGACGCAGACGGGAGTGACTTGTTTGGAATACTCTGCCTAAAGAAGAAAAAGGAAAATCATTATTTTTATATAATTTAAAACTATTAGTTTTATTTTTAGATTTTCTGTTTTCACTTTCATTTTAATGAAAGTTTTAGTAATTTTGTTTTAAGTTTTAATAATTTGTATTAGCTTGTCTACATAGTTAATAATTAATATTTCATTTTTAGTTTTAGTTATTTTAGTACTTAGTTAAACTAAATGAAAATAAGAAATAAAACAAGTTCGTTTTTTAATTTTATTTCTGTTAACGTTTATTTTATTATCAGTAACAAAAATGTTTTGTTTTTTTAATGGTTTTAGTTTGTTAACAATAATAACCCTGCATCAGAGGTTAATCAAATATATTCACTTCTTAAAACGTTTTTAAGTGTCTTTTTACCGTAATCCCAGAGGATAAGGTGTACTGGACAGAGACAGGAACATTTTCTGCCCTGGAAACATCTCGAACTGTTGCTGAGATTACTGCTGTGGCCAGCTGACCAGTGTGATGCCTGCAAATACATGAACAAAACAGTGTTAATATAATGAATTATGACGCCAATCAACTATAAATCAAAATGTGAAGATTAATATTGATGTAGAAAATTCAGCATGCTCATGCTAACCTCTTGTCTGCTTGTTGGTCAGCAAGGGTTTTCACCTCCAGTCTGGACAACATCTCTAACAGGTTACTGTAGTAGGTATGAATAACCATCACTTCCTTGTGGCCTGTCAAAAAAATATTAGCTTCTGATTAAATCGTGGCATTTATCTGTAGAAATACAAAAAATACCCAAAAGCCCTTTATGTCTCACCCAGAGAAAAGACTCGCTGCATTTCTGACTCTGGTATGAGGATCTCATCATGGCTGCCGAACTGTCTGCCGTGAACCGAGGGCTTGTACACACAACCGCAGCTCATTGGCGTCAGCCTCCGCGGCTCCAGATGAATATCTAAGGAAGCAATTGATCTCGTGACTCTCAAAATAACAAAAACTCATCATTGTTTGTACAGTTTTTATGGTGGGACAGCCAAAATTGCCATGGCTAAATAGTAATAACTGCTTGAATGCAATGAGGTTTATCTTTATTACTCTACCTCTCAAGAAAGCAAATATTGACTCCCATTTTTCAGAGGTCAGAGATGATGCTAATTGAAGCAAAAAACCACTGTACCCATGTTCTTTGTTGACATTGTGAAGCTTTTGCACTCGATCCAGAGAGCATCCGCCAGCATACACAGCAGCTTGTCAATGTTCTCCACCATTGTCAACGGTCCAGGGTAATTCTATGAAAATACAGGAAACTGACTCATAAACTTGACAGAAGAGTGGTCTTTTTTAGAGGATTTGGTTTCAGAAGAGTCTATTTCAGTCTCATAACAAACCCCATGTGCTATCAAAACCTCCCATTGTTCGGCCATATCAGGGTTGATGAGCCTGCTGACTAGTTCCAAGCAATTGCGGATCATAGATATGAAGACATCAGTGGAAACTACTATTTTATTGAGTTGAGTGGCCTTATCGATGGTTTCTGTGAGGTACAGAAGATCAGAATGTGTGAGGATGTCTGCTTTGCGGTCCATAACTCTCAAAATGGCACTCAAGAGGAAAACATGACGAGTCAGATCATTTTCAGGGACCAAGGTTACATTTGTATCCTGTGGAGAAAGAGAAGGATAATGTAAGATCAGGTCATTAGACAATTATATTGAATATCTGTGTCAATAGTGACTGCATTTGGATCCTTATAGTGTATGTTTATAGTGAATCTAATAAAAATCAACCGTGAGCTCGATCTAACTCACAGGTTTGGAATGAATCTCATTGCTGACTTGTGAGAAGAACGAGGTTCCAGGAAAACCAAAGTCCAGCTCTGAAATGAAGAAGGAAAATGCCTGGATTATGGCACATGGACAAACGCACAAGAAACTGCATTTTAGGGCTCCAGTCAAAACAAAAAAAATTACAAAACAAAATGCAAAAGATAACAAAACTTCACCAAAAAAAACACAATAAAACAAAAAAAACATAAAAAATAACATAAAACAAAACAAAAATGCAAAAGATAACAAAACAAAACCACACAAAACAAAAGCAAAATGAAACAACACAAGCATAAAACACAAAACAAATATGCAAAAGATAGCAAATCAACAACTAAACACAAAACCAACACAAACAAAAAATAGGGAGTCACTATCTCTTCCCCACACCGCCCCCCCCCCCCATATATATATAACTATACAGTATATAGTATATACATATATTATATATATATTATGGTTGTGTGTGTGTGTGGTGTGTGTGTGCAATATAATATTAAGGTTTTGTCTCTTAGAAATGCCATTTGACATTGAGTTGACAGTAGTAGTGAATTTGAGTTGGGATGCGGATGTAAATTTATGTTCATTATCAAAAACAGTAACATCTGTAAAAATTGTAACAACCTCGTTTTTTATATGGTGAAATTAAATTTTTCGGACTGTTTAAGGTGTTTTTTTTTAACCATTGGTCTTCCTTAGTAGCATACATTTAGATCATGATACCCACAGTTAAAACCACACATATAGCACCTCAATACTGTGGTAAAAATGCAGCTATATGGTTTCTAGGCAGCCTATTTGTATGAAAAACAGTAGTCTAAATACATTTAGTATAAATGCACAAACGCTATAGCTTAATCACAAATATACTGTAATTACATTCCATTACTCCTTTAATACATGTCTAAATTAGTATGATAAATTCGATATAAATATCACACATTTCTGCCACAATACCATGGTGCAGTTAGTGTTCCTACAATAAAACCAAGGCAAGTTAAACGATGGCGATTTGTAGATTGAAAAGCCTTCTGACTGTATCGTTGCAGTTTTTCTGTTGTTTGTCAGCGCCGTTTCATTTGGATAGTTTATATCAGTTGACTGATACTAGTTTATATCAGTCATGTGTGTTCTTCGCTGAATTCTAGCGCTTCACACTGGATCTCACAGTGCTGTTTAGTGGTTGCGTGATCAGTGAGTAAGCACATCTGCTCTAGTCAGCCTCGCTCTACGCTGGTAAATGGACCGTGTGACACGGTTCAAATGAGTAGCACTGTTTTGTTCTGCTTTTGGCTCATAACCATTGAATCGAATATTTATCCAACTCGTTTTATTGAGGAAAATTATATCACTATAATTATAGTTATCGTTTCATCGCCCAGCCCTACCTCAAAGTATATCTGCAGGTTGGGAACCACTGTCCTAAAACACAATATATATTGAATATGACTCTTTACTTACACATTTTCATATGAACAAACAGTGAATAAATAAATGTCAGTCTCACAAACTAAAAGTATACACCTCAATAACGGTTCCCGGGTAACTGAAAAATGACTTGCAGTGCAACTTGTAGTCATCAGTATTGTGAACTCGGTCATAAACTATTCACAATTTCACAAATCTTTTTGATGGCCTCAATAAAAAGAACAGGTTCATAAGGCTAATTTTTCCATTGATCGAACATCAGGTTGTTATTTTCGTAAAATAATTTGCAACTCACTAAGTTGTGGTTTGGAACGCTAAAATGTCCTTATCAAACCTTTAAAGGTGAAAACGATATATTTTATATTTTGTAAACGCATGTTACTGAGCGTATTATTCACACATATGTTTCTTTTTAATTAACTTTCATAATATCCAAGTGGAACAGACTTTTCTTCATTCAATCAATAACTAATGGATAGAACTAAGTCCCACCCTACATTTTTTTATTTTTCAATAATCTATTTCACAGAATAAAAGATATGTCACTACTTGTGTTACATTGGGTCTAGAGCTTCAGAATGTCATAAAGCAGGTGATCACCTTTTGGGAACAGGCAAACACTTCCTCTGGGAGTAGTACATAAGCTATTAACGGGTTTTCCACTTGCAGGGTCAAAGGCTACACAGGATTTGTCAGAATTGATGGAAAGATTGTGATGCAGACTTGGATCCAACCCAGAGATGACCAGCTGGTCTTGTGGTTGGATTTTGGAACCTATAAGAATCAAGAACAAAAACTAGTTTAGCAGAAAATGGATATTTTTTGAGAAAATTCATCTGTCTGGGGTCACCGAACAGCCAGCAACCCAAGTTTGTTTCTAGTCTGCCAATTTTAAGATGTCATCATCGTGAGTCATAGTTCTTGAGCTCTCCAAGTCTGTAAAGACCATGTGTCCTCTCTTCAGAAAAGAATAAGGGTCCATTACTCATGTGAAGTGAAGAGTATATTCTAAAGGGTGGGTCTCAGCATTACCGCATGGATGAACTATTTACAACCATCTCAGCCTGTTGTTACCAATCAAAACTTGGCTGTATTCGCATGGCGGGAGAGTGGAAATTATTATGCAAAGATGTGAGGGTGACATGGCGACTCTACCTTGACATGGCGAGTTCCCTCTACGTGTCTGCAAGGACGTCTCTATTTCCAGCGCAGACTCATTCCACTTGAAGAACAAACCAAAAGGGACGGCTGAGCAAAGTTTTTCCATGCTTTGGATTTCAGATTTGACCAAGAAACGATCCCACATGTACAGCTGCGTAACGTTCCCACAAAGCGCCTTGTCGTTATTGTAGCCCCCGTAGGTCTCCTGGTCTTGTCCAATCATGAAAAGGCCATCGCCTCCGATGTGACTGGTTGAGTTGAGGGAATTCCCAGAACCCACAACCGCTCCATCCACCCAGATGACCCACTTCCCGGTATTCCCGTCCCAACTCGCGCATACAAAGTGCCAGGAAGCATCGTTGGGAAAGCCAGTTATGTAGGAGGTGTTTGAACCATGCACCAGCAATGCAAGGTGGACCGGTTCGTTCCCGGTGATTTGTGCTTGGAGTTGGAATTCTTTAATGAACGACTGAATGGCGTATGAGAAGACTGTGGAAAGTCCTTGGCAAGTGGGATCAAGCTGGAGGTGAGCGCAAACCGTAAGCGCTTCCATGTTAGGGAACTTGTGGCGTAGGCGAGCTGATTTCCGGTGCGGACGCATTGGAAATTCCAGCATGTATATGTCTGGAGGACCTGGAAAACAACCTGTAATGTTTACTAAAGAACAATATTGCCAATGTAGCAAATATGAGGCGTGCTGGGAAATGTGGGATATGGTGCTCACCAGTTTTTTTAAACATGCCTGCACTTTCTATCCATACGGGTTGGGTGATATTTAGGGATCGCAGAAAACTGTTCAGCTTTTGAATCTCTTCAGTACTGGACACCATCACAAAGGACCCTGAACGCTGGAGGCAGAGGCTGCGGGCAACGTCCCATGGCTGACGATCTGGCACATACTCAGGGTAATAGTCATCATGTGTAAGCAGGGTTCTGCTCTCCACTGTAAACACAGGGGTATTTTAGTTGACAAACGCAAACATCTTATGCATTTGGCACTTTCGGTGTTAACAAATTGTACATGTGTTTTCAAACTTTCCTTTGGATTGTTTTAGTTACAGATGGTGTCTTTCATATTAACATGTTTTATATAATAGTGAGAGGACCATAAAACAGTCCTGCATGATTTGATCTGAATTTTAAGCATGTTAAACAATTACACTATGAATGCTCTGATTACCTTTTTCCATGCAGTGATGAATGAGGACTTTGGGGGGGTGGGGAATGTTTATAATTACATAAAAAATAATATTGGTTCAATACAAATAGGTATTCGTTATATTTATTTTAACGATATTAACATAAGTATTCATATAAGGAAGACTTAGCATTTTGCCACATAATATTTAAACGTATATTGTATTATTGATTACTTACAATAACGTTGGAGCAAATAATTTTCAACAGATTCATCCTAAGAGACAAAATACTCATCAACAGTGACACAAGTGAAACTTTTTATTGGAAAAAAAAACCCTAAAAGGTATTCTTTTAGCAGTAGTAAACACTTTCAACGAAAGTTCAACTTTGCAGGACATTACTTCATGAATATGTATATAAAAACGGAATAAAACGTCAATTACCTGATATGAGGTAAAGTTATAGTAGGAAGTCATAAATACAATATTTAATCTCGAAGAGTAAAGTTTAGCAAACGGCTGACGCGCTTTCCGTTGGAAGTGTTGAGAGTGACTCTGAGTGAGATCATGAGAGAAGCAGCGCGCGCCTCCCGCTCTAGAACACTCCCCTCACCATCAACACTACTTTTATATTTGAGTTCGAGAGCGATACCATAACTGCTTTACGCGTATTGTTCGTTCTAAATAAAATCTTTTAATTTACGTAAACGATTGTTTACGGTGTAAAATAAAAAAAAATCGATTTTTATTATTATTATTTTAATTTACGTGTTTAAATATGGCTTTAGCATTTCAAATGAACACATTTTAACATAATTTATTATTTTTTAATTAAAATAACTTTAGACATAACTTATTTTAAACAATAACATATCGTGTTGCCCCCCGCAAGATTCTTCTAGTTAAAACCATAAAATGTGCAGTTTGAAATAAAATAAACATTAACATGGAAATAAAACATTTTATAAACCTTAAACTTATTTTATTTCAGTTAGACAACTAATTTTCTCATTTTCATTTACTTTAACTTGGTGTACTAAAAACTATATATAGTTAAAAAAATAATTTTTTTTTAAAAACCACTCCTGTGAAGAATACTTTACATAAACGATTAAGTAAAACATATCATATAACACATAGCTACCATATTTGTAATGAAACTCAAATAAAAATACAAAACAATGTTACTTTGTAAATGAGCCATTTTCCAACAGATTGCAGTTACGACCAAGATTAAAATAAATAAATAAATTATATAGAAACACAGAAAAGGCATGCAATTGTGCAGTATGTTTAAATAGAACACCAGACTTCTTGTCCCAGTGAGTGCTTATTACTGAAAGTATAAATTAGTGTGGAACAATTACATGATCCAGAGTAAATGCCACTGCAAATGCTAAAAATCTCCATGCAAATGATATTGTGAAATATCAGTGCGTCCAAGCCTGTGCAAAAGTTTCAAGTGCAAAAATATATTCAGAAGAAGTATTTTCTGCATGAGTTATAAAAGACTTGGGTGCTTGATCACTTGCAAAATACACTGAAACCCATCTTCATAAGTTATACTCTTAAGCCCTTCTTTAAAATACTAGTTAAATCTACAGGTCGTACAAAATTTGCAGACTGAGTGCATACTGTAAATACATCAAAATGAAAAGTGAGCCAACTTTAGCATTAACCATTATACCAAATATAGTTATATATATATATAATTAGTAGCCCTTCAATCTGCGGCTATCCAAAAATCACACCCAGCGGGCGTCTCTTGAACATGTGCTAATGCCTGAAGAAAGAGAATACACAACTTTAGGGACGGTTCGATTTCTGCTGCCATAACCTGGGTGAACAAACTGTCTGTCTGTGTCCAGCGTCTGTAGTGTACTCCATCTGTGCTTTTATCGAATGCTGCTGTCAAAGCCTGCAGCGCCAAGTGCACCATGATGTTCTTCTCACATGGAAGCCAAAGACTGTCGGAACGTCTTCCAGGTATTTCACGTGGAACACCATTGATGACATCATCAATTGTCTTGGACAGACACTTTATCGTCTGACTAAGGACAGCGTCGCTCCCCCTCCCTGTATTACATTAATAAAATGAAGTCATGTCACATATATGTCATATCGAAGATGTGTTTCATATGAATGCTATTGTGGAAAGATTGCTGTACCCTTTAGAGAGCGCAACAAAGACAAGTGGAGATCTTTGATCGCCCGGTTCAGTGGGAGGAGTTTAGCGGTGGTGTTCTGAATTGCACAGAAGTCCAAGCCTTCATCATCCTCTGAACAATCCTCAGAAGAGCCTGACCTCTCCTGTGAAAGAGCAGATGTACAAATATCTCTTAAAGTGAAAGTTCACCACAAAAAAAACCTCAAACTAATCAAAACCCAAAGCAAAACCAAACAAAAACTACATTTAAAAATGTAAAAATAAATATAAAAAACTAAATCAGACCAAAAGCACACCAAACAAAACCAACCCCCAAAAAACAAAATGACCAAAAAAAACTAAAAACCCAAAGCAAAATCAAACAAAACCACAAAACAAAAGAATGAAATAAAAACAAAAACTAAACAAAACCCAAAGCAAAACCAAACAAACCCACAAAACAAAAGAATGAAATAAAAACAAAAACTAAACAAAACCCAAAGCAAAACCAAACAAACCCACAAAACTAAAACTAAAATAAATAAATAAAAACTAAAGCTAAACATAAAAACTAAACAAAAACAAATTTTAAAATAAATAAAAATCAAGCCAGACCAAAAACACACCAAACATCTCCCCCAAAAAAAGAAAACTAAAAACCCAAAGCAAAATCAAACCCACAAAACAAAAAATAAATACAAACAAAAACTATCAGTAAAACTAAACAAAAACAATTAAAAAAAAATTAATAAAACAATCAACTATAGCAAAAAAAAAAACCCCCCCCCCCCCAAAAAAAAACTACAAAAACTACAAACCCAAACAAAATCAAACAACCCAAAAAATTTACCAAAAAAATTAAAAATAAAAACTAAAACTATTACATAAAAACGAAACTAAACACCACAAACCCCCAAAAAAAGAAAAAAAAAAAAACCCCCTCAATACAAACTGAAACAAGCCACACACGATCCAAATCAAATAATTAATAATATATAATAATAATATAAGAATAAAGACATAAATTACATAAACAAATAACCAACCAGACCAAACAAACACAATCCAACCAAAAACCAAACAACCTCCAACCAAACACCTAACAAACATCAAGGGAAATAAAACCAATACAAAACCCCCAAACAAAGAAATCTCAATAATTAAATATAAATAAATATATTTTAATTAAATATATAAATTTATTGTAGGCTATCTTATTTGTTTTAGACCACAGGGTTTAGGTATGGTGAGTGGGTTTGAGAAATGAGTGAGCTTGTGGGTGCATCCATTTTTCCTTATCCCAGCATCCCATTCTCTTGCTGAACAATAACAACGAGCCTGTAGTTTGTGTATTGAAGATAACAGTTACAGCCACATTAAGGTGACAGATGACACTCCACTCAAACCATTTATTTTGTAAACAGCAAAACGACCCAAGACGTGCGATAAGGCCGCTCAGGTTTGGCGTTTTACAAGCGCTGTCTCCCTCAGTCATTGTTGGGCTGGTCATCAATCCAAAACATTTTACACTCAATGACAAGCAACAGCTGTTTGTTAGGCGTACCGACAAACAGCAGCGGAAGTAGCTCTGCAGAGTGCTGGTGACATCCATGGCGCTGGATTTCTGAATCTGTGAAATATATTAGAATTTATATTATGAAATGTTATTACAGTACACATCCATATCAGTTATTAATGTATACATTTATAGTTCAATATTAACTGGATCAATAAAGATCCCATTTTATCAAGTAAATTATTTATTAAGAGAACTTACTGGTATATGAGCAGATGAAAGATCTCGATGCATCTCTGTGGTGATCTTCTGACCAATGAGGAGAAGATCGGTCACACTCTGACGAATCCCATTCTGCAAAGAAGCCACCACAGACCTCTAAAGACAAAGAGAATGGTGTTGTATTTTTTGATTCTGACTGGTTTTAAATGTCAGATCTACTATTGGGCTGTAAACGGCAGCTATTGCACAAGAAATTTACCCATGTTGTCTATGATTTCTGAACCATGTTCATTCAAAAGAAGATCAGTCCCATTCACTGCCGCCAGAAAACCGATGGTTTTGAGAGCCGCGTTCATACACTCTGCAAGCCTCCTCTGGGCCTGTTACCATGGAGGAGATCTCAGAGTCACAGCCCTGAAAGTCCAACACTCCTATAAGGCTTTTACCGAAAATTCCAAAGTTGATACTTAGCACAACAAAATTCTTTAAAACGACTTCTGTTTTTTAAATGTATTCTATCATTGCATTTGTAAATGCATTTTACTATTAGATACTTCCGTAGAGGCAATTTAAGCCAATATATAATCAGGTGAGAAATCTAATAAATTGATTATCAGATGTTTAAATGATGATAAATTTACAAGAAGATATTATTTAATTAAAGGGGTGGTTCACTGTTTTTTTTTCTAGGCTAGATTGTGTTTATGGGGTGCAGTCTAACATGTGTTAATGCTTATTTTTTTAAAAAACGCATTATTTTTCACATAATTTACCTTTATTCCACACCGCTCTGTCCCTTCTCTGAGAAACAGGCTGATTTTTATGAAGCCCCGCCCTCAGAAATAGGCGATGGGTTCTGATTGGTTAGCTAGCCCAGTGTGTTGTGATTGGCTAAACCGCCTCTAGTACGCATCTAATCGTCCCGCCCCTCTCCTCAGCGGCATGTGCTCCGGTTGTATTGTAAACAACGGCGTTGTAAATATCGCTTATCAGTTTGAGCCTGATTGAGAAGCAGAGGATATTATTGAAGAGGATCGTGCAGAACCTGTGCAAGCATGGCTTTTAATAGTAGGCCTATGCTTTTTGGCATACTTTTAGATATGCTGTTATTTGCAAATGCTACTGCTTATGTTAGCTTTTAATATACAGTTTTGTCCTGATTAAAGCTTTAATACAGTACGGCAACTGCACGCACGTCCATGTTTAACGCTTCTCATAGCTATGTGAAAATAAGAGTATAATTGTAACAGTTCATTGCTGGAGCTGAGCTGAATGAGAGAGAGAGAGAGAGGAGGAGAGAGAGAGATGCAGAGCGTGTGCAGAGCAGGGGGACGCGAGGAACAGTATTAAGAACCGCTGCTTTAGAACATTGATTTTGAAACTTGTGAATCCATTAGAACCGTTAGAAGACAGAATCGCGATTCATATATGAATAGATTTTTACGTGCACCTCTAGTTTTCTCTTCCTCTTCTCTAAAGCAGCGCAGCATGGCCCCGCCCCCTTCGTTGCGTGTTTGGGTTTATCTGGGTTTGTGATGTCACGAACCCGGGAAGTAACTTGTTGTAGTCCCTACCAGCCGTTTTTGTAGGCATTAAACTGCCAGAATTTTAAAAGACGATATCTCTGTTTGCATTGATCTTTCAGCTTCGTAACTTTGGAGATATTGTTTATGCTCAAACAGCAACATTACACACTTACTAACGTTAAAAAAGTTAAATTGTAATCAACCACCCCTTTAATTAATTTCATTAAATCAAAGAAATGCATACAACTGATTAAATTAATTTTACTGATTATTATTATTATTTATATTTACCAACATTTAGCCATTTCATTATATATTTATTTGATAGAAGCTGATTGAGTGGTTTTAATTTGCCTGTACGTAGTAGTAAAATGCATATGTTAATCACTTGTATACCTTAATATTTGTTCAAAGAAATATTAAGGTATTCAAATGACTAACAAATGCATTTTACTACTACGTACGGGCAATTAAACCACTCCATCAGTTCCAAGAAAAAATATAATAAATAAATATATATATATATTTATATATATAGACTATATATATAATATATAATATAAAAATGTTGATAATACATTAATTATTATGTATTATTATATTAATATATATTAAATATTAAATTAATCTAAAGAAACATATCACATCACTAATAAATAATAATTACATTTCTTTGATGAGGATATTGCATTTTTTTTCATATGATCCCCCTACAGAGCTAAATAACACAAATGCAGCTGACGTTTTATTAATTGACTCTGAATTGTAATGAGCACCTGAATGAGCAACTGAAGGTAGCCTCCAATTTTCTTGACATCCGTCTTGAGCTCCTCAGCTCTCTGAGACACTGAATCAGAGCTGGGCTTAATGCTGTACACCCAGTGCATGGTAATGAACACATCCCTTTCAACAGCAGACGTGGCCTTCACTAGATGAGTCTGGGCTTCAGTACTACAGACAAACATTGTTCACATACACACAAACAGAACAAAATGAGGCTCTTTGTGTGGTGCTGTGATGACAGGTCTTGTGCATTCATATTGAGCTGAATATTGACACTGATGAATGGCTTTGTTGATTTAGGTTTGTTAAAAACGCTGATGCTTACAGTTCTCCTGACTGTCGTCGTCAAGGTGTTCATAGTGGTCTGCGATGGACTTCACAGCACGGTGAATCGCCAGCAGGGTTTCCTAGGTACGAGTGGAGGGTGCTAACAGCGGGTTAGTTTGTCACCTAAGCTTTCGCTCTTCTCCTCTGTCGACTGGCAGGACCGCAGACGAGCCACGGCAGAGCCAATCAGATCTTTGCAGATGGTTGGGAGGGCGGAGTCAGAAGTGCTGGAGTGCAGAGAGGGGGGCTTGTTCATCAGCCCTAAAAAGACACAGAATATCAAAGTTACTTAATATTTTCAAGGGGGAAGCAGTCATATTTCTTAAGCAGGCTGAAAAAACTAGTCTGTTATTCTAGTATTATTTATTATTTCAGTATTATTTATGTACTATCATAGTTTTTATTAATATTTTCAATTAGCTTTATCTTTTATTTTCAACTTTATTTAAATTTGTTTAAGTTTTAGTGACTTTGTTGTCTTTTGTTCTTTATATTTCTATATATATTTAATACATTTTTATTGTAGTACTGTATTTAGTTTTAATTGTAGTACTAATTTTACTTTAAGTTATATATTAGTTATACTAATGTTTAGATTTTATTTCAGCCTTGAATAAAACAAAAAACCTAAAACAATAAATAAAAACAAACAAGTGAGTGATACTAAAGCTGCAATAGATTAAAATTAATCTGATTAATCACATCCTTTTTCTGTGATTAATCGCGATTAATTTCACACTTCATGAAATTAAGCATAGACCATTTATCTTGTTTCAAATGGTTATTTTGTCATCATTTGCTATATACAGCAAAGTAAACCAAAAGATTGAAGGGTGATTCTCAAAAATCTGTATTTTCTGCAAGCTTTTCTCAGGATAAATGTAGATGTCTTTCCAAAAAAGGACTCTAAAAGAACTCCAAAACTCCAAAAGGACACCAAAGAACCAAATGAAATAAGGAGCCCATAGGCAAGAAAAAAATTTAAAAAATCCATATTATATCGGAATGTCTAGTATGTGTACAGTGCAACAGCAAATTGCTTTTTTTACATTTTAGAGAAGCCAAGTTGCGATACCGAACAGGACCACATGGTGATGCCAAAAAATCCATAAACCAACCACCTGCTGGCTGCATATATCTACTACAGTACACGGATCCATTCAGTATAACTAAACACAGCAACATAAACATGACAAATCAAAACATTATCGCGAATGTGTGTGGAAACTACGTGAATGTACGGAAATGTCTGTGCAATACAATATGCGATCAGTGCGTCATGAGCACTCATACACGCATTAATATAACAGACTCACACGTGCTTACTGTGCTGTACGACTCCTGTACACCACCGCAATCGTCTCGTCTTTAACTTGATTGCAGTCTTCATACATCAAAACTTTACTAGCGAGACTGGTTATCCAGTCGAGAAAACGTAGTTTGCGTCTCATCTGGCCATACAGCAGTGGGATGTGTTAACCATCCGTCTGTAGGCTACTTCACACAGCGCGACGTGTGAGGGCTCGCGCTCTTCAGAGACAATCACAGAATATGACAGAGCTCGTGTTTAAAAGCGAAACACACTGGAATGAATAATTCACTGAAAACGCAACGCAAGTCTGTTCTCTCTGCAATCTCTGATGTAATCAGCCTGGTTTCCTTCATATTAGCGCTGTTTTGAAGCGCTTTCCCGGAGTTTTCCCACAAGCAGAGAAGCAACAGTAATTTTGCAATAACTGCGTTAAATTATTTTTAACGTGTTAAGGATTGTAAAATGAATCGCATGCGTTAATGTTGACAGCCACTACACAAAAACAAAACTCTAAACAAAAACAAAACAAGTGAGATGCTACACAAAAACTAAACTAAAAAAATAAATAAAAATAAATCATACAGCTATGCATTTCAGGCCTTTGAACCAATGAGATTACACAGTTTTTGATGTAATATTTATAGTGCATATTTCCATTTTTTCAATTACTGAAAACAATTTTTAATAGTTTTAGTTAACACTGGTTTGCAAATATGTTCCAAAAACGAGTGAGCTGCCTACGTAGACGTTATTTTGAAGACTATTTTTGTCCATACAGTGAAAGTCAATGGCGACCAAAACAACATTGTTTGGACTCTTTTGACTTTCATTGTATTGACAAAAAATACTGAACGATTTTTAAAAATTGAAAAACGTCATACAGGTTTGAACAGTTAGTAAATTATGACAGAAATTTACTTTTTGAGTGAATTATCTCTTCAAAACTACTAATCTAAATGATGATAAAATCAAAGAGTCATGAAGACATATACATACATACAATATAAAGGCTACTTTACCAGTGGACTGTGAGGGAGCACAGTGTAGGCTTTGAATGGGGTGCACTCGGATCTCATATAGATGCCCAGAAATCCTCCTGCTCTTCAGCAAACTTCTACTCCTGAGCCACAAGAAACAGAAAATAAGAAATAGAGATACATTTGAACTTATATCTTATATCTCATTATCAGTCAGATAACTCTTCTTCCTAAACAGATAGTTACATGATGTACACTTTGAGTTTACTGCTCATCCCAAGGACGGAAAGACAAGAGAGGAAGTCAAGAGGTGAAAAGGAATATCTATGAGCTGGCTGTAGTTACATACTCTTGTAGGCAAAGAAAATGGTTTAAAAATGCTGCAGGAATGTTCATTTCCATAGGGCTTGGTTTATAAAGGGAAAAATATCATCATGGTGGAAGACAATAACCAGTGTTGGGCACAAAGTATGCTTCTGTTCTTTCATTCCTCAACACAGAAGTACAGAGCCAAAGAGCAGCATCATGGACTCCATGAGAAGACTAATAAATTCAAATACCTTCTGTGAGAGAAAGACGAGGTTGAGGAAGAGGCAGATAGGTCTGGTTCCCACTCATCATTAGGGTCGTAAAACATGTCGTCATCTTTAGAGGCGCTCTCCATCTACAGCCAATAAACATCAGACTTGATTTAGCCGCAGATACTTTTACGATAATAAGAGCAACTGCCAATACTACATGCTTCCTGCTTTTACTGGGTAATTACAAGGAAATAAACAGGCTTCAAATGGCCTCATATATTATTGCATTCAAACAACTAAGCTCTGTGTTAAATACTCAGGACTTTGTTCAAATCAAGTGTGGCGTTTTCAGATTTTTACTCAAAATTTTATGGATTGGCCATAATTGAGGGCTATAAACACATGAAATGTGCGTTTCATTCATACTGGGCACCAGAGGGCACCCTCGCACAGAAACACCATGTATGCATCACAGAACTAACAGAACTGATGACGTTCCAGGAAATCCCTAATATGGATAAAGGCATTGCTATAGCTGTAACTAAAATGAATTAAAAAATGTGAATAATTTAAAAAAAAAAGATATAACTGAATGTTTTGAATGATGAAATATCAAGCTCACCTGCCACAATATATGGTTTATTTGTGTTCTTCAAGCCATCTGGGGTATTTTCATAATAATTAAGTATATTTATAAAACATTCCTAATTGACATAGCCTTTATTAGGGATGCAACAATAACGTTCGGTACTGGTTATCAGGGATGCGGGCCCGATACTGGTCTCCTGTACTCGTAATTGTACTCGTTAAAATGCCCCGATACAAAACACAGATACCACATAGCATGTGATAAGTGCCAAATTCAGACAAAGAAACACCAACAACAAAACAACAGACAGCAGAAAGGAGTTATTATTAGAGATTAAGGATATCTACGAAGTATATGTATACAATGAATATAATGTTAAACATTCAGTATTAACGCCTGTATAGCAGATGCGCAAGCTTGTTGAGTGAATATACCTTTCTCACAGACATCACTGGAAAGTTTGTAGTTCGGTCAGATATGTCAAAAACAAGTAAGTAAAACAATGCACAAGTTACTTAACGGTAGGGAGAGAGAGAGAGAGAGAGAGAGTGAGCGCATATATCTGGTGTGTGATCTTGCGGTTCACTCACTTAGAACACGCATCATTTGGATTAAAACTAAATCTTAAATAAGACCATTTATAGGGGCATTCGCTATAAACATTGTTTATTTTCAACCTTAGGCATACATGACTTACTGGCAAAAGTGAAACTAACAGCCTGTATGAAATGCGCTAGACTGTACTACTGTCCTCTCATTCTGCACAAGTACAAATACGTGCACGTGTTGCGCTTGTTTTGCTTGCTTGAGTGTTTCTGCATTATATGAGTGGCTTTGGAATATAACCGCAGCACGTTTCAGATGAAAAAAAAATGCGACTTCTATTTCTGAAAATATAACAGTTAGGAGATTTATAACGAGTGGATCCCTGCATTATTACAGCAAAGCGCGTGATTACAGTACTAAGCCGCGGCTCTAATGCTATTAATTTAAAGATGATGTACCATAGAGCAAAAAATTAACATTGAAAGTAACAAAAACTTGTAAAATAATTTTTAATGGGCATAATTAAGTGTGAAATTAACCGAAGGATATACAGTCAAACCAAAAATTATTCAGAGACAAGATATAATTTTTGATATTTTTTTTACTAGTGTGTAAATACTGTCATACTAACAGCAAATTTTTTGGTTGATTGTAATCCATTACATACATTTCTATCAAAATTATAACATTATCAAGCTGAATTTGTTCTGACACAGTTAAATTCTGAGTTTTTGTCATATTTTATTACCGTTTTCTAAATTATAGCGAATAAACTGTGATAATGTGAAAAATGCTGAAGGTGTCTGAATAAATTTAGGTTTAACTGTATCTATTTGATAAATAAAGTTAAACAACTAACAATATACATACTTTTTTGGTTTCTGTACCCAATATTAAAAAAAATTACAAATGCAATAAAAAATAGCGGTTCATCGCGTAGCTTACCGGGATCGGCAAGTCAAAAAATATATCAAAGTATCGGTTATCGGGCGAAAAAGAAGCAAAAGGTAAGTAAAGCGTAAGTACCAGTAAGAGTAAGTAGACAGTACTAGGTACTGAAAAAAAGTGGTATCGGTGCATCCCTAGTTTTACAGTATATAATATATTTTCTGCCTCATTCTATGATAAGAATCCACATCAGATCGGAAAAGAAAGTTATTTCAAACATTCGACTGATTTAGTGGAGTAAAAACAAGTTATAGTGTTCTCTTTTGTTGGACAACAGGTTTAGAAATGCTTATCATTGCAAGTCATTACAAGGGAAGATATATGGCGTGTGTTGCTTTTTCAAATGCATGTTATAAGTGGGGAAGAGTTTCCTCATGTCAGCATGTGAACTTACGGCACACACACAGCCAATTCTGAGAGAAATAAAAACACACGGGCATTATTTAAATGCAAACCGAAAAAACACAAAAGAAAAACAAGCAATTCCAAGTGCATATTGAAACTGGGGAGGTTGTACCAACGGGTTCCATATTATATTGAGAAATTGGGACACCTACTACAACCCTGCATAAATTAATCAAAAACACTGCCATATTATTAACTGTGCTAAAGTAAATATACTTTCTTCTTATAAGTTACAAAAGTGCTTTAGCTCAAAAGGCAGTGCGATGAGAAATTTGCGTCCCTGTTGTTTATGACAGACAGCAGGAATATTAGACAGCTGTCACTTTAAGACCGAACATCCAGATCCAATTATACTGTTACACGTGCATTTTCTTCTCAGTGTTTGACTTCGACCAGATTAAGACAATTTTACGAGGATACTTGCAATCACAGGCATTTTGCCATACTTATAGCCAATACTCACTCGCTCTATGGCAGCGGATTCATGTGTGCGGCCTGTACGCACCTCTCAGACCGCAAAATAGTCTCACAGAATACAAGTTACTATTGAAGAATAAAATGTCATTAGCATGCGCTAGTGGTGAACAAAAAGAGCATGACCAAGTACAGTTTAACAGTTGTACTTTTTATGTTTGCTTAAAAAATGGAAACTGTGAAAGAGGATGTTAAAAGACAGTTTTAAGTTTTTGCGCCGTGTCGCATTGATCAACATGCCATTTCATGTCGCATTTTTATTGGCTGGTCAGTGGATGTAGGTTGTAGCAGCAAACACACTGTGCAATGATCATGCTGAATTTCTGACACTGTCAGAAAATGATCGTAGGCTATCTTTGGTCGCAAGACCATGACAACGGTCATCTTTGAACCTCTCTCACTGTACGACATAGGGCCACCGTTTAGGAGCCACAATCACAGAAATTGCCACGATTGTTTCACGATGCCAATCTTTTGTCAGCCAAAAATCGTTCAGTGTGTAGAAGGCTTAAGAGCGATAAAGATGATAGTCTAAAATCTCTGCCGGTTGACGAATTTCAACCGGTTAATTGTGTCTACCGGTATATCGCCCACCCCAAATGTCAAGTGACATGCTACACAAAACAAATACACACTAAAAAAACAATAAAACACTAAATAAAATAAAAGTAAAATAAAACAATGTTAAGTGAGATGCTACACAAAAACAAAACAAATAAAATAAAAAACAAATAAATACATAAATAAATAAACCAGTCAACACTAAACAATTAAAAAAAAAACTTAAATAAAGCAAAACACTAAATAAAATAAATCAAAACAATGTTAAAACAGACGCTACACCAAAACACACCAAATCAACTAAAAGCCCCCAAAAACAAACCAAACCAAACTCAATCCAACCTATCCAAAACAAAACAACAACAAAAAAAGACCTAACCAACCGAAAAACAATAGATTTAAAAATAAATAAATAAATAATGTAGCTAAAACAAGGGTTTTAAAGAGGTCATGACTCATGACATGGATTTGTTTTTTATTATTAATTTAATATGTTCCTTGAGGTTTACTTATAATGTTAATAAAGTTTTTTGCACAAAAACAAATAAATATTTGGAGAAATTATTATTTTCATAAATAAAACTTCAATAAATCATATAAATTCATTCTACCCTCTTTCTGAAGATCTGTTTTAATGGGCGTGTCCTTTAAGGCTGTTCAAGAATTGGCACTGTCTGATTGTACTGTCATTGCATAAAAAACGTATCAACACCCCCTTGCATTGCATGTGAGTGTAGTTTGACAACATTTTTGACAAAAAAAAACCGGCCAAAAGCTTATGAATCCATTTACAGTTTGTGATAGCTGCAGTCAGATCTAATACCGCTTAATTTTTCAACAAATGTTTCTTTGTGAACTTCCCATGACACTGTGGCTCGTATACAAAGCAAAATGCTCCGATCAATCCTCTGACACAATCCGGGGTGTCATTAAAAATAAACTATCCACTTGTTCCTTACGCTGAGATCCTTCTGATATCTGTTTAAACCAAACGTGTCAAAGCGAACATTTTCACTCCATTTGTCCTATTGACAACAGACAACAAGTGCGTGGACTGTGTCAGAAAGTGAACTCGCATCTGTATACTGTATCCATTGTAAACAAGATAGCGGCTGTGATTGTAATTTCTATTTGCTTTTGACACGACGCAACACTTGCATTCAGCATGATTAAGTCAGCTTAAGCGACTGGATGCCAGTGGGCGGGGCCTATGGTGAGAAAATGACTATTCGTAGATGTCTTGCTCTGGAGGCAGCGTTTATGCAAATGTTTGTGCCCAGGTGATGTCACCTTGTACCTCAGATCCAAAACGAGCCGTTTTTGGAGCTTGATTAAATAAATGCTTTGTTTATAATGAAGACGTTTTAAGCTATGAAACTTGCAGGATGTATTAATGGTACAATACCCTGTTATATGCCAAAAGATCAAGGCAAATTTGATTTCTCATGTCATGACCCCTTTAAACCAATGACTACCCAGCTACAACAACAGAAACCAAATCAGCCAAACAAAAAAAATAAATAAATAAAAAGTGTTTGCCGCCCATTGTTTGTTGTGGTTGCATCTAGTTACAGACAAAACCTGGATTAACATTGAAGAGTATATAATTTATCGCTATATGATGTCAAAAGGTTAGGACACTGTGCACTTTGCTACAAAAATGCCACTGTGTAGCTCAAGCAGCAGGTTTACAGTTATTAACTAGGTGAACATCTTTTATTAAGCCACCTGCTCAAGCTCCCTCATGGCAGCCAAGTTGCACTGGAACTTCTCCAGGCTCCAGAAGGTTGAAATTCCCAGTTTGGTGTTCTGAACTTGGACCAGCAGTTGGACGTCTCCACCCTCGCTCTCTTTATCGGTCGCCTCATGTCTGTTATGAAAACACAAATTCACGTCTGATTCCATCCGAAGATTTTTCAAGAAGAATTTCAAATTACTCACTTATCAATAAATTGACAAAATTCACAATTTTCCAGTCATTAGTGATTGCTGGATAAAGATTTTATATTTTTTTAAATAAATCCTGTACTCACAAAGAGCAATTTGTAAAGAGCAATGTAAAGTAGTGAGTGTACAGCTTATATAACAGTGTAAATTTGCTGTCCTCTCAAAATAACTCACACAGCCATTAATGTCTAAACCGCTGGCCACAAAAGTGAGTACACCCCTAAGTGAAAATGTCCAAATTGGGCCCAATTAGCCATTTTCTCTCCCCGGTTTCATGTGACTCATTAGTGTTACAAGGTCTCAAGTGTGAATGGGGAGCAGGTTTGTTAAATTTGGTGTTATCGCTCTCACTTTCTCATACTGGTCACTGGAAGTTCAACGTGGCACCTCATGGCAAAGAACTATCTGAGGATTTGAAAAAAAGAATTGTTGCTCTACATAAAGATGGCGTAGGCTATAAGAAGATTGCCAAGACCATGAAACTGAGCTGCAGCATGGTGGCCAAGACCATACAGCGGTTTAACAGGACAGGTTCCACTCAGAACAGGCCTCGCCATGGTCGACCAAAGAAGTTGAGTGCACGTGCTCAGCGTCATATCCAGAGGTTGTGTTTGGGAAATAGACGTATGAGTGCTGCCAGCATGGCTGCAGAGGTTGAAGGGGTGGGGGGGTCTGCCTGTCAGTGCTCAGACCATATGCCTCACACTGCATCAAATTGGTCTGCATGTCTGTCGTCCCAGAAGGAAGCCTCTTCAAAAGATGATGCACAAGAAAGCCCGCAAACAGTTTGCTGAAGACAAGCAGACTAATGGTGCGTTCACACCAGACGCGAAGCGAATATGCGCATCGCGCCACTCGCTCTAGATTACTCGCGGGATGTTTTTCGTGTCACTCGCGCGAATGAAAACAGCGCAATCAACCGTGGTGGAGATAACTACAATCACTGTTTTGCTCCTGTTGTCAGAAAGTCCCAAATACAATGGAAAGCCAAATACCGATGTGTCTGGGTTCACAGCACCATCCAGAAGAGGATGAATAACGTTAGGATCCTGTACTGATGTGTGTGTTACATTTTACTACTGTATATATACACTGATATTACTATTATTTTTATTATTGATAGCAGCATCTCTGTAGCCATGCTAATAAAATACAACTACCACTACAACTGATTTTAATTGTTTTCTATGCTCCAGACCTAAATAATACTACAGACGGTTGCAATAATGCTCTCTTCTATTGTCTGATTCAACTGGACGTGCCTATAAGCTCTTCGCTGATCTGCGCTCTACGCATCAGGCCACTTTTCGGCTGGAGTTGAAATTTTTGAACTTGCGCGGAAGACGCGATTGTGGCGAATATTGTGAGTTTGTGGCAAACGCGTCTCGCATTTTGCGTCATTTTCGCGTCGCCTGGCGCGAATTCGCCTCCATTCGCGCCTTTGCATTGACTTTGTATATAATCTAGGCTACTCGCGCAAATAATTAAATTCGCGTTTGGTGTGAACACACCATAGACATGGTTACTGGAACCATGTCCTGTTCTGATGAGACCAAAATCAACTTATTTTGGTTCGATGGTGTCAAGCTTGTGTGGCTGCAACCAGATGAGGAGTACAACGACAAGTGTTTCTGCCTACAGTCAATCCTGGTGTTGGGAGTGTTCATGGTCTGGGGCTGCATGAGTCTACCCACTGGGGACTACCGTCTTGAGGGAACCACGAATCCACATGTCTGTGATCCATACTGACGCAGAGCATGATCCCCCTCCCTCGGAACTGGGCCGCAGGGCGTATTCCAATGATACTACCCCAACCACACCTTAGTTTAAAGGTGATGGATTGGCCAGGCATGTCTCCAGACCTAAACCCTATGAGCATCTGTGGGGCATCCTCAAACAGAAAGTGGAGAAGCGCAAGGTCTCTAACATCCACCAGCTCCGTGATGTCGTCATGAAGGAGTGGAAGAGGACTCCAGTGGCAATCTGTGAAGCTCTGGTGAACTCCATGCTTAAGAGGGTTAAGGCAGTGCTGGAAAAATAATGGTGGCCACACAAAATATTGACACTTTGGACCCAATTTGGACATTTTTACTTAGGGGTGTACTCACTTTTGTTGTCAGCGGTTTAGACATTAATGGCTGTTATTGTGTTGTTATTTTGAGGGGACAGCACATTTACACTGTTATACAAGCTCACTACTTTACATTGTAGCAAAGTACCATTTCTTCAGTGTTGTCACATGAAAAAAATATAATAAAATATTTACAAAAATGTAGGGGTGTACCACTTCTGTGAGGATACTGTATTATGTGTAAGATATAAATATATATATATATATTATATATACACACACACACACACAACATCTATACACATACATCACAATACACACACACACATATATATATATAATATATCATATATATATATATATTATATCTAATATATACATACAATACATACATACATACTACATACATACATACATAATTTATTGATATTATTATTTTGTTTTTTTAATCAATGACATTTTTTAATCACGAAGGACCATGGTTTCAGCTAAAAATCTTATTTACTGTTCTCTACTGAAGAAAAAAAACAAAGTGGCCAGAGGGTCAGTAAATTTACAGCAACATGTTAATTTTGGGTGAACTATCCCTTTAAGAAGAGAAAGCATAGTTGGATTTTTACTGGTCGTCTGTCCTGTGCTATAGCCTAGCCTCCATCTGCAGACGTCTCTGAGGTGGTGGACTTCCTGCTCCAGCAGACTCTTTGGCTGTCCTGCAGTCGCTCTACTGGCTACTACCCTCTTTTTATCCAGCTCGCTGCTCCTCCTCTTTCATTCACCTCCTCCTGAGCCCGCGTTTGGATTAGCTGGAGTCGCCTGCTACACACAGACACGTCTGCTAACAGCTTACCATCGCTCACTCCAAACTTTGATCCTCTCCTCGTAGGACCACCTTCTGCTCGCGTCAGCTCTTTCTGTTCTCGCTTTAGCCAACTGAATGCCCTGCACACTCCTCTTTGCCTCAACCGAGCCGCCTCTCGATCTCTGCTTCAGTCTGTGAAAAAAACTAAAGGGTTAATCACGCCAAAATTAAAATGGCCTTTATTCACCGCCCGGAGCCGTTTGAGGCACGTTTTATTATGAATGTGCATGCTTTTTTTGACGACTTGTGGACTGTTCAACTGCATCACCTGCTGACTGCAATGATAGAGCTTGGAATAACCAGGACAATTTTTAATATAACTCTGACTGATTCGTCTTCCAGAAGAAAGTCTATACACCTAGGATGCTTCGGGGTGAGTAAAACGCAGCCTAATTAAAATTTTTAGGTGAACTAACCCTTTAAAATGACCACCCAACAATGTGTTTTGGGCCTTCTTTATTAAGTCCCCTTATTGAAAATCAGTTTTTATGTTGTTTATTTGTCTATATGTTGTTTTTAATATGCCTTTAGACAAACCATGTGCCAATCTATTAATCAACACCATTGCTGAGTATTTTCTCCTTAAAACGGTAGTTTCCCAAAGGCTGACCCAGAAATATGGTTTGAAACAACTCTTTGTTTGCTACATCACAAACCAATAACGTCAAGGATCGATTCCTAATACTAGCATGCACAATATACCAATACCAGCACAAAACCAAAAATAAATTATAGCTAAAAACCCATGAAGCTGTGGTTTAATGTTAATTTAGAACCGCTAACTTGCATTATAACCCGTGGCAACAGTGTAAAAGTAGCCCGGAGTCAGACGCACCTCTCCTGCATCGGCGTCTGCACTTCACACGCGTATGCTCGCGGGCGAATCAAGAATCACAAACGGCTGTATTCGAGTCTTCAAGGCATTTTAGGACACAACATTGTCAAGTAAGTAACTTTAACGAATGTTACAGTATTCACTGTAGTTGTCCGCTAGTAAAAAGATAGTTTTATCAGTCATTATCTGTGTATGCCATTGTTTTGCGTTTACTACAGTTCAGTGGATCAGGAGGCGCTGGCTGGTGTGATTGAGTGGAGGCGGGACTAATTTGCATATTCATTGATCAGCGTATAGTAAATGAGGCAAGTGTGTACATTCAAGCTATTTTAAGGCATGAGAAAATTATTTTCACAAGAAAAAACATTTACATATGTCATTTTGATGATCAAAGATAAGTTTTAAGTGATAAAATATTTGACTACAGGCGACTTAACATTTTCTTTGATAAATGGGTCATATGATGCGATTTCAAGTTTCTTTCTCTTTGGAGTGTTACAAACTGATTGTGAATAGATAATATCCCTGAAGTTGCAAAGACTAAGTCTCAAAACCAAAGAGATATACTTCAAAGTTAAGACTCTGCCACGCCCCACTAAAACGACTCGTTCTAACACGCCCCACATATCTACGTCAAACTATGTGAGAATATTTGCATAATGCTGCCCAAATGTTCATGCAAAGAAAGGTGGCGTGGTTTCAGGAACAGCAGTATTGTTTATGCAGCCATGTCAGGGAGACGCTGTTTGTTTCTGTGCGAAAGCAAAAGCACTTTATTTTGACATTCGCCAGAATTAGATGCATTTAGGAATCTTTAAGATACTTACAACAGAACAGCAATGCATTTTATGGACGACCGTTTTGTGAACCTAGGAGAGGAGGTCATTCTGATTTTTGCTATGACAATCTGGTGCTTCTGTATCAGCTACTGTTTTGTTATTATTTTTAGTATTTGCTATTGACTGTTCACATGCGGAGTTTTGCGCATCGTGTGTGTTTGTGTGTGTGTGAGAGAGAGAGCACGCGAGAGAGAGAGAGAGAGAGAGAGAGAGAGAGAGAGAGAGAGAGAGAGAAGAGGAGAGGGCGCAAGCGCGAGAGAGAGAGATCGGACATATCACAGTGGAGTCAGCTGTCTTAACCGTGGCTTGTGTACTGCAAACACATATCACCGTGTCTGTCACGAGACTCTGTTCCCCTTTCGGGCTCTGTCTTTACATTTATTTTGAAAGCTGAAGCTTGCGATTATGGTAAAGGGCGTTACATTTCCGATGAGTGCTTGCGGTGTTCGGCCAAGCACAATGCACTGGGTCAGCTGTCCAATCAGACCAGACTGCGCTTGTCGGAAAGAGGGACTTAGTAAGAAAACGAAGCGTTTGACAGAGGCGGGGCATAGAGGACCTACAATAATTAATTTGAAAAATTTGTGTTTTTTTGACCACGAACAGGTCAACATATTCCTTTGACAAAACACACCATACACAAAATAATGATCTTTAAAAAAGCATCATATGACCCCTTTAATGGTGGGCAATTTTACAGTTCTTTCACGTGAAACCAAGTAAAATGAGTTCCTGTAGAGGTAAATATAATGCTTGTACTCACTGAGCTCTCTGAGCCGACAGCAGCTCGTTTTTAGCGAACTCAAAGTCCTTCTGACCATCTCCACTGTTCCAACAGGATGTGCGCTTCCCGCTCTGAACCTCGGCGGGGTGGTTGAACCGAAAGTAGTGATCTCCTCCAAGAATCACACGGTCTCCCTGAAATAAAAAGTGAATAAACAAATAAACAGTTTCATGATTTATGTGGAGGTTCTCAGAACATTTCAGAAGTTTGGAATCAGAGCCGCGGCAGGAACTCACGTGGTGGAGAACGGTGCACTCAGACACAAGATGTCCATTCATGAAGGTCTTGGCATTTGGCATCAGTTTAATGCTGACGGTACCTTTCACACTAGAGATGACACTGAAAACGCAATGAAAAACAGTAAGACTTATTGGAAAATGTATTCATCGATATTAGATTTTTAACTGTTTGTGCACAACATTTACATTACTTTTGTCATCGTTAATATTTTAAGCACGATGAAATTTTACTTAAAACCCGGTAAAATGTAATCTTCAAAATCAGCAACTCTCAAAATGAATATCCATTTTTCATACTGTACATTATAATGTTGTAATGCCTAAATTTAAGAATTTAGTTTGTGTTTTATTCTGAATTTACTTACACAAAAGGAAAAAATAAATGTGTGTGTGTGTGTGTGTATCTGCCATAACTTTAAAAGACATTTCCTATATGTCAGCCATATGTTCCCATATGTTTATTTTTATGGCAATTTTGCCATTTTTGAAGCTTAAAAGACCTCGGTTCTCTTCACTGTAGCTGTATAGAAAAGATGCCAGCACATTATTCAAAACATCTCTTTTGTTTCCTTTGGAACAGCGGATTTATATATTTTAGTATTATTATAGTTTAAATGAGCGTTTATATTAAGTTGCTACTTATTAATTCATTATTTTTAGATTATTTTACGATTATCTTTTGTTTAGTGCTTTTGTCCTATATATATATATTATAGATATAGATATATATTATCTTCATTTAAGTTTAAGTAATTGTATAGTAATTCAATTTAACAATTTCAGTTCTATGTCAGGTGCCAAGACAAAGCCTTACTTTCATTTTTAAAGCTTAGGTATTTTATCTAATATTAATATTTTATTTCAGTTCTATTTCAATTACTGAAAATGATTTTTATTGGTTTTAGTTGAAGGGATAATTCACCCAAAAATGCAGATTCTGTCATCATTTACTCACCCTCCATTTGTTCCAAATCTGTACGAGTTTCTTTCTTCTGTTAATACAAAAGAAGATATTTTGAAGAAGGTTGGTTACCAAACAGGTGACGGTAGCCATTGACTTCCATATCATGGGGAAAAAAATACTATGGAAGTCAATGGCTACCAACATTCTTCAAAATCTTGTTTAGTGTTCAACAGAAGAAAGAAACTCATACAGATTTGGAACAACATGAGGGTGAGTATATAATGACAGAACTAGCATTTCTGGCTCAACTGTTTTTTTTAAATGTACAAATCCAATCATTTTTAAGATGATTTAAACAAATAAAAAATGATGGAGTGGTAGTAGACTGTAGACGTGACGTCTCACCAGTGCTCATCGGCGATGAGAGCTCCAGACAGCTGGATGTCGTGGGCCGACTCAGACTTGAGCTTGCCGACCTTGGTCTCGCCCTCTTTAATCATGTACAGCAGCATCTCTGACAGCTGCGGATCCTCATTCAAGTTCACAAGGTTAGCCAGCCGATTATCCACTTTAAAGGTGACGCCGGCGCGCTGAACGAAGTACAGCGAATAAACAGACGAAGAAAGAGAAAGAAAATGACCATGAAAGCCATTTGAAAAGCTCATCGATCCATCACACCCTGAAGTCTGACCGTTATTTGCAAGTGTGGGGCGAATCATTACCTGCAGCTCTTTGGTTTCCTCACGCTTCCTCCTCTCTGCCTCTTCCAGTCTTTCTTTCCAAGTTCTGCACATATTGAATGGCACAAAGATTGTAAAACCTTGGTACATAATTTAAAAACATCCGTCAAAAGACTATTCAGTCTTTTGTGTAAAACGTTTTAACACACTAACTGAAAGTATGTGACAAAGTTTTATATTACAATAAAATATAATCGATTTAAAATGATTATATGGTTTGTATATAATCTAATTTTAAAATACAATAGTTTTAAAACAATACAAGAGAGTTCAACAACCTTACAAAATGAAATATCCCATGTATTCATCACAGAATATAAAACTAATCAGAATTATAATAAAATTACTTTTCCGTCTGAAGAGCTTTCCACTGATGTCAGTATGAAGTCATGGGCTGGAGGAACAGCCAAACATGTTTCAACCACAGCAAACTACACAGTGATGGCCAGGAAATGCGTTTTCAGCTTTTTCTATTCCAAAACCACCTTCCCTAACCTCAAACTAAACCTGGCTACGGGCCGCGAATGTTTGCACTTTAAAGGAATGAGAAACATCGGAGACGTTACAGTTTTGTTTGAGGCAGGTTACTCCTGAACTCTTCTATGATTTTAGTAAATATTTCTGTAAATATTGGCGTTTGTTGTTACAGTGGTTCATATAAAGGTAAAGGATTCAAATTCACAATATCTTGTATTCACTTTAGCAATGTTAATTTTGGTTATTTCTCCTAACCGACGCTCGTTAACCGATTAACCGACAAGAATATTATAAATTAGAATCAAATTAAATTAGAAAGGATAAGTGTCTGTGACCCCTTTAAAAATACTAACATTTGTTTTCCTGGTGATTAATTTTACATGCGCAAAAAGCAGCAAACAACAGAACATGAGGATTCACATGCATTATCACACACCTGTAGCGCTTCTGCGAGCGGAGAAAAACTTGATAAAGCTAGGCCATATATATATAACGAATAAATAGGCCTATACAAGAAATATATTTTCACTTAAATAATAAATTAAGAAAATGAAAGAAAAACTGTGCAACAAGTAGCCTAGTATGCAGAGTTTCGGTTCATTTTTGTGCTGCGCGAAAGGAAACCAGGACGGCAGAAAGCGGCATCCTATTTTTCTTTAGGCTTATTTTACAAAAGCACAAGATTTGTTTTTATTGTGAATGTACACAAATAAAGGCAAACCTTTTACAATTCCGATAATCTTTAGGACTAAAAGGAGTAGTTGCTTCCACTGTTAGAAGGAAAACAATCAAATGATTGCGCCGGTGCCGCATTCGCACGCACACACAGTTAAGCTTTGCTACCTTAAAAATGCAGCCTGTTCATTATCATAATAAAATACAGTCAGTCAAACATATGGAAAAAACACACTGCTCAGTTTAAATATGTAGTAAAATCTGTGCCGTTAAGTGTTATCACCGTACCGCCGTGATGTTATGCAAAACATTTTGTTTCACGTGGATATTGGAACGCGAGTGAAGTAGGCTACATAATAAATAATATTTTGGCATTCAAATACATTGCGAATACGGAAACATTTGATTTTGTGTCGAATGAGAGACGCAGCGTTGGTTTCAGTTTCGTTTTAGCCTAAATGAATTCGTTTTGGCTTGTCGTTTTTATTCCTATAGCTTCTTATATTTTTAATTCTTGTTCTTTTCTGAATCCTACTGTTAAATTGAAAGGATTTGTTGTGGAGTGAGGGGAACTAAAATAGCCTAGCTATGTTTACAGTGTTTATTATAATGTTTGTAAACATTTCGCGTCGGCATTAGGCCATTTCTGAATGAAATAATAAATGCGACATATACACAGTTTCCTTTTTATAGCGTATTTTAACCATGCAGCAAACCTTTTAAAATATTTTGATAAATTACTGAAAAAAATAATTAAATGACTTTTTAAACCGTTTAACTGATTGTATAAATCGGTAAAAATTCTTACGGTTGGTTAATGGTTAACTGGTTAAAATGACCACTTACTGAAAATCAGAGCAAGAAGAAACATGATTATTTTAAAAAGCTTGATTATTTTTATCTACATTACTGTCTAAATGCTTGGTGTTGGTAAGATTTTTTTTTTTTTCAAAGAGAAGTCTCTTATGCTCACAAGTCTGCATTTACTTGATCAGAAAGACAGTAAAAACAGCAATACTGAGAAATCTTTTTAATTTTATTACATGTTAAAATGTAATTTATTCTTGTGATCAAAGCTGAATTTTCAGCATCATTACTCCAGTCTGCAGTGTCACATGATCCTTCAGAAATCATTCTAATATACTGATTTGCTCCTCAAGAAACATTATTATCAGTGTTGAAAACAGTTGAGCTGCTTAATATTTTTGTGGAAACTGTGATACATTTTTTCAAGATTGTTTTAAAAAACAGAAAGTTCAATAGAAGAGCATTTATTTAAAGTATAAATCTTTTGTAACTTTATAAATGTATTTACTGTCACTTTTTGATCAATTTAATGCTTCCTTGCAAATACAGTTTTTATGCTGACTTACCCCATATTTTATACTTATTATTCCATCCCAGATATTTACAATAATAATATATTAATGTATTTTACAAAATATTTTTAGGTATAAGAATGCATTGTCGTTTATTCCTACAACACCTAGTTTACATAATTAAATGATTAAATAAACATTATTTTTAATAAAATTTGTATTGTTGTATATTTTAATTTTACTAAGAATAATTTAACATAGCAGTAACATCAGCCTTTTTTATGTGCCTATCCGCTTGTTAAGTCTGACGTCACGCGTCACTGCTTGCAAACGCTCTATCAGATACCACGAGAAAACAACAAAAGGTGCTAATATACACTCACAGTGTGATATAATACTACCAAAAAAATTATAATCCTAACCTTTAACTCCATACCAAAATCCCAGATAGCAAGACAATGAAAATATAAATATAAATATAAAAATTATTTGTGTTTGGGACGTTGTGAGCATGGAGACTGTAGTGTAGACAGTAAGTTTGAAAACGTTTAGCTTAAATGTTTAATATGACTAAACAGTGCTCATAAATGGCTACTGAGGTAGTATTCTCAAGTGAAGCGAGTTGAGGCTTGGACCCGGAAACAGCGCTTCTTACGTCACCACTTAACAACCGATTACAACGCAAGTACACAACAGTGCTTACAGATTAACTATTAATACTGAACAATATAAATCTAGTGATTAAAAGTGACCACATGTGGTCAATCAAATCAAAATGACATCCATTTACTCATAATATATATTTATTTCTGCTTTATTTCTGATAACGCCGCTTTCAACATTACCTTAAGTCCCATCAAGTCCTCCTACTAATATTCCTCAAATCTACTTTTTGATTTGAAAATCAAATGGGTTTGACAGCGCTTTCTTTTATTTTCCATGTATAATGCGAGTCATAACCGAGTTTTGTAGTTTATAGCCACACAACGCTGTAGCCTCGCCATCTTCATGGCTCCTCTTGAGATAGTAGGCTTAGAGAGGCGTCTCTTGCTGATAACAGTCTCCATTTTTCTCGGGTTTCGATGCCTTTAAGCTCATCGAGCCGTCAGAGCTTCTCCACCCTCTGCTTTCACCTGGACACAGAGGATTCACAAATATGAGTTTCTGTCCACACATTCCTTATAATATACAAAAATAATCTATGTAAATAAATTAATAGTAATAAAATATCATACTTATTATTATTATTGTATATATACAAAAAAGAACTCAGACATTTTAATTCCTCTCAGAGGCGGTACAGAACAGAAATCACTGAGGGTGTCCCATTAGTAAATATCCTGCCCTCTAGGGCAGAGGTGTGGCGCAGTGTTCTTATAACACACCCTTCTTGACGAGTATGACAGCTGATGGACAGACAGAATAAAGAGCTGTAACCATTACGGACCTCGGATCAGTTTGGCGTTGGTGTCCTCGTGGCTATGTTAATGATCATACGAGCTTGCTGGGCATAGCGTAACGTGCTCAGGCTCTCAACCATGTTACTGGCTGCAGGGCTCAGGGTGGCGATCATGGCCGTCTTGGAGTTTCCACCGAGGCTTTCCTTCAGTAACCTGAACACAAGAGGGAGCTGGAGCACTTCTGCTGCTTTTGTCAGCAAAACATCTTGCATGTTGTGCCATATTTTACATTTCATGAAAATTTAATAAATGTTGCTGGTATTATTGTGCACAATTCATTAGTACCCAACCTTTCATTAAATGTTTATTTATTCCTTTTTTATTTAAATTACTATTTTGGGAAATTATCATTTAATTTTTTTATGTAATATTGCTGCGCTTCTGAAACTATTTTCAAAATCACACTGAAATTCCTTGACATCAGGGCCTTTAAAATCACACTGAAATTCCTTGACATCAGGGCCTTGGAAATGTATTACATTGCTGAAGCTGTGTTGTTGTTTTAATTCAAACTAACAAAACTGCAATGAAATACAAAATAAATCAATACAAAGTCATAAGCAAAAGCTTCTCACCATGTGAGCACTGACTCTCTGTATGGGGTGAAGACTTTCTTTCTGCTCTGAGCCTGTTCTGAGAGTGACGAGATCACCTTTCCCAACGTGAGCAGAGACTTGTTGATACTCGCTCCCTCCTGGGAAAAATAAATAAATTCACATTACAAATGTCAGATTTTAGATTTCATGATACATTGCATTATTTGGTCAAATACTGCAATCCAATTCACCGATATTTAATGTACAGAACAGTAAGCAGCAGAATGCACTGTGGGTAATCATGACACAGGATAAACAGAGCTACTGCATGCTGGATTACCCTGAGCCGGTCTCCACTGGTCTGGGCTGAAGTACAGCGCTCATTCCTGCCAAATCCACCAGATTTATCCGGCTGGTGATGCAATGATCGTGCTCCTCTTCCTCCACAAACTCTGTCTGTGTACATGAAAACACCATCATATAACTATAATGCATCATTAAATTATTCATATGTTGGCTGAAGTAAAAGTAGCATCTCACTGCAAATAAACCTGAGGAGCTTACTTTAGTTTGTGTCATGACCAGAGTGAAAACAGAGTGTGATCTGGAGCTTTTATCGTTCATGCCGGTGGCGGCCGTGGCTCTCTGTTCGTTACTGAGTTCAAGCCAAGTCTGAGGTGCCTTTGAGCAAGGCACCAAACCCCCAACTGCTCCCCGGGCACCACAGCAAAAAAATGGCTGCCCACTGCTCCAGGGGTGTGTTCACGGTGTGTGTGTTCACGGTGTGTGTGTGCACTTTGGATGGGATAAATGCAGAGCACTAATTCCAAGTATGGGTCACCATACTTAGCCACGTCACTTCACTTTTCACTTTTAAACAAAAATAAAAAAACAACAAAACAAAAATATAAAACATAACAAAATAAGAAAACAAAACAAAAAACGATAACATAAAAAAACCACAAGACAACAAAATGACCCAAAAAAAATCATAAAATAAAATACAAAAACAACAAAACAAAATATAAAACAACAACAAAAAAACAAAATAACATAACAAAAAACCACAAGACAACAAAATAAACAAAACAAAATAAAAAACAATATAACAAAAAAAAACATAAAATAACAAAAAACAACAACTCAACAAAACTAAAGAAAAACAAAACAAGACAAAAAAATAGAGAATTCCATGGCCATAGTAATCCTGGCATTTAAATGAAATGTTTGCTTACGTGGACAGGTCTGCAACATAAGGCCCAAAGACAGGATGTTCTCTCACTCGCAGATGGAAAAGCCAAGAAAAGGACTGAATTGCTGAACAGCTCAATAAGGAAGACAAATAAACTGCAAGACATTTGTAACATTTAATATGTTTTATTGAGTTGTTGCACTTACAGGCATTTTCTTCTGGTTTTGTTCGTCCTTTGCCACCAGCAAATCGTGGATTTTCTCATTGTACACCTCAAAATAGCTCATCTCCAGATGGCAGGAGATCTTGAATATAAATAAACCTGCATTTAGAATGGTCAAACAAGCTATATTCAATTCAATCATAAATTGTAAATGAATAATCATCATATGGGGCAGTAACCTCTTTGGTTTCAGTTCTGGACAATCTCGAGAAAAGTTCCTCGCAGAATCTGGGAATAACGCCAGCCTCTTCACCAAAACCCATCATACTAGAAAACATCCAAAATGGCACTTTAAAAATATCAATCTGATTCTGAATAGTTATTATTATTATTAGTACATTTATAAAAAACGCGGTTTCAAAGAGAATCGTCACTTACGTGTAGGACTTTCCAGAACCTGTTTGGCCGTATGCAAAAAGACACGTGTTAAATCCCTCGAATGCTCTTTCAAGCAAGGGCCGAGCCAGTTTTTCATAAACCATCTGCTGACTGGCAAAACTTGCATCCGATTCATTGATAGAGCAAAAAGAGAAGTCAAAGGTAAATGTGTAGTTTTGTTTAGCATCTGGATGTTGCACAACAGTTTCTTGGTTGTTCATGAAGATCACCTGACGGGTTTTCTCATTCTTCTTCCTGTGGACACACACAAAAATAAATAAATAGCGAAACTTTTAGTACAAGTAAGTGGCACTTTGCACAATAATATTAAAATATAATGATATTAATAAAATACTATATATAGAAAAATATTATAAAATGTTATTATTATATTATATTATAACAATTAATAGTATTACATAATATCACAGTTTACCCCAAGAGATCAAACTAAATACTAAAAAAATATAAATAAATATTTTTAAATAAATAGTAAGTAGAAAATCGAGTATATTAAATAGACTATATCAGAATGGGTAACAGGGTTGACTGATTAATGCGTAACTCAGTAGGAGTTAGATAGTTTAGGACCGCTGTTGTTTTGTAATTAGTGATAATTTATTCATTTCCAAAATAATATTTCCCAAAAATGAGAAACAATATTTTATGTTTATGTATAAATTACATAAAAGGGTTAAACAATTAAGACTAATGAATGCTGTCAAAATTACAATATGCATAAAAATTAAGAAAGAAAAATTATCATTATTTTGGATGCTTGTCTTACAGCTTAGCTTGAAAACAGGTCCAAATTATGTCATTAACTGGGTCTCACCATTTAATTATTATTTTTTTAACAAAAGGGGAAATTATGCAGTAACAGGGTTGTAGAAACCAAATATTATGTTTGTTGTAATTTAAATACTTGTAAATCAAATGTATATATATATATACACTCGAACTGCGACAGTGACCACACTGTTCTCCATCTTCAGCTCTTGGGGTCGTAGAGCACTTGTTCTGCTCACAGCTTCCAGAGGAGCATGTCCTTCAGCAGGAGCAGCTCTAGAAACACTGGTTCCTCCATGAGCTGTGGAGCTCATTAGGGCTGTGGGTCTCCTCACCTGTGCTGAACGTGAGGCGGGTGTCATGTGCCTATTTAAACCACCAATCTGAGCCCTCTCACAGCTTGCTCCACATGTGGGTCTCATGGTGTCAGTGCTCATCTGCTGTGGCTTCTGTCTTGCTGCTGCAGCTGTGGGTCTAGATGCATCTTTACCGGCCAGCCTCTTAATTTCTCAAACTGGGTTCTTCTTGTAGGTGTAGAAACGGTTTTACCCTCATCATGGGTGGCTCTGACCTTCTCGGAGCTCGTTTTCTGAGCATCTGAGGTTTTCCCAGGTGTTTTGATGGTTTCGTGGGTCTCTCTTGCTGGATTGGGTTCGGTCAGGACTTTGGTTCTGGTGCGGCGCTGAAGGGTCAGGCGTCTCTCTCCTCTTTGGTTCTCCTGTGTGGTTTCTTCATGGTGGTTTGCAGTGGTTCTGCTGCTGGGTTTTCTCTGAAGAGTGAGTCTGACACCAGAGGATGGTGTTTTAAATGGGGGTTCTCCACATTTTGTGAGTGCTGAGATCACATAGGTCCTGTTTACTTCTTTGGTTTTTATTAAAAGATTATGTGATCTCTACTTCTTTTGATCCATCCATCATTGTATGGGTCCAAAAAAAAGCCTTTTGACTATAAGATTGTCTTTTCAAATTGTCGCAAATGTACTTCAGTCCACAAATGTAATTGTTGTATAATAACGAGTACACTGAGGTGAATAACCTGTCAAATGACTTAAAAATAACGTTACATGTTTACGTGAACCCATAACTAAAACTGACCTGGAAGTGTTGATGTCCTTTCTTCTAGTTTACTACCGTCCCGACGGTATGAAAGTAACCGACTGAACTCGCTGTCTGCTCGCCGCCATACTGCCGCTCTCATTCAAAACCTGCAGGCGTGCTGTGATTGGTCAGCTCAGGCTGACGCAAAGGCGCGTAGTAACGCTCATCTACCAACAGATGGCTGTCTCATGAGTTACAAAAACGAAGTGAATCTCTCCAAGCCAAACAATAACGATGGTTTCCTCCGAAAAATAATAATATATATATATATTTATAAGATATAAAGCCTGTTTATATTACAATGAAGTCACATGACCGCCATTGTCACACCCAAATGTCATTTGTAAAATAAGTTATTATGAAAATATAATATTATTAATATATTATTTTATGTGAATTAGTAAACACATAACCAGCATACTTGAAATATCATAGTTTATATAATATAGTTAAAATATATTTTTATTTGTATATTTATGCATTATTTAATTTAGTTAGTTAAATATTTTATATATGAACATAAATTATATGTGTTTGTGTATGTTATTGTGTGTGTGTGTGTGTGTTATTGTGTGTGTGTGTGTGTGTGTATACACACAGCATAGATTATTTATATTAAACTGTACATTTTTTACTTCTTTATGCGAGTTTACAATTAATAATAATAAACCTTTATTGATTTGCAGCTTCGTTTTCTTTTACTTACATCATTACTTTAAAAACATTTTTATTTAAAAACTGTATTTATATTCAATTTATAGGTAATTTAAACTTTACTGTAGAAAATGCTGAAACAAAAAAGCTAACTTTCAAGGTGATTCACACACACGTGTGTGTATATATAGTCAAATTTGACTTTCTCTGCTAATTTTAATGGTGATCTTTACAGTAAATTGACATGTATTGTCCTATAAAATATCATAAATGTATAAGGCACAGTAAGCAATTAACAGGTTTTTAATCCTAGTGTTGTTATACTTTTCCATCAACATTACTGATATTTCTACCATGTGGGTTGACGTTATTATGGTGTGTGTTCTGTGTAATTTTCAGAAGAGACATTTTCTTCATTCACTTGTAGCATTTATTGAAAATACAAATTACAAAAGCAGCAACAAAACATTTACTAATAAATGGATGTGCGTGTTATTTGTTGAGGAGCTGTGGCGGCAGGATGAAGCCCGTGGGTTTCACTCGGTTCACAATGTCCAGAAACAGCCGCTTGTTGTTGTTATTCATGAAGGTGACAGCGGTGCCTCTGTGGCCCAGCCGACCCGCTCGACCAATCTGAATGATTCCTTAAAGAAATGAGAAGCACCAGTGTATTCATGAAGCACGTCATACCTGATGAACATACTCATCCGTGTTAGCTGGCATGTCAAAGTTCACTACCAGCTTCACATTGACCAGGTCCAGTCCTCTACCGAGAATCCCAGTGCTGACCACCACTTCAAACTGGCCCTCGAGAAGACCCTAAAAACAGTATTTCATCCAGAATTGTTGATTTATTTAGTATGAATAAATTCATATTTATTCATTGTTTTTTAACATTTTAATGCACAATAATTAAAAAAATATTAAATATAAAAAATACCAACAAATATATTCAATATAATATTTTAAAGATATTTTTTCATTACCTTTACAATTTTGTTGCGTTCCCACTGCAGCTTGTCCGAGTGGATCGCAACTGCGTTCAATCCCATGACCTTTTGCACAGCTTCACACAGCAAATCAGCCCCAAGTTTGCAGTCCACGAACACAACTACTGGTTGCTGGTAAAGCTTTCTGTCCTGTGACCACACACACACACACACACCACACACACACACACACACACATTCCCAATGTAGATCATATTCGGAGGAAAACAACCCACAAATATGTTTCATTCATATTAAATTCACAGTGAAAAAAAACAAAAAAAACAGTGGAAAAAAAGAAGCCAGTTCATTCCAGTACTTACAATTCTGATATTTTGATATTTAAATATTTTAAATATTAAATAAAATTAAAAAAATAATTTGACAATAATATTTTGTTCCTGTTTTGATGGACAATAGTTATAAAACATTCATTATAATATTAATACATAATATATGTATGTATTTATTTATTCATTCATTCATTTACATGTATGATTTTTTGATGAACAATATTCTAAAATATACTTAATTTAATATATATTTATAAAGTTTGTTTTTGTTTGATTATTTCTTCAATTTTTATGAATTCATATTTATCAACTGTTCATATCTTTTTTATTGACACTTAAAATGAAATTTTAGAGTTTTATATTCATATAATATAATATTTATAACAGTTTATTTTTGTTTTGATTATTTCTTTTTTCTTCACTTTTATGATTCATATTTATCAACTGTTCATATATTTTGTTATGGACACTTAAATGAAATGTAACTTTTATATTCATATTTCTAATATGACCTTATTTATCCTTTGTTCTTTCATATTAATGGACCATTATTCTACTTATTCAATATATTATTTATAAAGACTTGTGTTTATTTATTTAACTTTTTCATATTCAATTTCATATGCATGAATACATTTACATTTATGGTTATTTCATAGTTCTCGATGGACAAGTTGGTGCTAAATCTTTAATATAATATTAAATCAGACTCTCCGATATTTATTAGGTATTTAATATGTTGTGCCACTGCTCTAAGATGTCAATATATATTTATTATTATTATACATTAAAAATAAAATATACAATATTTATTTGTTTTAATTAACAATTTCTTGGGGGCAGTCATTTTATTTCCACGGCCTGTGATTTATAAATGCTCCATTTCCTGCTCTCGGTCTCTGGTGGTGAGTCCTGTTGCTAGTTCTCCTGGAGCAAAGCCATTTGAAGTCCCACCCATTTCCTCTGGAGACTGAGAGGAGGGCAAAGATTGCCCTATAGACTTCCACTCTAACTGCATTTCTGTCAACAAGCTAGTCGACAGAAGCTTTCAATCCAGATGATTTTGTAGTTAAATCTGAATGCTTTTAAATCAACTTCCTGTTGTCACTGATGAATCGTACATGACACCAAAATACAAGAACACATGCAAGTGGTTTCTACAGTATACTTACATTTAAAATCTCAAAGAGCTTCTTTTTCTTTGACGGCTCCTCCACGCAGAGGACTACCTGACGGACGTTGGTGCAGGGTTGGTTCTTCTGACCGATGGTAATGCTCACGGGGTCACGGGGTCACGGGTGAGAGGGCCGCTAGCTGTTCTGTTCCTGTGGGAATGGTGGCTGAAGTCAACAGCGTCTGATGCTCTTCAGGGACCTGTTGCTGGAATCCCATCTTCAGCATGCTATCTGCCTTTGGAGTTTTTGAGAATGACATTCATAATAACACTGCTTCAAATATGTATAAACAATAAATAAAACATAAAAGAATGATACATAAATAAATGTATTAATCAATAATCGTATTGTACACTTGTCACCGAACATAAACTATGGACATAAAATTTTGAGTACAATACCATTAGAATATTTGAAATAGTTAATGCTACTTTAAACAATAACATTTTCTGAACGAGCAGTTTACTTTTATTTTTGTGGGGCTCATTATGGCGGACACTCGAGAGCGGCAGGATTCAACGCATGGAATACCTTGTAAGTAATCTAAACGTGTCAACGTTTTCTAAGCTGTTTTTTGTATGTTATGTTGTTATGTTAGAAAATGTTGAATCTTTGGGATGCGCTGTTTTTATGAAGCATCGTGAAGCAGTCGCCTAGTGTTAGCGCGCTCTTTTTAAATGCTATTTTAGCGTCACTGCTTCGTGTTATATTAACGTCAAGCAAGCAGGGCAATAATGTTAAAGTTAGCTGGGAACTCTTTTCAGTTTACGTTAACTGCATTTTTACGCTTTGAGAGTGTGTTGCTGTTTATGGTAAATGCCCTGATGTGGTAAATGTGCTTTTCCCCCCTGCATGCACGTGAATGGCTAGCAGTAAGTTAATGTCAATGATTAACGCTAACGTTACACCGACGGGAAGTTAACAAGACATTAGATTCAGTTAAATAATCAAATCTGACTGACTGAAAATACTGTACTATTGATGTACAAATACTGGAAATATAATAAATGAATATTTTCTTCACTTGCAGTGTGAACTGGTTGCTTGCTGAACAAAGCCTCAACAATCGAGGTAATGTTAACTTAAATGGAGTGGAAATGCAAGTTGTGTCCTGTCTCCTCAGACACCAGGGCAGAGTTATTTAGTCACTAACCTTCACAGCATAGAAATTATTCACGAATTAGCCCTTTGCCTTGTCTATATGACACTTGTATTTTAACATTTCAGTCATTTAATGCACTGAAAATTCATTTATCACGAAGTCACAAAGCCACACATAGAACTGGTGCAAGTGAAGGAGCACAGGCAGAACATGCAGTTTTTTTCTTGTCGCTTGTGTGACTTTACACAGCCTTTCTCAGAGGCAACAATGTTCACTCCAGGTAAGGTAAAGATTAATTTGGTCCAAATAAGGTTCTGCTATGGACTGCTGTGTAAAGCTGTTACAGCAATAACTACAACAGTCTCTTTCTTCATTGTATTCAAAATAAAGTTTGCTTACTTGGCCTAATTTTCACTTGTTTTTACAGGATTTCCATGATGCTAACATGAAGCTCACTTTAGCCCTTCGTGCAATCCCAGTATACTTGTGTGAGGAGGACCCACAGGTCTTTAAGATGTGGAATGTAAGTATTCCTAGTATCAGGCTGCTAAAATTCAAGATTGTTCCTCTGTTAATTGTTTATTATTATTATTATTGATATAAATCTAGCAGTGCTCTAGTAATTATGTAATAGACCCCAGCTGCCACTTACCTATACAGTACCAATGAAAAGTTTGAAAACCTTACAATTAATGTTTTTTTGAAAATGTAATGTTTTTGAAAAAAAAATGTATCTTAGGCTCAACAAGGCTGCATTTAAATAACCAAAAATAAAGTAAAAAAAAAACTTTTAATTTATTTTATAATGTAATTTATTCTTGTGATCAAAGCTAAATTTTCAGCATCATTACTCCAGTCTTTGGTGTCACATGATCCTTCAGAAATCATTCTAATGAGGATCAGTCTACTTAAAAGGATAGTTCACCCTAAAATAAAAATTTTTATCATTTATTCACCCTCAAGTTGTCATAAACTCTTAAACGAGTTTCTTATGCTGAACACAAAAGAAGATATTTTTTTGAAGAATGTTGTTAACCAAACAATTTTGGTTCCCCATTGATTCCATATTATGAAAAAAAAAATACTACTGAAGAAGTCAATGGGGACCCATAAAATGTTACCAACATTCTTCAAAATATATTTTGTGTTCAGCAGAACAAAGAAACTCATACAGATTTAGAACAACTGAAGTGTGAGATTTTTGGTGAACTATCCCTGTAAGAAAGATGTTTTAATATTATCAATGTTGAAAAAGTATTAGGGTTAATGTTGATGCATTAAATTGATTAAAAGTGACATTGAAGACATTTATATTTCTATTTAATCAATTTAATAAACGAACTTAAATACAAAATAAATGCTGTTCATTAAACTTTATATTTATCAAAAAATCCAGAAAAATAAAGCGTATCACCATTTCCACACAAATGTAAAGAGCATGACTGTTTTAACATTGATAAGAATTGTTTCTTGAGCACCAAATCATCATTTTTAGAATGATTTCTGAAGGATCATGTGACACTGAAGACTGAAGTAATTATGCTGAAAATTCAGCTTTGCCATTACAGGAATAATTTGCATTTTAAAACAGTCACATAGAAAAATTTTCTTAATGTTTTTGTAATTTTCACAATATTACTTTTTAAAATTGTATTTGGATTAAATAAGTACAGCCTTGGTGAGCAAAATAAACTTATTTCAAAAGCATTAAAATGTTATTGTTTCAAACTTTTGGCAGGTACTGTATCTAGCATTTAAATTGTATATACATTGCAAGAATATTAACTTGTGAAATATCTACCTATATAATTGCCTGTTGAGCAGTGACGTGCTACTCTTCTTCAATATAAATGCTATTGTCTACTTCTGATGTACTAAGTTAAACTTAAACCTCTATGCTGCTTCCAGAGTGAGGAGTCAGGTGAACCAGACATCACAGACTGTCCCATTGCTCTTGTCATGGTGGTCAACAGAGGCACAGCATGTCCGGTTCATTTCAATCCTGCAAGCACCGCTATCATGGTTGAAGATGATGTTGTGATGAGTGATATCCCCAGGTTTGCCGATGCATTTTTATTGTTGTTTGTTGATCTATGCATTGCATTTGGACTACCCCAAGAAACTCTCTCTTACTTTTAGCTTCATCCAGAAAGTACTGATGGGTCTTGATGATGGCACACCACTGAAACCCTGCCTACTCCGTCTCAGCAATGATCTGTTAAAGGATGTGTAGGCCATGTTAAGACTTGTATGTAGGCACATGTATGTGTCTGTGTTCATACATTTGCATGTTTGTGATGCCGAGTATAATAACTGGTTTGTTGTTTAAAGTATTTGAATGAAAGTTTACATTTTGTATATTGTTTTGCCCTCCAAATCTACCTCAGTTTTTCATAGTTGCACTTTAAATAGTATAACTTGCTTATCTGAATCTTAAATTGAGATGTGACTATGATAATAAATTATAGTATTTCTGGATGTTTTTGTAAGTGTTCAATGGGATAGACTTGATGTCCTTTTTTAATATTATATATGACCTATATCTTTTTTTTGTTATTTATATTTCTTTTCAATGTCACTTTCAGTTTGATGCATTGCTGTAAGAGATGTACTGTCAAACGTATGTCCTGATTTTTTAATGAGTCACAAGGTTTTAAAAATTGTAAGGCTGAATAAATCAATTATTTAGCTAATGTTGTATTTGTATTTTTTTTTTTAGTATGCTGAACTTCAGCATGATCAATTAATTTGCCTATGAGTCATGCATAAGAGTTTGTGTGTGTGTGTTATAGAATTTCTATGAAATTAAGTATTATTGCATCAAAATAATTGAGTCTGGATAAACTAAAAACATTACTTAGGGTAAACAGTACTTTTAAGTATAGTGTACTCAAATATTAAAATTAAAGAGAAACTTTTAAGTTTGGATTCATTGTAATTTATAACTATTGTTTACTTAAAAATTTTGAGTTGGTTTACTTAAAATTTATTAGGTAATCGGTGTCCACAAAAATTGAGTATTCTGAACTTATCGGGTTTTACAGTGTATTAGCCCTACAGTTACAGCATGAAATATTATTTAAACCTTGCTATTAGAATAATTATTTAAACCTTACTATTAACATTTTTACATAACATTTTTTTATCTCACAATTCTGACCTTTTTTTCTCGCAAATGCAAGTTTATACCTCCTAATTCGGACTTTATAACTCGACTTAACTCAAAAATAGTGAGTTTGTCAAATCTGAGGGGAAAAAAGACAGAAGAGCCGAGGGGAAATGTCAGAATTCTGAAATATAAAATCAAATTGACCTTTTTTTTTTTAAATTCTTTTATTCCATGGCTCCATAGACCAGAGGTTCCCAACCCTGGTCCTGGAGGCACCCCAACACTGCACATTTTGCATGTCTCCTTTCTCTGACACACACCAATGTCAGGTCTTGGAGTCTCTACCAATGAGCTGATGACCTGAATCAGGTGTGTTTGATTAAGGATACGTGCAAAAACGTGCAGTGCTGGGGTGCCTCCAGACCAGGGTTGGGAACCACTGCCATAGACTGCAGCTTGAAAACCCTCATTTTCTGCCTCCAGATAGGCTCCGCCCACAAAAAACATCGCCCGTTTCGGATCTGTAAGACTATCGCACTCTCTAACGTCAATTTCGTTGAATAACAGTGCTTATCGCTGGGTGACAAGCTCTTGTAATATGCGGAGAACATTTTGAAAATGACATCTAATCAATATAATTTATAATCATTTTAAACCTAACTATTTTGTACCGTATCCGTGAAATTCTCTAGCTGTAAAGGCCATCTCTCCCGGGTTTTTTCGCACATGATGCGCGCCGAATCCTGAAGGTTCCAAACCGATAATTGTTCTATTTTCATCTCTCAAAGGTAAGTATTTATGTCAATTAACATATCAGTGCCATCAGAATGAAAGTCCTTGTGTCATTAGCCAGGTTCCATCCAAAGTTGCGAATTTACCTTATGCGCAAAACTGGAACATCGCATAAAATATTTGCGAACAAGCATCGTTTCCATCCAACGAGTCAAAGAGAACAAAACCGTCATTTCCTGATAAACTGGCACTATAATCACTAAGAAAAGTAGGAGAAGCTACTGAATGTAATACTTTTCCTGTAGAATAAATAGCTTGTAACGTTACCTCAGAACGAGCAGACGAAACACAATGATTGCGGTTAGCTATTGTTTCGGAGGTGGATGCTGCTGGTTGGGAACACAGTCGTTTAACAGTTCTGGGAGGCAATTATACAGAAATACTTTGAGACGACTTTGGCTCGGCATTTCGAATTACCATAACAACATTTCAGATGCTGTGAACGAGATCGGTCTGCTGGTTAGTCAGGGTTTGCCGTCCCATAGCGCAAAGTCACATTCATTTTTTGATGCGCTTGGAGGAATTTATTCGTAAAATGCATTTCCATCCCCCATTATTCGCATTAACCCTTTTTCGCACAAGTCAAAAACCACCTCAAGCGAGCGTAATTTGCTTTTTGCGAATTAAGGCATTTTTATTCGAAATTCAGCGTTTCCATCTCTCGATTCTGATGCGATACTTCAAAATAAAAGCCGGGTGATGGAAACTTGACAATTGTTCACAAACAAGATAGTCAAAATGCTTAGTCATTTTGTCAATATAACAGTGCACTCTGTAAGTAGTACCTGGTGTAAACTATGGCAACAGTTTGGATGCAGTTACTGTATTGAAATGCAGAAGGATGTACTTATAATGTATGCCATATTTCCATTTCAAAAGTACAAATTTACACAATACTGTATGTTGGATATTGATTGAAAGAGACTGGATAGTTACAGTTACACTTTACTAGTGGTCTGACAAAAAATACATTACAAGCGCCATTGTGAGTATGAAAAGAAAAAAGAAATATGTGCACAAAGGCGAAAATGAAAAATTAGAAAGTCCATTGTCAGAAGTTGTAGCTTGTGTTGTCCTCTGTCTATATATGCTTCTCAATTGAAGGTTCATGAGATGCACCTTTGAGTTATTTCAGAGAACTGGTTTATCATTATATTCTCTTCATTAGTGAAAGTCAAGATTCACCTTCACAATTCATGGCAAATTTACAAAAAGTCTAATAGAAATGTGTAGAAAATTTGATTGATAGTTTATGACAACTCAAACATTTAGCATTGAATGACTTATACGATGAACTAAAGACTAGATGTTTTGAGGGGTAAGACTATTGCACAGAGAACTATACAATTTGAGCAACATGACAATAGCAACTGATAATGTAGGAAACCGCAGACAAATGTACATAATCAATTGCTGAATGTTACCAAAGCCACTCGAACTTGCTAAAAAAAAAAAAAAAAAAAAAAAAAAAAAAAAAAAACCCAAAAGATGAGAACTGCTTTTATAGTGCCCAAGTGACTATGATGTGGAGGTTGAACGAGTAGTTTTGAGAATTTCATTTCTGATCTGAGAAATGCACCAAAGCGACTGAGAAAAACTGTAATTATATTATTGTATTGGTTAATAATATATAATTGAGAAATTAATATTCAGAATAAAAAAATACATATATTTATGTATATTTTCATGTATATTCAGCAAAAATGAAAGGTAACTAAGATAACTGTTTACCTTTATTGACAAAAAAAATCTTTGTGAAATTAATCTATTTTACTTATTTTATCTGCTTATAAATAAATAAATATTTTTGAGTTCAGTACATTGAGGAACTAATGGTAAATAATTTTATAATGGAGAATCTAGATAGATAGACAGACATAGATAGACACAGACAGACATAGATAGATAGATAGACAGACACAGACGACATAGATAGATGATAGACAGACAGACAGAGAGACAGATAGACATATAGACATAGACAGACAGACAGACAGACTTAGATAGATAGACAGACAGACAGACAGATAGATAGACAGACAGACAGACAGACTTAGATAGATAGACTGACAGACAGACAGACAGACATAGATAGATAGACAGATAGATAGATACAGACAGACAGATGATAGATAGATAGCCAGACAGACAGACATATAGATAGATATATGACAGACAGACACAGACTTAGATGATAGACGACAGACAGACCTAGATAGATAGACATAGACATACAGACAGCAGACGACATAGATAGATAGACAGACAGACAGACAGACAGACAGACATAGATCGATAGACAGACAGACATACTTAGATAGATAGACATAGACAGACAGACAGACAGACATAGATAGATAGACATACACAGACAGACATAGATAGATAGATAGACAGACAGACTACAGACTAGATAGATAGACAGACAGACATAGATAGATAGACATAGACAGACAGACAGACAGACATAGATAGATAGACAGACAGACTTAGATAGATAGACATAGACAGACAGACAGACAGACATAGATAGATAGACAGACAGACAGACAGACATAGATAGATAGATAGACAGACAGACAGACATAGATAGATAGACAGACAGACGGACAGATAGACAGACAGACAGACAGACATAGATAGACATAGACAGACAGACAGACAGACAGACATAGATAGATAGACAGACAGACAGACAGATAGACAGACAGACAGACAGAATGACAGATAGATGGATAGATGTCACCGGATCATATTTCTAGCACAGTCCCAATTTCTGCCAGTTTGGGGTTGTTGGCGTGTTGGGCGGAGCGCGCATGCGCAGAGGGCTCACTCTCACACACCGCTGCAGGGAGACCGCAGGACGCTGGATAAATAGAGGGAGAATAACCGTAAATATCCAGATGGGAATATGTGGCTAGAGTATGGCGACGTCCTGAAGAAGACAAAGACTTTTTAGACAGCGACACCTCCTAACTCGGGACATGAAGGATCATTAAGGAGAAAAACTGGGGTACCAGAATGGATGAAGCTCTATGGGCAGAACCCCACTTTTATTACCGGATCGGCCCGAAATAGATGTGAAAATAAGCCCGACCGTGTGTTTGAACAGCGACCTGACACATGTATGTTACAAAATCTGATCTATGTATGAGAGAAAAAAGCAAAAGTCCGATTTGATGCGTTGAATTCCTTCGGAGAGATGTCATCGTTGTAAGTGCTGGACGTGAATATGGGAGATCTGACCGACTCCAGAGATCCGAGAAACACTTTCATTGTTCCTGCCATCAAGTCCTTTGATCATTATGATTTTAACAGAGCTAAAATCAGAGCCAGCCTCACATGGCTGGTGGCCAAAGCCTTTGGTGCAGGTAGGAGGCGTGTTTCTCTTTCTCCACCATCATCTTTGTCTCTTGATTTGATTTCCAATGTGTTGCAGTGAATACATTTGGTATAATCTATAAATAGAGAAAAATATGTAAATGTGAAAATAGAATTTTAAATACGAATGCATTTTATAATGTAATATTCAGTGTTAATAAATGCATTTTGCTCATACATACCCCTAAAAGAAGGATTTTGTAGTAAATCATGTTACATAATGTTAATATTCAACAGTATGTAACTTCATAAACAATCACATGTTAAGTGACTGTTTATTTAATTGTATCCTCTACTTAATGCTGTAATGTAAAATGTTATCCAACACTAACAAAACAAGTACTGCATGGTTTGTAGATATGTACCATTGTAGTACCTAGAAGTACCATGTAAATACCACGGTAAATTGTATGCTAATCATTCAGTGTTGTTAGCATGTATTGTTAGCATGCCCTAATGGTTAGCCTACCATCCAATTAATGTATAATTTTATAAACGATACACTTTACACAATGTTTTTTCCATTTATATGTTGAAACAGCAGTCCCTTGTGAAAAAGAAGTACACTTTAGCGAATTTAGCTAAAAGTACTTATTACAAAAAACATTTTAAAAGAATATACGTAAGTGTGAACTGACTAATGTTTTCAGACATTTAACTGCATGCTATTTGCGATTTAATTAAATGTATTATAGTTTAAATCGATATGCAATGCAATTTTGTTGAACTTCCTTTGAGATATGGCTAAATTACACTACTGAGTGTACTGACAAGCATTTATGGTAAACTACAATATATTTTAATGTCATTTCTGTTGAAGCTTGTATATTATGTATTTAAATATATTTTCAATTACATATTTGTAATTATGAAGTTGCAATTTAGTACATTTAAAATATATAAACTTAAAATGTAATAGTGAATAAAACACTCAAATTATAATTAAGTATTTTAAATGTGCTTTAATGTGTTAGTCAACACATTACAATTAAAGCATGACAAAAGATGATTAAAACATAATGATTTAACAAGTACAACTTTTAATTTGACATTATTACAAAATTTTAAAAGTGTACTTACTGTAAGTGTGTTTTGAAACAGTCAGGAAAGTGCACTTAAGAGGCCTTTTATTTCATTAATATTACATCTGCAAGTCCAGTTTAAAAAACATATATACTTCTAAGATTTTAAGTGCACTACAAGTACACCAATACATTGAAGCACACTTTTTTCACGAGGGGATTGACTTGATATCAGAATATCAATTAACAAGAACCAAAGTTGTGATATATGAGCCACATAGTTCAAAAGTGTTCATTGACACTGTGGTGAACAATGTGACAAAATGAATCATCTCCTAATTTCATCTTCACAGCTCACATTGTGCCCTGAATCTGACCTTATGGTCATAAATGTAGTTACATATTCATATTCAGTCATATCGCTTGACATGTGTATTGACACTGAAATCCGGATTTATTTGATAGCTAGCGTTGAGCTATATGCTGTTCAGTTTAACAGCACAGACCCATTGTGATTGGCTAACTGATGACCACCGGCCAGCTGGTCTCCTTTAGGTCCTCTTGTCTCATTAAAATGCGCAGTCGGGTCTTCAGGCCCATGCACAACACAAATGACAACCCTTGCTGTCAGAGCGGTTATTGTTTAGCATCTTTGATTTAAAGTGACCTTAAATTCAATGAGCAAGTCACTGAACTCCAGGGTGAGGATATGGTAATGTTCAGTAGGCTGAGTGACAGGCCTTAAGGGTGTTATTGACCTGTTTGTTGACTTGTTTTGAGGTGTAACCTTATGACAGAACAACTGATAAAAGCCTGCGTTTCTCCATGCGAAGAATTATTAAATCAACACATTTTAGTAATATTTAAAACACAATGTACACTCTTAAAAATAAAGGTGCTTCACGATGCCATAGAAGAACCTTTTTGTCTAAATGGTTCCATAAAGAACCTTTAACATCTGAAGAACCTTTCTGTTTCACTAAAGTTCTTCAGATTATAAAAAGGTAAGAAAGAGATGGTTCTTTAAAGAACCTTTGACTGAATGGTTCTTTGTGGAACCAAAAATGGTTCTTCTATGGCATCGCTTGAAGAACCTTTTGAAGCACCTTTATTTTTAAGAGTGTAGGCAGGCTTTAAAAATATATAAGGAGGATGATGCCAACAGACTACTTAAAATGAAATACAAGCATGTATGAAAAAAGAGTGGTCAGCTTAAAGTCCATAAAATCCTTTCCATTGATCCATTTTGGTCAGTTGGGAAAGAGAGATAATGAATTGGTCATTCAATGGTATGCACTCTATTTTCGGGTTCATCTCTTCAATGCATTCTTACTTGACAGCACATTGCTTTCTGAAAACTGACCGAGGATTTATTACTTATTTATTGTGAAAATGAATGCGTGAAATAAACTTCAAAGTGAGGAAAAGATGAACTGCCAGCTCTCATTCAAATAGCTCATTCGAGAGCTGTAACATCACCAAACACACTAAATAAAAGGCACAGATACATTTCACATTTAATATAATAAGTTATTGAATAGTTAATTTAAGTGAAAAAGTTGTTGTAATATGTTTTGTAGCTTAATAAATAAATAAATACTGATAAAGCTGTATAAATATAAAAATCTGTTAATTAGCAATTTAAGCATGGCTTTTAATTATATTGTATGTGAGTATATATATATTTTTTGTATTATCCCAGAAAAAAAAAAATAATAATTAGTGAAGTCATTGTTACGGGCCTTTATACATAGTCGTATAAAAAGTAATAAATAAATAATTTAAATACAAAATGTAAAATATTGTTGTATGTTGTTTCCACATTAATTTAGAGATTCTGTGTGAAAATATGTAGAAATCTGTGGGATTATTTAGTTTTTTTTTTCGTAAACTATAAGATATATTTAGTAATATATCGTTAGCATTTATTTTTACAGGCACAGGTCATATGCGAAACATTCAATGTAATTTTTCTGGGGGAAAATTTTTTATTTTAATTTTATAACAGATGTAAATTATTTGATTTCTAACAACTGTCTGTAATAGGTGTTTTTTAATTACATTACACACACACAGTACTATATATATTATATATATATATATATAGATATATATATATAAATACAGTAAATAACACATATATATCCGACCCTATATTAAAAAAAACAGTAAAATACAATATATATTTAAAAACAGACAATAGTTTTTTTTCTACACGTTTAAAAAACTTAATTACATCAAAAATGCCACGCGAAAACGTCTGAATTTTGAAGACGCTAATGAATCATTTTATCTTATTCACTTTTAATTCACTTCACAGATGAAATCAACTGAAATGCACATTTTCAACTCATTTGCAGAAATGAATTACAATGTCTATTAAAAACATTGGAATCACTTCATTTTATATCGCTTACAAAAACATAGTGAATCATCATCATGATATTGGACATATTGTCAGGCTGTAAAGCACAGAATCTCAGCACCTGTGTAGTTCCTCTCTCTCTCCATCTGTCTTTGATGAGGCTCGTGAGGAGCTCTTGGATACACACGTATGGCAGGGGAATCGATCAGCCTCCAAATTGTTGCCATGGCAACCGCAGCCCGACACTCATATTTTTTTACTTCCACCGTCAACGCCTTGTGGCTTTGATACCATCTATTGTTTTATCATATAGACCCATTTTAAAAGCTTTCGTGAAATCTATGAATTAACATTAAAGGTAGTTTGTCGTTTTTTGCATATTGTCGACATCTCTTGTAAGACATTCATTGGTACGGAATGCTTCAAATCTGTTTTGCCGTTATCACAATCAGGTTTAACACAGAAAATTGAAAGCATGTGCAGGTAATAAGGATACAAGCGTTCTCCCAAACTCTCACCCGTCTCCATAAATAGCTAAACATCTCATTCTCCATGGATACGGTGACCTCATTCGGATCTGTGAACCCATTTATTCTGTCAGCGTGTTAACTCGTGTTAATGATATTTTTGATTTTGTAGCCGTGTGGTAGACACCGTCTCACTTCCTTTAAGGGCTTTCTCCTTTCCTTCATCTTCCCGGGTGAGAGTAAATTACACTTGCACAGAGGATCGGAAAACACCGGGCTTTAGCTATATTTAGCTGTCCTGAAGATGAAAAGTACTTTGATCTTCGCAATTCAGGAAAAAAAAATCTCTCCAGCTCAGCTGTCTGCTATGACATAACAGAGTGAAGGCATCTTGATATGAAAGTAATCAGTCCCACCTGGATTTCACAATATTTTTGTGGCTTTTGGTGATCAAATCTTATAGACATAGTTACTTTGTCATTTAATAAAATTTTTGTTATTAAAAATAAGCAAATTCTTTTTCGTGTCTTTTCTCATTTGTGCATGTTTCATTGTTAAACATTAGTAGTACTGTGCTTTTTGGGCAATTATTCTGTGGTTAAATTGCTAATAATGCAACAAAAAAAAATACGGACATTTGGCCGATTCGACGATTGCAGAATTGTAAAAACTAGGGGGAATGATTGATATGATGAATCTTATATATTTATGTTTAAATACCTATGCTAATAAGCCGATAATTATATATATATGTTAAGGCCAATGACCGATAAATAGCCGATATTACAATTCTGTACTATTTTGTGTAAATAAATACAATTGCCAAAAAAGCCCAGTCTTTTTACATACTACAAAATGTGTATTTTGTGTGTTGTTTTTTTTTATTCATTCATGTTTCTTTGTTACACAAACATGTAAATAATGTTTTGCGCTTTTTGCAATTATTTTATGGTTGCGAATTATGCAGCATTGCAAAAAAACTGACATTTTGTAGATTTTGCATTGTATTCCATGATCGCAGAACTGCGAAATCTGGAGGGACTGATTAATACGATGAATATTATGCATTTATGATTAATACCAATGCTAATAAGCGCTAAGTATTTTTATGTTATGGCCACTAACCGATAAATAGCCGATATTACAATTCTATAACAAATTAAACACTAAAAACTAAAATCACTTTTTAAATGTTACAAGTGAATTTTGAACCTTTTTTCTTCATTCATGTATGTGTCTTTATTACACAAACATGTCAATAACTTAGTACTGCATTTTTTGCAGTTATTTTGCAGTTAATGGCAAATTATGCAAATAATTGCAAAAAAAGTGACATTTTATAGATTTTTTATCTGATAGTTTCGTGAATGCAGAATTGCAAAAACTAGAGGGACTGATTATTATGACGAATCATATATATTTATGATTAAATAGCAATGCTAATGAGCTGATAATTATTTCTATATTAAGTCCAATGACTGATAAATAGCCAATATTGCAATTCTATACTATTTTAAGATAAGACAAACCGTTATTCGTCCCACAATGGGGAAATTTCCATGGTACAGCAGCAAAAATAAGTGCAAATTTTATCTAAATAATGCCTTTTTAAATGCTACAAAATGTGAAATTTGTTCGTATTTTCTCATTCATGCATGTTTCTTTGTTACACAAACATGTCAATGGTGATAATCTGAAAACAGTTTTTATGTTATGGCCAATAACAAATAAATAGCTGATATTATGATTGAAAAAAAAAACCTACTAAAAACTAAAATCTTTTTAAATGCTAAAGTGAATTAAGGTATCACAATATTATAATGTACACTATGAAATTGGATATTCGTTACAAAATGGCTAACATTACTTGTGGTTCTGTCATCCTGCAGACAGTGTTCCAGACGACCTGAGCGAACCCTTCTACAGGGACCAGTATGAGCAGGAGCACCTGAAGCCTCCGGTGGTGGGCCTGCTGCTGTCAGCTGAGCTGTACTGCAGAGCAGGAAGTCTGATTCTGAAGAGCGATGCTGTTAAACCTCTGCTGGGTCATGACGCCGTCATCCAGGCTCTGGCTCAGAAGGGCCTGTACGTCACCGACCAGGAGAGACTGGTGACCGAGAGAGACCTGCAGAAGAAACCCATTCAGATGGTGAGAGAACCTGCTCTTTTACATGTTTCATTGAAACGCTGATTGTATTTCAGTGATCTTGGCACAGGTGGATCTTGGATATTATTGTAATGTGGTGTTTGGGTTTTGTTTCATGTTCATGTTTTCATGTCTTTTATTTTGTAATGGTTTCACCCTGTTAGTGTCATGCTTCCCTTGCCCTCATGTATCTCTGCCTTGTGTATGTGTCATGTTCTGATTGGTTGTCTTAGTCATGTGTCTTGTTTCCCATTGGTTTGTTCATGTCATGTGACCCTTCTTGTTTGATATAAGTAGCCATCATGTTCCCATTGTACCTTCTTGTGTATTGAAGTTGTAACCCGCTGTCGGTGAGTTTAGTCTGTTTATGCCTCGTCAAGTCTGTTTATGCCTAGTTAAGTCTGTTCATGCCTCGTCAAGTCAGTTCAAGTCAAGTCTTCGTTTATTGTTTGGATCACTTTCTAAATAAACTGCACTTGGGTTCTTCACTACACTCGCCTTCCAGTGATTGACTCATTACCATTCTGCTAATGGTGCAAAAAACACAAGCTGAGTTTATGACTCCCTGTTCAGGCCACTTTCAAATGTGGGTTAACTCTGTTACTAATATCTGCCATGACTTTCAGATAACCCACTTACTTGAACAGCGCACTAAAACCAACTGTGATTGTCATTTACCTGTTGGTCCGTACCGTGACCTTTATATTTATTATTCTGCTATAATTAAAGGTACCTGTAGGGATGCATTGATATTAAACATTTTGGCTGATACCGATAAGCCTATGAATTATTCATTTATAAATTACCAATATTAAATGAATAATGTAATAGTGCTATATACAGTTGCATCTCAATCCATTAATGTCATGGAAAGTTGCCTTTATTTCGGCCATTCAACTCAAATTGGGAAACTCGTGGTAGTAATAAATGCACTCAAACACAGACCTGAAGTAGTTTTAAGTCTTTGGTTCGTGTTTAATTGTGCATATTTGGCTCACATTCACAAAACCCCCCAATTCACTATCGCACAAATAAATACTTCATAAGACCATTAAAAAAAAAAACTTTTTTTTTTTTAGTGATTGTTGGCCTTCTGGGAAATATGTTTCATGACGTACATTTTGTTCTCCATACTTTAGCCGCTTCTTTTTCTTTAATTACTGCCTCAATTCGGCGTGGTATGGAGGTGTTCAGTTTGTGGCACTGCTGAGGTGGTAGGGAAGCCCAGGTTTCTTTGACAGTGGACTTCAGCTCATCTGCATTTTTGGTCTCTTTTTTCCTCTTTTCTCTTGACCTACGTTGGCTGGCCTTTCAACCCCACCAACACCATGGTCAGTTACACCATGCTTTTGGCAGTGTGGGCAGTTCATCAGCAGCTTCAAAGTTTTCCCTCAGACGGGAGGCATGGAATGTGCTCATTTCTTGGTAAACGGGTGCAGTGATTTTGGTTTTCAAAAAACACAATGGACCAATACCAGTAGATGACATTGCACCCCAAATCATCATCACAGACTGTGGAAACTTAACACTGGACTTCAATCAACTTGGGCAATGAGCTTCTCCACCCTTACTCCAGACTCTAGGAACTTGGTTTCCAAATTAAATACAAAACCTGCTCTCATCTGAAAAGAGAACTTTGAACCACTGGGCAACAGTCTAGTTCTTCTCCTTAGCCCAGGTAAGACGCCTCTTACAAGATGAATACACAACTGTAGCCAAATTGCCTTGACACCGGTCGGTGTGTGTGGCTTTGATCCTTGACCCCTCCTGAGTCCATTCCTTGTGAAGTTCACTCAGATTCTTGAATTGATTTTGCTTGACAATCTTCATAAGGTTGCGGTTCTCTCGGTTGGTTGTGCTTTTTTTTTTTCTTCCACACTTTTTCCTTCCACTCACTTTCTGTTAACATGCTTGGATTCAGCACTCTGTGAACAGCCAGCTTCTTTGGCAATGAATGTTGGTGGCTTACCCTCCTTGTGAAGGGTGTCAATGATTGTCGTCTGGACAACTGTCAGATCAGCAGTCTTCCCTATGTTTGTGTAGCCTAGTGAACCAAACTGAGAAACAATTGTGAAGGCTCAGGAAACCTTTGCAGGTGTTTTGAGTTGATTAGCTTATAGTCATGTCACCATATTCTAATTTGTTTTAGATAGTGAATTGGTGGGTTTTTGATAAATGTGAGCCAAAATCATCACAATAAAAAAAAACAAAGACTTAAACTACTTCAGTCTATGTGCACTGAATTTATTTAATACACGAGTTTCACAATTTAAATAAATTAACTTTTCCACGACATTCTACTTTATTGAGATGCACCTGTAAATATACAATTTGCAACATTTGTCCATTTGTTTTTTAAGTTGTGTTAGTTGTTTTATTTTATTTATTTATTTTTTTAGTTACTATTTTTTTTGCAATATATTTAAGAAAACAGAAATTAATTTGTTACTAGTTTTAGTTACCGATAACAACACTGCTTTAAGTGCGCGATAGATGATGACAGAGCTAATCTAAATGTAAAAATAGAAGAAATACGCATGAACAATTAAATGAATCAATTAAATATCGACCAGTATCCAATATCCTGCAGATATATCCTTCACCCCTGGGAATACATCACATTACAGAAGTAAAATGTGTTGTTTTGTGTTGTCTTTAAACCAAAAGCAGGCCCAAGATCAGGATTGGATAGACCTCTCATAATTCTCTCTCAGTTTTATGTCCTTTATCTTGTCAGTGTGTTCACATTGTTTAATTGAAGATGTATTTCAGGCTCATAGCCTCTGCTTTGAAGATATAAAGAGTTCTGATGTTGTGTGAGCGACTTCTTGTTGATATTTAATTACAGCGCTGCTGTTTGCTGTGCCTCTGGCTTCCTCATCCTTAACCGAACACATATCATCACAAACAATCTCTGCGCTGTGTTAATAACCATTTTGCATAGTGCCAATAATGATTCTAGTAACTCCATTCTGTGCTTCCCATGACGAATTGATTATTTTAATTATATTAAATGATCACGTCACACTGCTGGTAGTTATTTCTCTACAAGTCACCAAGCTATTGTATCTGCATGTAGCCGACCGCATAGCTGCGCTCATTTACGACTTGATCTCTACGAACCAATGAACATTTCAGCACCTCAAACTCAGAGCCCACAAATCCTCATTAGCGTCAGAAAGCCGTCCATCTGTCTGCTCTGCTACAGTAAGCTGCCTGACTACAAGATCTGTCAGTCTTCTTGTGCTCCACTTTAACCTGTTTAGCCTGGCGCTCTGGGGAGCGAGTTTTTCGGCTTTGTGGCTTTACCCGTTTTGAGAAAATACTGCAGTCATTACATTATAAATTGAGTGTAGAAAGGTTTTACACTTTTGTTGAGTTATTATTGCTAGATTTCGAGCTTTTCAACTAATAACCCTGAAGCTAAACCCTCATCTAGGGGTGGGCGATATACCGGTAGACATGATTAACCGGTAGAAATTTGTCAACCGGTAGAGAATTTGGACCATCGTTTCTATCGCGGTTCCACGCTCACGTGACGTTGCTGTGCTACGTGGTCACGAAACCTTATCGTTTGCACACGTTTTTAAGCATTGCGGTTTAAAAACAAGTGATTTTAAACCATTGAAAGAGAGCTCATTTCACTATATGTACAAGAGTTTCTAAAAGCTGTCAGGGAGGCATGCACGCGAAAACAATGCTCATAGTGTGCGGGAGTATTAAACATAGTTATTTTTGCCGCTTTTATAGCCGCTTCAAAGGCCTTGACCAGGTAAATACACACACTTTTATGTGTCAAAATGCCGGTCTTTGCAAGTATCCTCGTAAACACAGTAATTTAGGTCTTAAAGTGTTATGAAACCCTAAAACACATTTTTTGAGATGTTAACATATATGAACAGGTTGCACATCAGTGAAAACAACTTTAGCACTCACATTGCGATTATTAAAGGGTTAGTTCATCCAAAAATGAAAATTAGGCTGTGTTTACTCACCCAAGCATCCTAGGTGTATATGACTTACTTCTTTTCAAACGAATCCAGTCTGAGTTATTTTTAAAATTGTCTTTGATCTTTCAAGCTGGTTAATGCCACTCAGCGGGTGTTGCATTGCTTCAGTCCAAAAGAACTTAAATAAAAATCACCCATCCATAAAGAAAAGTCTCTCACACGGCTCCAGGGGGTGAACAAAGGCCTTCTGTAGCGAATCGATTCCCTTTGTTGTAAGAAAACTATCACATCCAAAGTGTCATATCACTTGAATCTAGCTTGCGCTCACTGTTGTAAACGGAAGCAGTTCCGGGCGGATGATGTATGAGGTTGGCTTTGTGCATGCGCCGCTCAGAAGTGACGAATGTGGAAACGCAGCGGAGAGAGCAAAACAAAACAACGGTCAAGAATTAAAAATACAAAACGAGGATTTGTAAAGAAAAAATGTCAGAGGATTTCGATATAGCCAAGAGGAGACTGGTTTTCCTTTGCTAAAGTAAGGAAATTTTGCTTCCTTTGCTCCTGTTAACAAAATTTGGTTTTCACGAGACTCACCGGCGCATTCGCAGCACTGACCTCATACGTCATGCTCCCGGAACTGCTTCTGTGTAAAACTGTTGGCGCAAGCTACATTAAAGTGATTATTTTTATTTTACACTTTTTTTTTTATGGATGGGTGCTTTTTATTTAAGTTATTTTGAACTTAAAGCATATGCACACCCGCAGTGCTTAAACACGTGAAAGGCTCACAGACATGTTTAAATAACTCCGACTGGATTCGTCTGAAGAAGAAAGTCATATACACCTAGGATTCCTCGAGGGTGAGTAAAACACAAGCTTTTTTTTAATTTTTGGGTGAACTAACCCTTTAGGGTAAAAGTGGTTCTTTTTTCACTTTTTGGAGCAATTTTCGTTCTTCCAGTTCAAAAAGCAAAGTTGAACCAATGTATATTCGTTAATTTGCAGTGGTGATTGGCTCCCGAGTTCTCAGTATTATTCATGGGAATTAAATCTTATGATCCAATCACTGCGCTGTATTATGCATGAGGTTATCTTACAGCAGAGAATTCAAATTAGATGAAAGAGTTTCCACGCTGTCCATTCATTTCTGTAAACATGACCATAACAATATTTACTATGTAACAACACGTGGAGCACGCATGCATGAGAGCGCGGTTTCTGCGTGGTACGCCACGATGAGTTTAATAACACTCGCTGCGTGGATCATAGTTCATATCCAGACCAGAGCAAGCGTGTTTCAAGTTTATGTGAACATATTTCATATTCTCTCTTGCTCCGAACATAAACCGGCACTGTGTATGCACACATACACATACACATCATGTCTTCCTCAAGTGAAATACAATCAAATAAGGGCACTGAAGCTGATACAGCGGTACATCTGATCATGAACGTGATGACACAACAGATTATTGTGATACACAGCAAACAAGGATATAGAACGAACATTCAAAGAAGAGTAAACTAAAAAATATATATGCCTTTATTCTTTCTGTTTTAAAGAGATTTTAATATTCATTTGTCTGTATAGTGAGTGTGTTGTAGGTCTGTGTTTTATTGGTTGCTTTCTCCCCTCTTCCCACCCTCTTCACTCCCATTTTTCCAGTTTTAAACACCCATTTCTGGATTCTTTTTCAGATCTAAGGTGTGAAAGACCAGGGGGGTTTCATGACACTTTAAGTGAAAGCAAACAGCTGAGAAAGAAAACACATGTGTAAGAGTACATTGGATCCGGGCAGCTCTTAAAGTGACAGCAGTCTGATATTCCTGCTGTCTGTCATTCATGTTAATCCAACAACAAAAGAGAGAAAATCTCCCACTGCTCTTGACTAAATCACTTTTGTAACTTTAATAAGAAGAAATATATGTTTAATTTACACAATTTACACAGTTTGTTCCAACTGTAGTTTGTCCTATTGCTTTACTTATTCTATTTATGCGCTGACTTTTTACTTGGTCTTCAGTGAGTTTGAGTTTTGTTTTTGTTTGTTTTTTTTATTTAGGTTAGTAGTAGTTTTGTGTGATATTGACCGGTTGACACGAATTAGTAAATTGCTACTCATCAACACCTTATGAAAGCACAAATACTAATTATCGATGTATAGGGTACCATGAATAGATATCATATCATGATATAGATGTTGATCAATCTCACTCACCCCTACCCTCATCAAGAACACTCTTTCAAACCCCCCTTTTTGTTCCCTTTTTTTTTTTGAACATGACCTTGTTTGGCAAAATTTTCATACTTTATACATTTACATGCATATATCATTACTGGTATCGATCTGACCAACACGTGATTTTTTTTTTTTTAGATCATCCTCTGTAATGAAATGCGACTTTTAGAGGCCATTTGCTTACTTATCTCTTGTTGTTGGGATTAAGTTGGTTGGACAGTGGTTTGGTTGTGATGACAGTGTCCTGCTGTTTTGCAGAAACTTCCTCACACATTAATAAGGTTTGACTGTACCAACTGAATGACTGCGGCGCTTTACCATCAATAATTCAGCTGGGCTTCTATTTTGGATGTGTGAGAGGCAAAAACCTGTCAGAGTTTCGTGAGGTGATCAGAGTTACATCTGCTTGTGCTTTCAAATGCTCTTGACAGTAAAGGGCTTTATCATACACTTTATTTTTATTTAAATCTGCTTATGAGGAAATTTTTTCGCTGAAAGAGAGTACCTGCTGTACCTTTAAGACTACTACATTTAATGTATATAAATGACCTCTCTTGTGATTGGACGGTGATATGTTAATGTGTTTGTAGCTCTGTCATAATAATGACATTCTTAGTTTGTTTGTTTTCTTTTCCATGTTTTGGAAATGTAACTCTTTAATTCAAACTGTAAGGAAAATCTTGTAGGCGAAAATGTTCTTTATTGCTGTTATCCGCATCTCCATCTCTGCCTGTCTCTCTTTCTCTCTCTCTCTTCTCTCTCTCTCCCTCTCTCTCCTGAAGAATCGTATTTGCTCCTGCAGCTGCCGGCCACCCACACACAACCCCGCATTCATTCTACATTATAGACTCACTCAGAAATACATACATATGAACACATACGCAGCTCACACTCTCACCCACATAGTTACGCCACACTGAGAAAAAATGATCATAATAGCCTTTGTGTTCAGGGTTTAATTAATTTTAAAGATCAGGCTGAATCAAACAGCACACACAGCTTATATATATGTATATATATATATATGATAATAGAGGAGATTTGTACAATATTTACATTAGTTTTAATTACTTATATAAATTATCTGTATATATTTATTCTCTAATAAGTGTTTTATATACAGTATACACACCCACACGTGTGATATGTTTTGATATATCTATAACACACAAGATATAGAACCAAATATATTTTTTGTGTTAAAAAAAAAATTTTAAAGTAATAATCTAAAAATATGACTAAAATTTTGAGACAAGATATAGTTTGTGTGCCAAATTATTCTTAAATATTTATTACAATATAATCACCCTGGTGGTTGCACCATATTATTAGGAATGAAATTGGCACACATTCAAATAGGTTGGTAGAGATATTGATCATACAATTTCCAGAGCTCCATAATTGTGGCCATTGGCTATAGAAAAATATTTATTTCATAATGTGACCCCCCCCACCCCCACCTTTTTTGTTTTTTACTTCAATTTACGGGTTCGATTTTTCATTACAAACAAATTAAAAACATTTAACATTTTTTTTAATGGGTTGTGGGTATTAATTTGAGTACAGTGTATACATGGCAAAGTTCTGCAAGTTTTTTCGGTGTGTAATGATGAGATTGTGCCTTCATGTGGGTACAAACTGCTCAGTCCACAGAGTGTAAATTATAAATTATATTAAGTGTAAATTATAACACCAGAGATGCAAGTATGCAGCCTCTCAGTGACATGATGCTATATCTGGCCCTGGCAGACAAAAAGAGAGAAAGTCATATTTAGCCCTTTGGGCTCCTCAGGGATGGATGTTATTTACATACATGCTCAGCGGGGAACTGACAATGTGATGGCACTGAGAACATTTTTATTTCCGGAGAAAATGCAGTGACTACATTGCTTAAAGTTCACCGTCTCAACTTTGAGCAGTCCAAGAACTCATATTTCATACAGTATGTAGTTTACATACATCTGCATGGCATAAACCCGAACTAAAGTTCCAAGACACAGACTTCTGCATAATTCACAAATCAGCGCCGTATGCACACTTGACCTACTTCCTGTCTCTTGGCATCAGTGCTTGCCGATCGTGAATGGAGGCAGTACTTTTTGTTAGGTTCTTGTAAGTAATTAGATATGATTTGGGTAGATTCTGTGTAGTAATTGTTAGTATATTGACGCAGGCTTCCAGGGCGCACATGGTGATTGGGTATTTCCTGCATTCACACTTTTTGAGATTCTTTCTTATTAATAAAATGGAAATCTCTACGAAAAGTTATTGTACTTTAATTCTCTATAATCTTAAATATTAATTTGTGATGCTTTATGGTGATAAAATAATACATTTGACATTTTGGGTGACTATTCCTTTCATTATTTTGTGATTAGGTCCATTATTTGGGAGTTTTATGGTTAGTAAATTTTATTCAGTAAACTGACGCAGGCTTCAAGGGCACACATGGTGATTGGGTATTTCCTATTTTCTCACTCTTTGAGATTCTTCCTATTAAAATGAGAATCTCTACAAAAGATTGTTGTGATTTATTGGAGAAATGTACATTTAATTTCTCTATAATATTAAATATTATGTTTGGACGCTTGATTGTAAGTAAATGATAACTTTAAACTTTGGTTGAACTACTTTTTGTTATTAGGTTGTTGTATTTAGATTTGATTCAAGAAAATTCTGTGCAGTACTGTTATTGTATTAATGCAGGCTCCCAAGGCACATGTGGTGATTGGGTATTTCCTGCTTTCCTGCATTTTAACATTTTTCCTAATTAAATGTGAATCTTTTCAAAAGAGAATTGCGATTTACTGGGGCAATGTAATTGTAATTCCTCTATAATATTAAATATTATATTTGGATGCTTGATGAGGAGTAAATGAAAACTAATGGTCTTTTTTAGGGTGAACTATTAAGAACGTGTATGTTTTTGTAAGTTGTTACATTTACAGCAAGTAAATTCTGTGTTATAATTACTGACACAGGTTCCCTGGGTGCACATGGTGATTGGGTATTTCCTGCTTTCCTGCTTCTTGAGACTCTTCTCAAAATTGAACTTGCATTTCCTACAAGAGCACTTCTGCTCAATGCATGTATGCTGTGCTAAGGTAACTGCTAAGCCATGGAACTATATTTGTATGCTTCCAGCTCCTGTTTATTCGGCTTTCTGTCAATATTCACACATTAATCCTCACAAACTTGTCAATCAAATCCTAACGTGCTGCGTCGTCGCAAACAGTCACGGTCAGGCTGAAAGCTGTAGCTCTGCTCTGCAAGAGACGCAGGCATCCCGGCCTGACGCTCTCCTCTCCCCGCTGCTCGCACACGCTCTGTTGCCATAGCGATGCCCTGTAAAGGCGGGAGGCAGCGTGCTTGCAAGGTGGATCCATTAGTGCAAAGTGCGATTTCAATCCCAAAAAGCCAAGGTAAAAGTAATCTTCAAATTGAGGATTAAAAGGAAAGGTTGCACGAAGCTATATCAGCATTATTCAGGCCTTTTGCTTAGCTTGTGTCTTTCTTGGCTGGCAGCTATGATGTTTTTGTCCTCACCAATCAGAATCTGCAGATAAAATGTACCTCAACATGACAGGAAATCACTTTCTCTGATCTTAAACATTAAATTCTTGCAATATTTAAAGTGCCTTTTGGCTTTCGAATGAGAATGTCTAAGCAGGTTGATCAAATGTGGTTTTGTGCGGTTTATTTCAGTCTTAGACTGCCCTAGAATGCCAAGGGAGCCCCAGAAGAGAATGTCTTCAGCCCAACTCCAACAAAAGACTGTTTACAAAAAGCCGTTTCTAACGTGTCAGTGCTGTTTTTGAGTGGTCATGGCTAGAATGTCTCATCAGCATTGTCCAGCGTTAAATTTAGGCCAAGGATGGGTGGGTTTCCTTAAATTGACTGTGGGAAAGGAATGATGTATGTATGACTTTAAATTGGGTATTTAATGTAACTGTGTATTTAATTGTTAAATTATGTCCCATCAGCATTACAGGTCAAATATTGGTTTAACTAGCTGTGGTAAAACAATATTTAATATATTAATGCTAGGGATGCATGATATTATTGAAATGCTATCGAAATCGTCCGATAACGGCTTAAAATGTAAATATCGGCATTGGCCGATATAAAAAATTATACCGATATGTCTTGCCGATAGCTCAGCATGTCTCAGGGTGTGCTAGCGTCAGATCACTTCACAGTGATCTCATTCTGAAGCAAACTTTTTGCCTGAATGGTGATTAGATTCACTGTTTTGAATCACCACATTTATTCTGAGAATACAATTACAGAACAACAAGTCTGGTGTGTGACAGAGTCAACAGTCACTAGTGCGTGCAGCAGCAGCAGCTTCCCCCGGGTCCTAATACCCATCCACAAGGCGTTATATTTACTTAGGGGGCGTTGTTGGCCTACTGGTAATAAAATTATTGTAAAATACACAAATATCATTAATATACTTGTGTTTCTGAATAAACAAAGCAGTATCGATGTCTTAAAATCACAAGTCTGTTTTGATTTAAAAGTCAGAAGCGTTTTAGCTTACATGAATAAAACACAAACATACACTGTAAATTACATAATTTGATATAGACAGATTTTTTCAGTATTTAATTTATATTTTTTAAATGGATTATGAAACTTAAAGACTAGGAGCTGCTACATATTTTTTGAATTTCCTTTAGACCAGTGAGGGCAAACGTGGCCCTTCCAGGCCATGTTTCCTGTAGAGCGGTTTGTGATCCAACCCTATAAGGACGACTCACTGCCTGTAGCCTCTAGTAGTCTTGAGACATGATTCGCTGGTGTCGGTGTGTTTGATTGGTTGGAGCGAACCTCTGAAGAAAAGTGGCCTGAAGGCCAAGGTTTGCCCACCCCGCTGGAGGACCACCTCATTAATGTAAATCCGCCAAATAAAATGTTAAAGTTTCACAGGGCATCTGTCAAAAATAAAGGCAGATATTGTTTATTTTATTTTAAGGCTTCAATTACTCTCATTACAAGACTTTAAAGATAGTCACCCAAAAATGAATGCTATTAGCCCATTATTACTCACCCTCAGCATCCTAGGCAGAAAAGCTTCCTTCGTCAGATAATCCCTCGGCGTTTTTAAAACCGTTCGTTGAATCTTCCAAGCTTGGGTTAATAATGCAGTCAGTGGGTGTTGCAGTTCATTCAGTCCAAAGACGTTAAATAAGCCGACTCCATCCATATAAAAACGTGTCTCACACAGCTCCGATGGGGGTGAACAAGCCTTCTTAGCGATGTGATGCGTTTTGGTAAGAAACACTACCCTTATAAAACTAATAAGACTTTAATGTACTTGCGCCACATGTTGTACACCAAGCGTTCCGGAGTCATGACCGTAGGTCCGTCGGTCACGTTGTGCATGCGCCATGAGCTCTCCGTGAAAACACCGTTTGTTTACATGATCAAAAGCAGTTTCTGTACTTTAGCAGGAAAACAGTCTCCTGGCCTCGTTGGCTAGATCAACTCCTCTGACATTCTTCTTTACAAATCTGACAACGTGACTGTTGTTTTGTTTTGCTCTCTTGACTGCGTTTCCACGTACGTCACTTCTGAGCAGCGCATGCGCAAAGCCGACCTCATACGTCATCATCCCGCGCTTCCGTGTACAACTGTGAGTGCAAGCTAGATTAAAGTTATTATTACGTTTTGAATATGGATATTTTTCTTACAAAAACTTATCGATTCGTTACAGGAGGCCTTTGTTCACCCCCCGTAGCCGTGTGAGGCACTTTTTATTATGATGGATGCCTTTATTTCAGCTTCTTTGTTTGACTGATGCCAAGCCCCACTGAAGTGGCATAACAGCTTGGAAGATCATTACATTTTAATATAACTCTTGACTGGATTCGTCTGGAAGAGGAAAGTCATATACACCTAGGATGTCTCAATGGTGAGTAACTCATGGGCTAATTTTCATTTTTGGGTGACCTAACCCTTTAATTGTTGATTAGTTGCTAACAAATAAGGGGGCTCGAAACTCCAGATTAAAAATTATTTGCTTATAATTTCTGCACAGGAGAGACTTGGTGTTGTTTCCAAACAAATGGAAATATATCGGTATCGGCATCGGCTATCGGCCAAAATGATTTGAAAAATATCGGCATATCAGATATCAACAAAATATAATATTGTGCATCCCTAATTAAAGCTAATTTTTAAGGCACCTGAATAGAATGGAATATACTAGAATGTTTCTCACCAGGGCTGCAGCAACTGTGTGTGTGGGTGGGGGGGTATTTTATTTTCATTTTTTTTGTAATTAATTGTTTTTACTTTTTTTTTAAATAACTTTGTGATTTCTTTTCTTTCTTTCTTCAAGCTCCACATTTCTTTGTGTTTGTAGGATTTGCGCAGGTATTTTTATATCATATATGTTTTCCTTTCCTTCTGTCTTTTCAAGCATAGTTTGCTGTTGGGTTTGTAGGGATGCACAGGGTTTTTTAATAAAAATTAATTATCTTTCTTTCTTTCAAGCTCCAGGTTTGCTATATGTTTGTTATAGGGTTGCACAGTTTGGCCAAATTGTTGTGATTATGTATAAATATAATTATACCATTTAAAAAAGTAAATTAAATCAAATTTAAAGTAAAATAGTCATAGTGATATATTTACAACATTTTTTGGCCAAACATGCAGCACATATGCAACTGCCAATCTTTGCATTTTGATAATCACACTAAGCAATGATTTTGGTTTTATTTCTGTTAATCGTACAGCCCTACCCAGATGTGAGTATTTCTGTGTGCGTTTGTGATGCTGTAAAGAGCAATGACTGCTGGGAGTGGAAACACAGGGCAGTGCTTTATGAGAAATTCATTACAGCACAGTTTCTCCTTTCTGCAAGGACGGATAAATATGAAAAAGTTGCAAAACACATGGGTTTTGCATTATATAATGGCCTAATTTTGTATTTGTGGGCTGTGCTTGTTTTTGATCTTAAATGTGAATGTGAATATAAATGCATGATTAGAAAATACTTTCTTTGGGGAAATCAGAGAAGAAACATTTAATGGGTAAATTTCTCACCAGACATTAGCTATGTTTCCATCCAAAGATTTGAATTGACTGAGTCAAAAGACTGGATAACCATAAGAAGTTGCGAATAAAGCAACATTTCCATCCAACGTATCAAAGAGAACGAAATCGTCACTTCCTGATAAACTGGCATTAAATATCACTAAGAAAAGTAGGAGAAGCCACTTAATATAATTTTCATATATGATAAATTACTTGCGCCTCAGAGCGAGCAGACACTGTCATTGCTTTCATTGTTTTTTTTTTGTTTAAGACAATTAGACAGAAATAGGCCTACTTTAATGACAGACTTTGCTCGAGCATTTCAGAATGACCAAAACAACTTTTCAGATGCTGTGCAATGACATCGGTCTGTGGGTTAGTCAAGTTATCCCGTCCCATCGTGCAAAGTCACATGACTTTTTTGATGCGCATTTTTTCTTAACGGATAAAAAGTTTATCCTACTCCATGGTGTGCATAAGTTTCCTTATGCACATTTTTAGAATTTATGCGCATATTATCGTTTCCATCCAGCGTTTTTTTAATGCAATATTCCAAAATGTGCATAAAAATAGGTAGACGGAAACATAGCTATTGGTGATCACATGAAAAACACAGGTTCGAATCTAACAGACAACATAAGTTAATCTTATTCCCCACGTTGCTGAGCCCAAAAATTAATAAACCAATAAGTGGTTGATCTGTCTTTTGAAGATATTATGAACAGATCTTCAACCCAAGCCAGAAGATCAAATCATTGCACACACTCTGACCATTCAGACTGCAAAATGTTTAATCAATAAAAGGATTTATAAATGTATTCAGCTTAAACGAGAAGCTCAGCTCTTATGCAACAGATGGTCTTCTGGTTTTTTTCTCCATGGTGAGAAGTGGGAGTGTCACAGCTCATGTGGAGAGGAAATCAGACCCACTCAAGTGAGAGAAATTGCTGACTAAACAGCATAACTCAGTGTCACTTGGATCCGTCAGAGTGAATCTTTCCATTGAACTGCGTTCATACATGTCAGATGTGACAGGAAAGCTGCACTGTGACATTCTGAACTACCTGTTCGTCTTAACAGATGCTCAGATTTACAGTGAAAGGTCAGAAAGTTTCCCAGGCAGCAAAAAGTGCAGTGCTAAGGAAAAAAAACAATGATTGTCAGGTGCGTAAAAAAAGGTAAAAGAAGATTCAGCATTCAGCATAAACAATGTTAATTCATAATGATAAATGTGATGTAAATGTAGAGTATGTATATAAAAATATAATCTTGAATAAGGCTTTAAGTAACACTTAGCAAGCATAACAAGACCAGTGATAAATTAGCAATGACGGTTAATTGCTTTATAGACATTTAACGTCAGTCAGCTGGAAGGGCAGTCACATGAACACCGTTTATTAGATGCGCTCGACTCTTCTTGCAATGTTTTCTGATTCATTATTTACCCACCAGTTTCTTTCACTGGGGTTTGCTTTCAACGAAACAAAATCAATATCCGTCTTAAGTGTTCTATCTGTCTCTGTGCACACAAGGCTTTTAATAAGACAGCCACTGTTTAATTTGTGGTCGAGATGTGGGGGGGGGTTATTTTTTAGTTGCTTGTACTTAGAGGTTATGGTGACCACGATGGAGATGATCCGCTGTTTTGCTTGTTTATTTTAAATGGATAAACTGTGGTTGAAAGCAGTATTAGACGATGATTTCAATCATTTCAATAGGAATTTGTGATCTGGAATTTTGCATGTGGGCGAAAGATTTCCTTGCGCAGATTTCGCAACGGATTCAAGTTGCTTGGGCTGAAAGTGTGTGAGCCGTGCTTCATACATCACTACACTATTAACAATCAGGGAAGCACAATATTGGATTTTTGCCGATATCCGATATGCCGATATTTTTCAACTCATTTTGGCCGATAGCTGATGCCGATACATTTGGAAACAGCACCAAGTCTCTCCTGTGCAGAGATTATAAACAAATTCTATTTTTAATTTTGGTTAGTTTTTAACAAAAACGTACTTGTTAGATTCTCAGTTTAAATGCAGCGATCCAAAACAGTGAATCTAATCACCATTCAGGCAAAAGTTTGCTTCAAGAATGAGACACTACTGAAGTGATCTTATCGCTAGCACAGCCTGAGCACATGTGAGCTATTCGTCTTATTGGCAAGGCATATCGGCATAATTTTTCATATCAGGTTGATGCCGATGTTTACATTGTAAGCCATTATCAGCCGATTCCGATATCGTTCTGATAATATCGTGCATCCCTATTCACAATGGATATTTTTTGGTGCGAAATTTCACCACAATGTCACTAATGTACTGCATCGTTATGAACGTTATTTTTTAGTAATCAACAATACAATTATAATTAATTAGACTTGGAAAATGATTTGTAGTAACCCGTATTACTGACAGGTTGTTCATATAACAACTCATATAACAAAGATACAAATTATGTATTTTGTTAGAAATATTTCAGCATTTCATTAATACATTTTTATTAAATATGTTAATATGGTGTTAATGTAGTCTTGATCTTTAATATATATAATGAAGTTGGATAAACATTTATGCATTTACATCCCTTGCTCACCAATGGACCTCTGCAAGTGAATTGTTGCCATCCAATGAGAGTCCAAAGAGCTGATAAAACATCACAATAATCCACAAGTATCCACACCACTCCAGTCCATCAGTTAATTTCTTGTGAAGTGAAAAGCTGCATGTTTTGTAAGAAATCCAACATTAAATCTTTTCAACCATCCATAATATTGCTTTCTCCAGTGAAAACATCATGTCATCTGAATCAGGAGAGAATTATGCATCAAACACTGTTTATAAGAGAAATGTCCAAATCAGTTCTAAACAAATACATCAGTGGATTTTGATGTAAGAGGAACATACTGAGGATGGACTTTGTCACTGAGAAGCGTTATTATGTATTATGGCCAGAAGCGAAGTTTTAAAGTTAAAACATCTTAATGATGGATTTGTTTTCTTACAAACATCCAGCTTTTCACTTCACAAAACATTATAGTTAATTGAATGGCGCCATGTGGATTGCTTGTGGATTAGTGTCATGTTTTTATCAGTTTATTGGACTCTCATTCTGACGGCACCCATTCACTGCAAAGGATCCACTGGTGAGCAGATGATGAAATGCTACATTTCTCCACATCTGTTCCGATGAAAAAACAAACTCTTGGATGACCTGAGGGTTCAGCATTTTCAGCAAATTTTCATTTTTTTGGTGAACTACTGTAACTACTGTAAGGAATCGTTACGAGTACTCAAAACTGTAGCCAAAATTTTACTTTTTTTTTTTTTTTTTTTTTTTATGATGGTTTTTAGGAGAGGTCCCACCTGTCAGTTTTGCTCATCACATGTGATACAGTATATTTATAATGTTAAGGCCGAGAGGACGGGCCCCCAGAAGGAGCGACTGTCTTATCTCAGGAAAGATTATTTCTAATTGGGTCGAGCAACGGGGGAGCGATGCTGCCGTTTCCAAGGCAACAACTTCTAGAGAGGAATGAGTAACTGTCAACTGAGAGTGACAATTGTCAGTATGTATATTAAGGAGAGTGGGCCTGTGTCAGCAATTTAACGGTGTTTTTATTGTTTTGTCGTTCACAGAGCACCCACCTGGCCATGATTGACACGCTGATGATGGCGTACACAGTAGAGATGGTGAGTGTGGAGAAGGTGATGGCCTGCATGCAGCAATACTCCACCGATTACCCAGACGGAGACGTGCCCTATGACACAGAGGATGCGGTCACTAGCTGGATGAATAAGGTATTTTTGTGCTTTTATGAATCTTAAACTTACTCATAATGCAATGCAAATACATTTACTGTGCCCGATCATCATCTTTTACTATCTTTTAACATAGACAGAGGTTTGTTGCACTATAATATGGCTTTAATATGTTATGATCTCTGAGGGCTTCTTTGAGTGTCAGTGAAGGGACGTCCCAGGACTTGTGTTTACATTCCCTTGCAGGCCAGCTGTACAGGCAGCCTAAATCAAGACAGTACCGCACATGCACACACACATGCTAAACAGGCCATGAGGGACTGCAGAGAAATTTCAGGGTTTTTTTTTTGTTTTTTTTGGACTTTCTGCCGATATTCTAACGATATTAAATGGACATTTGAAAGAGTTTGCATGAGGGTTTTTGGTGTGTTTACATCATGCGTTTTACCATAATCTTGAGTTTCAGATTTATTCTTAAAATTTGATAATCATGTAATGAATTACTGTCGGCATAAACAATACAAGCTATGAATATATACAACAAATTAATTTTGTGAATAAGCAATATGTAATATAATATAATATACACATTTTTGTCATAGCTACTTGATAGATTTGAATAGATTTTAAGTTAATATTTCAATAATTTAACAACACATTTGCATGTTCACAGTTCTCTGAAGTTAATAGTCATGTGACATGCAGGTAAATAAAAAATATTTCTATTTTTAGTGTTTTTTATTTATATATTAAATATAACCTAATTTTTTACTTTGTTTTGTCAGCTAACCTTCAACCTCAAATAGTTATTATGTTTAAATGATTCTTTCTTTATTACGATAACTCCCTGCAGTTCCCTTACATCCCCCGTTGGAAAACCCTCATGTTTGAATTGTGGTCATTTTTAGTTTCCAGTGTTGTCGTTAATTATCGTCATTTTCTTCATTATATGTGTGGTTCAGTCTGTGTTTGTCCGGTCTACTATGTCCCTATGTGTGTCTCCTGCATGTTCTGTCCTGGATTTACCCTTGTGTAGATTTATTAAAGACTATTTGCATTTGTCTTTATCTTCTTCGTGTGTTTATCTCACGAGTTGTGAACAACGTTGGGGAACCCATAATAATATAAATAATATAATAATACACTTGTTTGTAGTGAAAAAAATGGCAGTGATTTTTTTTAAGTATGTAAAAACTCCTCTCTGTTTTACTCCTTTTCAAGGTGAACGAATACTTGAAAGAAATCATAATGCAGGAGCAAAGGAGGATGGAGGCGCAGAACGCAGAGCCTGTTGAGAATCCAAAGGTAAGTGTGCACTTCCTGTTCTTGCTCTAAAGCAGCGATGATTCAGAAGCCACTTTCATCTGTAGGAGGAAAATACAGAAAGTGTCAGAGATAAAGATGGATTTTTGTCATAATGAGCGCTTGTACGTCTCTGAAATCTGCAGACATTCTGCAGAAATCATGAGAACTTCTGCCCTCACAACTGCCAATTTTTTAATTTTTCTTATTTTCATGCCTTAAAACTCAAATACTTGTATAGATTATTCTAAAACTCGTGTATTCTGATACACTTGAATGCTGTACTGTACAATACAAGCCTGAATTACATAAATACAGTGTTGAATCACAATCTTGAACACAACAATAGATTTGTTGTTGTCATTAATATACAACAATAAGAGCTAAACAGTATTAATAAATCAATATTTTTTTTTTTTTTTTTTCAGCCTTTATAAAAAAACGATATTCACTATTTATCTTGTTTAATGCTCAAAATAAAATGTAGAAAAAATCCTGGATGTTTTTTGCTACATTGACATGGATAAATAATATTAATATTTGTTGTTTAATATTAATTTATAATTAGGGGTCCACCGATTATCTGCCTGGCCGATTATTAAACATTTTTATGGTTATCGGTATTGGTCCTTTTAAAAAAACTATTTGCCAATAAAATAATTTAAAAGCATTTAGAGAAAGTTTATGTCAGGCTCCTTGTTAATTCTTCTTTTGGCATTCATTTTTATTTTTACACCAGACATATATATCAGTTCAAAACATTGGTTATCGGTTTACTTGATCTGTAATAATCGTATCGGCATCGGCCCTGAAAAACACAATAGCGGTCGACCCTATTTAATAGAATAGAAATCCCTAAACTTTTGTTAGTTCACTGCTTGTAACCTAAAATATTTACTTTAAGGTTTTAAAGATTTTAAGTTCAAATAAAATATTTCATCTTTTTAAGTGCGGTATTAGTGTTTTTATTTTTAAATGATTTATTTATTTTAATTTTACAGTTGTATGATTTAATTCATTATTAGCTTTTAATCTTTTTTTTAACATAGAAGTTCAAAAATCTCTCAAAATCTGTTTTACTCATTTTTAAGGTTAAATAATATTAACATGGGCCATTAATATCAACAATTAACATTATTTAAAATTAGTTTATTACATTTGTATGGACCACTTTATATTTATATGGACCTATATAACAATATAATTTTTTTATTATTACAAAAACATGTCATGTCAGCACTTCAGACATTTTTGAGTGATGTAATGAATCAGTTGAATCAGTGTTTTGATCTGATTCGTGAAAATGGACCATTTAAAAAGACAGATTTGTGCAAATTAATCAAATTTCCAATGTTTTACATCCTATATTAAAAATATTTTAAATGTTAAATATATTTGGTAAATATATATATATTTTGTAAACATATCTCCAGAACAACTAACATTATTCAGTGAATCAAATTACTCAATAGACGTTTTAAACCCCCTAGATTTGTTAGTCTATTTAGATTCTACATAAAAGGTGCCTCAGATTCCCCTGTATACATGTTTGCTGAGTTGACCCGAATTCACAGGACGTGATGGATATCATCAGCCTTATTGTCGTGTTTTATAACATGTTGCTGCGTTGAGGGTATTTCTGACTTTGCTGAATCACAGTCTTGCGGCAGTATCCTGATGTGGACTTTCTGCCAGGCTGCTGTAAGAGCAAAATGTTTGCTGATTCATGTTTTAACACTTCACATTCCATCTTCCTGCCCCAGTGTGACAGCGTATTTGGCACAGATGACAGGTGACGTCAGTCTCACCTTGTTTTACCTTCTCTCGGAGGGAAAGTAGTGCGGTACGCTTATGTATGCTGTGTCCTTGTTTAAACCCCTAGAGACCGCAAGCCTCTGCCAAGTTCCCAGTGCTACTTTTGTAGGATTTTGTTTTTGTTTTTCCTCCCAGAATCCCATTGTTAATGTGATAATGTGAGTCTGGTGAGGGTGTGTAATGTGCAGAGTCATCACCCAGAAGTGTGTGGGCCGTCTGTCAGAGTTGGCCCGCCCTGTCCTGAGGTCGTGGCTGGGCTGGGCATCTGACGCTAATGAGAGCAGTCAGTTCTCAGAGGTGCTGCGGACTGCCGGCTGTGTTTGAGAGACGCTGCGGACACAATCAGTGCTGACGAGGAATGTCAGGCGCTTACACAACACTATAAACATCCTGAAACAGCCAGCATGACATGAAGTGCCCAGACTGACACATAAACACACCAGATGAATACAGATATGGATACTGTGTGTGAATTATAAATAATATATAGAAAGTTTATAAGTTAATACAAAAAGTAGATGAATATGAATTATTATTATATTAATTATTTTATTATATTATAAATCAGTTGGTGAGTATAATAGGAATTGATTATTAATTTATATCATTTTTATAAAAGTATTTTAAGGGATATATATATATATATATTTTGTGTGTTTGTGCCTGTGTAAATTATATGTAATAAAAGTTTTACAAACAATTTAATTATTAATTAATATATTTTTATTGGAGAGAGGTGTATGTATATTTTATTTCTATTCATTATTATAATATTATTAATTATTAATTAATATTATTGTTAAAATTGTAAAAAGTAATTTTGTGTGTTTGTGTGTTTTATTTTAATAGTAAGTGATATTTTTATACATATTTGATGTTAATACCCCCCCAAAATATTTATATATATATTAACAATAAAGTATTAAACATAACCAAGATATAACAATAAAACTATATATATATATATATATAATATATATATATATACCCCCCCAAAAAGTTTAATTTTAATTGATAGATTTTATACTTTTAGAATATTACAGAATATCTATTTCATAAGTAATAATAATTAAAAAAATAATTATAATTAATATTTTAGATAAAAATAATAAAATAAATTTAAATAAACTAATACTATTAATTATTACTATTAATATTACTAATAATATTTAATATATTTAACAATTGTTTACATATTTCAATTAATACAAATAAATTACTCTATGAAATATATCTAATTACATTTTATAGTTAACTGTATGTACATGTTGACTGTATACCCCCTAAATATTTATATAGGAATAACATTATATTTTAATAGCATAATTTTTATTAATAGGAAATATACAAAATATTTGATTTAATATAAAAAAAAAACATATATAATATAATATATATATATATATATATATATATTAGATATATATTATTTATATATTTCACTTTTATTTTAAGGTCTCAAGCTCACACTTGTTCTAGACTACTCCACTGGCAAAAGACTAATCCTGTAACTTTGCAGTCTTCTTAGGGCATTCTGGTAAAAATGCATTCATATTGTGATTCACAGGGTTTAATGTCTCTTAGATCAGAGAGCATCAGTTTTTCTCTTCTTCAGTTTGGACCCCTACAGTTATTTTGGCTTGCTTTTGATGCGACTCCTCTTTGATTACAGTCATTTAAGCCTTAAAAGTTGAGAGAAGCTTAAAACTGTAAAAACTAAGACCATGGCAGGAACCAGCCTGACAGCGACAAGCAGCACTTTTTTGGTGGCTTGGTTTCTATTTCTTTCTCAGTGATTCAGTGGTTCAGTTAAAATTTGAAAGTATTTTGTTTAAATAAATTAAAAATAAAACAATAAATAGTCAAATGAAATTAATTGTGGATGATGAAAGGCATTTCAATGTTCTAACGGTAATCTAAATGTAAAAATAGGTGAAATTAACTGCACAAAATAAATAAGTAAAATAAAATCCAATATTGACCAATAGAGGTTAACGAAATTATTTGTTCTAAAAAGTACTAAACCTGCTTCAAGGCCTGGGGCCTGTTTCTTAAAACAAGTTTACCAAATAAGCCGGGCTTATTTCAGTTAGTCTGACTTATTTTGAACCAAACTTAAATAAACCTGGTTTATTTGGTAAACTTGTTTTATGAAACAGGCCCCAGGTTTCATTGGCAGGGCTTAGACTAAGCCAGCATTAGGCCATAGTTTAATTAGGACATTTAAGTAATTTTTATAAGCGTGCCTTAGGAAAAAAAACAAAGGCATTGACTTATTTTAAGATCAATCAGTGCAAGTTTCTTTCAGTTGAAACAGCTCAGACTTACATTTTAGTCTGGGACTAGGCTTAAGCCTTGTCTGTGAAACCGGGGGCAAGAGTTTCACTGTTTGTTTTCTTGTAATCTGGTTTCTAGTAAAGACGATATCGTCACACTTAATCTGATATGGACGTAAACAGCTGATTGCATTAAATAGTCTCAGCTCGCTGACGTAACTGCTCTTTCCCTCTCTCTCACATTCATTCTTTGACTGACTGAAGTCTCCAACCAAGTGGTATACGAAGCTGGTTCCTGTAAGTGTGATTGAGAAACGCCTTCTTCCATCTCGTGGCTCCATCATGTTTCTGTTTCCATGACGACGCTTTCACATCGTCCTCAGCTTCATTAACCATGCAATAAACTGTTGACAGAGAAATATTTATATTAGGCTGAGTGAAAAATAGATTTTATGTCACCATCCGTTAAAGTTCCCATTGCATGTCTTATTTTCAGTGCTTTTCCATACACTGGTCCATCACGAGCTCTCTGTATGTTATTATCAGATGTGTTTTGCTCTACTGAGTCATTTGTTTATGTCTGTTTGCTCCAGGCGCGTTATAGGAAGGAGCAGGTTCTGCCCAAGATGGTGCCATGGATCCCTCCGGTGGACAACCTCCTGAAGGACAGCACAGATGGCTGTGCCCTCGCCGCCCTGCTGCACTTTTACTGTCCCGCCATCTTCCACCTGGGAGGTACAGAAACCTGCCAAACCCTCAACATTACTGAGCACAAAATAATACGCAACGATCAGAGGGACTAGCGTGTGGGAGCTGTTGAATCAAAACCAACCGTATTTACTTACACATGCTGTTATTGTACACAGATCAGCAGTAGAAATGCATGTGATATGCAAAAATCCAGGGTTATTTTAATATCATGACAGTGGATGATATACTCATGGAGATATTTTTTCACAGCATTTTGAAAATGTACAATAAACGAATGTAATAAATATACAATAGATGAATGTTTTTTCCTAACATTTCTTTAAAAAACTAGTGCTGTCAAATGTTTAATCGCGATTAATCGCATCCAAAATAAAAGTTTTTGTTTACATAATATATATGTGTGTGCACTGTGTATATGTATTATGTATATATAAATACAAACACATACATGTATATATTTTTAAAACATTTACATGTATTTACATGTATATATTTATATTCATATAATTTATAATATAAATATATTTAATATATAAACGTAACTTATTTTTCTTAAATATATACATGCATGTGTGTGTATTTATTTATATATACGTAATAAATATACACAGTGTACACACACATATATTATGTAAGCACAAACTTTTATTTTTGGATGCGATTAATCACAGTTAATTGTTTGACAGCACGAAAAAAACACATACACGTGATTGTTAGTTATTAGTTTAATATTTTTAAATTATAAAATAAAAAATATAGTATTAATATAAGTATATTATATTTGTATTTTTCCACAATATTTGTTAAAAAAATTAAAAAAACAGTTTATAACATTAATTTACAAACAAAATATCAAACATAATGTTTACTTTTTGTTTTACTTATATTTTTGTATTATTAAATTAGTTGAATAATACGTTGTATTAAGATTAATATATACAAGTGGATATATATCTTGATATTTCCTTTTTTTCCCCCAGATTCACACATGGTTTCAATCAAACAATTCCACAATATATTGTTGCATTCTTTAATTTTTATTATAAAAAAATACTAATTAAAACTACTAATAAAAGTTTAATATTACTATATTCTATTTTTTTCACTATATTTACAATTGTTTTTTAATATCATAAGCACATTTTAAAACAGTTCCTTAAACAACAATACATCAAATGTTTATACTTTTAGAATGTTTTTGTATTATTGACTATATATATAAAGTATATGACATATTTCTATGTTTTTCCACAATGTTTGTAAATATTATACAAGACACTTTAGACCAATGGTTTTTTTTCATCAAAGAAACAATATCCACAATATATTGTGGTACATTATTTTAATATTTTATATTAATAAAAATTTATATGTACTAATAAAAAGTTTCATATTATTTTATTTATTTTTTTCACTATATTTAAAAAATATTCTACGTGATACAATTGAATTTTTTTCAAAATATTTCATCATAAAAAGCAATATCTACAATAGTAGTGTGATATTTTTATATTATAAAAAAATGTATTGTAGTAATACAAGTATAATATTACTATACTTATATTTCCCCTCAATATTTAAAAAAATATTATGCAATATTTTAAGTTGTTAAAGACCAGACAAATGTTTTTGTTTCATAACATTTCACAATAAAACCATAGAAATTAAAATCTACATAGAAAAAAAATTGTGGAAAAAATATAAATATAATCAGAAGTAATATTGGGATTTGTTATTTAGAGCCTCTGTGGTTTCAGGCTTTTCCAGGGATGCACATGCGTATGCAAAGCCTACAAAAAATATCAGTTGACAAACTGTAAAATTCTCTGCTATGAACACTAAAATGCTCAGTAGTAACCTTTTGAAGTAGTCTATAAGCTTCCTCCTCTTGGTTCCCTCATATCTTTAACGTCTGAAACTTTGAGATTGGATCATTGGAGGGAAACGAACTTACGACTTACATATAATATTATTTTTGAATGTTATTTTTAAACGTGCTACAAATCCGTTTCAGCCATTTTGCTTTAAAATAGTGAATACAATAGTCTTCAGCTACTCAATTAGAAATCTCAAACGTTTATGTGACTTTAATCATCCTGAACTCACTGTTAATCCCATCACAGTGATGAAGAGGACTAGAGCTGATTCTCCACCGAGCTGTGAAATCAAATGATGGATGCAACTACATTTATCTCCAAAGGCAAAAGTCAATCACGTGACTGTCATTTAGACTCCATGATTAATGGCTTCTCTGTGATTGGTTGAGTCCTTGTCAAATCTACCAAATATCCCGGATGATCTGTCAGTGAGTTGCGCCTGATTAGTGTAGCACTTTGAATCGTCTTTGATTTGCAGACATTTGCCTGAAGGAGACCATGTCGCTGGCAGACAGTCTGTACAACCTGCAGCTCATCCAGGACTTCTGCAAGGAACACTTGAACCACTGCTGCCACTTCAATCTGGAGGACATGCTCTACGCTCATTCGTCCATCAAAGTAAGCCTTCAGATACAACTTGTGCCTAGATTTGGTTTCAGTTGGAAGCGTTTTAGAGCTCAATGCCATTAGAGTTCTCCAAGTTCATTGCCTTTGTTTCATCGGTTGATGCGTTTATAACTGTAGGTCAAGGTTTGTCAAATTTTTATAGGCCACAACATATGCGATTTGGTGGGATGCTGTTATTTGGAGCCCTTTTCTCGCAATAGTGCAAGCACTGCCTGTGGGAGTTGGCTTTATTCCTGTTAAAAAGCCAAAAGCATGAGGCTTGCCTTCAAACGTTGGTGGTGCTTAAACCAGCCTCCCAATGGAAGCAGATTCTCTAAAGACCGGTGCAGTTGACTAAAACAGCAATAAAATCACATTAAATGTGCCTAGAAGATATTTAAATATAGGAATCATGGTTTATTAGATAAGCCATTATGGAAAGATCTCAAGAGCCTGAGAGTTTTTTAAGCCTAGACCTATTTTTTTGCTTTTATTCTGTGCTTTTCTCTGTGAAATACCTCCTTTTGTGAGATTTTCTTCTTCTTAAGATATCAAAATGTTATTAAGAAATGGAAAAATGTTGTTTTGCGAGCTAGATACCGTCAAACTGGAGATCTTTATCTTCAGACTACTTCGACAGTTATAAACCACTCTATGGACTTTCTTGGGATCAGATGGAAGTGAAGACCAGTTGTTTTTTAAAATTCTGAATATTATGTCTTCATGTCTTTGATCTCACTGCTCTCTGGACTGGAGAGAAAGAACATCTGCTGCCAAGATTTTCAGTCGTGTTGACCGAGAATCCTTTGGTTCTTCTTGGGATGTTGATGCAACACAACAGACATTTCTGTTCCATCAACATGAAATAGAACGGTTGGTTTCAGTGGCTGTGAATGTGAAGATGTAGCTTGGCATTTTGTGGTAAAGATTTGGAAACCTGGCCACGCTTATTAAACCACAATGAGGTTGTTTAAAATCACCTTAGAAACTCTAAACCGAGAGCAATGCTACTGGAATCAATGTTCCACCTGATTTTTGTTTAATCTCCTATTCCACAAATGGTAGCAAAATCTCACAGCGTGTTGGGTTTTATAAGCACTGAACAGCCTCTGGTTAGAGGACATGAGCAGAGTCTGAAACAGTGCCAGACTTCAGAGCTGAAACTCAGAAATATGAGTGGAATTGAGAGCAGGTTACTGAGCTGTAACCTTGACCCAGTTTCTGTCAGAGCTAATCTAATCCCAGCTGCTTCCTTTTATTAAAATGTTCAGTGCGGTTAGCACATGTGCTCATTGGGTGAAAAAAATGCAGGTTTGAATCTGAACTGTATTGCGACCTGCAGGGGTGTGAAGTAACGAATTACAAATACTCATGTTACAGTAATTAAGTAGTTTTTATCAGTAATTTTACTTTGAGTAGTTTAAAATTTTTTTACTTTTACTTGAGTACATTTTAAGTTATGTATCTGTACTTTTACTCCACTATTTTCCTCCGTTTGTGGTCGTTACATGCTTGCTTAAGTTTTATTTTTATCCATCAATGTGATTGGATAGAGAGTAATAGGTCTCGTGACTTTCGTCAAATCAAATTGTGCATAGAAAACTTTAACCGCCAGCTGTTTATCATGGCTGCTGGAAACGCATTCTTCAAGCATCAATTCAGTCGCATCTTCCTCTAACTTAATATGTTATGGTAAATTTCGGATTTCTGCTTACTAAATGATTTGTATATATGCTTGCCTATCCACACGGCCTGAAATTTGGTGTGTATTGCATACAGTGTTAACTCCCGCAAGTGCCACGTTCGGTAAATTCCCACTCACTTATGAGACGCACGATCTGCGCTGCCTCGTCTCTCTCTCGCGTGCGCTCTGCAGCGGTCACTTGGATAAGTTGTTGTTGCTTGATGAACTTGTTGACTTTTGATGAGTTTGAACACGTGATGCGCGCTGTGAAAAAGTGTGTTGGAAACATAAATTGAGGACCAATCTGCACCTTATTGATAACCCGTGGAGTTAATATACTGCATCTGTGCCAGCGCGCGATGTAATAAAACTGCAGCTCATTAATAAACGTTTTTAAAAAAATTTTTTATCCATTTTATACAATCCGCCTTCAATTAGCAAGTGCACTCGTGCATAAACAGTTTTCAAGTTCAACACTTTTTGTTCCGTTCAGTTGTGGATGCTGCTGATTCACCGAGACCACCGCGGCTCAGCAAAGAGACATGCGTTTCCCCAAAACATTCTACCTCGCTATTTAATGCATTTTTCCTTACAAATTGTATTATCAGCATAACAATTCGAGTAAATGTGCAAAAGGTATGGCATGAATTTGCCATCCTTCTAGAACAATGTGAATTTATGTTAAAATTGTAACATAAATTATCAAGTTTAGTTATTTTTATTTCCTTATTGCAAACCGCTAAAACTGGCACCATTTTGGAGAGAAATGGGCTTTCATTTGAACCCATATCATGGTGTGTGATGCTGAACTATGAGTTTCTAATGGTGTTTGTATTTGCACTGTTCTAAACATTAATATTTTATGTGCAACAACAGCATATGCTGTCTTAGTGGCCTTACAAATGATTTTAAATCTATTTTTTCAAACTTTATGATTTAAATGGGGATGATTGTACTGAGAATAACTTTAATCTTTTCTTCAACTGAATACCGTTTCTGTGTTTTGATGTATTTTAAAGAGTTGGCGGTCAAAATAAAAAATGCTGGATGATAGATATTCTTCATTCTTTATGACAAATAAGATCATGTGAATTACAGAATGTACAACGTTTTTAAAATGTATCAATTGCGGTGTACAGCGTTTATTATGAGGGGGTAGAATCCACAGCTCAGTATTCACTACTCAATACTCATGAGTACTTTTAAATAGGCTACTCTTTTACTCTTACTCAAGAAGTTTTTTGGACAAGTACTTTTACTCACACTACATTTTTTGGAAGGTAATGGTACTTTTACTTGAGTATATTTTTTCAGTACTCTTTCCACCAATGGACTGATTCATTTCCGTCATCTTGAATTCCAGGGCTGCTCTCAACAAGGAGGTAAAAAGTTCAAAAAATCAAGTTAAACATTAATAGCTAAAAAATGAATTGAAGTTTGCTGTATATTCTAGAATTTTGAGAAAATATTAAAAAATTTACATTTAAAACTGTATATTTTCTATATATATTCGGCTATATATCTGTTTTTTCTGCAATTTGCTAATTCGTCTGGGTCGTTTCTCAATTAATTTTTGATTCTCCAAGATTCACCAGTAATAAGCTGCATATTTTGAAAACAATGTTTGAAGATTCAGTGGGCATGCTGTTATTAAGGAATTTGCATACGGGTGAGGAAGCATGATTAATTTTTTAACATGATTGCTAAAAATCATATAATTACTAAATTAACACTGTAAATTGATATCCTTAATTAAAAGCAACATTTTATTCCCTGAAACTACAGATAAGCCATCTAATTATACATTTACGCCTTTTGTGTGAATAAGTACGTAGACGGGCAGATGGGGGAGAGGACGCATGTGCCAAACACCATCTGGGTACAAACACGCGCCTGCTCCGGCTCTCTCAACCACTCAATACAAATGTTGCCAGTGGAACCCTTTATTTATTCCTTTAGTTATTGCCAGTAGCAGTGGTAGATTGGGTTTCATGATATTCCATAAAATTAGTGAGGTTGTGTACAAATTTCACCATGGAGTGAAAGTATGTGATATTAATGTTATTATATTCTTAAAGGCTGTTGCAAATGTTAACAATTGATGCCTTGGATTATATGAATAAATGCTTTAATCATTTGGTTATATGCATTAGATGTGGCTTTGAGAGTCTAGAGCTACTCTAGGCCAGTGTTTCCCAACCGTTTTTTAGTCACGGCACCCTTTGGAAATTTTAACAAACTTGTGGCACCCTACAAAATTTATTTTTTTCACAATATTTGAATTTCTAACATCGATATGATAATTTGAAAAGTATAGATATTCGGTACAACCGGGAAGAACTGCAGAATATTATGTCATACAGATATTTTTAATATTATTTAAAAATTTTGTCCATCAATGGTGGCAATCTGTAGGCTAATTTCTAATGAAGAGACCAATTTATATGACAGATTTTAATGTAGGCTTATGTACATATGTAAACATTATTTAATTACCATTATAACTAGTTATCTCACAAATTTTTGCTCACTAATGTTTTTTTTATTTTACAGTGGGGTAAATTTTGGTGCAGTAGCACGAGATAGCTTGCTTTAAAACTTTGAAATGAATAAAAAATGACAAGTAAGGTGCATGGCAGTACTAAATACGACACAAATAAGAAGTAATAATCTAATGATAGCAAAATAAAAATAACGACAGGCTTCGCAATTAAAGAAAATAGGCTTTTAGTTCGTTCAGGTAGTCTAACAGTAGGGTTAGGATATTTTAAACTTTTTTTTTTACCAATGATCCAAATACTGTTTTAGTCATAGAAAAGCTATTCTGATCAGAACACACGAGCATACCATAGCGGTTAGCAGATCAATGCAGGAGAGGCAGCATACCAGAGTTGCCACCTTAAGGGGTACGGAAAGTATTCAGACCCCCGTAATTTTTCACTCTTTGGGATATTGCAGCCATTTGCTAAAATCATTCAGTTCTTTTTTTCCTCATTAATGTACACACAAAACCCCATATTGACAGAAAAACACAGAAATTGTTGACATTTTTGCAGATTTATAAAAAAAGAAAAACTGAAATATCACATGGTCCTACGTATTCAGACGCTTTGCGCAGTATTTAGTAGAAGCACCCTTTTGATCTAATACAACCATGAGTCTTTTTGGGAAAGATGCAACAAAGTTTTTCACACCTGGATTTGGGGATCCTCTGCCATTCCTCCTTGCAGATCTCCTCTAGTTCTGTCAGGTTGGATGGTAAACGTGGGTGGACAGCCATTTTTAGGTCTCTCAAGAGATGCTCAATTGGGTTTAAGTCAGGGCTTGGCTGGGCCATTCAAGAACAGTCACACAGTTGTTGTGAAGCCACTCCTTCGTTATTTTAGCGGTGTGCTTAGGGTCATTGTCTTGTTGAAAGATAAACCTTCGGCCCAGTATGAGGTCCTGAGCACTCTGGAGAAGGCTTTTGTCCAGGATATCCCTGTACTTGGCCGCATTCATCTTGTCCTCGATTGCAACCAGTCGTCCTGTCACTGCAGCTGAAAAAATCCCCCACAGCATGATGCTGCCACCAACATACTTCACTGTTGGGGTTGTATTGGACAGGTGATGAGCAGTGCCAGGTTTTCTCCACACATACCGCTTAGAATTAAGGCAAAAAAGTTATATCTTGGTCTCATCAGACCAGAGAATTTTATTTCTCACCATCTTGGAGTCCTCCGTGCGGGTTTTCATGTGTCTTGCACTGATGAGAGGCTTCCGTCGGGCCACTCTGCATAAAGCCCCGACTGGTGGAGGGCTGCCATGATGGTTGACTTTCTACAACTTTCTACAATCTCCCGACTGCATCTCTGGAGCTCAGCCACAGTGATCTTTGGGTTCGTCTTTACCTCTCTCACCAAGTCTCTTCTCCCCCGATAGCTCAGTTTGGCGGGACGGCCAGCTCTAGGAAGGGTTTGGGTCGTCCCAAACGTCTTCCATTTAAGGAGTATGGAGGCCACTGTGCTCTTAGGAACCTTACGTGCAGCAGAAATTTTTTTGTAACCTTGGCCGGATCTGTGCCTTGCCACAATACTGTCTCTGAGCTCTTCAGGCAGTTCACAGGCAGACTTCATGATTCTCATTTGCTCTGACATGAACTGTGAGCTGTAAGGTCTTATATAGAAAGGTGTGTGGCTTTCCTAATCAAGTCCAATATGTATAATCAAACACAGCTGGACTCAAATGAAGTGTAGAACCATCTCAAGGATGATCAGAAGAAATGGACAGCAACTGAGTTAAATATATGAGTGTTACAGCAAAGGGTCTGAATACATAGGACCATCTGATATTTCAGTTTTTCTATTTTAATAAATCTGAAAAAATGTCAAAAATTCTGTGTTTTTCTCTCAATATGGGGTGCTGTCCGTACATTAATGAGAAAAAAAAATTAACAAATGATTTTAGCAAATGGCTGCAAGCTAACAAAGAGTGCAAAAAATGTAAGGGGGTTGAATACTTTCGTACCCATGTTATACCACACCATGTTACAAACACAGTAGAGCTATTGCAGACAGAAACAATACTGTAATACATCCATGTTTCCTGTCAGCTTGATTTCTGAGTGGACATTGCTGTTCCGATGAGCATGAACGGTAAGTTATACGAGTGGAGCGACTGAGCTATGCACACGCATAGAGCGGGAGAGTAAAACACGTGAAAGTGAAACTGAAGCGGTGAACTAATTTTTGGCCAGCGGAAATTTCGGTGCAGTCTCTAATTATGTCCGAAATACAGAAAGGGATATAATAATAGAGCTTTTGTTAAACATTTTAGCATTTAAAAATATTAAAAAGGATTTTTACACGGCACCCTGCCCTCGACGCGGCACCCAGTTGCGGAAACACTGTCTGGGTTATAACGGGAAGTTAGAAACTCTTTGTTGAAAGTCAATAAAATGATTAGGTAATGTCTTCTGGGGTAGTGGCTCGGATAATTGCTGCGGTACCTGGCCTTAAACTGCTAGATGTAAATTTGCTGCGTGGGAACATGTGTCTCAGAGCATTTGTTAGTCATATCAGTTAAACTACTATGAATGCAATGTCATGATCTGTAGTCTTGCCTAAGGTTTGTGGGCATATTGAACAAATAAAAAAGCTATATGTATCTACGTACAGCATAAAATACCTCAGCATCCAATGTACACATGTGATAAGAAGTGTTGTACCTTGGTAATGGATTCAAAGATAGGCTATGAAAAATTAATCTGCATGTTAATCCTTTGATCTTTTATTTAAAATCACACAAATCTAACCTGTTATTGGAGAATAAGAATTTAAACTGGCGGAATAATTTTGAAATAATGTTTTTCTATAATACACATGGACCAAAATTCGGAACCCTTTAATTCAATGCTTTTTTGGCAACCTCCATTTGCCAAAAATCGGTTATAGGAGTTTTCCTATAATGCCTGATGAGGTTAGAGAACACATGACAAGAGATCAGAGACCATTCCTTAATGCAGAATCTCTCCAGATCCTTCAGATTACCAGTTCCATGTTGGTGCTTCTTCTCTTCAGCTCACCACACTCATTTTCTATAGGGTTCACGTCAGGGAAAACTGGAATGGCCATAGCAGAAGCTTGGTTTTGTGCCCAGTGACCCATTTTTTTTGTGTTGTTTTTAAGGTTTGTTTTTGATTTATTGTCTGGTTGGAAGATCCAAACATGGCCCATTATAAGATTTCTAACAGAGTCAGTCACTTTTTTATTTTTTTTATCTGTTGGTATTTGATAGAATCAATGATGCCATGTGTCTAAACAAGATGTCCAGGACCTCCAGCAGCAAAATAGGCCCACAACATTAAAAATACAGCATTATATTTCATTGTACACATGGGGTACTTTTATCCCTGTGTTCACCAACCCCATCTTGAGGGTTTGCTGCAAAAAATCTAATTTTTTAGTTTCATCTGACCATAGAACCATGTCCAGTTTTAAGTTCCAGTAGTGTCTGGCAACTGAATATATGCTGGAGTTTGTTTTTGGATGAAAGCATTTTCTTTTCTTGATTTTTTTTTTCTTCTTGAAGCCCTCCCAAACATCTGTAGCGTCTCGACCAATCTGACACACTAATTTTAATTTGATTTAACAAATCAATTATTCATTAGGTTAACAAATCGTCACAGTCCCCTCACTCAATTAACTGGATGCCAGGATGTCTGCTGAACACCAGGCACTATGGTCACCATGACAACTAATCATAATATCACTGGTTTTATGACCCCCCAGAAATGTGAGAAGGATAGCCCACTCTTTGTACCAAGGAAAAGCAGAGTAGAAATGGACTGTGTTTTAGTTAATTCATAGAAAAACCGTTATTTGAATGAACACACAGATTTCTTCAGGCCATTGAGTATATTATTGTAATTGTGTATTTTGTCTTTGATATTCTCAGACTATTTTAGTATGCTTGTGAGGGAAACCATTCCGGTCATCCTTTCACTATAAGTAACTCTACCATGTCTAGTATCTATGAATTCGCCTTATTATGATCGAAACAAGCGTGTATATTATCTGGTGGTACATAGGCAATATATATTAAGGCCCTGAGAATCGTTAATAATTTCGAATTAAGTCCATTTGCAAATTACCATGCATAGAGAACAAAGGGTCGTAAACCCTCAAGCAATTGCCACCTCCCGCTCGGAAATAACATTTTGCTCATTGGATAAGCACATCTTGAAAGGCGGAGATCTTCTCCGACCTTAAAGGCCCGGCTCCAGGGACCCGCCCCAGTCGGTGGTTCGGTCAGAAGCAAAGATGAAGATGTGAGAAAAACGCTTCAGGATACCAAAGCTTGGGCCAGGCCTTTCTTCGGCCTAGTCCTTTCCATTCATCAAGTGACACTGACTCAAACTGGTTATTCTCATCGACCCGAATTCAGCAAAGATCTACGGGAAGCTTTAAGAATTGCATCAGGCATCTCTTTCAGACCGCCGAGACTAGCAATTATCAAACTTAGTCTTATTAATTGATACATTAAGAATCAGTTACACCTTTTTACAAAGGTGTGTTTGAACTCAGAATCTGACTTATCCCTGAAGGCTTTGATCTGTTGAATATACATGCAAAGTGTTCCATAAAATCCATTCTTTATGCCTCTTTCTATGCTGAGTTAAACTTTAACCCTTTCCTATACCAACTGTATGTGTGTGTGTGTGTGTGTGTATGTGATGTTAGACCGGACTTAATGTTTTATGTAGTATGTTAGACTAGTTAAGTGTTTATGTAGTTAATAAAACCTAACTTGTATCACACTTGACGTGTTCATAGTTTACTCATAACCGGAGTCAATAATCATGCAGATTACGTTACAAACTTATAGAATTGTAAAGTAAGAAAGTTATTTCCCTAAACCAGGAAATTAACGCTCTTAGAATTGACAAGACAGTTGACCATGAGAGGTCAGCTAAATATCTACAGCGGATCTAAAATATGAATAGTTAATTATACTAGTTATGGTTAATTATCATATTTCCCATGAGCTGATTCGCTACACATCATGTGGTGATGTAGGTGCTGTTTGAATAATTTTTTAAGGTTTTCGGACCAGAAACTCAAACTTTGTTCGAAATTCTCCAAATGTGATCCTGTTGAAGAGTTTTGGCCTCAAACTCTCCTTCTCACTGTGCATGCAGTAGGACGATATAGACACTAGCGTGGGCGAGGCTACAAATTGCATCGATGAGGGCTACAGTGAAACAGCGCATGGACGATGGAACTCGGGATGAATTCATATCAGAAAGGCACGGGAAAACAAATTCACGATGGTCGTTTGCTGTTCATACAGTACATAAAATTTAACTTACCACATAAACAGAGTAAGGAGAGATGACTGAGGACGACGGTGAATGATTGCGGTCTGAGCAACCACTGAAAACACATCTAAATCTTGTACAATGTGTGGTAGAACCATTGCCGCCCGTAGTATAAACGAGTTACAGCGATCGTGAATCTCGAAAGTGATAGTGAAACTAAAAAGCGATCGTGCATTCAAAAGCGGCTCCCTGATGCCCGCAATTTATATACAATATAATTACCCAATGATATAACTGCGAGAGAAAGTATTGAAATATATATTTTCCTCTCATCTCGTATTTATTAACTTTAGGGGTTCCGTTGTACATGTCATTTTCTTTCAGAACATGGTTTTGGGATGCGGCCGAATTGTGGGGGGGGGTAGGATGATCACAATGCTGGCTCAACATCTTGAAGTCTATCAGCTATTGGCGATGGACGAGACGATGACATCGTCTATCGGCCCAACCCCAATAGGCCATGTTTTCTTCCAGGCAGATTCATAACATGTTTGTGATTGGAACTTCTTAATTATTGCTCTGATGGTGGAAATGGGAATTTTGACTGCTCTAGCTCTTTTCTTAAAGCCACTTTCTAATTTGTGAAGCTCAATGACGTTGCGGCCACATCAGAAATCATTATTGTTTTCTCAGTGTGATGGGTGATTAATTTGGAATTTGGGCTTTGTTTTCCCTTCTATTTATATTTCTGTGAAACAGGAAGCCATGGGTGGATAATTCATGTCATAATCAACTGGTGTGCTCAAAATTGGGATTGAATGGATATAGGTCATATATATTTTATCATAAGAATTCTAGGAGGACAGTAAGTGTGTCACCGTGTAGAGAAAAAACATTTATTTCATAATGATATTTCCCCCCATTTTAAATTCTTATTCTCCAATGAAAGGTTAGATTTTTGTGATTTATTTTAAATAAAAGATCAAAAGGATTAACAATGCAGATTTATTTTCACAGCCTTCTTTGATCATATTTACCAAGGGTACCAACAATTCTGACCATGTGTGTAAGCTATTTAATTAAATTTAAAGGAAAAGGGTACTCTTGTCTCCAGGTGGTGTCCGTTCATGCACTACCAGGATTGAGAGAATTGCAGAGACATCTTGTGGGAGAGGAGGAATATTACACATACTAGTTTTATATGAGCATGCAACTTATTTTGGAAAAAAATGCTTGCGATGCAAGTTAATTTGTTTGTTTGTTTTTAACAGAATAACTATCTTGTGTTTATGGCTGAGCTCTTCTGGTGGTTCGAGGTTGTTAAGCCTCCATTCGTCCAGCCTCAGGTGCTGGAAACTGAAGGTAGACTAATATTACAATAGAATGTATTTCCCAGAATTATTAGCCAATGGTGTTTACGTTTATATACTGACACATTTGTCTTGTCCTTTATAGCACCAGCCCCTTCACTGAAAAATCTGCCATCTGTGCCCATCTCAAAAGTCACAAAGAAAAGTTTCATGGAAAGACCTCCTAGTCCGGACAGACCAAGGTATATCAAAAGTCTCTTTTATAGAAAACTTCCCCTTTCTACTTTATTTACTTTGAATGCCTGTTGAAGTTCAAATGTAAAATTGGATGGATATTCATATTTTTTTATGTTCATGTTAAAGTCTCCCTCTCCGACCTCAACCACAGAATTCAGGCTCAGGTAAAGTTAAAAGACCTAAAAGAAAATTTATGATAACAAAATATAAGTCTTAATTTGAAATGCATCCAGTACTATTTATATGTGTGCTTTACAGGTGAGATCAAGCGATCAACCTCAATGTCATTTGTGGAAAGCTTCATGGGTACTTGGCCCAAAGAGAAGAAGTAAGTGCAAATTAATTTCATTATTGAGAATTAAAGACATCGAGTTTGAAACTACATGCCATTGGATACCATCCTCTCTTCTTTCTCCAGGTCTGCTGCTCAGGGAGTGTCCTTTGAAATCCCATTTGATAAAGAGAGCACCAATCAAACACCCACTGGCCGAGGGATGACTCGGTCTGTCAGCACTGAAGGTTTTGGTTTCAAGATACCCCACGGCACCAGGGGCATCAAGAGAAACCTGTCCTTTCAGCCGGTCAACGGAAAGAACATGGGCATCGAGGAGGAAGGCTGTCCTGACAGCCTGTCAGGAAACCATAATGGCCGTCTAAATGGCTCAGGGCCACCTAGCATCGAAGAGGCTCTTGAGATCATCCACAACTCAGAGAAGAAATCTCAGAGCCCCAGGGACCATGCGCCTAGTGAGGGCTTCTTTCTTCACCTCCAGAATAAAAGTGAATTGAACCCTGAAGCAAAGGATGGCGAGCTAGTCTCAGTTTCAGAAACGTCCAAAGGGGTTGCTAGCACATCCACCACTGAAGTAGACACCGGCATACATGTGTGGACGGAGGACATCCAAGAGACCCTAGATGAGGACTTATCCCTTAGGGATTGTACTGTCAGTATGGAGCTTGATACGGATCAAGACTTTGAGGCAAGAGCTTGCCATAGCCAGGGCTCTACAAGCCCATGTCCCAGCAGCCTAAGCAGCAAGTCCCCTGCCGGAAGCGCCCCTGCTTTTACACCTGGGATTAAGATGACCAGCTTTGCTGAGCAGAAATTCCGTAAACTGAATCCAAATGTAGAGGCCAAAGGTGCTGCATCCCAAAGCACAGCACCAGACAGTTCAGATCTCGGCATTCCTCACTCTGTTTCCTGGGCTCCTTCACCTGAGGTCAGCCCTGCACATCAGCCATCCAAGGATCCGGCCCAGGCCATGGCTGCAGAAATGGTGCAGCTGCGCATGAGACTTGAAGAGAAGCGTCGAGCCATTGAGGCTCAGAAGAAGAAAGTAGAGGCTGCTTTTACCCGGCACCGTCAGAAGATGGGACGCAGTGCTTTCCTCACAGTTGTCAAGAGGAAAGGAGTAGATGGCACCTCACCTTCTCAAGAGGACACTCCCAGCTCAGGGGGAAGCAAGACGCCAGCGGAGACACCTCAGCCCGTCAAGTCTCCGGTGAAGTCTGCGGGGGAGGACGGTACATGCGAGGCGGACCTGATGGAATACACACGCTCTATTGAGAAGCTCAATGCTTCCCTGAGCTTCTTGCAGAGTGAGATGCAGCGGCTGGCCCAGCAGCAGGAAGTAATCATGCAGATGCGGGAGCAACAGGCTTGGGTTGTGTCGCCACCTCAACCTTCGCCACAGAAGCAAGTGCGAGAGCTCAGAGGGAGTGGGGCACGCTCTTCAGGCTCTCCCTCACCTGCAGATTCTCCTAGAGCTACGCATGGTTCCCCTACAAACCTTAAGAGGAAGTCTGCTTCTTTCCATTCCAAGACACCAAGGACACCCAGACCCAGTGAGCTAAAGATCACTCCTTTCAACCGAGTCCTGACCGTTCCACAGTCAGTGGACAGCATACCACGCTTGAGAAGGTTCTCCCCATCTCAGTCCGTGCCCTGCTCATTTTCTTATTTAGGAAAAAAGAAGAAACCACCATCAGGAGCTGAAGCCACAGAAAAGGACATAGAACAAGGCCTTGAGTCATTGTCAATTGAATGTTCTGCTGGTACCATCACCTCCCCAACCAAAGAAACCCAACAGGCTGTAACCGAAGACGCTGACTTGTCACTCAAGGACCCAGTAGATAGGGGAGAGGAGAGCAAGATGGAGAACAAACCAACTGAGGAAAGGGAACAGCTGAAGGAGCCAACAAATGCGATTAAGCCGGCTGTGGAATCTAGTGTGTCGGAGGTTTTGTCGCAGATTGTAATGGAGACCGTCATTGTCACTCCCACTGAGCCAGTTGACATCACCCATCAGACCAACAAAAATTTGATTGAGGTTCCACTGTCTGTTCTCAAGCCCCTGGATGGACAGGCGTTGGAAGAGGAAGGCGAGAAGGAGACTTCAGGGGAAAATCTAGACGATGATCAGAAAATGTGCTGTGGATTCTTTTTCAAGGTAGATATGAATGTCAGAGGATCCTTGTCTTAATCTGTAGATTAAGAAACCTCGTAAATAAACTCTACTACTACCATATGTGAATACTTAGTGGTGAATGCTAAGGCAAGTGTCACTATTGCTATAGCTTACTGTTAGCAGTTTGAACTTAAAGGGAAGGTTCACCCAAAAATTCAGAACACAAATTAAGATATTTTAATGAGATCCGAGAGCTCTCTGACCCCCAGCAATGTAACTACCATGTTGAAGGTAGTAAGGACATCATTAAAATAAGGCTCTTTCACATAGTTTCGTTAGTTAACATAGTTCTAGGAACTAGCCCGCAGAGACACCAATTTCCCTGGGCAATTTTCCGGTGCATTAGCACGGCAGCAGGAACTCTGAAGCGGCCCAGGGGACATCTTTATTCGTGGCATTTACAAACATCAAACGATGAATGGAGGACGCCACATTCAGATTTGTTTTTGATGTGTCTCATGGGTTTCATGATAATGGAGATGGAATGTGAACACACAATTTACGAGATTAAAAGAGCACAAAAATCAGACTAAATCTCCTATGACAACTTGCAGTGTTAGCATCGAGGCTGTGAAAGAGAACAACGCTGCAGACAAAGGGATATGACCGTTATTGGTATTGCAATGTGTCGGGGAGTAGTAATTATGTTTACATGGATTTTTAAAAATGCCAGGTAGCTGGTGTTTCGAGCTAAATTGGTTCCCCCAAACCGAGTTCCTTGAAGAACGTTCCTAGTTCCTGCGGTGCCAAGACGGCAAAAAGCGGGAACTTCCGCCAATAGTTCTAAGAACTATGAAAAGGTTCCACCGGTGCGATAGCGCCTATAGTCCATATGAAACTGGTTCACCTGTATTTATAAGCGAAGAATACTTTTGGGCGCACAAAAACAAAAAATACGAAAACAAAAAGACCGACTTTTCAACTATATTCCGCAGACATCACAGTACTTTTGTGAGCGCACGTCGACTGACACAGAAGAGAAGAAATTGTTGAATAAAGTTGTTATTTTTGGTTTCTTTGCACACAAAAAGTTTTCTCTTAGCATTATAAAATTAAGGTTGAACCACTGATGTCACATGGACTATTTTAACATTGTCCTTATTACCTTTGCGGCCTTGAAACGTTGTCAGTTGCATTGAATGTATAGGAGGGTCAGAAAGCTATAAATTTCATCAAAAATATCTTAATTTGTCTTCTGAAGATGAACGAAGGTCTTACGGGTTTGAAACAACATGAGGGTGTAGTAATTAATGACAATTTTCATTTTTGGGTGAACTATGTCTTTAAGGTAATTTACGTGTTAAATTTAGGTATGATCAACTCTTGTCACACACCATTTGGTCTATGAACATGAATGTTAACTTAAATTATATGGTTTGTTGAGGATATTTTCTTGACTTGATGGCGAGCTATGTTGTCTTGGGCCAGCAAGTAACCACCTAGAGAACCTTAACAATAGCCTAGCAATTTGTTAAAACCACACAGAACAACTTAGCAAACAGCTAACAATGTTCTAGCAGCTATCCAGAACACTTAAGCAGTGTGGTGGCAAGTGCCTGCTACATTTTATTAAGAAACTTTTAAAAATCTAGCTGTTTTATCTGTTAAGGGCCACAGTTATAACCCCAAATGGCGTATTATCATAGCTTTAGCTCAGAAAAATGCTGTGTGACTATATAACATGAAATTATTTTTAGTCGCAGAAGGAGGTTAGCTTGGGACAGATCCCTAGAAAATGCAGCTGTTTGATCTAGGTCAGAAAAGTCAAATAAATAATTTATTTTATGGTGTTAGTGTTCTGCAGGGAATCTGAGCAGTGTAGCGGATCTGGCTCATCCAGACTGGTCACATCAACATCAGTATATTGCCTTCAGTTTCCTTGTTCAGATACTTGATAGACATGAACATAAGACATTAACAGAGATTCTTAATGTCCATTCTGATAATGTGTTCATGTTGTAAGGATGATATGAAGGAAGAGGACAGCATGGCCATAAAGCGAGCAGCACTTCTGGAGAAAAGGCTGAGAAGAGAACGGGAGAGCCAGCAGAAGAAACAACAGCTGGAGGCGGAGCTTGAGCAAAAGAAAGAAGAGGCCAGGTAACACCCAGCCCAGCTGTCAGTCACTAAATCTAAACTCCTCCCCCTCATTCTTAATTGCAATATTTGTCTTTTTCCACAGACTGAAAGCAGAGGAAGACCGCATGAAGAAGGAAGAAGACAAAGCCCGACGGGAATTTATCAAACAGGAGTACCTGAGGAGAAAACAGCTGAAACTTATGAAGGACATGGACACGCTTGTCAAACCGCGTCCTGCGGGGGCCAAACAGAGGAAGCCACGGCCCAAGTCCATCCACAGAGATGTGATTGAGTCCCCCAGGACTCCTGTCAGGGCCACGGCAGGTAAAGGGTGTTCCCTACTGGCAAAGCCCGGCACTGCATGCTTTGTGCTACTCTCAGCCTTTTCCTGTCCAGCTCACTGCATCCCTCTGTATTTCCTTCTAACAAGTACTCTAGATCTTTACTTGCTCTAAATATTTATTCTAACCAATTTATTAACTTTCTAACTAATTTCCAACTAATTTCAAAGTACTCTTTTGAATTAATTTAACCAATCTGGCTGAATTATTTTAGGAATCTTTCAAATTACACTCTTTTGTGTGTGTTTAGACAGTTTGAAGAAGTTAGAAAGATAATACCTTAATTGCAGAGAGCTGTACTGTTATGAGGGTAACACAAAGTTCGGCGGGCTTGCTGTTATCTTGTGTAACTGTGGGTCCTGTCCCGTTTTGTTTTGCATCCAGGTTCACGACCTCGTGTTTTTTCAGTGTCCAGCCTGTCTCTGGCGTCTCTTGGCGATAATGACAGTGTCAACTCAGATAAGAAAACACAAAGGTAAGAAGCACTTCAAGCAGTCAGCAGAATGAGAATATGTTTACTTCCTTGTTTCCCTGCAATTCTATATATTTCTCTAGCTTTACTGTACAATACTAACCCAGTGTCCTTTGAATTCTCTGTATTTTTTCCTTCTTGTTCTTGAATGGTCTTGCTTCTTAGAAGCAATAGCTTAGCATCTGGCAGTCTTTTCTTCTTTTTGAGCTCTCCTCATGTGAGAAATAGAAGGTCAGTCCTAGTTAAAAAAGTCTCTTTGCGCTTCCATCTTCTGTTCAAGAAGAACATCCTGTTTGGCTTTGAGTTCGGCAGCAACACGAGGAACGATCCCCCATCTTTGAACAATAAAGATGGCTACTATAGCTCACCCATCACAGCTTTTTTTGTTTCATTTTGTCATTGTTAAACAAGCAAAGATTTAAGGTCACTTACCCTTTACACTGGCACTGAATGGCACTGAAACTTCAAAAACACAAAAATAAAGATCTGCACTTCACACTTTTGCTAGAGGCTTATTTGCTTCCATAATGTAAACTTCTTAATACATGTTGCTGGTCTTAACATGCATTTAATATTCTGTTGCTTTCTCCAATACGTCACATTAAAAGTATTTTATTTTTGTTGTTTCATTTGATGCTGATACCAGGGAAATTACATGCATAAAAAAATATTATTTATGATTAAGAGCTTTAATTCAGTCACTGCTTGATTTTGCATGAGAGCAGTTGTTGTTAGTGGATGTATCAGAATCTGATGGATTGCAGGACTCAGTTTTTCATGTCACCCCAGTAGGCCTGACTCAGCAGACGGTTGCCTGTCGCCCACTCGCTCCAGCAGCCGTAACGGAGAGAAAGACTGGGAGAATGGTTCAACCACATCCTCACTGACATCCAACACCGAATACACAGGTTCAAATACTAACATTTTTCACAATATTTATTGGCTGCGGCTCCACCTCCAGTCAAGCAGAGGGAACCTGTATACTGTCTACATCTAAGCTTTTCTAAATGACCAAACATTTGAACATACTGAACATAATTAAATTTTTATGTATCCACCTTATTCTTCAACGCGGAAGTAAGCATATGGGCGAGACTTACAGTTCATTAGGCGCTGTAGGAAAATAACGAGAAGAATTACAACATGCAATGTGTTCGTAATTAAGATAATACATTAAAATAATATGGTAAGACACACCAATTTGCAATATCAAGCAGCAAAACAAGCAGTTTTGTACAGCTAAAAATAGCTGTATTTGAAGGTACAATAACATTTATATTGTGTTATGACATTACATAATACCACCTCTTTGCTGCAGGTCCCAAATTATATAAGGAGCCCAGTGCAAAGTCAAATAAGCATATAATTCAGAATGCTTTGGCACATTGCTGTTTGGCTGGCAAAGTCAACGAAGGACAGAAAAACAAGATTTTGGAAGTAAGCATGTCCATTTTACAATTATTACTACTATTATTTAGTAATGATATTTTATTTAACAAATAAATTAAATGAATAAAAAAACAATACATAATATAAATTTAATTTGTGCATTTAATTAAACAAATTTTGTATTAAAAATTGTGTAATGTTGAATAGTTTTTTTTATGTGTTAATTTAATTAATTTTATTCCCCCCATTAAATTTATATTATACATTTTATTCATCATATTTATTTGTTTTCTCAAGGAAATGGAGAAATCAGGGGCCAACAACTTCCTAATCCTGTTCCGAGATTCCGGCTGCCAGTTCCGCTCGCTCTACACCAACTGCCCTGACACAGAGGAGATCAACAAATTGACCGGCATCGGTCCTAAAACCATCTCGCGCAAGATGATCGACGGCCTCTACAAGTACAACTCTGATAGGAAGCAGTTCAGCCAAATTCCAGCCAAGACCATGTCGGCAAGCGTCGATGCCATCACGATCCACAGCCACCTGTGGCAGACCAAAAAGCCAGGAACGCCGAAGAAAGTAGCGGCCGTGAAGTCCTAGTGTTTCTCGACTGCAGACGTACACAATCTCAATGCACTTGTTTGTACATAATGGAATCCTACAACACTTTTTACACTCTTCCATCAGTTGTCGTTCGGACACACAAGATTATGCACAACTGAAATGTAAAACTCTATGGGGGGGTGGCAAATGGATCAAACTCATGTGAGACTGTGTGATTCAAGTTGTTTTACTGCACCGCGTACGTGTTGTTTTTATATAAATGTGCCAAAAAAAAAGGAAAATAATGAAAAGTTGTCATTGATGACCTGTTATTTTAATTTGGTACACTAAAGCACTGAATGTTCTTAGTTTGTACAGAAATCTCGCACATATGTTGACGTGTGGCCTTATGTTGCTTTTTGTCTATGTTTTTATTTAAAATATTTTTTACGACTGTCCTGATACGATTGTACGGCTGCTTATGGAAAGGTTCTCACATGCATAGCTTGTGATTATAACAGTTTAGTACTGTAAGGGAATCCTGTCATATCTAGTATTCAGGTGCATCTCAATAAATTAGAATGTCGTGGAAAAGTTCATTTATTTCAGTAATTCAACTCAAATTGTGAAACTCGTGTATTAAATAAATTCAATGCACACAGACTGAAGTAGTTTAAGTTTTTGGTTCTTTTAATTGTGATGATTTTGGCTCACATTTAACAAAAACCCACCAATTCACTATCTCAACAAATTAGAATACTTCATAAGACCAAAAAAAAAAAAAAAATTTTAGTGAATTGTTGGCCTTCTGAAAGTATGTTCATTGCTGTACATGTACTCATTACTTGGTAGGGGCTCCTTTTGCTTTTATTACTGCCTCAATTCGGCGTGGCATTGGGGGGATCAGTTTGTGGCACTGCTGAGGGGATATGGAAGCCCAGGTTTCTTTGACAATAGCCTTCAGATCATCTGCATTGTTGGTCTGGTGTCTCTCATCTTCCTCTTAACAATACCCCATAGATTCTCTATGGGGTTCAGGTATGGTGAGTCTTTTGCTGGCCAGTCATGCACACCAACACCATGGTCATTTAACAATTTTTTGGTGCTTTTGGCAGTGTGGGCAAATTTTCCTGCTGGAAAATGAAATCAGCATTCTCAAAAAGCTGGTCAGCAGAAGGAAGATGAAGTGCTCCAAAATTATTGGTAAAAGGTGCAGGGACATTGGTTTTCAAAAAACACAATGAACCAACACCAACAAATGACATTGCACCCCAAATCATCACAAACTATGGAAACTTAACACTGGACTTCAAGAAAATTGGGCTATGAGCTTCCCCACCCTTCCTCCAGACTCTAGGACCATTGGTTTCCAAACGAAATACAAAACTTGCTCTCACCTGAAAAGAGGACTTTGGACCACTGGGCAACAGTCAAGTTCTTCTTCTCCTCAGCCCAGGTAAGAAGCCTCTGACGTTTTCTGTGGTTCAGGAGTGACTTAACAAAAGGAATACGACAACTGTACCCAAATTCCTTGACACGTCTGTGTGTAGCGGCTCTTGATGCCTTGACCCCAGCCTCAGTCCATTCCTTGTGAAGTGCACTCAAATTCTTGAATCGATTTTGCTTAAATCCTCATAAGGCTGCGGTTCTCTCATTTGGTTGTGCATCTTTTTCTTCCACAATTTTTCCTTCCAATTTCTGTTAACATGCTTGGATACAGCACTCTGTGAACAGCCATTTTCTTTGGCAATGAATGTTTGTGGCTTTCCTACTTGTGAAGGGTGTCAATGATTGTCTTTGGGACAACTGTCAGATCAGCAGTCTTCCCCAATGATTGTGTAGCCTAGTGAACCAAACTGAGCGACCATTTTGAAGGCTCAGGAAAACTCTGCAGGTGTTTTGAGTTGATTAGCTGAATGACATGTCACCATATTCTAATTTGTTTAGATAATGAATTGGTGGGTTTTTGTTAAAAGTCAAAATCATCACAATTAAAAGAAACAAAAACTTAAACTACTTCAGTCTGTGTACATTGAATTTATTTAATACACGAGTTTCACATTTGAGTTGAATTACTGAAATAAAAAAAAACTGAACTTTTCCACGACATTCTAATTTTATTGAGATGCACCTGTACATTAACCAGTGTGCTAATGTGCAGTGAGTGGTTTAGTTTGCAGGCCGAACCCACTTTTGATGGGTTTTAACATTATCTAATGGCATTGATTCACAGCAGGAGTGTGAAGTCATTTCATTCCATTCCTGTAGGGTTTTTTTTGTTCTTCTCTATATGATTGGGGCGGGGGTTGTACCGACTGATGGAAATGTTCAGCATAATGATCTGTTTAATCAATATTTATCTTTCATAAAAGGTCTTAAATAAGACTAGGGGTTAGAAAACCAAACCTTTCTGTTGGTGCGATTAAAAAAACATCAGGTGGACTGAATTGTTTGAACAATATTTCCATGGATGAAGATGAATAACATCATGTGCTGGAATCATAATTATTTTCAAAATACTTTTGTACTGTTATGTATGCTTGTGGTGACTGATCTGAAGTATTTTCCGGTCCCAGGTCACGCAAAAGTATTAAAAGCAGTTTACTAAATGATATATTTTCCCGGATTGTTGGAGCCATTTCCGTGTTTTGCGACTGAGGGCTAAATCGTTTGATTGGTAAATTATTTTAAATAATAAAAATACTTTTTTGACCTGTTTATAAGGGGTTAAGACATGCCGCATTTTTACGCCTGGAGTCTGTGTGGCATTTTAAGATGCTACGAATCTCAGTCTATTAGCATTTCCCCTTAAAGTGTGATCATCTTAGTGAAATTTTGGTGAAAATATGAATTTTCGTTGGCGAAAAGGTCCATTGGTAACAGTGAAGCCATGAAGAAGGCACTGTCAAACCAAGCAGCTTTTTATTGGCCAAAGTGCAAAATTTGTGTGAATCTGTTGCGAAATCTGCAAGCGGTATTCAACTTAATTTCACCAGCAAAAATTCGCCAGATTATAGTAGCTAAATGAAACCACACCTTTAATCATTTTAAGGCAGAATGTGGCTGTATACGGGTAGAGGCTTTGTTGCCTGACAAAAAAAAAACGGCCTTCCTTTTGTGCCCTTTATTTCAGAAGGAATTGTAAAAACTGCAGTAGTTTTTGGTGCTTGCCTCTCGAAACATAAACTTGCACACCTGTTCTCCCATTCCAACATTTCTTGAGTAGTTTGAGTGATGTGTCGGTGTTCGGAATGGAAATATGTGCACAGCCCTGAATACACGGTAGAATAGTACTACTGGAAACAAACGTTATTTCAATCCACAAACAAGGGTTATTAAACTGTAAATGAGCACGATAGAAAACTGTACAGTGTGTGTTCTCTAATCTCTCCAGCACGTCTCTCTCTCTCTCTTATTTTCTTTCAGGCGCTGTGCTGTCGTATTGTTCAAGTAACATGTTCAATTTCAACTGCATTCAATAAATTTCGCATGGCCTCATGTGCAGCCTGCTGATTATTGTTTGACTTGAATGAATATGTAATAAAATTTCATCAATATTTGCAACAATGCATAGCCTACTAAAATTTTTGTAGTTACTAGAAACACTGCACACTTAAATAGAAGTATGAGTGCTAGAATAATAATAAACTATTTTAGTAATTTAAGAGGATCTGTCAAGAGTCCTGTCAAGAGAAAATATTCAAAAATCTCTTGCATTATCCGTAAACACGGTGTTGAAGTAATCTAAGGTGTTTGTAGCCAACATTGATTGTGGCTTTTTTAGAAAGTTTCTTCTTGAATTTTTCATTCCATCAACACTTTTAAAGCATCAATGATTCATAACTTACAAATGAGTGTTTCATAATACTAAAATGGTTTAATTTGAGTTCGTATATCATTGTTCAAGACTCTAACAGCCTTAATGAAAGCGACAATAGATAATTTACCTCAGATCTTGAAAATAACTTAAAGGAAACAAAAACGTTCAAACTGTGACCTACGAGTGAACAATTAAGTGTATTGTATGACAAAGACTGTAACAGTCACTGAGTATGTATTTTGAATAATGTTAAAATCGTTAAATCAGTAATAATTTGATTGTGTACTTACATATTTAGCTGCAGTGCGTTTGCCGAGAGAACCCGTCCATACGCCCTTCTGATTGGCTGATGAATGAATCCCATTATAAATATGCTATAAAATAATTTAAATTGATATTACTATTATTTTTATTATAGAATTTCACATTTACATTAAACTTTTGCCATTCTAAGACACAACTAGATACAAAAATAAAATCAAATGTTAAAAGTATAAAATAAAACAGTGTAAATAAGTACAGCAGGTCATCTTCTATACTACAAGCATGAGGCAGCGAGCTGACAGGTGACTCACGACCGGAAGTTGACGTCACACGGTATCGCTCAGGTGTGGGTTGGGTTAAGACTGTACTTTACTGTGGATGCGTACATGCCTTCTGAAACAATATACGAGAGACATTTATTCAGCCGTTCAAGAGCATTCCTGACATCTCTGGTGAGTTGATTTATGTTCTTGGGCGAGTTGTAGTAATATTTGTTTAGTCTAATTTAGTAGAATGAAAGATTTAAATACTTAATTAGGCGCTAGTCTTTCTGGTGTACACTAGTGTGTGTGTGTTCAGGGTGTATTGTGAATCCAATTGTGGATTATGCTTTCACTTTACTTAGACTAAATGTATTGATCAAGAGAAAAATGAATAAATGAATGAAAGAAGAAACGACTGCTAAATAGATGTACAATATTATATTTGCACTTTTAAAATGGCTCCAAAAAGTATTTGTACGCTTCAAAATATCTAAATATCAAACCAAATTGCATTCATTTTTGAATAACAACAGCACAAGCACAAGTCCGAAGCATTTGAAATGATAAAACAATATATGTATTGTTCAGAATGAGGACGAAAACTATTAACTTTGTCATTGTCAAATTAGTTAATGCTCAGTTAATGTGATGAAATTCACCTTTGCTTTGGTTAATTTAATAGGACACTTGTGAGGGCTTAATACATCTACTAAAAATCAGCAGTTGAGTAAATGTAATTGCAAAACTAACTCAGAAAAGTGATTTAGAAAAACATTTCTGTGATATTTTGTTGATATATACACATTTTAAGCATGATTCCCAGTATTTTTGGGGGGCCACTGTAATGTGTGACATATCACACTTAAAACACTGAGATGAACTCAACAGCTCCTCAAGTCCTGCTCAGACTTGCCTGAACGCTGGAAGGGAATGCTGCTTTTTTTCACGCCTGTCTGTTTACCCAAGTCTTCATGTGGTGCACTTACTCTTACTCACTTACCTGCACTTTTAGGCTGAATACAATTTTTTACTGCCGTGGTTTGCAAAATATTTACTATAGTAGTGGTACTATTGCATTTTTGTTGTTGTTGTTCTACAAAGAGCTTTAAGCTTTAACTGATACACGCCACCTCCAGCATTCACTATAATAAAGCGTATTTGTTTTAGGGAATTGAATGAACAAAGGCCTAACCCCATGAGCTGGGTGTGTTTTTCCAACGTAAAAGTATTTCGCAATATAAGTGACACATGGAGTGTCATTGAAAAGCTCTAGGTTAATGAATCGCTGAGTGTTAGTTCAACCTGATCCACTTGAATACTCAGAAACCATTATCTTAAAGGTCAGTTAAAAAGGCCTATATTTATACGTGAAGCTGGAATTACAAGTTGTGCAAAGTGACAGTATGACATAACAGATATTAAAGTGATTTTAAAGTGATTTTAAAGTGATTTTAAAGTGATTTTAAAGTGTCATGAGGGTCTGTAGATGAGCTGTCATTGATATCACTTCCTGTTTCATGTTTTTTGTTCTGTTTTTTTTCTTCACATGACTTTGGATTTGGCAAATAAATAAATAATGAAATATGTCAAACTTCTGGTTTACTTTTCAAGAAATGCATTACTTTAATGAGGCTTTTTTTTTTTGCTTCATTATCATATCGGGACAGCTGTGTCACCCTGACAGTTTTTACTTTATTTCCCCAAAAATATTACCAATATTTTTGTTATCTTAGAGAGCTGCATTAAGTAAGGGTACTTACACATTGAAGTTCACATGTATTGATTGATAAAGTATAATCACTTTTTTATACTTTTATGAATAAAATAAATAAATGGCCTCTATGTATTATTCAACACTTTTAAAAGGCTATACTATTATTATTAGTTCTCGTTAATGCTACGAATTATAATCCGTTAGGTAGCAATAATTAAGAAATTGATTGTTCAAATAAATAAAAAGCATCTTAATTTTTCTTTTCTAGTGTATAAATATATATGTTGGATGAAATATTTAAGGTAGTATGACAAATTGCAGTTCTATTTTTCTCAACTTCAATAAAATAAAACAAGGAATAAAGTGCCTTATTTTAATCATTGAAAACTCATAATTTGAAAATATATATATATATTTTAGTAACATATTTTATTAGTCTGTCAACGATTAATGGCGAGTAGATCGCAACCCAAAATGACAAGTGTTTGTGTTTATATTTATATGGATTTATAACGACAAACATGCTGCATACATGCATGCATATATTTCAGAAAAATGTTGTTTATATATTAAATAAATGTATTTATAATATAAATTATATGAATAAAAATATATACATGTAAATACTTGTAATATTTTCAAAATATATACTGTATGTGTGTGTAGTTATATATACAGAATAAATATACACACGCATAAATTATGAAAACAAAAACTTTTATTTTGGATGCGATTAATCGCCATTAATCATTTGACAGCACTACTTTTTATTATCATTTATCATCAAATACCGTTAATGCTGCACACTGTTGGCAAGTATGCAAATCTTGGATGTGTTTGAAACTGTTCAAGTCTCCGAGCTCCATGAGAATGTGAACATGTGGGAGAGGCTCATCCAATAAGTCCTTACTCAGCAATGATTCGATTGATGAACACACTCTTTAAAGGCATGAGTAACAGCAAACCTGTCTGCAGTGAAGTGAATGATTCATTGGATTCATCCTGTAGCCCTGTACTTGACTAACCAGTAACTGTTTTGATTAGTCAAAGTAGAATAAAACCATGCTCACTTATTTTGCTGCACTCACATTTTCCTCAGAAAATCATGCCAGACTTCTATTTTACATGCTATTTTCTTCTATTTCACAGTTTTAGGTCATTATGTCTTGATCTTGAACTTTTGGATGTTGCTCAGCCGTGCAGTCAAGAGCGTCTCCTTTGAATGTAAACATCTCAAACGTGTCAAACGCTTAGGAATGATCGCACACTGCCTCACGTGAACACGCAGCAGTGTTTAAGCTGCTCGTTTTCTCCCTCAGGCATCAACAATTTCAGGTATCCTCATACCCCAATCCGCACATGTCTCAGCCTGCATCCTTGTTTAAGTCCTTGCACACATCCAGCCCAAACTGAGCGCGAACACGACCCGTGTTTCTTGTTTTCAATGCTGGGAGAGCACAAATTGCTGTGATCTGTCAGCGTGCTGCATTGGTGCAACAACAATGAGTCACCGTGTGATGTTAAATACAGTATTGCGAAGACTGTTTAGGTAAAGCAGCTTTGAGTCGAGGTGTTTACTGAGGGATGAGTTTAAGTGGGGGGTTTAGTTTTCTATTGTTACACTCCATTCGGAGTTTACAGTTCAGTGCAGTTCATGCAGGAACAGGCCTTTAGGTGAATCTTCATGTTTGGGAAGTAGGATCAAATTAATGTGTGTCTTTTGAAATAGATCTTAGTTTAATGCTGTTTTTGTTCTACAGATGTAGACAGGACGGCGGACGAGTTTCATTTCCAGCACTTCAGCATTCTGCATCATGGTCTACCACCTCCAGCCACGAAAAAACTCAAGCGATAAACGTATTTGTTGGATACGGACGCCTACATAATGCAGTCGGCCATGGAAAACATGATTTAAAAGCTGATTTGTTTTTTTCCCCCCTGAAGTATAAATTTTATAGTTTTTTTTTAGCCATGTATTCTCCTCTGTTGTTCTTCATCGTCCTGCATGGCATCTTCCTGGTGTGTGCCTACAATGGATGGAGCAGTCTGAAAAGTATCCCACGAAAAACCATTCAGTATGAGGGTAAGGTTAATTTTCATTGAGTTTATAAAGGTGTATAACTGTGAGCTAATTATTAGCATCAAGTCTTCAACCCTGTTACCTACGTTATAGTCAAGCAAATACTTTGCTGTATGGGAAATATGTATAAAACTGCTAGTTTATCAAGAATATTTGGTAATAAAACTAGTAACTTCTAAGTATTAGTTTAATTTTCACATTACCTGCAACTTTCAAAATGAAGGTAAGATTAATGTTCGTTGAGATTATAACTGTATAACTGTGAGCTAAATATCAGTCTTCAACCCTGTTACCTACATTCTTGTAAGAAGGAATGATCAAACAAATATGTTGCTTTATTGAAAATATGTAGTTTTTATATAACTGCTTGTTTACTAAGAAAATATGGTACCAAACTAGTAAGTACTAGCTTCATTTGCAACCCTGTTACTTGCAACTTTTAATATGAACCCTGTTATTTGCAACGCATTCTAGATTATTGATTGATTGATTGATCGATTGTATAAACCTGTTTTTTATATACATGTTTGTTGCTAGAAAATTGAAAAAAAATCACATGTTGATAACAAGGTTGAAAAATTCCAATCCTTATAGAAAATGAATGGAAATAAAATTACTCGCATATTGTTTACAAATATATTTAATATTTACATTGACTACCTGAAGTTGATGATCAAACAGTTTCCGATGATAAAGCACCTCTTTTTTCATTGCCTTTTTTTTGTTTAACTCTATTTAAACCCTGATTGTGGAACATCTCCACCCTGAGAGCAAATGAACAATTTCAATTGTTCAATTTCAAAGTAATTCTTGGTTATGATACTTCAATGACAATAGATAAGGCATTGTTGTTCAACGCACATGTATGTTTTTGTCCTTAGATAACAATGTGATCACATTTAAAGAGGAAGGTGTTTGGAATTACTCCACAATGCTGATTAGGGAGGATCTGGGTTTGCTGGTGTTGGGGGCGAGAGAAGCCATCTACGCCCTTGACATAAACGATATCAGTGTTGCAAAGTCTAAGGTGCCGGTTTGGTTTCCTTTCCTTTATCTCTTGGCAACAATATAACACAATTCTTTGACCCTGTTTCAAAACGGCATGTCTGTATAGTCTGTATTGATTTTTCTCCACCCATCAGGTGCTTTGGAAAGTAACAGAGGAGAAACAAAAGGAATGCACCTCTAAAGGAAAACATCCTGACGTGAGTAAATATCTCTGTAACTGCCACACATGCTCACTGACACATAAACACATGCAAATACTCTGAAAAATGGAAAAAAAATTATGCATCTGATTGATTCTCTTTTCAGATCGACTGTCGAAACTATGTACGGATGCTGCATCAAATGAACGACAGCGTGATGTACATGTGTGGGACAAATGCTTTTAGCCCCACCTGCGATTACATAGTAAGTGACATGACCACATAATAAAAAATAATAATTGTATCATAAAAGAATATTCAATTATAAAGACAACAAAATTAAATGATTGTTTCCAAAATTTAAAAACATGGCTTTTACATTGTCATTGTACTCACTGTTTGCATCTCGTAATCTATCACTTTCTTCCTGGTTTGTGTGAGATTAGGATTCATGTGATCCATCAGGTGCTAGTGTCATGCAGTTAAAAAAACAAGATTAAAAACACCTTGTTTTCATTGTGTTTGAACAGACGTATGGTGACGGGCAGCTGAAACTAGAGGGAAAGCAGGAAGATGGGAGGGGGAAATGTCCTTTCGATCCATTCCAGAGATCCTCTTCCGTCATGGTTGGTATGTATGTCTTTCTTTTTTCAGATAGTTTAAAGGGGTCATATGATGCGATTTCAGTTTTCCTTTCTCTTTGGAGCGTTACAAACTGATTGTGCATAGATAAGATCCCTGAAGTTGCAAAGACTCAAGTCTCAAAACCAAAGAGATATTCTTTATAAAAGTCAAGACTCGTCCACGCCTACCTAAAACGCCTCGTTTTAAACACGCCCCCACATGTCTACATCACTGTGTGGGAAGACTTGCATAACGCCGCCCAAATGTTCAAACAAAGAAAGAAGGCGTAACTTTATTGCTGCTGCCAGTGAGACTGCCGCCACCGCCATGTTGTGAAGATGCTGTGTGTTTCGTTGCAAAAGCAAAACTACTTTGTTTGCCTTCCAAAAGAGGAAACCGGGACCTAAAAATCAGTGGTTAAGTTGTATTTACAACACTGTTCCAGAACAGTTCAACTACAATGCCGGCTGTTCTGACTCACAGACTGTAAGTACGTTTTTCTATTTAAAAGGTTGCCAATGATGATTCAACAACGAGAGTTTTGGGGCAGTGTAGAGAGTAGAGCTTGTTGTTTGTTCGTTTCTCGGGAACAAAGGCAGCCATGGTTTAGGTTTACGCGGCGCGAGCAACACAATGCGTAAACGTCTAAGTAATTATCATTCGTAATTCTGTCCCATTGGATGCACAAAGGCCGTTAGAATGGGTTTAATGTTTTTTTGTCTAATGGCTCGGGCGGGGGCCACGCATCCAGTATGGTAGGGGCGGAACATTTGTCACACGGTTTGAGGTATTCGGCCAATACAAAGACTAGCTAGCGGCCATCACAGACACCTTGCTTTTCAGACCGATGAGATTTGTAAAAATCAACACGTTTCAGAAAAGCGGGGCATAGAGGAAAAACAATAATATAATATGGAAAATAATGTGTTTTTTGAAACTTTAACCGCATAAACACATTTCATTACACCAAAACACAAAATAATGTTCTTTTTAGAAACATAATATGACCCCTTTAAATGTTTTGTGGGGAAAAAAATAAAAATAAAATAACAAATAAAAATGGTAACTATAGTGTATTATAAAATACATTTTATTTATTTCTTTATTTATGTATTTGCAAGATCAGACGGTATTCTGCCACTCCGTAAACTTTTGGGTTCAGAGCGGTATCTCCGCACCTCTCCCATTTCACTGCGGGCAGTGTTTCAGAGCTCTTGGCCAATGGTATGTCAGATGTTAGACAAAACGTATCTAGAAACAAAGACTAATACAGGGTTCATTATTAGTAAAATAATGAAAGGCCTTGTGTGAGTATCCTATTTTATATTTAGCTTTAATAACAGAACATGTCATATCAATTATAGAATTTGATTAACATTTAAGTTTAAAAATTGTTTTGAATTTTTTTAGTAAAAAACAATTGTCAAAAAAGGTAACTATTGTTCAAAATGATTCCATTAACATAAGAAATTTGTCTCAGAATCAGTGTTATTTTAGTATTATTTAATGATGTGGGCAGTATTTATATTATTTCTAATTATATTTTTTAATTTTGTTATGTTTCGTATTTTTTAGAAATTTTTTATTTTTAGATAATAGCTATTTCTATTCGGCTTAAACTTATTTCAGTTAGTTGTCAGCTACATTTCCTCTTTTTTTGGGGGAAATTTTTCATCTTTTATTTACTTTTATTTTCCTTACCAAAACAATTTAGTTTTAGTTACCATTACCAATAGTTTAGTCATATCAACACCTCAATATCAGCACTGCTTCGAACAAAGTGAAAATCACATTTTTTCTACCCACTCAAGAGCCAAACTTCATCTACATGGATGTGGTCCCAGAAAGCGAGGACAGTCCTGAGGGTGACGATGACAAAGTCTACATGTTCTTCAGTGAGAACGCCGTGGAGTACGACTTTTACAACAAGCTTGTGGTGTCGCGTGTTGCCAGAGTCTGCAAGGTAATACTTCACAGATCCCTTTACCTTGGCATATTTAGCCCTGATCTAATAAAGACATTTCATTTCTTATTCTGCAGGGTGACATGGGTGGTCAAAGGACCCTCCAGAGGAAATGGACCTCTTTCTTGAAGGCTCGTCTGGACTGCTCGGTCCCTGAACCCAGCCTGCCCTACATCATACAGGACGTCTTTCATGTCCGCCACAAGAAATGGAGGAAAAGTGTCTTTTATGCTGTTTTCACCTCTCAGTCGTAAGTTTAGGTTATTTCCCGCACATTCTGTATCTGAATTTGCTCAATTGTTTAGTTATTTACTATTTCCTATTAAGTCTTCACCACATAGTTCACTGTGTAGAGTACAGGTGCAGTCACATTAAGGAAATTTTGACGAAATTTCAAACCAAGCAGCTTTTTGTTGGTCAGTGCTGTGAGTCTGTATGACCAACTTGAACCCATTGTGAAATCTGCTTGGGAAATCTTTCACCTTTGCCTGATTCTTATTAAAATTACTGTATTTCGCCTGTGAAAATTCACAGAACAAATGTAAATGTGACCACACCTTAGAAATGACTGAAAATGAATGAATTTGGACCAGGGTTATTATAAAAAAAACAAGCAAAAACATTTGTGTTACTTGAAATAAAATTATTATGAATATTAATTAAAATATAAAAAAACATATTTTATTTCAGCTAGACGACAAAGCAAAATTTAGCATTGTTATATAGTTAAATCCTGTATAGGGATGTAACGATTCGCTCAACTCACGATTCGATTCGCTCAACTCACGATTCGATTTCACGATTCGATTCGATTCACGGTTGTTTATTTATTTTATTTTTTTTACAAAAAGGATTTTAAGACCAAATTATAATAAATGTGTCCTTTTATTATTGACTGACAAAAATGCTGAACATTATCTTGTGAAATTGAAATATAAAACTATAATAATATACCAATATTGCACTTACATATGTTTGCTCTTTTGTTGGTTTGATTGCTTTTATTGTCATCATTTGTAAGTGCTTTGGATAAAAGTGTCTGCTAAATAACAAAATTTAAATATAATGTAAATGTAAATAACAAAAATAAATTTAAATTTTAAAAAGCCCCAAAATCAATAAAATAACACAAAGAAAGAGTCTCTTCATATAAACAAGCTAGGCCTTGGTGTCTGGTCTTTATGAAAAATTAGAGATTTAAAATTAACATGATCCAAACCAAAGAGGCTGCATACATGAAACAGGAGCAAGTGTTTTAATATAAGTTGAATTGTATTAATTTGAAATTTGAGCAAAACACCGAATTGGTTTGGAATTCAGTTTTGTGAAAACTTATAATAAAAAATATCTGCATGAACTCCTCTAACTTTATGAAAAAGTATGTCATCTTTGGCAAATCTTTAAAAATTAGATTTTATAAAGCTTTTACATTTTTTTTATTAACATGACGAATAAGACAAGTAGAATAGAAATATGTTCCAATCAAATGAATCAGTATTAACAATAATTGTACAGAGGTGGCACGAGAACACCACACGTTGCTTGTTGGGTATTTCAGACATTAATGTGACTCAGAGGTGGACTGGAGGCATAAATCCATAAATTCATTTGATGATATTAATGTTTTTAAATATAACAGTTTGAAGAGAGAAATATTAAAGGATTTAATAACGAAAAGTACTTTAAAAAGGAAACTCTAAAACGGCCAGCCAGGTTGGTGGCAAGTTATTTTGATCACTGAATCCTTCATTCAATGATCTAGAACGGCTGAGCCTTCAGGAATGATGAAGCAAGGCCTGTCTGTAGATAGGTCATTCATGAATCATGAAACTAGATTATTGTTAAAAACGCCGTTCATTCATAAACCAAAAACACGCTGTGTTTGCGTGGAGACGGGCAGTGGCTCAGCTGTGTCTTTGTTTCAAACTATTTTCGACGACGAAATAGAGCAAAATCAGACAATATTGTTATAGTCAGACAATGTAAGTCACTTAATATTAACTTATTGTTTATTGAATTGTATTGTATTAAATCATTTATCACATTTACAAACTCCCTTAAAAATCATTATAAGCTGTCACTCATCTAAGTTCATCGCGATCTCACATTTATAATCAACAAAGCTCACTACACTGCACAATGAATCTCTTATTTACACACTGTCTACACTTTGCTTATGAAAGGATTCATGAGATATGTCTGTGATGCATTACTCAACACTGCAAAAACACGTAGAAACCTTTGAAGCTCCCCTGAGCGCAATCACAAGTATGATGATGATGATCTGGTCAGTCGCACTGGTGCTCCTAAAAATTTCAGAGTCGCACGCGTAGTTTCGTCGGCCAATGCAAACTGAATAGTCGCCTGTAGAGGCCCTGCATCTAGACTTTTCTGAAGACAGTAAGTTCCCCTCAGACATGAATTCATAAACTACCCCTAAATGAATCGCGATTTGTTTAGCATCTCAACCGATTTGAATCGTCACATATTTGAATCGATTTTCAGCCGGCTCGCGGTTAATTGTTACATCCCTACTCATGTAATTTGACTAAAACTGAAATAAAAATGAATAAAAACTATTTAGACATACTTAAACAATAATTAATAAAATGGCAAATTTAAATGAAAATGCAAAATACCACAAAAAAAACAATTAAAAATTATTTTAAAACTAATTAAAAATATATATGAAACACTCTAATAGATTTCAATTATGCTTAAATAACACTGATTTGGACAGTTAATGTAAATTGTATGATTCTTACAAAAGGGGCAATTTTCTTCTGACCATAGACACTGCAACATATTTATAGAAAACAGATTTTGATCAGATTTCACACCACATAGGCAACGTGAATTGTAACAACTGGACTTAATGAATTTTGTTAGTGTTGCAGATTGTGAAAAAATTGAATAAAATAAAGTACAAAACAAAACATCTTATCCGCACTTCAGTACACATCAGTATAACTCACTGTAAAATAGCTGCAGACTAAGTAAAGGATATGAGTCACATGTCATATAGATCTGTTTAATGGTAGGACTGATAATTAAAGGATAGTCTGGCTCTTTCCTCCAGTTTAGTCACAGATCTGATATTGTAATTTTAGCCTATAAAAGATGATGATCTGTTTGTGTATGCAGGAGCTCAACAGATCGGTCTTCGGCAGTATGTGCATACGATGTGACTGATATCAGCGAGGTGTTCTCACGTGGCAAATTTAAGACAGAGGTGACTGTGGAAATGTCTGATGTGAAGTGGGTCACGTACAACGGAGAGCTTCCTGTCCCTCGACCAGGAGCTGTGAGTGGTCATTAGTGGTCTTACATAATCTTATAGGGGATGCATGCAATTTTTTTATTTATTCAATTGTACTGTGGAGAACATCAAAAAATACTGACAGAATTTAAAAAAACATGTTTTCATGGAATATTTTATTGTAATCTGATGGTACAAAATAAATATTTGAGCCTATATATATTAGGGCTGTCAGTTTAATGTCTTAACTTAATTAACTAGTTATGCAAAAATAATGTGATTAAAATGTTTTAACAGTTAACGCACTGGCCCGGCCCCCAGACCTGTACATCATCATACATTTCATACAGTTGACTGTAATATGATGCAGGGCAACAACTACATAAATGCAGTTAGGCCCTAAAATTCAAGATATTGGGACAAAAATGCCCCTGTATGAGAGCAATCGCACGAGTGCAAATATGATTTTATACAACAATTCGGTTAATAAGAAGATAGTATTGCGTTATACTTTAAAGGGGTCATATGATGCGATTTCATTTTTCTTTTCTCTTTGGAGTGTTAAGCTCTTGGTGCATAAAGAAGATCTAAAAAGTTGCAAAGACTAAAGTCTCAAAAAAAAAGATATTCTTTATCAAAGTTAAAACTCTGCCACACCCCCCTAAAACTGCTCGTTCTAACACACCCCCACATATCTACATCACAATGTGGGAAGATTTGCATAACGCGCCCAAATGTTCACGCAAAGAAAGAAGGCGTAATATTCTCGCTGTAGTATTGTTTCTGCCGCTGCCATGTCGTGAAGGCGCTGTGTTTCGTTGTGAAAGCCAACCTACTTTGTTTGGTCTTCCAAAAGAGGACACGGGGGGGGGGGGGGGGTGGGGGAAATAGACTCAGTGGTTACGTTGATTACAACACGGTTCCCGAAACAGGTCAAACACAAACTTCCGATGTATGCAGTGCTTTTATAAAAGGACTGTTTCCTACCTGGTAGGTAGGATAGCAAGCGGCCTTGGGTTTTTTTTTTTCTGGGGGACGCACAGACTGTAAGTACGTTTTTTATATTTAAAGAAATGGTAGGGGCGTAACATTTCCGTTCACACGGTTGAGGTATTCAGCCAATCACAACGCAATGATAGCTGGCCAATTAGAGCACACCTCGCTTTTCAGACCGATGAGCATTGTAAAAATCAACGCGTTTCAGAAAGGCGGGGGCATAGAGGAGAAACAATAACGTACAGTACGTGTGGAAAATAATGTGTTTTTTTTAACTTTAAACCACATAAACAAATTTCATTACACCAAATACCCAAAATAATGTACTTTTTAGCAACATCACATGACCCCTTAAAGAAAATATGGGTTTTTGCTTTTTTTAAAAAAAAATTTGCCTATACAACTATTACCTATAAGCCAAAGCAAAATGGGGTGGCGTCTCGACAGAAACACAGAGTGTTTAGTTTCTGATGAATTCGCGTTTTGAGGCAATCTGTGAACCATGATTCAAAGGCCCATTCAGAGGCTGTGTACTGCTTCCTGGAAGACTCAGCCGTGAGGAATCAAATGAATGATGTCTCATAAGCATTTAACCGCCACCTGTGGCAGTTTTGTTTCTTCTTTAGAGTGGATATTTAATTTATTTATTTAAAGAAGGGAAATAAGGAATAGTTACAAAACACATTTGTCATCATTACTCGCCCGCATAATTTCAAACCTGAAGGACTTACTTTCTTTTGCGCAACATAAAAAAGGTATTTTGAAGACTGTTGGTAACAAAGCTGTTTTGGTTACCAGTGACTTTCATTGCATGAACAAAAAATACTGAGATGTTTCTCAAATTATCTCCTTTTATGTTTCATAATTTATGTTAGGCCCTTGTAGCCTTAATTATATGGAATCAATTTATGTGAATCATAAAAATATTTCATTATAAAGCGGCTGTTGCAATGTTTAATTGATACTTTCTCATTTAACACAATAATAGCTTTAAATAATCTTTTGTGGGTATTTTCACAGCCAAATTTAGTTTGCGCACCATGCAATTAATTAGATTAAACATTGTAAACTACTGACAGCCCTAATCTTATTTTGATCTGCCAATACTCATCTTCACAGTGTATCAACAATGCAGCGAGGAGCTCAGGAATAATGCGGTCGCTGGACCTCCCCGATAAAACCCTACAGTTCATCCGAGACCGCCCCCTCATGGATGACGCCGTCCGACCAATCACAGGCAAGCCCCTGCTGCTCAAGAGTGGCCCGCTGTTGACCCGCCTCGTCGTAGACCACGTAACTGCATCGGACGGACAGTCCTATCCTGTGATGTTTGTCGGGACAGGTGAGACTCCCATTCACCTCTCAGAGCAGCTCTTTACTGTCGGTTAGAGGGGGTGTGTGTGTGTGTGTGTAAACAGTCCTTCACAGGAATGTTAATTGTACTTTGGACTGAGCTGTTTAAATTACAACCTATTGAATTTGTTGTTTTTACGTTAAATAATGTTGAAAAGCTGGATTTTGTAATGCAAGTCAATTGTTTTCTGTTTTCAATCAGAAAACGGTTATGTGCAGAAAGCAGTGAACTATGATGGAGAAATACACATTATCAAAGAAGTAAAACTGTTTCAGAATGCTGAGCCAATTGACGTCCTAAGACTTCACCAGAATCAGGTACGCAAAACTGTGACTGTGCCTAAACTGTGACTAAAACATGTGCCAAATCGGTTGTGCGGATCACTCCGCTGTGGCGACCCCTGATAAAAAGGGAGCAAGCCGGAGGAAGAGAGATATATTAATAACAGACTCTCTGTTTGATTGGATTCTGATTCATTTGGGTATTATTCAGTAATAATGTCCATTTATTTCCATATGAAAGGAATTTTCTCTAAAGGGCACTGATTCAAATTTCATAATTTTTAACTATAAATTAAAAGACGGGTCGTCGCATGAATATAAATTTCGGGAGGAATGGGCTACACTGATTGTGCTGTGTGTTTATGATTCACTAAAAAGAAGCGGTCAGTTGTTAATGACTTGTTAAAACTACATAGTCACATGTGCTTTGTCATGTTTTGTTTTGAAAAGTGACGTGACGTGGCTAAGTATGGTGACCCATCCTTGGAATTAGTGATGCAATTTAACAATGAACACCACACACAGTAGTGGACACACCCGGAGCAGTGGGCAGCCATTTTTATGCTGCGGCGCCCGGGGAGCAGTTGGGGGTTCGGTGCCTTGGGCATCTCAGTCGTGGTATTGAAGGTGTGAGCGAGCGCTGTACATTCACTCCCCCCACCTACAATCCCTGCCGGTATGAGACTCAAACCCACAACCTTTGGGTTACGAGTCCGACTCTCTAACCATTAGGCCACAACTTCCCCATAAAAGCTTAAACAAAATGACAAAGGTTTAAGTAATGAGTCATTTTCATATAATAACTTGATTATTTTTGTAACAATTCTAAGTGCCAATTGTTAGAAAGATAAAGTGGAGGAATATTTTTTGTTGCATGTTTATCAAGAAACAATGCATGAATCAGCACAAGTTGTTTGTTTTGTCCAGTTGTATGCTGGCTCTGCATCTGGGGTTGTCCAGATGCCCGTCAGCAACTGCAATCGTTATTCTTCCTGTCTGGACTGTGTGCTGGCCAGAGACCCTTACTGTGCCTGGGATGTCCCAGCCCAACGGTGCTCTAGAGTACCCACATCACCTGAGGACGGAAAAAGGTAAAGCACTCACACACAAGTACAATCCCATATCAAGGAAAAATTGCCAAAAATATTTGTTTATTGATTTAACCACTGTTTTGAATATCTAAAATCTACTGGACTATATATGTGTATAAATAACATATACTGACAGTTAACATCAAACCTTTTGCATTTCAGCAATCTGATACAAAGTCTAAAGGACGGGGACGCCACTCGATGCCCAACAATAGGTATTTATCATCTTTTTTTTCCTGATTCAATATTAAAGGAATAGTTCATTCAAAAATGAAGATTGGCTGAAAATGTACTCACCCTCAGGTCATCCAAGAGTTTGTTTCTTTATCAGAACAGATTTGGAGAAATTTAGCATTACATCAGTTGCTCACCAGTGGATGCTCTGCAGTGAATGGGTGCCATTAGAATGAGAGTCCAAACAGCTGATAAAAACATCACAATAATCCACAAAACTCCAGTCCATCAATTAATGTCTTATGAAGTGAAAAGTTGCATGTTTGTCAGAAACAAATCAATCATTAACACGTTTTTAACTTTACAACCGTTGCTTCTGGCCAAAATACAAGGCCGCAATCCATAATGACACTTCCTGCAGTGAAAAGGTCCGTCTGTTGTCCTCTCATTTCAAAATGAGAAATATTTGTTTAGAACCGTTTTTGCTTGTAAACAGAGCTTGATCTGTGCAGATTTCTCTCCTGATTCAGCCTACGCGACTTTTTCACTGTAGAAAGAAATACTATAGATGGGGGACTCATATTTTTTCTGCTTCACAAAACATTAATTGATGAACTGGAGGGGTGTTGATTACTTTTGGATTATTGTGATGTTTTTATCAGCAGTTTGGGCTGTCATTCTGACGGCACCCATTCACTGAAAGTGATGTAATGCTAAATTTCTCCCAATCTGTTCAAATGAAGAAAAAACTCATCTTGAATGGCGCCGCTTTTAAAATCAGGGTTATATTTAACATATTTTTTCTCTTCATCAGCTCCCATGGAACCAAAGATCCGCAGCCTAGTGCTAGGAAACAACATAAGGTTGCTGTGTTATCCAGACTCTAACTTGGCCCAGGTCAATTGGAACTTTGCTGGAAAGCCACTTCCCTACTCAAACAGGAAGTATACTATTTATAACGTTGGCATCCTTATCTACAACGCCTCTGCCGCTGATGCAGGACGCTACACCTGCACGTCAGTCGAGTGGGTGAAAGGGAGAGACTACACCCAAACGCTGGCCATTTATGACTTGCGTGAACAATCAGCAGTAGTTGTGACAGATAAGATCAAGGCCACACTGGGAATCCTTCCTGAAAGCCACACGACATCATCAGGTTTGCATAAATCCGAAGAGCCTCCATGGCATTCAAAAACTGTGAGCAGTGAGAGTAAATGGATAGTAATGCAAGTGGCGTTGGCCATGCTGTCAGTTATGATGGCATGTCTGCTGATCTGGAACCTGTACATGGGCCACATCTCTCCATTTATGTGCTGTGGGAGGCAACTAATCAAAAGCCCCAGGAATCTTCCAGAAAGGGAATACATGCACACAGGAAATGATGCTGTGGACAGTAAACAGCAAATGGTCAGGTTGTGTGTCACAACGAACAGTGCTCTAGAAGCCACTAGCTTCCACGGGAATACCACCAAAGGGGATACGCCAACAGACGTTTGTGTTTTTAAGTACATTACAGACGAGTCGGAGATTTAAGATTTTGATTGACCATGATCATTTTGTATAATTTTTATACTTATTATTTTTATTAATAATAAAAAAAAATTAAAATTTTTGAAATATTACTGTTAAAGGCGAAGTAGATTAGAAACTAATTGAAATGTCAAAGAAATGCATACATGTTTAACTTGAAAAGCAAAGTGTCACGACAATGTTCAGTACATGCTTTGTTAGAAAATGTAGGACATTTGCTTGCCTTAGTAAGGTAAACATCGTAACAATTAGTAGCCTAGACGCGTCCAAAAAATCACATACTGTTGAGTAGATTATTAAATGTAATCGGGAAGTGTTTGCATCATTCACTCAGGACCTTGGCCTAGATCAGAAGTTTTTTGGGCTTTAAACACGGTGTTGTACTCAAGGACACATTTCTTACAACGGTCTATTTCTCTCTGTTTCACCTCAAGGTAAGGGACGGTTTCAACCAACAAAACTGATTTTTCAAGCCCTATAATGGTAGTGAATGGTGGCCGAGATTTTGAAGCCCAAAAAAGTGCATCCAACCATCATAAAAAGGGCCCCCCGCGGCTCTGGGGGGTTATAATGGCCTTTAAAGTAAACGAGCATTTGTGTGTAAGAAAATTATCCAATTAAACTTATTAAACGTATCTTCTAGCTTCCGCTAACTGTAGTAGCACGTCTCAGGAGAGGGTGGTTGTTCCAGTGAAGAAGGAGGATGCAAGGTTGTAGCGTGGCTCCGGTAGAATATGCTAGTCTCGTGAGAACATAGTTTCTTTACAAATCCTCCTTTTTACTTCTAATTCGTTACCGGTGTTTTGTTTTGCTCTCTCTTGTGCGCTTCCACGTTCATCTACATCCTACGTCATCCTCTGGAATGTGAACGCACTTTCAACAGGAAGCTAGACATTATGGTTTATAAAGTTTAAAATATGGATATTTTTTTTACCCAGACACATCGATTCACTTGAGAAGGCCTTTATTAACCTCCCAGAGCTGTGTGGAGCCATGTTTTTTTTTTTTTTTGATGGATGGTTGCACTTTTTTGGGCTTCAAAATCTCGGCCACCATTTACTCTCATTATAAAGCTTGGAAGAGCCAGGATATTTTTTTATATAACTCCGATTGTATTCCTCTGAAAGAAGAAAATCATATACACCTAGGATGGCTTGAGGGTTAGTAAATCATGGGGCAATTTTCATTTTTGGGTGAGCTATTCCTTTAATGAAGTATGCATATTTAGAAGCAGGGAGTGACAACAATAAAGTCAACTTCATTCTGAAAAGGAATGTTTTTAATGAAAAAAAAAAAGTTAGTTAGAGAGCCATTCTGGTCACATTTTAGATACAGGATTGTTAAATACTTTGCCTACACGAGGCCAGTTATGGAACATTTCAAAATCAGCCTCCTTTGGCTCGGTGGAGGGAGACCTTAAACGAAAAGTAATAAAGATCAAGCCACATGTTCATAATGAGTGCCTCCTGACAACCGCATTTGTAATCCCAATGCTCCAATACGAAGCACAATGATTACTGTAATAAACACAGGAATAATTGCAAAGTAATGCATACTTAGAAGCCAGTATTAAAAATAGCACAGGATGTAGCCACATCGACCAATAGAGTTGTAGCACTTACGGGAAACTCGAAAGCTCCTGGTTCACACATGCTTAATTTGCATGAAGAATTAAGGCGGTCTTCATTTCGAAGACGTGGACAGCTTTAAACAGAAAAGAAAGCAGGCACAAGATGTGTTTGCAAGAAACATTCTCAGTCGTAGATCTTAAAAAAATCTGCAATGCTTTGTTGCAATATAAAAAAGGTCATATGATTTGTCATATGCAAATCATTTTATTTACAAAGACATGCATGTGAGTCTTAAAAGTGAGGGAATAATTAACCAAAGTTTGACATGAATTGCAGAAGCACTGATGTGGAAATGTGAGAGCACATTTCTCAAAGTGTGAGAGCACATTTCTCAAGGTAAACAGAAAAGCTGCCATGGTTTAGAAAAAAAAAAGTTCCGGCATGCTTTTTAATCTTTTAAAAATTACTTTCCCTGAAATGGTAATGTGATTGTACATGATACAGTGATACGTATGCATTTGTATTCTACACAATTCAGTGATTTGATAGGCAACTATTCTGATTTCGTTCTCAAACAATTCAATGCAATGCTACGAAAAATCAAGGCTCAGATGAACTGAGATGAATTCATCAACGCAAAGTGTCCTTTTTTGCTATTTTTATACTAATGGTCCATCATTTTGCTGTCTGTTTGAGTAGTATGTGTTGAGAGAGTTTTTAAAGGAGCAGTTTGCTTATTTGGCTTGGTTATTGGCGTTTTGTCAGAATTTGCACCCAGGAAAGTGGTTTGACACATTTTCGATCGCCATTCACATTAAATTAGGTTTCTTTAAGGAGTGATTTAACATTAGATCTTTTTGCTATATTAAGAAAAACATTGTACAAAAGCAACGGAACTATTCACAGGTTCGTGATCTGGCTGAAGTGTTTTCTTGGCGCAAAAATATTGGGTAACGTCCCACTGCAAACTGCCCCTTTAACGTTAAGACGAGCAGAAGTGCTCTGGCTCCATCTGTAGTTCAGAAAAGGTATCACCAGGGCCCGCTCTCTGGGTAATTGGGCACAGCGGCTGGATACTGGGGCAGGCTGGGGCCGGTTTCAGAGATGGCGTTGAATCCGGCTTCTCTCAAAGGGGCGCTTTTCCACGCGCCCGTGCTCCATTCTTCCTGTGCCTGCTGAAAACTGCCTCCTCCACCGCGATACAGTCGATGAACCTTTTAGGGGACAAAACTGATGTCACTTTCATTTTTGGTTTAAGGCAGTGGTGGGGAACATTGATCCTGGAGGGCCGGTGTCCCTGCAGAGTCTAGCTCCAACCCTAATCAAAAACACCTGAACCAGCTAATCAAGGTCTTCAGGATGCATTTAGTTTTTTTTTTTCTCTAGGGGTTTTCAGAGTTGGAACTAAACTCTGCAGGAGAGTGGCCCTCCAGGATCAACGTTCCCCACCCCTGGTGTAAGGGTTTACTTATTAAGGGTTGTGTGTGTGTATATATGCAAGTCACACCTTGATAAGAATGAACACCATTAGAACTGTATCTATGGTAAAGAGCAGAGTACAGATGAGCATAAATATAGCCGAGACTACATTTGTGCCGAAAAACATCACTGTGGCAATCCAACCACTGCAAAAAAGAGAAAAATATGGCGAGTTAACATTGATGGAAGTAACTGATATTCCCACTCAAACAGTGAATTCATTGAATCAGTTAAGCTCAATCAACAAGATTATTATTACAAATAACTATCAAAAAGTAGTCAGTACATTTTTTTTAATGTTTCTGAAATGAATGTCTTTTTAATGTCTCTTTCGCTCACCAAGGCTGCATTTATTTGAAAAAAAAAAAAAAAAAAGATTGGGAATATTCTTCACATTAAAGTAAAACTGGTTCTATTTGAATATGCTTTCAAATGAAATTTATTCTAGTGGTGTAAGCTGAATTTTACAGCTACTCTGTGAGTTTTTCGGAACCTGTTAACATGTTTTCAGGATATTTGATTTTTTGCCTAGAACGTCAAAAGAAAGATTTTTTTTCAAATAGAAATTTCTTAAAAAAAAATCTTAGTGACTTCTTAACTTCAAAAACTAAATGGTACAAGGGTGTGAAGGGTTGAAAGGCCAAAATGTGAAGTTCATATCTTTTTTTACTTCATCATGACACTGAAGTAAAAATATAGGATCTAATCCATAAAATTAGTTGCAAATTACCATGTATAATAATTAGGTTTGTCGCTTTTCTAAAAAAAAAACTTTTTATTTATAAAAAAAGTTTATTCTGGCTTTTTGCCAGGGTCCAATGTACTTCCTATTTTCAAGGGAGAGAAAATTAGTGTGGTAATTGACCTTAACACAATATTCACTCCTAACTCCCAATGAGTTTTATACATGGGGTGGCCAAGGCTACTTCAGGGGGTTTATAGACAATGAAATAAAATAACCATAACCTTGCATCGAAGGAGCATGAATGAATCCAATGAATGCTGATTAGAGGTAGAAGTAGGGCTGCACGATTAATCAAATGCGGTAATCGACGATTGTCATGCGCATCTCGTCAGTAAAGTTGGTTCTGTGATTAGTAGTAAATCTCCCATCACGTGCTTTCAGATGGAGCAGCTTTTACAACACCGAGCCGTAGTTCACTGACAAGCTAGGCAAAATTCGCGTTCATAATGCAGGAACGATATAATGTGGATATGAAATCGAAGAAAGCATTTACGATAAGGACAGTGTTTGGTAGCTTGGTCGTGAACTATGGCTTGGGTAGTAACTGCTTGCCTTCATTCTGAGAGCATGTGAAAAATACCCACATGAATAAATGTTGTTACTTTAAACTCACTTCTAAAGTCAGTAGAGTTTGAACTAAATCTTCTGTGAGATGATTGTGGCTCTTACAACAGAATAATTAAGGAACACGATATTCATTGTATCAAGCATGTGATTATGGCTAGTCGATTCATTTCAGATAGTATACTTATTATGGAAACTTATAATAAGAGAACTCTGTAAACAATACTATGTAATGTCCGAGTTATTAGGGCATGTTGAATCAATCGAAAGCAGTTAATATTCTGTTATTCAGCTGCAGCGATGGCTTTCTGGGTTTGTTCGGGTAGCCTATTTGGATTTTCAGACGAGAGCGACCCTCTGGCCTTGGTGGAGATTTACTATGATCACAGAACCAGGTTCACTGAGAGATACGTATGACAATCGCGCTTCTGCTAATCGCGCATTATTGCTTTTGCGATGCATTTCGATTAATTGTGCAGCCCTAGGTAGAAGTGATAAATCACATAACCATGAAGTCTTTAACATGACAGATAGTGAAGTAACCCTTTCGGACCACACATTAGCTGAACATTCCTCTACTTACGACACGAGGCTAAATTTGGAAAGATACTGTCTCTTTCTTATGTGATTAACTGTATTGGACAAAAGGTCTAAAGTTAACTTACACAGTGACTTAGCTTTCATTAAAGTTGTTCGGGAAACCTAAACCTGATGGTAACCCACTTTCTTCAAATAGGCTATGAACACTATGCGGCAAACCAGACATGTTCTCAGATTCAAGGAGACGGACCAAAATCTAGTCACCATACAGACAAAAAGTTCATCTCAAAATGAAAAAATAAAATAAATGGGCGTTGATAAGTTACTGTACCAACAGCACCAAATTGAAACAAACTAAGGGAAAAGCTATCTACTTCTTCAAACTGATATTCTTTCTTCTGTTGAGCACAAAAGAAGATAGTTTGAAGAATGTTGGTAACCAAACAGTTGACGGTAGACATTGACTTCCATAGTATTTTTTTTTTCATACTATGGAAATCAGTGGCTAACGATTAATGTAAAGACAGAAATATCCCGTACGGGTGTGACTCCTTTACAGTATTCTTGCAAACAGTTAATATCTGAACATCACAAATAAAGTAGAATTAAAAAAGCAGGCCGTGCACTGCATGTTTAAATAAATATTGCTTTTCAAGAGGTGGAAGAAATTCTCAAAAATATCTTAATTCTTGTTCTGAAGTTGAACGAAGGTCTTATGGGTTTGGAAAGACATGAGGGAGAGTAAATGACCGAATTTTCATTTTTGGATGAACTAACCCTTTAAATAGAATATCCTAACATTTAAATGTTACTCACCAAGCACCCCAACCTGATATTCCAAGACTCTGGATGAAGGCAAGAACACATTGCAGAAAGAAAATGAAGAAGAATGCCATGAAGTTGAAGGAACTATCAGCCCTAAAAAAACAAAACCAGTTAAATCGAAGTGAAAACCTCAGCATCATTTGTCCTTTCCCAAAATGGACTCCTTACCGAAATGCTTTATAGAGTGGCCTGAACCAGCAGGTGTAGCTACATGGGCTGAAAACCAGCAGCCAGAGGAGCGCAAACCCAAAGTTGACCGCTCCACCCCCACCGGCCCACCAAGCTATGCAGGCCACCACATTGACACATAGTGTGATACAGTACACTGAAAAACAGAACCGTCAGTCATCAGGTGCTTCAGTCAAACTTTGGAAAATCTGAAATCGAACTATTCACAGTAAAGGTCAGGCTACATTTCTTTACTCACACATCCAAAGTTTGTAAACACGACGCACAAGCTGCTGGTAGGGTTGCGGGATTTCCTCAGCCACGTTCTGGTAAAAACATGGCTTTATGCGAAAAAACTTTGGCAGAGGGGGGAAGTTGTTTGCTCGATCTGTCAGGCAAAAAAATGGAAACGCTTCATTTGAAACAAGGCAGAACAGGACTCCAAAAGGAAGTCGTGGCCTATGGTTAGAGAGTCGGACTCGTAACCCAAAGGTTGTGGGTTTGAGTCTCATACCGGCAGGGATTGTAGGTGGGGGGAGTGAATAACCAACGCTCTCTCCACCCTCAATACCACGACTAAGGTGAGACCCTTGAATAAGGCACCGAACCCACTGCTCCCGGGCGGCGGCCAGAATAAATGGCTGCCCACTGCTCCGGGTGTGTGTTCACAGTGTGTGTGTGTGTGTGTTCACTGCTGTGTGTGCACTTTGGATGGGTTAAATGCAGAGCACTAATCCAAGTATGGGGTCGCACATGTACTCATTTCTACAGTATGGACTAGTGTGTCCACAACAGAATCAAAAAATTAAAAAGGTTTAATTCTTACAATTAAGAACTTTTTTCCCTTAGAACTGCGAGATATAAACTTGCAATTCTAAAAAGTGACGTTCAAAAATTGTATATGCCAACCAAACTTGACTTACCTGTCATTCTCAATTCTGAGAAAAATGTTTGTTTCTTGTGCTAGTGAACTTTTCCCTCTCCGGACTGATGAATTGAAGTTTTCAGTGCTAAAAGAAATACAAATATCGTTAAAAACAGGCAAACATTCCTAAAAAAATAATAATCAGCCTTGAGATCACATCAGTTGTGATCACATTAAGCAAAATGATACATAACTGTTGAACACTGCAAGCCACATAAGATCATAACAGTTGTCTTTATATAATATAAATGCTTATTTTGTATTAAATATGTGTTGTTGTTTATAACAATTCTATATTAATGATATTTCACAGTATTAGTGACATTTGAAAACACAGTACAGGCCAACAGCTAACGTTAACCATGTCCAACACAACTGAAAAGCAATAGCCAAACTATACAATCAGAAATACTATTTCATGTGCTTAAGAGAAAAACGACCGCTTTAATAATACAACAAAAGCTCAGTTTTATATTCTGAATTATACGATACCTGTGCACCGCTAAATAGTTTGATGAGGATGCGACTGCAGTCCGCATTGAATCCTGGAAATCCCGTGGCGGACTAGCGTTCTGGTGCATTATGGGAATTGTAGTTTTGAAGGGGCCTGTTTTGCACGTAGCGGACGGAAGTTGTAACTGTTAAAGACTACAAGACCCACTACAAGATGATCGAAGGTGCGGTCTCGTTGCTTGTGACCCTATGCTTGTGACTAGACAATTCCTGCAGGGACTGGCGCTCTCTCTGGCATCGGCAGGTCGCAGCGCCACTTCCCGTGGCATCCCGATGCTACGGGCAGCTTGCCGTTCTTTCTCGCTGTTTACGTTGATCCCCCGTAATTTAAAAACTACACTGTTCTCAGTGGCGTGCGGTGCTGTTTTTTTAAAATGACGATGTAAAGTTCCCAAAAATTGTAGTTTATATTATAACTTTATGTATCAAGCTGACCAGTTCTGCAAGGAGTCACGAGCGTTGGTCGCCGTTTCTGCGGTAAACGACACTGTTTTGTTGTAAATAAAAGATTGATGATGCATTTGTATACCAGCAAGCCAGCATACGAGAGAATGTGAACCAAGAAGATAAATTGGCATAAGCATTTCCCATTAAAGAAAATACAAACATCAGGAGTGCCAGATGTCAGTCAATTAACTGGTTAAATGTCTATCTATGCCAAACATGTCATGGAATAGAAGCGAGAAAAACAAGGAAAATCCAAGGGCAGTTATAGAGTATAACAATAATCCAGAACAAAGCAAAAATGTGGCAAAAGGTAATCCAAAACACAGGGAACAGATAACACGATGTAACCTTAACAACATCAAACACAAACATCAGAATCGAATAATACTGCAGCAAAGACAGACAGAGTGAGCATGGTATATGTAGTGATGGGATGATGAGTAAATGACTAACAGGTGATCATGATCAGAACAGACAGGACAGGCAAGGGACTATGGGAAATGGAATTCAACACATGTAACACAGAAACGGGAAAGTGGCCAGTCCAGGGCACCACAACCAAACACCGTGACAAAATGTCATTATTATGTATTTATAATGTAAACACTTCGTTAGTCACTAGTTGCGTGATATTACTATATTAAGCCGTGTCTTAGGACCTCATAAAGCATTTTTTATTTTATGCGTGACCGTATTTTGACATTATGACCTATAATGCAACAGTAACAGCAATTAATAGTTTAGGCAAAAGTCAATCAGTGAGAATGGACCCAAAAACTAAAGGAGTGTGACCTATATATGGTGTGGGTGGGTGGGTGGTGTGTGGTGTGTATATAGGGCTAGAAATATCAATATTTAAAAAATTCATTTTTTAATGTATTTTTATCCAGTGATGTTGATTTTATTATGATCCTGAAGGATGACTTATTCTTCCTCAAATCTGGCGAAGATTTTGTACTTTGCTGTATCAACCATTTCTGTGCAGAGCACCTCATAATCTTTTTGTTTCCCAAATACAAAAGTGAACAGTTCGGCTGGAGAACTTTCATCGTATTCACCCATCCAGCTCTGCAATTTGCATTGGGATGCAATTTGTTGCTCCTTTTCCATTGAAAGGACAGTGGGAAATTGTATTTTTCCATCCCAGTTTCTCTTGCTACACCAGTCCGCTGCAGTCCCGGCGTCTCTCAGAAGAAGGATTTCCTGCAGTAAATAACAAATATGGTCAAATTATTTCATGTATACGGATGTTAATGCTTCAAATGTGTAGAGTACATAAAGCTGTTACAACATTTTTAAGAAATATATGATCTTTTGTTATAATGAATGCTGTCTATCAGTTCTTGTGTCATTTAAGACCTTAATGGATCTTAATCAAATCCAGTTCCTTCAGAATTAATTCATTTAACTGTCATGTATCATTTATCAGGAATCCCACAGATATTTGCCAGATATTTTATATTATAAAAATGTTATTTCATTCATGTACCATGTTTATATTATTCTCCATTTTTATTCTTTTTGATGACACATGAAAATGATGTAAAATGCATGTAAAATAATCAGCAAAAACATACAAAGCAAAGTCTCAAGGATCATTATTTAAGATTAATTCATTTTTGATGTTTGTTAATGGGTTATAGGCTTCCCCCATTTAGGTGTTGCCGCTGAATAAATCAAGTGAGGTAAATTTTTGGGGGGTGGGAGGCTGTTGTTAAAAATGGGCTGTTGTTAAAAATGTCTTACCTCTTCGGTGCTTTCTGTGTCCTCACCTGTTCTGATCTCTGCAACACTGGGGGGGGGGGCAAATCCCCTAATGTCATGACAGGAATTATGTATTTAGAGATGTTATACAAAGAGTAAGTATGAACACCCACAATGAAAAAATATCCTCTACCTTTTCTTTCCTTCGAAAGATGTGCACTTCAGAAGCACAGATTCGGCCATATATCGGCACATATTGACATTGGTTTGCAACCAATAAATCAGAACCTAAGAAATGTACAGTATTAATTTTAATGTGACAAACAGACAACTTTAACCACATTTAAGGTTTCAGTTTAATCTTTTCAATTAAGTTGCTACTTATACTGAAGTACTGCAGTTTGGAAGCCAACAATTAAAGAAGAAGTGTGAAGTCATGCTTCCATTTTATTGTACTTGGTATATAATCTCTGATTGTTGCTCCTCAAATTATATTGACACCCGTAGCTTTAGAGGCCTCAAAGCCATCACTTGCTTATCAATTTCTTTGCTTTAAATGAAATCCTATTCTAATTGTTAATTTAGTACACATCTCTATAGCTCACCTCAGGCAAAATCACTTCCGTTAGAAAAATCTGCTTCTCTGCTGCAGTTCCAGGCACAGATACGATTGGTTCCAGTCGCTTTAAGAAGAAACATGGAAAAATAGTTTTATACCATGCAGACAGAGAACATCATCAATACAATGCTATGAGCCATGTTTTTTTCACCCAGCCCTCTAGAGAGATGGAAACTTTTTTTCTTGCTTCTGTCATCAAGTGCTTGCTAATGAGGGAATGTTGGGTCTCTGCAGTTAATGTTGTAAAGTGCCCTTACATACATGTATGTAGAGGGCCACGAGATAAGTCAGTTTGTGAGTGGGCTATGTATGTATAATATATATATATCTATCTATATATATATATATATATATTCTTATTATTAAAAATTAATACTTAATTGAATGCCAATTTCCATTAATCATTAGTTCATTTGAATAATTAATGTAAATATCCCTGCCCAAAATTACACAACCTCAAAGCCCGCAACTTTGCAAGGATCATAATAAGATGGAATGAATTTCTGATGGTTGTGTGTGTAACGGTTTCTGCCACAGTCAAAGGCCCAGGGAGGAGAGGAGGCTCTTAGAAAAAAGAAAATGAATGAGACGTTATCGTATTACAAAAAAAAACACGCAAGATTACCAAAATGGGGACATTAAAAGTGTAAACGTCACTAGTTTTTACACAAACACTGTCCAATAGCGACCACCCGTGGTAAGGATAAAGAAAGCGGACCATCAGGTGCAAATCAAATATATGTTTTCTAATAGTCTTTTGTTATTATTGGAATTAAAATAGAAAATAAGTAAAAACACTAATTGATGAGATTTTTGGTTTTGAAGAAACAGGATATATGGCATAGTTTTAAAAATACACAATATAATGTATTTTGCCTTTTAAATGTAAGTTTATTTAAGCAGGGAGATGACCACTAGTACGTTTATAGTATATAATATCTGCTTTGAAAATCATCCAGGTAATAAATAAAGTCTACGAAACATTCAGGCTACTTGCATCGCAGTTATTCCAGTACAGAAGTATTCTGCCTTATTATTGTGATAAAAACAAGAAAAAAAAGTAGTGCATTGTAGTACATACAAATAATTTATTGGTTTTATTGTCAACAGTGTATTGATTATTAGCAAATTAAAAAACCGAAATAAGAGACAAAATAAAGTTTCCTATATACAGTATATATGAAGGGGTATGCATATATATATATATATGTATGTATGTGTGTGTGTGTGTGTGTGTGTGTGTGTGTACAAAACATTTCTGTCCCCCTCACTTCTGAAATGATGGCAACGCTCCTGTATATAGTATGCACAGTGTAGTTTTACCGAACAAACAGCAGAAACGGCGAGAAAGACCGTGGCAGCTGCCACGAACTCTGGCAGTTTATTGAATGAATTGAACAGCGCCACTTCCGGATGCCACCGGAAGTGGCGCTGCGACCTGCCGATGCCAGGATTTGCGCGATAATTGACCAGTTTCCCTGCCTTGTGGCAATGTACGAATATGACACCTTTCTGTTGTTTTTGGCAGAAGCTTGTGAACATTGTCGTGCTTTTGGATTTAAGTGTATCTTAAGGATCTTTCAAGGACTTTTGCGGAATTACTGACGTTTGATATTAAAATATTAATCTTGAAGTGTGTCAAGCTTCTCAAAACTCTCTTGAAAAAAACACGGACTCCTTTAAAGTTTTATTTAGAAAAAAATATTTTTTTCTTTAAAAAAACAACAACTTTTCAATTCTTAAAAGTGCATTTCGGTCATCAGAAACCCTCTAAACCAAATGAATAAGTCAAAGCAGTTACACGGAACAACTTTGTGACTCATTCTTTTTTTTAACCAATCCTATTCGAGGATCACACTCACTGTCCAATCACAGGCTTTGTTAGCACAAAAGGCACGTGTTGCGAGGCAGAGCCAACCGAGACAGCCAATAACGTGACTCTTCGTTGCTGTGACGCAAAACACCACTGACCAATCGCAGCCTGCGATCCAGTCGAGCAACAGGCTCCCGCCAATTCTGAGCGGGGGAACTCGAGGGAGTCTGACCGGGGAAGAGACGGGAACGACGGGACCGGGATTACACACGAAAAAAACACAACCTACAACTCTAAAACGAACAGAAACCCAGCGAATTCGCCGTTGACACGTTAATGTTATACCTGGAAAAGACGTGGAGTCGATGACTAGCCTGAAGGAGCTGTGTACGGAGTCCAAAAAAGCGCTCCCCGTTTCCGTTTAACGTTTCCAGCGCGAGCGCGGATGGTGGTCGTGATGCTCGCGGGCGAAGAGCCTTTGGCCTCCACACCACGAAGAGGTCTGGTGTTTAATGGGAAATAAAACTGCTTTAATGCATGATTAAAATCGATATATAGGGAATAATACAGTAAATAAAACCAATGAGCTCATATAGGTGGCTAACAACAGATAAGAGTGGAAAAACTCCCTATTTTACCGGATATTACTTCTGAAATGGTTTTAGTTTTTCTGAGAGACGATACAAATGTAACTGCAATGGCTTTTCAAAGCATCATTTGGGGTTGTCGAGGGTTTTGGGATCATAATTAGCATGTTAGCTCAGATTTGTTATTGACAATCTTGTTTTCTGCTCACACAAAAAGTGACTTTCATTACGTGAAATGTTTATTTTTGTCTGTATTCGTGCGGGTTTATCGAAATAAGTCCCGTTTATGTTGTTTTGAGCTCAGTCTTGGTCTTTGTTCCTCAGACTTGTGCTAATGGATGAACGTAATGTCTCCGTAGTCACAGGTTCAGTAGCCAAACTCAGTCGCCACAGGCCTACAAACCATCTTTCGCTGAAAGGCGGGAGATCAAAACTAAACATTGTACGTCTGCATTATTTCTGCATTAACGCCTGCATTATGGAAGTTTGTGCGCGCTCTGCGTTTTTTTTATGTTGGGGCTTTTTGACATTTAAGTAGTTTAAAGTTACTACTTACACTCGAGAATCAAATCTTTGGGTTCGATGTGACTTGTCAACTAGTAGTTAGCATGCAGTGGTAGCAGTTACCTTCGTTTCGACGAGGCGTACTTTGACAACGAGTATTGTTTTGCGTTGACTATTGAGTTTAACCATGCATCAAAGTTAATCTCGGATTAATGCCATTTGAATTTTTTGTATTGCCTCTATTTGCCTGCATATGTATTTCTGAGAAAGGATTTGACCTGAACAAACTCTTTATATATTTCAGGCATGGATTGTGTGGGCAAAGCTAATGCCAGCAAGAAGCTCGTTCAAGGTAAACAACTTAAGTGTTAATATTTCTAGTCAATAATGTAAAACCATCCCCACACAGAAACATGATATTGGTATATGTTTAGTCATACTTTGAGGACCCAGTTTATTACATAGTTTCTTTTTTGGGAGCTTATTTTATATTTAAAAAAAAAAAGTTTAATAAGGTGGGAAATGATTGTGGGTGGATGTAACTTAAGCAAACTTTTTCATGAACCATCAATGACCATTACTGCTGATTATAAGAATAAAACACTAGACCATTTCCAAATATGTTTTACAAAGTTATTCTTATAGTGTCACTGTAAAATAAAACACTTCAATTTATTTATTTTTAGAAAGTGTTTTCTTTTCTCATGTTGATATTACTGTACTGTTGGGTGGTGGTGATTATAAAGCTAGATTACGTGTTCCCAGTTTATCCGTAATGTAAGATAAGAATACATTATAAAAAATATGAAGTGTTAAAACCCGTAGGCTTGAGTGTATTTAAACAAAATATGTAGTTTTATATATATATTATATATTCTAACGCAAAACCAATATGTTTCTCTGCTTGTAAGACTGACAATCCAATCTTTTGTTTCTGATTGGCTGGAATACAGTACATGATTTTTGCCCCAGTCTGGAGGAGTTGTCAGATTTCACAGAAAATCTTTTTGGTGTGTCCGAAATGATACACTGTGCACTCCAGTCTAGTGTATGAGTTTTATAAGGTAATTCTGTCATCCATCAAGTCTAATAGCTCCTCTCCTTCAGCTATGTGATTGAACCTGCAGCCACTGAGTTTATAAAGTTTTTTTAATTTGAACCTATAATTAGGCTAAGTAGATACTTTATTCAGGTATTTAAAGTGCACTTTTACTTTCAGTGGGAACCTATTAATTGCACAATACTAAAAAAAATGGCAGAGTATAGTGTGCAAGTATGCAAATTGGGATGCACTTTGAGATTCCATCCAGAAGGAATGTGTGATTAATAGGGATGTTCATTTTGGTTAATTTTCCTGACCGACAACCGCTGCTCGTTATCCAAATATTAACCGTTAACTGAGAAAATTAGACTAATAAATTAGTATTAAATAAAAATGAAATGGACAACCATCTGTGATGATACATAAAAAAAATACACAGCAGCATACAGAGCAACAGCAAAAACTGGATTCACACATTCTCAAATTATCACGCACCAGCATCGCTTCTGAGAACAGAGAAAATCAGAATAAAATAATCAAATAAATAGACCTGCCCTACCTCAGTGTTCAACCTGTCTAGTTTTTTTTAAGTGACATGTCGACATGCTGTACGGATAGACTGGAGCGCTGCCTGCTATCTGTTAGATCTGTGGCAAAAACACCATCACAAAAATCCTGTCAATTTGCAGTGTGGGACTTTTTATCGTGGTTTTGCAGTGTTGAGCAATATAGCCAGTCACAGACATATCTGATGATTTCATTAATGCAGTGGCCAATCAGAGGTGGTTAAGTTATAATACACTGCAAACTCATTAAAACAAAGAAAGTGTACTTTTTATTAACTTTGTGAGATCGCGATGAACTACAGGAAGATGAGTGATAGGTTTCCATTGATAGTAAGGGGAGCACCCATTGCCCACTTTCTTGGCTATAATCCATTCAGAATTTGAGATACAGTTTCCATCTACTGATAACCAGAATTGCCACCTTGATGTGTTGCATAATATCAATCATTTAACCTAAGGGGAGGTTGAAGAGGTGCTTGTTCGAGAACTGATGTTGTCTGCGGACATACACCGTGAGTAACAAATAACTTGTGTAGCTTACGTTTATAGATATTATATTCATGAGTGCTGTCAAATTATTAATTTGCATCCAAAATAAAAGTTTTTGTTTTGTATATATGTGTGGTGTGTATATAAGAGATATTAGATATATATACATAATGATATAGATATGATAGAAAAATCAACACACATACAGTATATTGTGAAAAGATTTCCATGTATCTGCTATTAATTTATACTATATATATAAAATATTTAAATAATGTAAATTTTTCTTAACTACATGCATGTGTGTGTAATGGATATGTTACATAGTATAACGGTAAAACAAATTATTTTGGATGACTTAATAGCAAATGTAATCGTGTGTCATAAAAATTAATTAATCGATATTTATATTTGTAAAAAAAAAAAACTTAAACTGTTTAACTGATAGCATTAATCTGTAAAAATTCTTACTGTCGGTTAACGATTAAACGGTCAATATGAGCATCCCTAGTGATTAGTCCAATTTTATTTTGACTTCCAACAATTATTATAATTGAGGTAAAACAGTTACTTTGCCGCATTCCATTCCACGCAACTTTATTTTTCTTCGCTGCAGTGTGCTTTCGTTCCTTTCTAAATGGAAAGATTGTTCACCCAAAAATTTAAATGGTCATTAATTACCATTAATGTTCCAAGATTTCGTTCTGCTTCAGAACACCAATTAAGATATTTTTGATGAAATCCAAGACCTTTTTGACCCTGCATAGATGGCAATTCAACTGACACATTCAAGGCCCAGAAAGGTAGTAAAGACATCGGTAAAATAGCCCATGTGACATCAGTGGTTCAACTTTAATTTTATGAAGCTACGAGAATTATACACTACTATTTGTGTGCAAAGAAAACAAAAATAACGACTTTTTTCAACAATTATTCTCTTCCGTGTCAGTCTTCAACAGGCGTTCATGAGAGTACCACTATTCATGTGTGTGATGCTCCTGAAGCAGGAGCCTGGTGTTTAGCCTTGTTTAGCAGAGTAATTTTCATTTTTGGGTGAACTAAAACTTTAATGCTCAAATCAGTTAAATGCAGTCTATTATTGCTAAACTGCGAGACATGCTTGATACACAGATGTTCAGTGTATAAAGCCCAGCAAATGTATGAGGTCTAGCGTTTTATAATCTTTTCTGATTAACTAATAGTGTTGCCTCCCTACAGCACGTCTACCTTTCAAAAGGCTCAACCCAGAACCCAAGGAATGCAATGAGCCCAAAAGAACCAAAGGTCCGGTTGCCCCCAAGTCTTCTGAACCCAGTGCGTCAGATGGAGAAAATTATATGGACAACTCCTCCACCCCACTGCATCATGGCCCGGCGCTGGTAAATGGCCGCGGACCACTTGATTGCTTTATGAGCAGGCAGAAGCGTTCCCCGGTCCGCTCTGGCCCTGAAGCCACAATCGACCTCGCTGAAGACTCAAATGATGCTGTCAAACAGCAGCCTGAACCTCCAGTTGCTGCCACGTGCCCCCTTAGCGAAGAAACAACAAAGAATGCAGAACATGCCACAAAATCTACAGAACCAACCATGCCACTGACAAATAAAGAGACGGAGAAGGACGAAGATGCCCTTCCACTGCTGGACATCACTCAGGATTCTGACACAGAGGAAGAGGAGCAGCAGGAGACTGAAGTTAGTCACGGGAATGAGTCTGTGCTATCGACTAGCTCTACCAGCTCACTCTCAGTGGTAGAGAGCTCACCAGAGCCCAGCAAGAGCGCTCCCACCACCCCTGCCTCTGTGAGTAGACATGAATTAATGCTTAATCGTTTTATCTCTTCTTTTGCTTAAAAGTTCAACCTATTGATCAGTCTCTTTTCTTTCTGCAGACGTCACCGATTGATGCAGCTAGTAAAATGAAGAGAAGATCCCTTAAGGTAAAATCACATATTTTATCCTATTTAGCAACCAGCATTTTTAGTGTAATGTTAATCAGTCTATGGGAGTCAGGTTTTTGTTACATGAGCCCAAAGCTGAAATTTTAGTAGCTGGTGTGGGTTATTTCTCCTCGCAAAAAAGCCCCAAACCAAGTTTTATCTCAATGGGAATGTTTGCACTTTAAGGATTCAAGAAGGATTGATTGCTTCCTTTTGAAGTCTTGTCACTGTGGAATTCTGCACTCCATTTGAATAGCTCTTATTGTCCCTCAGAGTGTCCAAGAGCAGGAAGAGAAGCGGCAACGAAACGAAGAGAAAGAGCGCCAGAAAGAGGAGGCCAAAGCTGCCAAGGAGAGGAAGAAAGAGGAGGCCCGCAAACTGAAGGAAGAGAAGGAGAGGGAGAAGAAAGAAAAGAAGGAAAAAGATGAAAAAGAGCGGCGGGAGAAAAAGGAGAGAGAGGAGAAAGAAAAGGCAGAGAAACTAAGAGCTAAAGAAGAGCAGCGGCAAATGAAAATTGAGTGAGTGTCAGTAGTTGTACTGGTGTTTTTCTTCATTTCACAAAGGATATGAGTTTTAAAATCTGGTGTAAATCCTATTTAGAGCCAAACTGGAAGAGAAAAGGAAGAAAGAGGAGGGCGAAAAAACGAGGTTGCCAAGGAAGAGAGAAGTCGGGGCGAAGTGAGTGCTTATCAGCCTTTTTCCAGAGAGACTATCAAATCTGCCTTTTGAAAACTGCTTTTTTTCCTTCAGGTCATCATTCCCGTTTGCCTGAATCCTGCTTTAGCGAATCAAAGCTGAGAAGGCTGAGATTACACGGTTTCTACAGAAGGCCAAGACCCAGTTGGCACCAAAGGTAAGAGTCACATTATTCAGTGTGGAATAGAGACCAGGTGGCTGTTTCATAAAACAAGTTTACCAAATAAGCCAGGTTTATTTCAGTTAGTCTGACTTATTGTCAGTTGATTTGGTTTAAAATAAGTCAGAATAACTGAAATAAGCCTGGCTTGTTTGGTAAACTTGTTTTATGAAACGGCCCCCCTGGTGTGTCAAACTTTGCTTATAAATAATTTACCAATGACATAATTTGAGAAGGAGGCCTTGTTGGACAAACAGATAAGATAAAGATAAAAATCTAAATGCGAGAAATCTTTCCCAATGTAATGGCTGTCATGCTTTAGACGGCTTTCTTCTCCAAACATGTTTTGTGACTATTGTTCTGTGTTTCAGACTCTGGCGTCTGCCTGTGGGAAGTTTGCTCCTTTTGAGATTAAGGCGAACATGTCTCTAGCTCCACTGACTCGGGTACAATGTGAAGATGCTGTTCTAGAGGAACTGGACCGTTATCTTGCCCAACCTGACAGCACTCTAAATGGACTGAAAGACTGGACTAAGCACAAACCTCGCAGTTCAGGTCCAACCAGGCCCAGTCACAGTGCAGTAAGGTAAAGCCACATTGAACCTGTTGCTGAGATATTGTGCGGAACACCAGCTGCAGTTTATATGAGAGTGAAAGGCTTATTCTTTGTTCGTTTTGTTTGTTCTCTGTTATTAGAGATTGTGTGGTCATAACTGACAGCCAAAAGGCAGATGACATCCCAGACCGTCACCGTTATGGCCGCATGAAACTCCTGCACTTCCATGACAACTATCGTCCAGCTTACTGGGGGACCTGGTGCAAAAAGAGCACTCGCATTTCTCCACGCTGCCCACTTAGACAGGACAAGGTAAAAACAGAGCCACCTTAAACTTTACTGTTGTTGTGGCAACAGTATTGTGCTTGTGATTACTGTCTAAATACACTTGTGTTGTTCCTGTGCTGCTTGAAAGAGGTAGGGTAAACGTACCTATTAAGCTCACCAAAATCTACATTGAGACATTTTTAATTCACAAGATATTGGTTTCAGTACAAAAAGTTATGTTAATATAAAATATGAATCTCTCACACAAAAATATTACATTTTATTTTAAATGACAAAAGCATTATAATTAAGACATACATCATTAAATTCAAAAAGTCTGCGCTGGATTAATGCGGCTACATGTTGCTAATCCTTTAAGCACACCCTGACTTCCATTAAGCTTCACATCAAAGTTTATAAAAAAACGGGTTTATTTATAAGCGACTTTTTTTAAGATGAATTATAAAAATATATATTTTTGAAGGTACAAAGTCAATAACAAAAAAACCAACAACACAAAAATCAAGCAACAGGGCCCATTTAGTATCGATACTAAGTATATACATTTCTACTGAATCGTGGTTAAGCACATATGCCAACCCGAACTAGTACCATGTTACATGCTAAGTAACACATATCAAAAATAAGAATTTAAAACAAACCTATAAAAATCACCCCCCCATTTTCATTCACCGGGGTATGAACACAGAAACCACATTACGAAGCCTCATATTAAATGGATGTCAATCTAATCTATAGTTCTCTTAACGCTGCCCGAAACCTGACAATTTTAGCCCTGATTTTCCACAGCATTTACAATCTGCTGACAAGTTACAGTAGTTGCCAAAGGCTCAGAGCCTAGTCTGCAGATTTGCAGTCGTTGACAGAAAATTAATTAACTTAACTTAAAGTGACAACCATCAGTTAATTATTTAAAGTCTGTTTATGAAGTATTTACATAGACGTTCAGTGTGGAAGAGCTTAATGAGAGCAGAAACAATTTGCAATAAATTTGTATTTTCCATGTAATATTTAATTAATGCAACAGCGATTTTGCACCCCCCAAGATAAATAATCTAGGTCATGTATTAAGTTCATCCATATTTTAATATGAACAACTATTATTAACTATCTATGAAATTATACTTTTTCTTATTGCTATCACACTGAAGCTGTGTGATTTTCATAATAGTGTACCCTTTAAGCTCACCTTACAAAAATATGAAATCTTTTTTAAAAAAAAATAATTTACATATTCTAAAAACACAGATCCAGCCAATAAACTATCAATTATAATATTATGCCGATTAATTTACAAAGTGACCAAGCCAGTAATCGTGTGAAGTAATATTTAGCGCTAGCACACATCGTATACAGCCTAGTCAGCAACTATGCTGTGTTCTGTAAGCCCCATCTGGCCGCTATGCTTGCTAAACTATCTTTTGCTATCTAATCGTACTGTATTTCCTACATCCAAGCTTCCTAGGTTATAATATGCAAAACGTCTGCCAACATTAATCTCTTAATTTTATCTAAGTAAGTAGATGACCTAACCCAAAATAAAGGACTTAAAGCGGTAGTTCACCCAAAATGAAAAGTAAGCCCCCTAAATTACGTACATCAAGTAGGGCGACTTTGCTCATACGATTATTCGCATGATCGATTTTAAAGATGATACGATGGTCGATTAAGCCGGTTTAATTTATGGGCTGAGTGCCCCGGCTCATGTGCAAAAACAAAAAACGATGCACGATGTAGGCCTGGGTGCATGTAGTGAGTGACGCATGAAGGCATATAAATGCCATCATCATTGCACTCATAATTACAAATTAAGCTTTGCAATTGTAATTTTAAACTTTAAAGTACAGTCAAAAGTAGAAACAACACAAAGTTCTCAACATGCAGAAAGCCATTAGAAATGTAGGAACTAACTAAATAATTCTCCCCAGACTACTTATTTCATATCTGCGTTCCACAATTGCAGTCTCGCCCACAGGGGCTCGAAAATGGCATCCAAAAGCTACCTTCCATGAAGTCGCCGGGACCATTGTAAGATTTTACCGCTAACCAATTATTCTTTAATAAACAATGCTTTTATACAAAAAATTAACACACTTGTCATAATCAGCAGCTTATTTCACCCCCCCCCCCCTCCTCCCAATTTGTAAGTAAATAAATTGCTGGATTCAAAACAGCAATTAAAAGGCGCTGTGATTGACACTGACTATACGTTTTCCCGGAGCATTCAATGCTGTCACTAAACGGTGATGCCACAACTAGAGCATCGTTCACAAGTTTCTGCATGAACCTAACTAGCCTAGGCACAGGTTTTCAAGCCCTGGGACAAAATGGGATGCTTTAAGGAAAATGTATAGCCTATGTAAGCAATAGGCCTAAATAAAAATAACAATTTGTTTTCATAAAAAAAACAGCAAAATATATCTGGCTTAAATAATTAAGATAACAGATTTAAAACAGAAGTGTGCAATAAGTAAAATTGGGACATTCTTCTTTACAAATCCTCGTTTTGTACTTCTAATCAGTGACCGTAGTTTTGTTTCGATCTCTCCCCTTTAGTTTGTCATAAACAACTTTCTTTAAGCTTCAGCTGTTCGATCGCACCGGCACCTCGCGCGCACACACACCCCACATATTCTAGCAATTTAAACTTACATCGCAGTCTGTTCATTATCGAAATAAAATAGTCAACCAAACATATAAAAGGTTACACTGGTCAGTTTAAATGGACCGTAGTATACCAGTCCACTCTGCTGTTATGCCAAGGACATTTTTGCTCATGAGGATGATCTTTTCCGTCTATATGCGAATGCGTGTAAAGTACAAGCCTAGTTTACATTATAAATAATAGTTTAACATTCAAATACATGGATGAGACATGAGTAATAACCTCCAAATGCATCTAGCCAAACCCGCGCTCGCTCCGTCCTCGTACACGCACGCATGCACTGTCACGATCTAATACACTGTAAATGCCGGATCTTTAAAAACAAATACCGGAACGCAAAAATCCAAAATCTGACATTTCCGGAACAGGATCCGGCAGGATCAAAGTAAGTACTGGCATAATACTACATAAAAGTGTCATGTTAGCAAGGCAGTGTGTTTTGAGCTAGCAGCGCTGATGGAAGCGGTCACTGACTGCGCAAGCACAGCCACACGGCGCCACAGTTAGTTGGGATAAGTTTATTGAAATCCATAAGTCAGTTGAAAACATTGCAATTGTGTTTTAAAATACAACGAGCACCACGAAACCATTTAAAGAGGCGCGTTCAGCGGTCTCCGTGAAGGGATAGGAAACAGTCAACAAAGTAAAATTATCTCAAACGAGCTCTCCATTTTGTCAAATGATCATAATCACATCTATTCATTTTACAATCCTGCTACTAGCATTTTATTCAGACTAAATCTGGTGAGAAAGCGAGGTTTTGTAGTAACGTTTGCCCATCTGTCAGCCGGGCTGCATAGACGCATTTTGCAGCATTAAGGCTAACGATTATTGCGACCATTTTTGGGTGAACTAACCCTTTAAACATCTAAAAAAACGCACATTTAGGGGGCTCCTCTTTTGGTGAAAGTTTTTAGACAGCTTTCAAAATGACCGCCAGACAGTGTGAACATACGGAGACCCATATCTCAGTGTGCACTGATCTGATTGACTTTAAATTACAGGAGGTATATAGTAACAAACACATCAATTGGTTAAGACATCAAGTAGGATAATAAATTATTTTTTCTTTTTATAATCTGAGCTCAAAAATGGAAGTGTGCTTAATGGGTACGTGAGCTTAATAGGTACGTTTACCCTAATTGTCAGAAAGAAATATCAAGCAAAATTTTATTTCTTATAAGATAATCCATGGATACAGTCTGTGGCTGTATGTGGCTTTGTTTACTTAGGAAAAGTTTGGATGAGATCCAAACAGGACAATGGCTTGGCAGTTTTTCAGCATTCAGAGAAGCTCGTTGGTCACTGTCGAGGGCCCGAGAGTCCACTTAACTACCTGCTTCCTTTGATTTCAAACAATTCAGAAATACACCCAACAATGCCCCACCTCCCTCTGATTCTACAGCAACTCTGCATTTGAATTAGTGAGAGGACCTATTAAGATCATTTTGTATATTAATAATGAGTAACGTATGGTCTCCACCACGTAAAAATCACTAATTTCTAGCAAAAAAAAACCATGAAAAAATTAAGAAAGTATATTTACAGTGGGGCAAAAAAAGTATTTAGTCAGCCACCAATGTGCAAGTTCTCCCACTTAAAAAGATGAGAGATGAGAGGCCTGTAATTTTCATCATAGGTATTCCTCAACTATGAGAGAGAAAAAATGGAAAAAAAAATCCAGAAAATCACATTGTAGGTTTTTAAAAGAATTTATTTGCAAATATGGTGGAAAATAAGTATTTGGTCAAAAAAAAAAATTTCATCTCAATACTTTGTTATATAACCTTTGTTGGCAATGACAGAGGTCAACGTTTCCTGTAAGTCTTCACAAGGTTTTCACACTGTTGCTGGTATTTTGGCCCATTACTCCATGCCGATCTCCTCTAGAGCAGTAATGTTTGGGGTTGTCGCTGGGCAACACGGATTTTCAATTCCCTCCAAAGATTTTCTATGGTGTTGAGATCTGGAGACTGGCTAGGCCACTCCAGGACCTTGAATTGCTTCTTACGAAGCCACTCCTTCGTTTGCCGGGCGGTGTGTTTGGGATCATTGTCATGCTGAAGACCCAGCCACGTTTCATCTTCAATGCCCTGCTGATGGAAGGAGGTTTTCACTCAAAATCTCACGATACATGGCCCCATTCATTCTTTCGTTTACACGGATCAGTCGTCCTGGTCCCTTTGCAGAAAAACAGCCCCAAAGCATGATGTTTCCACCCCCATGCTTCACAGTAGGTATGGTTTCTTTGGATGCAACTCAGCATTCTTACTCCTCCAAACACGACAAGTTGAGTTAACCAAAAAGTTCTATTTTGGTTTCATATGACATTCTCCCAATCCTCTTCATCCAAATGCTCTCTAGCAAACTTAAGACAGGCTTGGACATGTACTGGCTTAAGCAGGAGAACACGTCTGGCACTGCAGGATTTGAGTCCCTGTGTCGCGTCGCAGTGTGTTACTGATGGTAGCCTTTGTTACTTTGGTCCCAGCTCTCTGCAGGTCATTCACTAGGTCCCCCCGTGTGGTTCTGGGATTTTTGCTCACAGTTCTTGATCATTTTGACCCCACGGGGTGAGAACTTGCGTGGAGCCCCAGATCGAGGGAGATTATCAGTGGTCTTGTATGTCTTCCATTTTTCTAATAATTGCTCCCACAGTTGTTTCTTCACACCAAGCTGCTTACCTATTGCAGATTCAGTCTTCCCAGCCTGGTGCAGGTCTACAATTTTGTTTCTGGTGTCCTTTGACAGCTCTTTGGTCTTGGCCATGGTGGAGTTTGGAGTGTGACTGTTTGAGGTTGTGGACAGGTGTCTTTTATACTGATAACGAGTTCAAACAGATGCCATTAATACAGGTAACGAGTGGAGGACAGAGGAGCCTCTTAAAGAAGAAGTTACAGGTCTGTGAGAGCCAGAAATCTTGCTTGTTTGTAGGTGACCAAATACTATTTTACCGAGGAATTTACCAATTAATTCTTTAAAAATCCTACATGTGATTTTCTGGATTTTTTTTTCTAATTTTTTCTCTCATAGTTGAGGTATAACTATGATGAAAATTACAGGCCTCTCTCATCTTTTTAAGTGGGAGAACTTGCACAATTGGTGGCTGACTAAATACTTTTTTGCCCCACTGTACATTAAACTTTGCCAGAATGGAAAACAGGGTTGAAAATTTTGCAGCTATTGATAAACTTGTGTTTCTCATAAAATTATAGAAGTTATTCATAGTTTTAGAAGTTTTTTTTCATTGTACCTGACGCACTAGTTTGTGTAAGTAACAATTGACAATTTAAAAATGTGAGGTAAAATTATAACTGTCATAATTGAGGGGGAAAAACGTAATTATGGCAAAAAGTGACCATGTCATGACTTGGTCAATTTTAGCTTTGTCATAATGTTTTTTTTCCTCTCAATTATGCCTTTTTTATTTTTTGACAAGTCGTTGTTTTATCTCATAATTTCAACTTTATACGGGGTGTCCGCAGGGTCTTTAAAAAGTATTAAGTTGATAAATCAATTTAGAGAAAATGAAGGCCCTTAAAAAGTATTAAAGTCTTAAATGCCATTTTCCAAGGTATTCAGTTTTGTATCATCTTTTCATTTTGTATATTTGTCCGAATAGTGGGGTTCTGTGTAGTTTCTTTATAAAATCCTGCAAGATTTGACGCCATCTGTTACGGCGCTCACTGACTGACTGTGGCGCTGCGTGATAGCGTGGGGCTTGTTGATCCCGCTCTCGCTGAACTTCTTACCATTACCGCATGCTCCCATCCGCTCCCGCGTTTTGTGTCCGCTCCCGCAAACATTCTAATATTGTATATAATTTTCGCGCATCAGGGCACCGCTATCAATATGTGGGGTATTTAAATCCCTTTTGAATGAGCGCTTGCAGTCGTAGTTCACTTTCGATAGTTCACTGCGTAAAGGGAGCACATCTTGCGATTAAAAATATTTGTCAATGAGCTCGGCATCTGTTGAGGAGCAAATCCTCCAACATCTTGTCAGTTATCTCTCCTTACTTTTGACCAGTGATCAGTCAAATCTGACTTCTGCAGCTTGTGTTGGATGCAGGGTTGTCAAGTCTGAATTGGGCTACTTTTAAACTGTTGCCATGGGTTGATTTTCCCCAGTGGGTTAAAGGTTTGAAATATTGCATAAATTACATTTGGTTGAAATGCTTGTACTGAAACATTTTGCATTCTACCTGTAATAAAACTGTGCTAAATGTTTTGGGCCACACTAGTAGGAAGCATTTGAGCTGTATTTATGATAAATGTGCATAACAGTGACTGTAATTGTGCTACTTTGGGCTTTTTTTCGTTTTTTTTTACTGGCATGGGCTTGGGCATGCACAGTTAAAATGATGTAATAGTTGTGATCATTATTTTACCTTCCATGATCATTCAGACACGATCAGGTGCAGTACTGACACTCTGTCAAGTCTGCATCAAATCAAGCACTCCGTAATCACAGGTAAACTGTCTGATCAGTCAGATGTTTGTCATGAGAAGTGTTCCACAAAACAGCTATGGTTTGAGTTGATGTGACAAATACATCTTTTGAATATACTGTGTGAACTCATTGTCCTGTTAGCTCGGAGAGCTTTATTTTCCCTCCTCAATAAGTTTTGTCAGTTGTTTTGTTTATTGGTCTAATTCTTGTTTCTTGGGTTGCATTGGTTAGTCACTCAATTAATTCTCTTGTGATTCGTTCCCCCCCCTTCTGAATTATGTTGTATTGATAAGGAGTTATCAGAAAGTAAGACTGTTTAGTTGTGCTATCTTACAATCAATATATAGTAAATGTAAGTTAAAGTGTCGCCGATGTAACCGGTTAAAACTTGGAGTGGCGATGAGGTCTTAAAATGTATGGAAAGAGTCTTAAAAAAGGTCTTAAAAGGTATTAAATTTAACTCCATGTTTCCTGTATATACCCTGTTATATCGTCATTCCTTTCTCAATTGACTGTTCACAAAGAGCTTGATTGACAGGCGATCTGACCAATCAGAACGCGGATATTATGTGCCGCTGCTGCTATCCGCTATCTTGCCCAACATCTATGGCCGGTCTCCATAGAAATCCATGTTAAAACTGGGTAAAAAAAGAGACTAAATTGAAACTTTTTCAATATAACTAAATATAAAAATATGTGGAGGGTTAAGCTGTGCTGTTGTTGGTTGCCACAGTAACGGCATTAAGCTAAGAAATTCCTTTAAATTACTTGTTTTGCACACCAGATTTGTCCATGTCCGGCGCTGTATGCATGGCTTGCAGTGCTTAACTCTTTCCCCGCCAGCATTTTTTAAAAAAGTTGCCAGCCACCGCCAGCGATTTTCATGATTTTCACTAAAATTTAATGGCCTCCAGTATATTTTGCTGTATGATTATTTGAATATGCAATACACCAAAATAAAGATCAGAGCCTCTACTTTTAAACAAAAAAAATCAGTTTTATTCTAGCTTAAAGCATTCTTTTTTTTTTTCAACACTTGAATATAGGTAGGTTTCATAAAAAATGCATTATTTTGAGCAAAAAGGTGAGAATCACATTTTTTATCAAAAACTACATCTGGATAATATTCAGTATGATTATCAAAGCATAAATCCAGTAAATCGCTTCCATCAATACCTCCAAAGCTTGCACAGACATATACCACTTTTCTGGAACAACATTTTACTCCGTAACATTATGCAGTTTTCATTTATATGCCGTCTATTGCTGATGATCGCATTCTTTTACATAAGAGATGGCTCGTTTCTCCGTCCTGTTCACGTGTGTTTTTGTTCGGGAGGTTTTGTACTCGTTCAGAAGATGTGTAATAGCGCCCCCAAGTGTATAACAGTGAAAACACGAAAAGCTGTAAAAACTCGTCAATGGCGGGGAAAGAGTTAAGTTAAAATACTGAGTGTGAAATAATAAAATGTTAAAACGTGTGCTCTTATCATTCTGTGGACAAAATCCTGTGAACTTCGCCTGATCGGGAGCTGTATATGCACATGTGCGCTCATCTGTTTTCAGTGCAGCTAACCTCGCGTTGCTTCATGTCATCTTCCCACTCATCAAACTATGACAAGTCCTTTATTGCACAAAGACGTTCATTGCGAAACTGTAAAATGATGAAACTATGGTGTCATGTGCTTTTTTAATCCATTTTCATAGATTTCACGTTATATTGTTGGCTCGGAAAATATTAGGGATGCACCGATATGAAAATTTTGGCCGATACCGATAACCGATTATTCTTTATTTTTGAAAGCCGATAACCGATATGTTGGCCGATAAATCTATATCCAAATTGTTATATACTTTTTGAGAGCCTGATTACAAAAAAGGTCTCATCATTAAAAGCCATATCCCAAACACTTCAACATAAGCAGCCTAGTTTGCACGGTGTACGGTTTTTTAAAATATTTTACTCTCCTATTACCAAATTTAGTCATAAAGTCTTACAAATAAATAAAATAATGCATAAATAATGTAAACAAGTCACTGGACATCATTACACATGTAAATAATCAAAATGAATGCACCACAGATCAATAAAACAGAATAGCCTCTGCACGGACAATAATTAATTGATTTTAATTACTAAACCATATTGCTGATAGAAAAATACAAGTGGTTGTTATTAATAACGTATCAATGATTTTGAAAAAGTAACAAACTAATACCACTGTTTTAAATAGCAGCCGTTGAGCTGCGCGTGCTGAAGCTGAAGCGCTGAATGAACATGGTAAACTGAAGCGTTTTGCTGCCAGCTTATTTAACTCAAGGAAATGCATCCTGAGATTATATTACTACAAAAAACATAATATTACAACTTATATATGTACAAACGGATGCAGGTATTGCGTGCTATTGTCAGACTGTGTGATCCTGTTGTGGATGCGCTCTTCCATATCAACGCGATGAAACAGTTCGCAACTAAAACCCAAAGAATGCCCAACCGTTTTGATTATAAAGTTTCATTAGATGTATATACACAACATTCCCATCATAGTTAATGTTGTGCACTGCTGTTTGAGCTGCGTGCGCTGAGCTAAAGATGTTCACCGGTAAACTGAAGCGCTCTTTTTAATTTAACCAAACGCATTCTATATGAGATGAATCAGATATACATCAGATAAACACAATATTACAATGTACAATTGCACAAAAGGCTGCAAACGAACAGCGCGCATCTGAAGTGTCTCTGAAGGAAATAATGCATTATTTATCGGCTTTAAGATAGCGGCCAAATTTTCTTATCAGGCCGATACCGATACCAGAAACATGAGCATTTATCGCGATACCGATATGGTGGCCGATATATCGTGCATCCCTAGAAAATATGTAAGTGCGCATGCCCAGTAGCCGCAGCTGTATCCCTTCTAGCCTTAACCACAATTCAGACAGGAGAGTAGATTAACTTCGATGAACTTAACCCTGAAAAATGGTGTGTTCCACGGTTGAAATAAAATACTTTCTGATGTTCATTTCGTGCTTAAAGTAAATATGAAAAGATGATGATCGGTTCACGTGTTTGAACTGAGGCAATACAGTGATCTATCACGACACATTTGAAGAGCCACAAAACAGTATTATTGTTTGAATTTCTTTAAAAATTACAATTTAAAAGCTGAGAGTCCTGAGACCTTGTTTCATATAAGAAGTAACGTGCTCTGTATTCTCTGTCGGCATGTTTTCAGTGTCCTCTTTGGTCTGCGATGTATTTTCCGCTGTGTGAGAACATGATTTGTAGTGTGAGAGCGGCATTGTTTGTCGGGGATGGCAACAGTAACTAAGGAGGGGTGGGTCTTTGCGAAGGGTCAATTCCGTCTTTATCTCATTGTGAAAAAATTTAACTATATTATTGCCCTACACTTTATATAAAGTTGGATATATAAGTATGTATATCCATGTACATGTGGTATACTCATGTTGGGAGAAACAGCAATCACAGCTGCTTGATTGCATGAATAAGTTGCAAAATGTAAATTAAATTACCCAGCTCTATCCTGCTAAATGCAACTATAAGGCATGAAGGCATTAGGATTCTAAACATGAACATGGTGGTTTTCTCTGAAGCTGCTTTGAAATGTATAATTATGACTTTATTATTTACCAAAGCTTCCATAGTAACCTGAAGTTTTTGTCTTATCAGGAGTTGCTGGATTATGAGGTGGACAGTGATGAAGAGTGGGAGGAAGAGGAGCCAGGAGAGTCTCTGTCTCACAGTGAGGGGGTGAGTGATATGACATCACTATTTCTGTAGTGACAAACTAGCCATTGTTGTCTGCATGTTTGAATTTGGTGTCGACTTCAACCTGACTTTTCCTTCCAGGATGATGACGATGAAGGAGGAGATGATGACGACGATGATGATGGGTTCTTTGTGCCCCACGGTTATCTGTCTGAAGGAGAAGGAGCACTTGAGGAAGATGAGGTATTTTAAACTTCTTCAGTCGCCCCTTTCAGTCACGTCATGATGCTAACGGGCTACTCTTGCAGGAGGGTGGAGATCCAGAGAAGCAGAAGGTGCGTCAGAGGATGAAGGCTCGTGAATGGGAGCATGAGCTGATGTCTAAAGGGAAGGTGAAGGTGTTGGAGGCGGTGGTACGCGGCTGCCTGTGGGACGGGGAAGAGCCTGCGCTGGACCTCCTGCAACCGTACGCTATCTGCATGCTTGAGCCTTTACCCAGAAATGAGCCTTGCACCCCTGAACAGGAACTCTCACGCCAACAGAGGAATGAGAAACGTGAGTACAGCATGTGTGCTTGTCTTTTATATGCCTGGTAGATTATAGACACATTAAGAAGCTAAAGTTTTCTCATCGGCAGTCTGTTGCTTTATGAAATTCTATTGTTAAAATGAGCCTCTACGTGCAGTGCTCAAGTGTAAGATCATGCAAGGATGGCATTTGCTTTGTGATGCTCACACTGTATTATAGGACGTTTTCAGCCTATTCACGCACACCATGAGTGGTGCAACAAAGCAGTGTGAATCACCAGTGAAAATTCACACCCAAAAATGGGCACACATGAATATTTTCATTATCCACTTCAAGTTTGCATACTTAAACAAAGCTGGAACTGTCTTCACTATATGCTTTAAATACAGTTGCACTGCAAAACCTCTCACATGTTTTGTTGTGTTAATGCATTTTCACTTCTCTTCAGTGCTGTCACAGCTGCTGCCCTTGCTGCATGGGAATGTGAACAGCAGTAAGGTCATAATCAACGAGTTCCTGGAGTTCTGTCGCCAGCAAGCTTCCTCACCCACAGAAAGCCCTCAGAGTTTTACTGACAGCGTCCCACCCAGGTAACCCAGCCTCACAGTGTCATACTGAAAATTAGCATCAACCTAGTTCCATTTGTTAACTATATTTCATGCATTAACTAACATTAGTCCCTTTCACATATACAGTCTTTGCTGGTAAATTACCGTTAAGAGATCATGTGTGAACGGGTCCTTTTCAAAAAACCGGTAAATTTGTTCCGGTAATTTACCAGTAAGAAAAGTTGTAATATTACCGGTAATGTGCTCTGTGTGAACGCAGAACGAGATTACCGTATGAGCACGCTGACATAAGGCGTCTATTCTGGGCCAATCATAACATTCTGAAGCAGATGACATATTTACGCGCTGTGTAGTGTTGGAGTTCGCGCTGGAAGCGTCACTAATACAGTGTCTGTAAGAGGTCAAGATTCCGTTAGTAGGGGGGTTCAAATAGGGGGGGCAGAAGGTGGAGGAAGACGGGAGGGGAGAAGAAGGGAGGTGAAAGGGGAAAGAAGGAGAGAGGAGAAGGGAGGGGGGGAAGGAGAGAAAAAGAGAGAAAAGAAAAGGGGTAGAGAAGACTAACCGGGGTTACCCTGTTATTGTGTGAATTCTATTGCTGGTATTCACTGGGGTCAAAAGTATGTCCTATCATCAATTTGTTTTGCCCTGTGGCGCACATTCAAACTTGCTATTTGTTTCTCAATTTAATTTACACTAACCACAATTTTACACCCACCCGTTTTTTAACAGACGGAGATTCGTTCCGGGATTTTACGTCAATTTGAACCCTTTACTTACTGTGTGAAAGGGTAACTAACATGAGCAATACCTTTGTTACAGGTATTTATATCTTTATCCTTAAAAATACAGCTGTTTATTGTTAGACTGTTAGCTTAGGTTCATTGAATAACATTAATAATTACAACTTTTGATTATAATAATGTATTAGTAAATGTTAAAATCAACATTAACTATGATTAATAATGCTTGGAAACTATTTTTCATTATTAGTTGTTTAAAGGTGGGGTAAGTGATTTCTTGTAGCCAGTGTTGACATTTCAAATCACCAAAACAAACACGCCACCTATTTGACAGTGCCAGCCCAACATATAGGTACGCACTCGATTAATCTATGAACAAAGCAAAACCAATGTACCCACCGTGTCTACACCATATCCGTGGCTTGACAACAGACTATATAGGTCCTCCTTATTCCTTTCGCCCCGCTTAAACCTTTTCATATACCAAAATAATGTGGAACTACCTACCACCCACGTTTTCAGCGGTTCGCACCGCCGGAACGGGGAGCGATTTAGTACGACGCCTTTTTTCCGAACCAAAGTACTCATACTCCGATCAGGTCTAACCGCACCACGGTACTAATCGTAGACTCAAGTAGACAACTGATGGCCAAACTGCGTACGAAAACGCCCTCACATGGGGCCTGATTGAAAACACCAACCTGTGTAAACATATTGTAAACATTGTCAACTTATTTCGCAAGTTTGGAGAACAGCGATAGATGGACGGACTTTTAAGTGCAGGCACTTGTAGCAAATGTATCACTGCCAGTTGTTGTTGGAGATTCTTATTCCTCCTTCCCGTTCTTTCAATCGCTTTACGTATACTTCGACTTTCTATGTCCACTGTGAAACCCGCGAGACACAACAAACCCAGCTCCGATCACAGCGTCCTCCATCATCCTGTTGTCAATGTTGTTGTTCTTTGTTTCTGTTGTTGAACGCCGCGCACAAATGACGACGCTGTTGACCGGCTTACGTCACTTCTTAGTACATACTCTCGGTGCGAATGCAACCCTATAAATAGTACTGGGAAATAGTTCGCGCAAAATCGTCACAGTACTTTAGTACCGTACGTTTAGTTCTGGAACTAAAGCGGTGCGAAAGGGCCTATACTAATCAGTGATGCTGTCTACAGTGGATGCGGCGCTGCATGACAAATCCCTGACGGAAAACTGCTGCTGCGTTCTATTTATTGTGTGACGTATTGACACAAATTTCAAATGATTTTCAACAGTCGCTTTGTCGCGTCCAGTGTAGACTGCTATCGAGCACTGGAAAGCTGATCCGATATTTACTGAAACCAATATCTTGTGAATTAAAAATGTCTCGATGTAGATTTTGGTGAGCTTAATAGGTACGTTTACCCTAGTGGGCTTCAATGGGGATCAGTGGGTTGAAGGTCCAAATTGCAGTTTCAATGCAGCTTCAAAGGGCTCTACACGATCCCAGCCGAAGAATAAGGGGCTTATCTAGTGAAACGATCGGTCATTTTCTTAAATTGTATACGTTTTAACCACAAATGCTCATCTATTTGGACCTTCAACCCGTTGGCCACCACTAATTATCAGGATTTTTTTATTCTGGAAGTGAACTAATCCTTTAAGCTTCTGACTCTTTCAGTCTTTATTTAAAATCTACAAGTTGGCAAGTTTGAGTAGTTTGCAAGAGCTAAAAGTGGACAAGTGAGTCAGATGAGTTTTCCTGTTTTGTGTGATAACATTTAATGTCCCCGATAACATCAGCAGTTCCCTTTAGTCACTTGTTAGCAACCGCCTGTTGAAAGGCATATACAAGCTTAGAAAAATAACAGTGGGCATTACTGATGCATTTTATGCCAGAATAAAAGTGAGAATATCTGGGTTTCAGCAGTCATCATTCCTGCAACACTATTGATAAATTCCTTTGGAAATATGTGGCTATTTTGGTGTATATTTCCAATGCCTGGAAAACATGTTGTCATTGGCTTCCAGTTTTTTTTTTTTTTTTGGCAGCATGTCAGAATATTACAAAGCAACACAAAACACATTTCTAAGCATATTGTTTTGGTTTGCCAAAAGGATCCACGTCAGGCGTATCATAAAGGAGCACGCCATGTACAAAAAGCGCTCCACTTACAGACGATGCTGCTGGTATGTGCATCCAGAAGTTCTGGCCCGTCATTCTCAGGAGGCCTTGCCCGTTCCCTGCCAGTGGACCTACCTCACCTCCGGCACTCAGATCACCCGCGACGAGCACGCCGGCTCACAGGGCAACTCACCCACCGCGTCCAGCTCCACCACACCCTCCAACAAGAGGAAAAGCACCAGCAGCCACTCCATCACGAAGTACATGAAGAAATGTGGCGACTCCGAACAGGTGCAGTGGTGAAGACTTTCTTTTTTTTCCTTACTGTTTGTCTTCTGCTAACTTTGCTGTTTTTTACACAACAAATTCAGACTGAGGCCATGGAGACCGATGGCTTCCAAGCAGACACTGAAGATGATGAAGACGATGATTGTATCATCATTGGGGAACAATCTGGTTGGTATATGTTGCTAAGAAAGCTTGACAACAAACAACTCTGCCAGAATAAGCTTGATAAAGGTTTTTTTTTCCTCTTAGGATCCTCTGAACAGGATGCCAACACGTCCTTGCAACAAACCGAGGGGGAAACGGAACCCATGGACACAAATGCATCCGAAACTGCTGCTCTTGCCCTACCCTGCCTCACCCCAGCTACCGCCTGAGATCTGACCCCTTCCTGTTGGGTTTGCATGCATGTGAACCAGATGCTCAAAATCTGATCTACAGTTCGAAGGATCACACAGTATTAAAGGTCCCCAGAATGAATCATTTGTCTCTTCTTTAAGTGGAGGTCTGCTAGATGGTGTACCGTTCTTCTTTATAGGTGAGGTCCCACTTTTTGAAAGCTCTGCTGGTACATTCATCAGCTCTGACACCAATCAGGAGGTTGATGCTCTCTGCTGGGCTCAGTGCTCGGCACCTTGTTTTAAATCCTTTTTTTTTTTTTTTTCATTCAGAATACTTGAACTGGTGTATGTCTTTCAAAAATAATGACAATTGAAATATATTGCACTTTTATATTCCATTTTTGTTTCTTTCTTTCTTCTACCCCCATCATAACTTCTTTAGCCCACCAGAAGTCTTTCCCTTGTTTTCTTTTCCAAGAGGCTTTGTATAAAAACGGCATTGCCCAGGCTACCATACGTGGTGTAAATACTGTTTTTGGTTTTTTGAAAAATGGTGTAGAAACTAAAATAGTAGGTGGCCGTCCAATATGGGGAAAAAACAGCAGCATTGGCGTTTCTTTTGGCGAAGTGTTTTCTTGTCTCGAAAGCCAAGTGTTTTCTTAATTGTCTCGAATAAACTGCACCGTAGTTTGCAGTTGTAATGGGTTTCCTACAACGCTTGTTTAAATAAAGCATTATTTAAAAATGAACAACTTTTAATATGTTGTTAACGAACGTTTTTCTTCCAAGTGATCACATGGCGTTTGGTTTCTTTCACATACACTCATCTGACAATGCATTTTATTTCATACATTACATCAAATGCAATAGAACAACATTTTATACTTGACAAAATAGTGTAAAATACAAGCACTGATCATTTTTAAAATAGCATGGTTTAATAAAGAAACAAGCGCGTGACACTGATCTTCTGCAACGGAATCAGTCTAATACCCAAAGTATTCACCTTGTTTTTAACGTACAATTGGGTGCACTTTTAACTTGACTGCAAGCTTTCCGGTGTCAGCCGCTTTACAAAAACAGTCTACTGTGCTCAATGATATTGCGAACTGGTATTTGTTATAAATATTGTTACATTATCGTAATTATAAACACTGGTTTGTAGCGTGTTTTTTTTTTTTAGTTTACTGCACTGTATTAAAAGTTATTTACCTACAGTGGCTAATGAAGAGGAAGTCGCACATTCACAGTAAATGGTTTTTGCGTTTAAAAATAAGGTGGACCGTTGACGCCATCGCGTAGCCTTTCAAGCTATATTTCATTTATTAGCATTTGTTAGTGTGTGTGAACACAGACTAGAAAGATTAAAACTTATCTAGTGTCTCTGCTATTTCTCTCCAGAAGTTATCCATCTTATTTTTAACGCGAGTGCGTGGCCATTTGTAAATATGCAAGGCTTCCGGTGTCGATCACTTCCAGTTATTTTATCTGTACAAAAAGTGGCATTATGCTGCTTAATATTCCAAACTAATGTTTTATATTATTTAAATATTAACCATAAACACTGGTTTGTAACGCAAAATCGTTTTACCGTTTACTGCACTTTATTCTTCTGGTTTACACCGAAGCAAATAAAGCAGAAGTTTCACACATTCACAGAAAACGGCTTACTTTAGAGTTGCAAAACGTTCCGTATTATGGGTTTCTTTTGAACTATGAACCAATAGGCCGGGTTAGTGTTGCCACCTTGTAGACAAAATAATTAGTGGAAAATCTGCATTAGGAGGTATATTGTTGTTGGAGACCAGAGCTTTTCGTCTAATTTAAGTTGCGTTGTAACATTCATGCATAGTTTAATTTATGTTAAGCAGGAAACAAAACATTAATACCACAAAAGACAGAACTTGGTAGAGCTCATGTTAGATCAGTGCTTCTGTTGCCACAATGAGATTTCATGGTACATCAAGATTTCTCTCTTTCAGCAGTAGCTTTAGAAGTGCTTTACATTACAACAGATCCTCTCACAGACCATCTCCAATTGAACTGAGCATCTTCCCTCATATAATGACTGGTCATGTTACCTCAAGCAACAATGCATTATAAAATATGACAGATTGTTTGGAAATTGGCCCATAAGGTGCTAACGCTCATAACATCACTGACAGGAAAAACTCCTGCGTTTAGTACCATATAAATCCACCTAGCACATGCTGTGGACACAATCAGTGCATCAGGCCCATCCTGTGAAACCGTGTGGGATTGTGGTGGTGGACGATGGGAGAGAAACTCGCGAGAGAGTGCAGGCGGGGACAGCAGTGACTGGGGAGACTAAACGTTCAGCTCAGGGTCTTGATGTTCTCTGACAGTGCGGCTTTAAGCAGAACAGCTGTCTTTCCTCCAGCGGCAGCGATGTCTGCCTGCACTGCGGCGTCCCATGAAAAGGTCAGCTCGGCTGCTGGGGCCTGGAAGGTGAAAACAAATTGATCGTTTTGTATCGAATTAAACATTGTGGACTTTTGTTTAAACTTGACTTACCAGGTTGCATTCATTCAGAGCCAATTCCTCATCATCCTTTAGTTTTTGTCCTCCGGGTGCTATCAGCTCAAAGGGTTGCCAGCCGTTCTCCAGAGAATCACGCACAAACTGGTACAACGCTGCCACCCTCTCCCACGCCAGGAAAGTGCCTGCAGAGCATTTCAAATTGAGGTTAAGCTGAAGAACAAGTTTGTCAAAAGACAATAGACATCTATGGGGCAAAGCATTCTGGAGTGTTTAAAGTCGGCATGAAATCAAAATTGACTATTTACTAGCGCACATTGCTAGTCTTGATGTTAACAGTTAATCTGCTGAAAAAAATAGTTTGTCTTGGTAATCTTTAATCAAAATCTGAACATTTGCTTCTGCTCTGGAACGCCAGTCCTTCTCTGATGATGTCAGTTTGACGGCTTGGGCAGAATATGCTTTTAAACACACCCCTTCAACCCTTAATTTGATATGAAGGAGAGGAGGAGCGCCAAAATAAAACCATGCCCTCTATACAATATTCTGTTTCAGAAGGAAATACGTCACTACACTGAAATAAAGTCGGACTTTAAATGCATCAATGTGCAACTTTTGTGAAACACATTTGACCAAAAATGTTATTTGAGACCATGGGGTGTCATTCAAACTTTTTATGCTAGGAGCCTCTGTGAAAGACCCCTTTAACTAAATGCCGCTATTTACCAAAAAAAAATAAAAAATGTATATATATATTATATAGTATATATATAATATAATATATATAATATATATATATACAATATATATATATATACATACATACACAAAATATATATATTTAGAATGAATATATTATTGGTGTTACTTATTATAGGAAAATAATTAGTTAAACAAGGCTGTGACTAGATAATTGAATAATCTAATTTTATATTCAGGATATTTTACTATTTGTGACAATTGTGTTTTTTTAAAACTTTTTTCCTTTCTGTTTACTACGATAATACAATATAAGACTAAAATACAATGTATATTATATTTTTATAAAGACACTACATGTGTGTTAAATACAATAACAAATAATTTGTTCTGGCTGCCAAAAGAATAAACATTTTAATTTGATATCTCCTGTTTTCATTTTTCTTAACTTTTCTGTGTATACTATAATACCACACACAACAAAATCATTATATAAATAAAACGTGTGATAAATCGTAATACGGCAAAATCTTCGGTTAAACTATGGAATACAATAATTGTTTTAATACCATTTTAATAGTCAATTTATATATTTTTTTACAACCATTTGTTTCTTTGCTGTTTACTATGATAACACTACAAAATAGAAAAAAAAAACATATATTTCAGTTATACAATATAAGTTGTGTTAAATATTTTGGGGAAAATATTTGGTAGATAAAATCATTTTCATTTTTAAATTCATCGTTGATATATTTAATATAGTATTTTAATAATACTATTTTTTCCTAAACTTTTCTGTTTACTACATATTGGACAGATGGACTACTACTAGGTGGATGAGCATAATTCTCATAGGTGGATTTTTCTTGCTTGCTATTGGTATGTATATACCTCGATACACACATAATATGTATGCCACTCATTTTATACGTTTTATGTATATATACTAGGGCTGTCAATCGATTCAAATATTTCATCGTGATTAATTGCATGATTGTCATGAGTTAACTTGTGATTAATCGCACATTTTTATCTGTTCTAAATGTACCTTAAATAAACACTTTTAAAGTTTTTAATACTCTAATCAACATGGGCATGGACAAATATGGATGCTTCATGCAAATGTATGATTATTAGTAAAACCATACTCAACAGAGCATGAAGCGTAGACATGTTTCAAAGGTCATAGATGTTTTTCAAATAACTTGTTCATGTCTATTAGACACATGAAAAATACCAGGTTCCCATTACTTCTCTTTCTTTGCACTGAGCAATTTACTTACACAAGCCTGTTTACATTTTCACACTACAGGGCAGCTCAGGAACATGCTGTACATTTATTATTACATTTGTTTGCCTCTCTGTGCCCACAAACCATATTTTAATGCAGCCAAATTCTCAATAAAACTGTTTTGATTGATATATTTTACTGTTTCTGTTGTCATACAACAGAATGAATATGAAATAGTGACTGAAACGCGACCCATTAAAGGAGACATATTATGCCCCTTTTTACAATATGCAATATAAGTCTCTGGTGTCCCCAGAATGTGTCTGTGAAGTTTTAGCTCAAAATACTCCACAGATCATTTATTATATCATTTTTATTTTGAGTGGAAGCAGAAACACGCTGTTTTTCGGGCCTGTCTCTTTAAATGCAAATGAGCTGCTGCTCCCCGCCCCCTTTTCCAGAATAGAGCGCCATTACAGCTCGAACCTGCTAAAAAACATCTGTTTTGGTTCTGATTATCATGTTTATCGCGCTGAAATCATGCATTTTAAACCATATGAGTTTAAACTTCTGATATACGTTTTTCTGAGAGCACACATCCGAAGCACACGGACAGAAAGCTGCTGTCACAACATGTGAGTACTAAATAAAGTTCTCATTCACACACAAGTTTACTTTAAAAACACACAAGTTACAAAAACAGTTAGTTTTGTCTGTGAAGGTAAAAAGCTGGGAAATAAATCGCATGTTTATTTTAGATCTGTGTGGCAGCAGCAATATACAGTAAATACATCAATAAATCCTCTGCTGTCCTGTCGTCTCTGAGGCTGGGACTGTAAACAGTGTTCTGTGCTCGTCTGTGCAGCCAAAGACAGAACACTTAGCATGTTTTGCTCAAACCTTCGCCATGGCATTAGAACTGGTACACTGTTGTCGCTTGCTAAATCAAATGACGGCGCCGTGAGTGGAAACTTACAGATTAAAGGGCGGTAATATTATAATGAGATCTCTGCCACGTCACCAAGGGAGCGAAATCAGACGCGCTCGTTTTTCCAGACGCTTGCAGAAAAAGGCTTACCAAAACAAAGTTACTAGATTAATCTTTTTCACGTTTCCTTGGTTGCTAGATGCACCGGAGACCTTATTATAGCACTTAAAACCTGGAAAAGTCACCTTTAAGACTTCATAACCAGCTCTCCCTTCCAAGACGTTAATCTGCACAAAAATCCTGATTTATAATCGGGCCGTAGTCTGATAAAATCAAATAGGCTAGGCTACACATAAGATAAAGACAATAGCTGTGCTGTGATTTCGGCTATACTTGCATGTAAAATTAGAGAAGCAACATAATATCTGGTTTAACTGAAAGCGCTGCTTTTTTTGGGGAAAGAAAAAAAGAAGCTAAATCTAGTTGGCAGCACTGTGTATCTCCATTTCTCCAAACAGAAAATTTGCGTTAATGCATTATAAACGCGTTCATTTTGACAGCCCTAATATATACATAAACTACTAACCCTGGAGTATATTTCCATCCGGTAACCGCACTCTCAGAAGCGCATAGTTGTACTTCCTTCTCTCCCTCTGCTCATCTTTCTCACGCATGGCTTTCGTTCGCAGCATTGCATTTCTCTCCACGACTTCACTCCTGCCATGAAGGAAGATCATAAAAACACGGTGAGACTTTATTGGCTTAGACAGCACAACTGCTATTGTTGTTGACTACTCTGTACTTCAGTTGCTGTTCTTTTTTCAGTTCCTCCGCGGTCAGGTTGTAGAAGTCTGGAGGAAGCTGGAAGTGTGTGGCGTGCTGTGGGGGTCTGAAGACCTGCGGCTGACGGTCCAGCTTGGCTCTGACCGGCTCGCCCTTCTGCAGCCGCTCCAAATGAGCCTTCATCTGCTCCAGAGCCTCTGATTCCTGCGCCGGCAACACCAGGAACTCCTCAGTCCTGTCTGAGAGACATGTGAGGCGTCAAAGATATTACAGACTTTACATTTAAATATAATGCTCTTCATATCTTACCTTCGCTGTCCACCGGCAATGTGGTGCTTTCAAATCCCAACGCCTGAAGACACTCGCGAGATCCTTCAATCCCACTGACCTTCTCCTTTATGAGGAAAACAACAAAATATGAGCGAATTTGCTTTTTTCTCTCAATCCTGACAGTGAAAACGCTCATACCTGAAACACTTTGTTGCTAAGTTTGATCTTCCTGTACTTTTCCTCAGTCGGATTCTTACAGATGTTTTCGATGTACCTGTGTCCACACATTGAGTTTCAGTTGAACATTATACAAACACGCTGAGATACTGTCATGCAAAGTTTGAATCAAATAGTCCTCACTTGCTAATGACGTCAACGGCAGCCTTTACTTTCTCTTTGTCTTTATTAAAGGTGTGAATCATCATAATGGAGGCCTCTATCGCATCCTCTGAGAAGCTCTGTGAAGAAAGAAGAATGTTCAGTAACTTCCAAATGGAATCTCTTCAAGATTTTGGCTGTAATAAGCTCACCATTAGAATGGCTTCCTTTATGTGCATCTCTTTTTCAGTCTTTGTTAAGGTTTTTCCAGTGAGAGGACAGATGAAGAAAACTCCCGGCACTGAGAAACAAGAAGGATCCTTTTGTGGAACACAGGCCCCCTTGAAAAGGTACAAATAAATACAGTCAGTAAGAGAGTAATGCTGCTGTTGAAATGAGCCTGTACTGGATCTGAACTCTTAAAGGGACAGGTCACTCAAAAATGAAAATTCTATCATCATTTATTTACAGTTCCTATGGAACACAAAGAGAACCATTTTGAAGGATGCAGTGGCCTCCAAAAAGGCTCTTATTAGGGCTGTAACGATTTAGTTTTGTGAAACTATACATACATATCTGCATGAAACAAATTCACTCTCTGACAACAGGTGGCGCTTATGGAACAGCGGCAAGGAAAGAAGACAGAATTTCACATTCTATAAAGTTCTCATTATAATGCTATGTTTATGGCAGATTTGTGCTATATTTTCATCTACGTTATCAAGTGATTCCTGAAATCGCCTGCGCGTTTTCAAAGCCATACGAACAATTTTAATTGAAGTGTGCCTACTGTTGAACAAATATGATGAAAAAAGCACTATTGCATTATTATAACATCAGTATTTAGAAACATCTTATGACCGTCTCAAATAACTCAGATAGTCAATATCGGGCATTGCATTTGAGTATGAAACTAAACACTGGTAATATGCATGATAATAAATATTAATATCCCAACGCATCCTATATTAGATTAATCTGTATGTAGCTAACCGACATCACTATGTGATTTCGAAGTCATGCTTCTCTCTCTTCTCACGTCTGGACCGCATGCTGTGGCAAGCTAAAAATTAAGTTAATAATACTTTTGACGAAAAGGTTTAAAATGATGTACACTCACATGCAAATAGTGGTGGCAGAAAAACACTGGCAACAAGTAGAGGCAAACGGGTAAAATACATGGAATGAGAGAAAAATGTATTGTTGTGCCTTTGGATGTTAGAATAAGAATGCAAATCATTTTTATAGAATACTGTCCTCAAAGATGCCATTTGAAGCTAAACGCAGACGTTAAACAGACAGACTATGGATGAACCCTGCTATCATTACCCTACTTTAAAAGCATACATTTTTAAGACATTTTTACATAACATTTACCCATTTTATCTCACAATTCTGAATAACTCGATTTAACTCAACAATTGCGAGTTTGTCAATTCTGAGGAGAAAAATCCAGAAGTGTGTGATATAAACTCATGATTCTGAGGAGAAAAGAGAGAATGACGAGTTGTTTTCCCTTATCAGAATTGTGAGATATAATCTCGGAATTGCGAGAAAAATATACACTCAAAATTACCTTTTTTATTCTTTTATTCCATGGCTTCCATAGACTGCTACTTTAAAACTGACATTTTTCTGCCACCAAAAAAACGTCATCACTGTTTGCAAACACCGAAATTGGTCTATAAGTAGCCTAAAAAAGGTTTACATATATCCGGAGCGCTATTCCAGCCTTAGTATATCCCATCATGCATCATGTCAAGAAATAAATCATGAGACTTTTTGCTGTGATCTCGTGATATAAATATTAACATAATAATTCGATATTACATAGAATTTGGTAGTAAAACAAAGTGTTGCATGTTTTCTTGGTGCAAAGACGAGTAGTGGTGATATTTATTTTGGACAACATTTGCAACTGCTTTTTATCACTTAATTAGAAGCACCACAAATTAAAATGTGTCACGTTATATGGACTACTGAACAGACATTTAGAAGTTGATTTTAAAATGCAACGTATTTCAAATAAAAATAAAGTTATAAGTGTGTCCCATCAAGTAATGAAAAGTTCGACACACACTTGTGGTCTTCATCCTCACTTGAACACTTGACCCAAATACAGGAAATACGACATACAAGTAGTCAAGTGGTCAAGTGCAAAGACCCCAAGTGTGGGTATTTGGACAAAACATCAACATAAGGGTAGTCCAGCCTCATGGTGGCTACCATGTTTAGATCACATGACCAAATACCAGTCACATAATCGAACTCCTCTATTTTTAGACACTTTCAGTCAACATAATCAGCAAAAACATTTGGTTTTGCGTGATCCCGAATCAGAATAAAGTCAAATGGGCCAGCTAAATGCAGACAAAAACTGCATATGCCAGACTTGCCTCGACATCAGTGTTCTTCAGACTGGCCGCTGTGGCAGCCGCCTCTGCTTCAAGTTCTCGCTTCACTGAAACACATCGACAAAACGTGACTAAAATTCCCTAATATTTTCTGATTTCTGAGTACAAAAAAAATGTAATAATCTACCCTGATTCCTTATGGCATCGTGGGACGTTTGCACCTTCGGCCGGTGCTGTTGCTCGATCCTGGCGAGGGCCGCGGCCCCTGCTCTGTGCGCGCCCTCAGTGGCCGCTTTTCTGGGCGCTCCGTGAGGAGCTTGTGGGGCTTGAGGTTTCGGGCTGCAGGAGAAACCAAATATGTGACCTTGGAGCATAAGTAAGTGGTCATAAGTAGCATGGGTATATTTGTAGCAATAGCCCAGCAATACATTGTATTGGTCAAAATTATCAATTTTTCTTTTATGCCAAAAATCATTAGGATATTAAGTAAAGGTCATGTTCAATGAAGATATTTTGTAAATTTCCTACCGTAAATATATAAAAACCTAATTTTTTATTAGTAATATGCAGAGCTAAGAACTTAATTTGGACAACTTTAAAGGCGATTTTCTCAATATTTTTATTTTTTTGCACCCTCAGATTTTCAAATAGTTGTATCTCGGCCAAATATTGTCCTATCCTAACAAACCATACATCAATGGAAAGCTTATTTATTCAGCTTTCAGACGTGTATAATGTATAAATCTCATTTTCAAAAACTTGACCCTTATGACTGTTTTTGTGGTCCAGGGTCACATATCATCCACTCATATCTGTGCTTAAACCCGTTGCTGTAACCAATAACATCACTGAAGCACTCCCACGTGACTAACTCGAGACCTTTACTAAGCTGTTACCCTATCAGTAATTATAGCGATAAGGTTAAACTCACAAGTCGGACATGTGTGTTCTGTGTAATGTTAGTTCAACAGTAAAAACACTGATACATTTAGCACACTCTATACATGTTTCCATGCGTGACCTGCAGATATGATTATGTTAAATGCAGTCAGACAGGTATAGATGCACTTTGTTCAGATTTCTGTACATCACAATAGAGTTCAGGTGTAAAATAATAGCTAACTTTCAGTTTTAACTGTTTCAAATGCGAAAAAGTCTATAATACCAAAACATGTTTTTCGATGTATCGTGATCTGATCATAAAAAATAAGGTTCAGATTAATGTAAAAGTGTGGTTGTCGTGACAGGTCTCAAGAACATCTGATCTTTGAACTGTTAACGTTACCTGCCGTCATCTGTAAGTTTCTTTCCTGGCCCTGCGGACTTGAATTTTATATCCTTCTTGAAGTCGCCGAAAAACTTCTTCATTCTTAGCGATACACTGTGTGCAAAAAATGTTTTTCAAAAATGAAAAATAAGTTGTTCTGATTTATTTATTACTGTCAGACACGCCACCACCCAAGCGACGTGTTCACAACAGGAAGAGGACGGACTCTTCTTCGTCTTCTTCGTCTTCTTCTTCTTGTTTAATGGCGGGTGGCATCCAACGTTAAGGTGCATTACCGCCACCTACTATACTGGAGTGTGGACCAAGGACAGACTCTCAACCGGAAACATGCTCATAACGCGCTCGTGACGCAAACATTGGGTTTTAGCGACATCAAGCGGAGGGGAGTGACAGATCCTTAAAACATTATTACGAGAATTTTGTCATCATTATTATAAGGTGTTATTTGCTTTCCTCCCCTTGTCTGTCTATCTATCTATCATCTATCTATCATCTGCATCCATCCATCTATCTATCTATCAGCTATCTATCTTTATCCCTCCTCTAGCTATCAGCTAT